>OX463233.1:83733982-84933982 GCA_949820135.1 Sylvilagus floridanus
AACCAGGTTGACTCTGCTTTTCTAGGTGCTTTGCACAACAATTGCACACCAGTTTATCCAGATAGGACTGGATGAATTCAGAAATATCCGGTTCTGTGGTGGCTAACTAAGGCCAGCTCTGGCTATAGCCTCTGTGTTTGCTTGTGTTTTCTGGATAGTATCTATGGAATTCAGAGTTGTGAATGCATTGTAACATGTAACATTTTGTTTTTTCTGTTGGCAAATGAATTGGTTTCGTATGGACACACAACATGTACAGCTTTCGTGTTTTCTTGAGCAAAAACTTGCTGAAACCAGGTTTAAAATGATATTTTGTGTTTGTAAACATGACATTGAATCCACTTGCCCAAGACAAAAGCCTTTGCTTTTTCTCCAAAACCAGGTTGACTCTGTTTTCTGGGTGCTTTGCACGACCAATTCCACATGAGTTTGTCAAGAAAGTGCTGGATGATACCAAATATCCGGTTCTGTGGTGGCTAACTCAATCCCAGCTCTTACTACAGCCTCTGAGCTTGTTTATGTTTTCACGACAGTATCTATGGACTTTAGAGTTGTGAATGCATTGTAGCATGTAACATTTTGGTTTTTTGTTGGCAAACGCTAATTGTTTTTACATGGAAACACAGCAGGTACACTTTTGTGTTTTTCTCAGTGAAAAGCTACAAAACCCATGTTAAAAATGATAATAGTGTTTGTAAACATGACATTGAATCCACTTGCCCAAGAAAAACACTTTGCTTTTCTCCAAAACCAGGTTGACCTCTGCTTTCTGTGTGCTTTGCACACCAATTCCACACACCAGTTTGTCCGGATAAGGCCGGATGAAACCAATAATATCTGGTTCTGTGGTGGCCTAACTCAATCCAGCTCTTGCTACAGCCTCTGTTTTTGTTTGTGTTTTCACGAGAGAATCTATGGGCTTTAGAGTTGTGAATGCAATGCAGCATGTAACATTTTGTTTTTCTTTTGGCAAACGCTAATTGGCATCACATGGAGACACAACAGGTACACTTTCGTGTTTTCTGAGTAAAAACCTGCAGAAACCAGGTTATAAATTATATTTGTGTTTGTAAACATGACATGGAATCCACTTGCCCAAGAAAAAGACTTTGCTTTTCTCCAAAGCCAGGCTTAATCTGCTTTGCAGGGTGCTCACACACCAATTCCACACCAGTTTGTCTGGATAGGGCTGGATGAAGCCAGAAATATCCGCTTCTGTGGTGGCTTACTCAATCCCAGCTCCTTGCTACAGCCTCTGTGTTTGCTTGTGTTTTCTCAATAGCAATCTATGGGCTTTAGTTTTGTGAATGCATTGTAGCATGTAACGTTTTGTTTTTCCCGTTGGCAAAACGCTAATTGGTTTCCATGGACACACAAAAGTACACATTTGTGTTTTCTGAGTGAAAAGCTGCAGAAACCAGGTTAAAAATGATATTTGTGTTTGTTAAACATGACATTGAATCCACTTGCCCAAGAAAAAGACTTTGCTTATCTCCAAAACCAGGTTGATTCTGCTTTTCTGGGTGCTTTGCACACCAATTCCACACCAGTTTATCCAGATAGGACTGGATGAAACCAGAAATATCCGGTTATGTGGTGGCTAACTCAATCCCAGCTCTGGCTTCAGATTTTGTGTTTGCTTGTGTTTTTGTGGAAAGTATCTATGGACTTTAGAGTTGTGAATGCATTGTAACATGTAACGTTTTGTTTTTCTGTTGGCAAACGCTAAGTGGATTCACATGGAGACACAAGAGGTACACATTCGTGTTTTCTGAGTAAAAACCTGCAGAAACCAAGTTAAAAATGATATTTGTGTTTGTAAACATGACATTTAATCCAATTGTCCAAGAAAAAGGCTTTGCTTTCTTCTCCAAAACCCAGTTGACTCTGCTTTTCTGAATGCTTTCAACACCACTTCCACACAAATTTCTCCAGATAGGACTGGATGAAACCAAAAATATCCGGTTCTTTGTGGCTTACTCAATCCCAGCTCTTGCTACAGCCTCTGTGTATGCTTGTGTTTTCTCGATAGTATCTATGGCTTTAGTTTTGTGAATGCACTGTAGCATGTAACATTTTGTTTTTCTGTTGGATTACGCTATTGGTTTCACATGGAGACAAATCAGGTACACTTTCATGTTTTCTGAGTAAAAAACCTGCAGAAACCAGGTTATAAATGATATTTGTGTTTGTAAACATGACATGGAGTCCAGTTGCCCAAGGAAAAAGACTTTACTTTTCTCCAAAACCAGGCTGACTCTGCTTTACAGGGTGCTTTGCACACCAATTCCACACCAGTTTGTCCGGATAGGGCTGGAGGAATCCCAGAAATATCCGCTTCTGTGGTGGCTTACTCAATCCCAGCTCTTGCTACAGCCTCTATGTTTGCTTGTGTTTTCTCTCTATAGCATCTATGAGATTTAGGGTTGTCAGAATGCATTGTAGCATGTAACATTTTCTTTTTTCTGTTGTCAAACGCTAATTGGTTTCACATAGACACACAAAGGTACACATTGGTTTTCTGAGTGAAAAGCTGCAGAAACCAGGTTAAAAATGATATTTGTGTTTGTAAACATGACATTGAATCCACTTGCCCAAGAAAAAGACTTTGCTTTTTCCTCCAAAACCAGGTTGACTGTGCTTTTCTAGGTGCTTTGCACACCAATTGCACACCAGTTTATCCAGATAGGACTGGATGAAACCAGAAATATCCTGTTATGTGGTGGCTAAACTCAATCCCAGCTCTGGCTACAGCCTCTGTGTTTGCTTGTGTTTTCTGGATAGTATCTATGGACTTTAGAGTTATTAATGCATTGTAGCATGTAACATTTTGTTTTTCTGTTGGCAAACGCTAATTGGTTTCACATGGACACACAACATGTACACTTTCGTGTTTTTCATAGTAAAAAACCCTGCTGAAACCAGGTAAAAAATGATATTACTGTTTGTAACATGACATTGAATCCACTTGCCCAAGAAAAACGATTTGCTTTTCTCGCAAAACCAGGTTGACTCTGCTTTTCTGGGTGCTTTGCAAACCAATTCCACACCAGTTTATCCAGATAGGACTGGATGAAACCAGAAATATCCTGTTATGTGGTGGCTAACTCAATCCCAGCTCTTGCTACAGCCTCTGTGTTTGCTTGTGTTTTCTCAATAGCATCTATGGAATTTAGAGTTGTGAATGCATTGTAAGCATGTAACATTTTGTTTTTCTGTTGGATTACGCTAGACTGGTTTCACATGGAAACACAACAGGTAAACATTCTTGGTTTTCTGAGTAAAAAGCTGCAGAAACCAAGTCAAAAAATTATATTTGTGTTTTTAAACATGACATTGAATCCACTTGCCCAAGAAAAGACTTTGCTTTTCTCCAAAACCAGGTTGACTCTGCTTTTCTAGGTGCTTTGCACAACAATTGCACACCAGTTTATCCAGATAGGACTGGATGAATTCAGAAATATCCGGTTCTGTGGTGGCTAACTAAGGCCAGCTCTGGCTATAGCCTCTGTGTTTGCTTGTGTTTTCTGGATAGTATCTATGGACTTCAGAGTTGTGAATGCATTGTAACATGTAACATTTTGTTTTTCTGTGGCAAATGAATTGGTTCGTATGGACACACAACATGTACACTTTCGTGTTTTCTGAGCAAAAACTTGCTGAAACCAGGTTTAAAAATGATATTTGTGTTTGTAAACATGACATTGAATCCACTTGCCCAAGAAAAAAGCCTTTGCTTTTCTCCAAAAACCAGGTTGACTCTGTTTTCTGGGTGCTTTGCACACCAATTCCCAATGAGTTTGTCAAGAAAGTGCTGGATTGATACCAAATATCCGGTTCTGTGGTTGCTAACTCAATCCCAGCTCTTACTACAGCCTCTGAGCTTGTTTATGTTTTCACGACAGTATCTATGGACTTTAGAGTTGTGAATGCATTGTAGCATGTAACATTTTGGTTTTTGTTGGCAAACGCTAATTGTTTTACATGGAAACACAGCAGGTACACTTTTGTGTTTTCTCAGTGAAAAGCTACAAAACCAGGTTAAAAATGATAATAGTGTTTGTAAACATGACATTGAAATCCACTTGCCCAAGAAAAACACTTTGCTTTTCTCCAAAACCAGGTTGACTCTGCTTTTTCTGTGTGCTTTGCACACCAATTCCACACGCCAGTTTGTCCGGATTAAGGCCGGATGAAACCAATAATATCTGGTTCTGTGGTGGCTAACTCAATCCCAGCTCTTGCTACAGCCTCTGGTTTTGTTTGTGTTTTCACGAGAGTATCTATGGGCTTTAGAGTTGTGAATGCAATGCAGCATGTAACATTTTGTTTTTTCTTTTGGCAAACGCTAATTTGGCATCACATGGAGACACAACATGTACACTTTCGTGTTTTTCTGAGTAAAAACCTGCAGAAACCAGGTTATAAATTATATTTTGTGTTTGTAAACATGACATGGAATCCACTTGCCCAAGAAAAAGACCTTTGCTTTCTTCTCAAAGCCAGGCTTAATCTGCTTTGCAGGGTGCTCAACACACCAATTCCACACCAGTTTGTCTGGATAGGGCTGGATGAAGCCAGAAATATCCGCTTCTGTGGTGGCTTACTCAATCCCAGCTCTTGCTACAGCCTCTGTGTTTGCTTGTGTTTTCTCAATAGGCATCTATGGGCCTTTAGTTTTGTGAATGCATTGTAGCATGTAACGATTTGTTTTTTCCGTTGGCAAACGCTAATTGGTTTCACATGGACACACAAAAGTACACATTTGTGTTTCCTGAGTGAAAAGCTGCAGAAACCAGGTTAAAAATGATATTTGTGTTTGTAAACATGACATTGAATCCACTTGCCCAAGAAAAAGACTTTGCTTATCTCCAAAACCAGGTTTGATTCTGCTTTTCTGGGTGCTTTGCACACCAATTCCACACCAGTTTATCCAGATAGGACTGGATGAAACCAGAAATATCCGGTTATGTGGTGGCTAACTCAATCCCAGCTCTGGCTTCAGATTTTGTGTTTGCTTGTGTTTTGTGGAAAGTATCTATGGACTTTAGAGTTGTGAATGCATTGTAACATGTAACGTTTTGTTTTCTGTTGTGGCAAACGCTAAGTGGATTCACATGGAGACACAACAGGTACACATTCGTGTTTTCTGAGTAAAAACCTGCAGAAACCAAGTTAAAAATGATATTTGTGTTTGTAAACATGACATTTAATCCAATTGTCCAAGAAAAAGGCTTTGCTTTTCTCCAAAACCCAGTTGACTCTGCTTTTCTGAATGCTTTCAACACCACTTCCACACAAATTTCTCCAGATAGGACTGGATGAAACCAAAAATATCCGGTTCTTTGTGGCTTACTCAATCCCAGCTCTTGCTACAGCCTCTGTGTTTGCTTGTGTTTTCTCGATAGTATCTATGGCTTTAGTTTTGTGAATGCACTGTAGCATGTAACATTTTGTTTTTCTGTTGGATTACGCTAATTGGTTTCACATGGAGACAAATCAGGTACACTTTCATGTTTTCTGAGTAAAAACCTGCAGAAACCAGGTTATAAATGATATTTGTGTTTGTAAACATGGACAAGGAGTCCAGTTGCCCAGAAAAAGACTTTACTTTCTCCAAAACCAGGCTGACTCTGCTTACAGGGTGCTTTGCCACACCAATTCCACACCAGTTTGTCCGGATAGGGCTGGAGGAATCCAGAAATATCCGCTTCTGTGGTGGCTTACTCAATCCCAGCTCTTGCTTACAGCCTCTATGTTTGCTTGTGTTTTCTCTATAGCATCTATGAGATTTAGGGTTGTGAATGCATTGTAGCATGTAACATTTTCTTTTTCTGTTTGTCAAACGCTAATTGGTTTCACATAGACACACAAAGGTACACATTGGTTTTCTGAGTGAAAAGCTGCAGAAACCAGGTGAAAAATGATATTTGTGTTTGTAAACATGACATTGAATCCACTTGCCCAAGAAAAAGACTTTGCTTTTCTCCAAAAACCAGGTTGACTGTGCTTTTCTAGGTGCTTTGCACACCAATTGCACACCAGTTTATCCAGATAGGGACTGGATGAAACCAGAAATATCCTGTTATGTGGTGGCTAACTCAATCCCAGCTCTGGCTACAGCCTCTGTGTTTGCTTGTGTTTTCTGGATAGTATCTATGGACTTTAGAGTTATGAATGCATTGTAGCATGTAACCTTTTGTTTTTCTGTTGGCAAACGCTAATTGGTTTCACATGCAGACAAAACAGGTACACTTTCGAGTTTTCCATAGTAAAAACCTGCTGAAACCAGGTAAAAAATTGATATTACTGTTTGTAAACATGACATTGAATCCCTCTTGCCCAAGAAAACGATTTGCTTTTCTCCAAAACCAGGTTGACTCTGCTTTTCTGGGTGCTTTGCAAACCCAATTCCACACCAGTTTATCCAGATAGGACTGGATGAAACCAGAAATATCCTGTTATGTGGTGGCTAACTCAATCCCAGCTCTTGCTACAGCCTCTGTGTTTGCTTGTGTTTTCTCAATAGCATCTATGGAATTTAGAGTTGTGAATGCATTGTAGCATGTAACATTTTGTTTTTCTGTTGGATTACGCTAACTGGTTTCACATGGAAACACAACAGGTAAACATTCTTGTTTTCTGAGTAAAAAGCTGCAGAAACCAAGTCAAAAAATTATATTTGTGTTTTTAAACCATGACATTGAATCCACTTGCCCAAGAAAAGACTTTGCTTTTCTCCAAAACCAGGTTGACTCTGCTTTTCTAGGTGCTTTGCACAACAATTGCACACCAGTTTATCCAGATAGGACTGGATGAATTCAGAAATATCCGGTTCTGTGGTGGCTAACTAAGGCCAGCTCTGGCTATAGCCTCTGTGTTTGCTTGTGTTTTCTGGATAGTATCTATGGACTTCAGAGTTGTGAATGCATTGTAACATGTAACATTTTGTTTTTCTGTTGGCAAATGAATTGGTTTCGTATGGACACACAACATGTACACTTTCGTGTTTTCTGAGCAAAAACTTGCTGAAACCAGGTTTAAAATGATATTTGTGTTTGTAAACATGACATTGAATCCACTTGCCCAAGAAAAAGCCTTTGCTTTTCTCCAAAACCAGGTTGACTCTGTTTTCTGGGTGCTTTGCACACCAATTCCACATGAGTTTGTCAAGAAAGTGCTGGATGATACCAAATATCCGGTTCTGTGGTGGCTAACTCAATCCCAGCTCTTACTACAGCCTCTGAGCTTGTTTATGTTTTCACGACAGTATCTATGGACTTTAGAGTTGTGAATGCATTGTAGCATGTAACATTTTGGTTTTTTGTTGGCAAACGCTAATTGTTTTTACATGGAAACACAGCAGGTACACTTTTGTGTTTTCTCAGTGAAAAGCTACAAAACCAGGTTAAAAATGATAATAGTGTTTGTAAACATGACATTGAATCCACTTGCCCAAGAAAAACACTTTGCTTTTCTCCAAAACCAGGTTGACTCTGCTTTTCTGTGTGCTTTGCACACCAATTCCACACCAGTTTGTCCGGATAAGGCCGGATGAAACCAATAATATCTGGTTCTGTGGTGGCTAACTCAATCCCAGCTCTTGCTACAGCCTCTGTTTTTGTTTGTGTTTTCACGAGAGTATCTATGGGCTTTAGAGTTGTGAATGCAATGCAGCATGTAACATTTTGTTTTTCTTTTGGCAAACGCTAATTGGCATCACATGGAGACACAACAGGTACACTTTCGTGTTTTCTGAGTAAAAACCTGCAGAAACCAGGTTATAAATTATATTTGTGTTTGTAAACATGACATGGAATCCACTTGCCCAAGAAAAAGACTTTGCTTTTCTCCAAAGCCAGGCTTAATCTGCTTTGCAGGGTGCTCAACACACCAATTCCACACCAGTTTGTCTGGATAGGGCTGGATGAAGCCAGAAATATCCGCTTCTGTGGTGGCTTACTCAATCCCAGCTCTTGCTACAGCCTCTGTGTTTGCTTGTGTTTTCTCAATAGCATCTATGGGCTTTAGTTTTGTGAATGCATTGTAGCATGTAACGTTTTGTTTTTCCGTTGGCAAACGCTAATTGGTTTCACATGGACACACAAAAGTACACATTTGTGTTTTCTGAGTGAAAAGCTGCAGAAACCAGGTTAAAAATGATATTTGTGTTTGTAAACATGACATTGAATCCACTTGCCCAAGAAAAAGACTTTGCTTATCTCCAAAACCAGGTTGATTCTGCTTTTCTGGGTGCTTTGCACACCAATTCCACACCAGTTTATCCAGATAGGACTGGATGAAACCAGAAATATCCGGTTATGTGGTGGCTAACTCAATCCCAGCTCTGGCTTCAGATTTTGTGTTTGCTTGTGTTTTGTGGAAAGTATCTATGGACTTTAGAGTTGTGAATGCATTGTAACATGTAACGTTTTGTTTTTCTGTTGGCAAACGCTAAGTGGATTCACATGGAGACACAACAGGTACACATTCGTGTTTTCTGAGTAAAAACCTGCAGAAACCAAGTTAAAAATGATATTTGTGTTTGTAAACATGACATTTAATCCAATTGTCCAAGAAAAAGGCTTTGCTTTTCTCCAAAACCCAGTTGACTCTGCTTTTCTGAATGCTTTCAACACCACTTCCACACAAATTTCTCCAGATAGGACTGGATGAAACCAAAAATATCCGGTTCTTTGTGGCTTACTCAATCCCAGCTCTTGCTACAGCCTCTGTGTTTGCTTGTGTTTTCTCGATAGTATCTATGGGCTTTAGTTTTGTGAATGCACTGTAGCATGTAACATTTTGTTTTTCTGTTGGATTACGCTAATTGGTTTCACATGGAGACAAATCAGGTACACTTTCATGTTTTCTGAGTAAAAACCTGCAGAAACCAGGTTATAAATGATATTTGTGTTTGTAAACATGACATGGAGTCCAGTTGCCCAAGAAAAAGACTTTACTTTTCTCCAAAACCAGGCTGACTCTGCTTTACAGGGTGCTTTGCACACCAATTCCACACCAGTTTGTCCGGATAGGGCTGGAGGAATCCAGAAATATCCGCTTCTGTGGTGGCTTACTCAATCCCAGCTCTTGCTACAGCCTCTATGTTTGCTTGTGTTTTCTCTATAGCATCTATGAGATTTAGGGTTGTGAATGCATTGTAGCATGTAACATTTTCTTTTTCTGTTGTCAAACGCTAATTGGTTTCACATAGACACACAAAGGTACACATTGGTTTTCTGAGTGAAAAGCTGCAGAAACCAGGTTAAAAATGATATTTGTGTTTGTAAACATGACATTGAATCCACTTGCCCAAGAAAAAGACTTTGCTTTTCTCCAAAACCAGGTTGACTGTGCTTTTCTAGGTGCTTTGCACACCAATTGCACACCAGTTTATCCAGATAGGACTGGATGAAACCAGAAATATCCTGTTATGTGGTGGCTAACTCAATCCCAGCTCTGGCTACAGCCTCTGTGTTTGCTTGTGTTTTCTGGATAGTATCTATGGACTTTAGAGTTATGAATGCATTGTAGCATGTAACATTTTGTTTTTCTGTTGGCAAACGCTAATTGGTTTCACATGCAGACAAAACAGGTACACTTTCGTGTTTTCATAGTAAAAACCTGCTGAAACCAGGTAAAAAATGATATTACTGTTTGTAAACATGACATTGAATCCACTTGCCCAAGAAAACGATTTGCTTTTCTCCAAAACCAGGTTGACTCTGCTTTTCTGGGTGCTTTGCAAACCAATTCCACACCAGTTTATCCAGATAGGACTGGATGAAACCAGAAATATCCTGTTATGTGGTGGCTAACTCAATCCCAGCTCTTGCTACAGCCTCTGTGTTTGCTTGTGTTTTCTCAATAGCATCTATGGAATTTAGAGTTGTGAATGCATTGTAGCATGTAACATTTTGTTTTTCTGTTGGATTACGCTAACTGGTTTCACATGGAAACACAACAGGTAAACATTCTTGTTTTCTGAGTAAAAAGCTGCAGAAACCAAGTCAAAAATTATATTTGTGTTTTTAAACATGACATTGAATCCACTTGCCCAAGAAAAGACTTTGCTTTTCTCCAAAACCAGGTTGACTCTGCTTTTCTAGGTGCTTTGCACAACAATTGCACACCAGTTTATCCAGATAGGACTGGATGAATTCAGAAATATCCGGTTCTGTGGTGGCTAACTAAGGCCAGCTCTGGCTATAGCCTCTGTGTTTGCTTGTGTTTTCTGGATAGTATCTATGGACTTCAGAGTTGTGAATGCATTGTAACATGTAACATTTTGTTTTTCTGTTGGCAAATGAATTGGTTTCGTATGGACACACAACATGTACACTTTCGTGTTTTCTGAGCAAAAACTTGCTGAAACCAGGTTTAAAATGATATTTGTGTTTGTAAACATGACATTGAATCCACTTGCCCAAGAAAAAGCCTTTGCTTTTCTCCAAAACCAGGTTGACTCTGTTTTCTGGGTGCTTTGCACACCAATTCCACATGAGTTTGTCAAGAAAGTGCTGGATGATACCAAATATCCGGTTCTGTGGTGGCTAACTCAATCCCAGCTCTTACTACAGCCTCTGAGCTTGTTTATGTTTTCACGACAGTATCTATGGACTTTAGAGTTGTGAATGCATTGTAGCATGTAACATTTTGGTTTTTTGTTGGCAAACGCTAATTGTTTTTACATGGAAACACAGCAGGTACACTTTTGTGTTTTCTCAGTGAAAAGCTACAAAACCAGGTTAAAAATGATAATAGTGTTTGTAAACATGACATTGAATCCACTTGCCCAAGAAAAACACTTTGCTTTTCTCCAAAACCAGGTTGACTCTGCTTTTCTGTGTGCTTTGCACACCAATTCCACACCAGTTTGTCCGGATAAGGCCGGATGAAACCAATAATATCTGGTTCTGTGGTGGCTAACTCAATCCCAGCTCTTGCTACAGCCTCTGTTTTTGTTTGTGTTTTCACGAGAGTATCTATGGGCTTTAGAGTTGTGAATGCAATGCAGCATGTAACATTTTGTTTTTCTTTTGGCAAACGCTAATTGGCATCACATGGAGACACAACAGGTACACTTTCGTGTTTTCTGAGTAAAAACCTGCAGAAACCAGGTTATAAATTATATTTGTGTTTGTAAACATGACATGGAATCCACTTGCCCAAGAAAAAGACTTTGCTTTTCTCCAAAGCCAGGCTTAATCTGCTTTGCAGGGTGCTCAACACACCAATTCCACACCAGTTTGTCTGGATAGGGCTGGATGAAGCCAGAAATATCCGCTTCTGTGGTGGCTTACTCAATCCCAGCTCTTGCTACAGCCTCTGTGTTTGCTTGTGTTTTCTCAATAGCATCTATGGGCTTTAGTTTTGTGAATGCATTGTAGCATGTAACGTTTTGTTTTTCCGTTGGCAAACGCTAATTGGTTTCACATGGACACACAAAAGTACACATTTGTGTTTTCTGAGTGAAAAGCTGCAGAAACCAGGTTAAAAATGATATTTGTGTTTGTAAACATGACATTGAATCCACTTGCCCAAGAAAAAGACTTTGCTTATCTCCAAAACCAGGTTGATTCTGCTTTTCTGGGTGCTTTGCACACCAATTCCACACCAGTTTATCCAGATAGGACTGGATGAAACCAGAAATATCCGGTTATGTGGTGGCTAACTCAATCCCAGCTCTGGCTTCAGATTTTGTGTTTGCTTGTGTTTTGTGGAAAGTATCTATGGACTTTAGAGTTGTGAATGCATTGTAACATGTAACGTTTTGTTTTTCTGTTGGCAAACGCTAAGTGGATTCACATGGAGACACAACAGGTACACATTCGTGTTTTCTGAGTAAAAACCTGCAGAAACCAAGTTAAAAATGATATTTGTGTTTGTAAACATGACATTTAATCCAATTGTCCAAGAAAAAGGCTTTGCTTTTCTCCAAAACCCAGTTGACTCTGCTTTTCTGAATGCTTTCAACACCACTTCCACACAAATTTCTCCAGATAGGACTGGATGAAACCAAAAATATCCGGTTCTTTGTGGCTTACTCAATCCCAGCTCTTGCTACAGCCTCTGTGTTTGCTTGTGTTTTCTCGATAGTATCTATGGGCTTTAGTTTTGTGAATGCACTGTAGCATGTAACATTTTGTTTTTCTGTTGGATTACGCTAATTGGTTTCACATGGAGACAAATCAGGTACACTTTCATGTTTTCTGAGTAAAAACCTGCAGAAACCAGGTTATAAATGATATTTGTGTTTGTAAACATGACATGGAGTCCAGTTGCCCAAGAAAAAGACTTTACTTTTCTCCAAAACCAGGCTGACTCTGCTTTACAGGGTGCTTTGCACACCAATTCCACACCAGTTTGTCCGGATAGGGCTGGAGGAATCCAGAAATATCCGCTTCTGTGGTGGCTTACTCAATCCCAGCTCTTGCTACAGCCTCTATGTTTGCTTGTGTTTTCTCTATAGCATCTATGAGATTTAGGGTTGTGAATGCATTGTAGCATGTAACATTTTCTTTTTCTGTTGTCAAACGCTAATTGGTTTCACATAGACACACAAAGGTACACATTGGTTTTCTGAGTGAAAAGCTGCAGAAACCAGGTTAAAAATGATATTTGTGTTTGTAAACATGACATTGAATCCACTTGCCCAAGAAAAAGACTTTGCTTTTCTCCAAAACCAGGTTGACTGTGCTTTTCTAGGTGCTTTGCACACCAATTGCACACCAGTTTATCCAGATAGGACTGGATGAAACCAGAAATATCCTGTTATGTGGTGGCTAACTCAATCCCAGCTCTGGCTACAGCCTCTGTGTTTGCTTGTGTTTTCTGGATAGTATCTATGGACTTTAGAGTTATGAATGCATTGTAGCATGTAACATTTTGTTTTTCTGTTGGCAAACGCTAATTGGTTTCACATGCAGACAAAACAGGTACACTTTCGTGTTTTCATAGTAAAAACCTGCTGAAACCAGGTAAAAAATGATATTACTGTTTGTAAACATGACATTGAATCCACTTGCCCAAGAAAACGATTTGCTTTTCTCCAAAACCAGGTTGACTCTGCTTTTCTGGGTGCTTTGCAAACCAATTCCACACCAGTTTATCCAGATAGGACTGGATGAAACCAGAAATATCCTGTTATGTGGTGGCTAACTCAATCCCAGCTCTTGCTACAGCCTCTGTGTTTGCTTGTGTTTTCTCAATAGCATCTATGGAATTTAGAGTTGTGAATGCATTGTAGCATGTAACATTTTGTTTTTCTGTTGGATTACGCTAACTGGTTTCACATGGAAACACAACAGGTAAACATTCTTGTTTTCTGAGTAAAAAGCTGCAGAAACCAAGTCAAAAATTATATTTGTGTTTTTAAACATGACATTGAATCCACTTGCCCAAGAAAAGACTTTGCTTTTCTCCAAAACCAGGTTGACTCTGCTTTTCTAGGTGCTTTGCACAACAATTGCACACCAGTTTATCCAGATAGGACTGGATGAATTCAGAAATATCCGGTTCTGTGGTGGCTAACTAAGGCCAGCTCTGGCTATAGCCTCTGTGTTTGCTTGTGTTTTCTGGATAGTATCTATGGACTTCAGAGTTGTGAATGCATTGTAACATGTAACATTTTGTTTTTCTGTTGGCAAATGAATTGGTTTCGTATGGACACACAACATGTACACTTTCGTGTTTTCTGAGCAAAAACTTGCTGAAACCAGGTTTAAAATGATATTTGTGTTTGTAAACATGACATTGAATCCACTTGCCCAAGAAAAAGCCTTTGCTTTTCTCCAAAACCAGGTTGACTCTGTTTTCTGGGTGCTTTGCACACCAATTCCACATGAGTTTGTCAAGAAAGTGCTGGATGATACCAAATATCCGGTTCTGTGGTGGCTAACTCAATCCCAGCTCTTACTACAGCCTCTGAGCTTGTTTATGTTTTCACGACAGTATCTATGGACTT
Source organism: Sylvilagus floridanus (assembly GCA_949820135.1). Lineage (NCBI taxonomy): Eukaryota > Metazoa > Chordata > Mammalia > Lagomorpha > Leporidae > Sylvilagus > Sylvilagus floridanus. Next base: position 83,747,952 of record OX463233.1, read on the forward strand.
TAGAGTTGTGAATGCATTGTAGCATGTAACATTTTGGTTTTTTGTTGGCAAACGCTAATTGTTTTTACATGGAAACACAGCAGGTACACTTTTGTGTTTTCTCAGTGAAAAGCTACAAAACCAGGTTAAAAATGATAATAGTGTTTGTAAACATGACATTGAATCCACTTGCCCAAGAAAAACACTTTGCTTTTCTCCAAAACCAGGTTGACTCTGCTTTTCTGTGTGCTTTGCACACCAATTCCACACCAGTTTGTCCGGATAAGGCCGGATGAAACCAATAATATCTGGTTCTGTGGTGGCTAACTCAATCCCAGCTCTTGCTACAGCCTCTGTTTTTGTTTGTGTTTTCACGAGAGTATCTATGGGCTTTAGAGTTGTGAATGCAATGCAGCATGTAACATTTTGTTTTTCTTTTGGCAAACGCTAATTGGCATCACATGGAGACACAACAGGTACACTTTCGTGTTTTCTGAGTAAAAACCTGCAGAAACCAGGTTATAAATTATATTTGTGTTTGTAAACATGACATGGAATCCACTTGCCCAAGAAAAAGACTTTGCTTTTCTCCAAAGCCAGGCTTAATCTGCTTTGCAGGGTGCTCAACACACCAATTCCACACCAGTTTGTCTGGATAGGGCTGGATGAAGCCAGAAATATCCGCTTCTGTGGTGGCTTACTCAATCCCAGCTCTTGCTACAGCCTCTGTGTTTGCTTGTGTTTTCTCAATAGCATCTATGGGCTTTAGTTTTGTGAATGCATTGTAGCATGTAACGTTTTGTTTTTCCGTTGGCAAACGCTAATTGGTTTCACATGGACACACAAAAGTACACATTTGTGTTTTCTGAGTGAAAAGCTGCAGAAACCAGGTTAAAAATGATATTTGTGTTTGTAAACATGACATTGAATCCACTTGCCCAAGAAAAAGACTTTGCTTATCTCCAAAACCAGGTTGATTCTGCTTTTCTGGGTGCTTTGCACACCAATTCCACACCAGTTTATCCAGATAGGACTGGATGAAACCAGAAATATCCGGTTATGTGGTGGCTAACTCAATCCCAGCTCTGGCTTCAGATTTTGTGTTTGCTTGTGTTTTGTGGAAAGTATCTATGGACTTTAGAGTTGTGAATGCATTGTAACATGTAACGTTTTGTTTTTCTGTTGGCAAACGCTAAGTGGATTCACATGGAGACACAACAGGTACACATTCGTGTTTTCTGAGTAAAAACCTGCAGAAACCAAGTTAAAAATGATATTTGTGTTTGTAAACATGACATTTAATCCAATTGTCCAAGAAAAAGGCTTTGCTTTTCTCCAAAACCCAGTTGACTCTGCTTTTCTGAATGCTTTCAACACCACTTCCACACAAATTTCTCCAGATAGGACTGGATGAAACCAAAAATATCCGGTTCTTTGTGGCTTACTCAATCCCAGCTCTTGCTACAGCCTCTGTGTTTGCTTGTGTTTTCTCGATAGTATCTATGGGCTTTAGTTTTGTGAATGCACTGTAGCATGTAACATTTTGTTTTTCTGTTGGATTACGCTAATTGGTTTCACATGGAGACAAATCAGGTACACTTTCATGTTTTCTGAGTAAAAACCTGCAGAAACCAGGTTATAAATGATATTTGTGTTTGTAAACATGACATGGAGTCCAGTTGCCCAAGAAAAAGACTTTACTTTTCTCCAAAACCAGGCTGACTCTGCTTTACAGGGTGCTTTGCACACCAATTCCACACCAGTTTGTCCGGATAGGGCTGGAGGAATCCAGAAATATCCGCTTCTGTGGTGGCTTACTCAATCCCAGCTCTTGCTACAGCCTCTATGTTTGCTTGTGTTTTCTCTATAGCATCTATGAGATTTAGGGTTGTGAATGCATTGTAGCATGTAACATTTTCTTTTTCTGTTGTCAAACGCTAATTGGTTTCACATAGACACACAAAGGTACACATTGGTTTTCTGAGTGAAAAGCTGCAGAAACCAGGTTAAAAATGATATTTGTGTTTGTAAACATGACATTGAATCCACTTGCCCAAGAAAAAGACTTTGCTTTTCTCCAAAACCAGGTTGACTGTGCTTTTCTAGGTGCTTTGCACACCAATTGCACACCAGTTTATCCAGATAGGACTGGATGAAACCAGAAATATCCTGTTATGTGGTGGCTAACTCAATCCCAGCTCTGGCTACAGCCTCTGTGTTTGCTTGTGTTTTCTGGATAGTATCTATGGACTTTAGAGTTATGAATGCATTGTAGCATGTAACATTTTGTTTTTCTGTTGGCAAACGCTAATTGGTTTCACATGCAGACAAAACAGGTACACTTTCGTGTTTTCATAGTAAAAACCTGCTGAAACCAGGTAAAAAATGATATTACTGTTTGTAAACATGACATTGAATCCACTTGCCCAAGAAAACGATTTGCTTTTCTCCAAAACCAGGTTGACTCTGCTTTTCTGGGTGCTTTGCAAACCAATTCCACACCAGTTTATCCAGATAGGACTGGATGAAACCAGAAATATCCTGTTATGTGGTGGCTAACTCAATCCCAGCTCTTGCTACAGCCTCTGTGTTTGCTTGTGTTTTCTCAATAGCATCTATGGAATTTAGAGTTGTGAATGCATTGTAGCATGTAACATTTTGTTTTTCTGTTGGATTACGCTAACTGGTTTCACATGGAAACACAACAGGTAAACATTCTTGTTTTCTGAGTAAAAAGCTGCAGAAACCAAGTCAAAAATTATATTTGTGTTTTTAAACATGACATTGAATCCACTTGCCCAAGAAAAGACTTTGCTTTTCTCCAAAACCAGGTTGACTCTGCTTTTCTAGGTGCTTTGCACAACAATTGCACACCAGTTTATCCAGATAGGACTGGATGAATTCAGAAATATCCGGTTCTGTGGTGGCTAACTAAGGCCAGCTCTGGCTATAGCCTCTGTGTTTGCTTGTGTTTTCTGGATAGTATCTATGGACTTCAGAGTTGTGAATGCATTGTAACATGTAACATTTTGTTTTTCTGTTGGCAAATGAATTGGTTTCGTATGGACACACAACATGTACACTTTCGTGTTTTCTGAGCAAAAACTTGCTGAAACCAGGTTTAAAATGATATTTGTGTTTGTAAACATGACATTGAATCCACTTGCCCAAGAAAAAGCCTTTGCTTTTCTCCAAAACCAGGTTGACTCTGTTTTCTGGGTGCTTTGCACACCAATTCCACATGAGTTTGTCAAGAAAGTGCTGGATGATACCAAATATCCGGTTCTGTGGTGGCTAACTCAATCCCAGCTCTTACTACAGCCTCTGAGCTTGTTTATGTTTTCACGACAGTATCTATGGACTTTAGAGTTGTGAATGCATTGTAGCATGTAACATTTTGGTTTTTTGTTGGCAAACGCTAATTGTTTTTACATGGAAACACAGCAGGTACACTTTTGTGTTTTCTCAGTGAAAAGCTACAAAACCAGGTTAAAAATGATAATAGTGTTTGTAAACATGACATTGAATCCACTTGCCCAAGAAAAACACTTTGCTTTTCTCCAAAACCAGGTTGACTCTGCTTTTCTGTGTGCTTTGCACACCAATTCCACACCAGTTTGTCCGGATAAGGCCGGATGAAACCAATAATATCTGGTTCTGTGGTGGCTAACTCAATCCCAGCTCTTGCTACAGCCTCTGTTTTTGTTTGTGTTTTCACGAGAGTATCTATGGGCTTTAGAGTTGTGAATGCAATGCAGCATGTAACATTTTGTTTTTCTTTTGGCAAACGCTAATTGGCATCACATGGAGACACAACAGGTACACTTTCGTGTTTTCTGAGTAAAAACCTGCAGAAACCAGGTTATAAATTATATTTGTGTTTGTAAACATGACATGGAATCCACTTGCCCAAGAAAAAGACTTTGCTTTTCTCCAAAGCCAGGCTTAATCTGCTTTGCAGGGTGCTCAACACACCAATTCCACACCAGTTTGTCTGGATAGGGCTGGATGAAGCCAGAAATATCCGCTTCTGTGGTGGCTTACTCAATCCCAGCTCTTGCTACAGCCTCTGTGTTTGCTTGTGTTTTCTCAATAGCATCTATGGGCTTTAGTTTTGTGAATGCATTGTAGCATGTAACGTTTTGTTTTTCCGTTGGCAAACGCTAATTGGTTTCACATGGACACACAAAAGTACACATTTGTGTTTTCTGAGTGAAAAGCTGCAGAAACCAGGTTAAAAATGATATTTGTGTTTGTAAACATGACATTGAATCCACTTGCCCAAGAAAAAGACTTTGCTTATCTCCAAAACCAGGTTGATTCTGCTTTTCTGGGTGCTTTGCACACCAATTCCACACCAGTTTATCCAGATAGGACTGGATGAAACCAGAAATATCCGGTTATGTGGTGGCTAACTCAATCCCAGCTCTGGCTTCAGATTTTGTGTTTGCTTGTGTTTTGTGGAAAGTATCTATGGACTTTAGAGTTGTGAATGCATTGTAGCATGTAACGTTTTGTTTTTCTGTTGGCAAACGCTAAGTGGATTCACATGGAGACACAACAGGTACACATTCGTGTTTTCTGAGTAAAAACCTGCAGAAACCAAGTTAAAAATGATATTTGTGTTTGTAAACATGACATTTAATCCAATTGTCCAAGAAAAAGGCTTTGCTTTTCTCCAAAACCCAGTTGACTCTGCTTTTCTGAATGCTTTCAACACCACTTCCACACAAATTTCTCCAGATAGGACTGGATGAAACCAAAAATATCCGGTTCTTTGTGGCTTACTCAATCCCAGCTCTTGCTACAGCCTCTGTGTTTGCTTGTGTTTTCTCGATAGTATCTATGGGCTTTAGTTTTGTGAATGCACTGTAGCATGTAACATTTTGTTTTTCTGTTGGATTACGCTAATTGGTTTCACATGGAGACAAATCAGGTACACTTTCATGTTTTCTGAGTAAAAACCTGCAGAAACCAGGTTAAAACTGATATTTGTGTTTGTAAACATGACATGGAGTCCAGTTGCCCAAGAAAAAGACTTTACTTTTCTCCAAAACCAGGCTGACTCTGCTTTACAGGGTGCTTTGCACACCAATTCCACACCAGTTTGTCCGGATAGGGCTGGAGGAATCCAGAAATATCCGCTTCTGTGGTGGCTTACTCAATCCCAGCTCTTGCTACAGCCTCTATGTTTGCTTGTGTTTTCTCTATAGCATCTATGAGATTTAGGGTTGTGAATGCATTGTAGCATGTAACATTTTCTTTTTCTGTTGTCAAACGCTAATTGGTTTCACATAGACACACAAAGGTACACATTGGTTTTCTGAGTGAAAAGCTGCAGAAACCAGGTTAAAAATGATATTTGTGTTTGTAAACATGACATTGAATCCACTTGCCCAAGAAAAAGACTTTGCTTTTCTCCAAAACCAGGTTGACTGTGCTTTTCTAGGTGCTTTGCACACCAATTGCACACCAGTTTATCCAGATAGGACTGGATGAAACCAGAAATATCCTGTTATGTGGTGGCTAACTCAATCCCAGCTCTGGCTACAGCCTCTGTGTTTGCTTGTGTTTTCTGGATAGTATCTATGGACTTTAGAGTTATGAATGCATTGTAGCATGTAACATTTTGTTTTTCTGTTGGCAAACGCTAATTGGTTTCACATGGACACACAACATGTACACTTTCGTGTTTTCATAGTAAAAACCTGCTGAAACCAGGTAAAAAATGATATTACTGTTTGTAAACATGACATTGAATCCACTTGCCCAAGAAAACGATTTGCTTTTCTCCAAAACCAGGTTGACTCTGCTTTTCTGGGTGCTTTGCACACCAATTCCACACCAGTTTATCCAGATAGGACTGGATGAAACCAGAAATATCCTGTTATGTGGTGGCTAACTCAATCCCAGCTCTTGCTACAGCCTCTGTGTTTGCTTGTGTTTTCTCAATAGCATCTATGGAATTTAGAGTTGTGAATGCATTGTAGCATGTAACATTTTGTTTTTCTGTTGGATTACGCTAACTGGTTTCACATGGAAACACAACAGGTAAACATTCTTGTTTTCTGAGTAAAAAGCTGCAGAAACCAAGTCAAAAATTATATTTGTGTTTTTAAACATGACATTGAATCCACTTGCCCAAGAAAAGACTTTGCTTTTCTCCAAAACCAGGTTGACTCTGCTTTTCTAGGTGCTTTGCACAACAATTGCACACCAGTTTATCCAGATAGGACTGGATGAATTCAGAAATATCCGGTTCTGTGGTGGCTAACTAAGGCCAGCTCTGGCTATAGCCTCTGTGTTTGCTTGTGTTTTCTGGATAGTATCTATGGACTTCAGAGTTATGAATGCATTGTAACATGTAACATTTTGTTTTTCTGTTGGCAAATGAATTGGTTTCGTATGGACACACAACATGTACACTTTCGTGTTTTCTGAGCAAAAACTTGCTGAAACCAGGTTTAAAATGATATTTGTGTTTGTAAACATGACATTGAATCCACTTGCCCAAGAAAAAGCCTTTGCTTTTCTCCAAAACCAGGTTGACTCTGTTTTCTGGGTGCTTTGCACACCAATTCCACATGAGTTTGTCAAGAAAGTGCTGGATGATACCAAATATCCGGTTCTGTGGTGGCTAACTCAATCCCAGCTCTTACTACAGCCTCTGAGCTTGTTTATGTTTTCACGACAGTATCTATGGACTTTAGAGTTGTGAATGCATTGTAGCATGTAACATTTTGGTTTTTTGTTGGCAAACGCTAATTGTTTTTACATGGAAACACAGCAGGTACACTTTTGTGTTTTCTCAGTGAAAAGCTACAAAACCAGGTTAAAAATGATAATAGTGTTTGTAAACATGACATTGAATCCACTTGCCCAAGAAAAACACTTTGCTTTTCTCCAAAACCAGGTTGACTCTGCTTTTCTGTGTGCTTTGCACACCAATTCCACACCAGTTTGTCCGGATAAGGCCGGATGAAACCAATAATATCTGGTTCTGTGGTGGCTAACTCAATCCCAGCTCTTGCTACAGCCTCTGTTTTTGTTTGTGTTTTCACGAGAGTATCTATGGGCTTTAGAGTTGTGAATGCAATGCAGCATATAACATTTTGTTTTTCTTTTGGCAAACGCTAATTGGCATCACATGGAGACACAACAGGTACACTTTCGTGTTTTCTGAGTAAAAACCTGCAGAAACCAGGTTATAAATTATATTTGTGTTTGTAAACATGACATGGAATCCACTTGCCCAAGAAAAAGACTTTGCTTTTCTCCAAAGCCAGGCTTAATCTGCTTTGCAGGGTGCTCAACACACCAATTCCACACCAGTTTGTCTGGATAGGGCTGGATGAAGCCAGAAATATCCGCTTCTGTGGTGGCTTACTCAATCCCAGCTCTTGCTACAGCCTCTGTTTTTGTTTGTGTTTTCACGAGAGTATCTATGGGCTTTAGAGTTGTGAATGCAATGCAGCATGTAACATTTTGTTTTTCTTTTGGCAAACGCTAATTGGCATCACATGGAGACACAACAGGTACACTTTCGTGTTTTCTGAGTAAAAACCTGCAGAAACCAGGTTATAAATTATATTTGTGTTTGTAAACATGACATGGAATCCACTTGCCCAAGAAAAAGACTTTGCTTTTCTCCAAAGCCAGGCTTAATCTGCTTTGCAGGGTGCTCAACACACCAATTCCACACCAGTTTGTCTGGATAGGGCTGGATGAAGCCAGAAATATCCGCTTCTGTGGTGGCTTACTCAATCCCAGCTCTTGCTACAGCCTCTGTGTTTGCTTGTGTTTTCTCAATAGCATCTATGGGCTTTAGTTTTGTGAATGCATTGTAGCATGTAACGTTTTGTTTTTCCGTTGGCAAACGCTAATTGGTTTCACATGGACACACAAAAGTACACATTTGTGTTTTCTGAGTGAAAAGCTGCAGAAACCAGGTTAAAAATGATATTTGTGTTTGTAAACATGACATTGAATCCACTTGCCCAAGAAAAAGACTTTGCTTATCTCCAAAACCAGGTTGATTCTGCTTTTCTGGGTGCTTTGCACACCAATTCCACACCAGTTTATCCAGATAGGACTGGATGAAACCAGAAATATCCGGTTATGTGGTGGCTAACTCAATCCCAGCTCTGGCTTCAGATTTTGTGTTTGCTTGTGTTTTGTGGAAAGTATCTATGGACTTTAGAGTTGTGAATGCATTGTAACATGTAACGTTTTGTTTTTCTGTTGGCAAACGCTAAGTGGATTCACATGGAGACACAACAGGTACACATTCGTGTTTTCTGAGTAAAAACCTGCAGAAACCAAGTTAAAAATGATATTTGTGTTTGTAAACATGACATTTAATCCAATTGTCCAAGAAAAAGGCTTTGCTTTTCTCCAAAACCCAGTTGACTCTGCTTTTCTGAATGCTTTCAACACCACTTCCACACAAATTTCTCCAGATAGGACTGGATGAAACCAAAAATATCCGGTTCTTTGTGGCTTACTCAATCCCAGCTCTTGCTACAGCCTCTGTGTTTGCTTGTGTTTTCTCGATAGTATCTATGGGCTTTAGTTTTGTGAATGCACTGTAGCATGTAACATTTTGTTTTTCTGTTGGATTACGCTAATTGGTTTCACATGGAGACAAATCAGGTACACTTTCATGTTTTCTGAGTAAAAACCTGCAGAAACCAGGTTATAAATGATATTTGTGTTTGTAAACATGATATGGAGTCCAGTTGCCCAAGAAAAAGACTTTACTTTTCTCCAAAACCAGGCTGACTCTGCTTTACAGGGTGCTTTGCACACCAATTCCACACCAGTTTGTCCGGATAGGGCTGGAGGAATCCAGAAATATCCGCTTCTGTGGTGGCTTACTCAATCCCAGCTCTTGCTACAGCCTCTATGTTTGCTTGTGTTTTCTCTATAGCATCTATGAGATTTAGGGTTGTGAATGCATTGTAGCATGTAACATTTTCTTTTTCTGTTGTCAAACGCTAATTGGTTTCACATAGACACACAAAGGTACACATTGGTTTTCTGAGTGAAAAGCTGCAGAAACCAGGTTAAAAATGATATTTGTGTTTGTAAACATGACATTGAATCCACTTGCCCAAGAAAAAGACTTTGCTTTTCTCCAAAACCAGGTTGACTGTGCTTTTCTAGGTGCTTTGCACACCAATTGCACACCAGTTTATCCAGATAGGACTGGATGAAACCAGAAATATCCTGTTATGTGGTGGCTAACTCAATCCCAGCTCTGGCTACAGCCTCTGTCTTTGCTTGTGTTTTCTGGATAGTATCTATGGACTTTAGAGTTATGAATGCATTGTAGCATGTAACATTTTGTTTTTCTGTTGGCAAACGCTAATTGGTTTCACATGCAGACAAAACAGGTACACTTTCGTGTTTGCTACAGCTTCAGATTCTGTGTTTGCTTGTATTTTCTGGAGAGTATCTATGGACTTTACAATTGTGAATGCATTGTAGCATGTAACATTTTTTTTTCTGTTGGCAAACAACAATTGGTTTCACTATGATACACAACAGGTACACATTCGTGTTTTCTGAGTAAAATCCTGCAGAAACCAGGTTAAAAATGATATTTGTGTTTGTAAACATGACATTGAATCCACTTGCTGAAGAAAAATCTTTGCTTTTCTCCAAAACACAGTTGACTCTGCTTTTCTGGATGCTTTGCGCAACTGTTCCACACCAGTTTGTCCAGATCGGCCTGGATGAAACCAAAATTATCCGGTTCTGTGGTGGCTTACTCAATCCCAGGTCTTGCTACAGCTTTTGTGTTTGTTTATGTTTTCTGGATAGTATCTATGGACTTTAGAGTTGTGAATGCATTGTAGCATGTAACGTTTAGTTTTTCTGTTGGCAAACGCTAAGTGGATTCACATGGAGACACAACAGGTACACATTCGTGTTTTCTGAGTAAAAACCTGCAGAAACCAAGTTAAAAATGATATTTGTGTTTGTAAACATGACATTGAATCCACTTGCCCAAGAAAAAGACTTTGCTTTTCTCCAAAACCCAGTTGACTCTGCTCTTCTGGGTGCTTTGCACACCAATCCCACATGAGTTTGTCAAGAAAGTGCTGGATGAATCCAGAAATATCCGGTTCTCTGGTGGCTTACTCATCCCAGCTCTTGCTACAGCCTCTGAGCTTGTTTGTGTTTTCACGAGAGTATCTATAGACTTTAGAGTTGTGAATGCATTGTAGCATGTAACATTTTGTTTTTCGGTTGGCAAACGCTAATTGGTTTCACATGGAGACACAACAGGTACACATTCGTGTTTTCTGAGTAAAATCCTGCAGAAACCAGGTTACAAATGATATTTGTGTTTGTAAACATGACATTGAATCCACTTGCCCAAGAAAAATCTTTGCTTTTCTCCAAAACTCAGTTGACTCTACTTTTCTGGATGCTTTGCACAACAGTTCCACACCAGTTTTTCCAGTCGGACAGGATGAAACCAAAATTTTCCGGTTCTGTGGTGGCTTACTCAATCCCAGCTCTTGCTACAGCTTTTGTGTTTGTTTGTGTTTTCTGGATAGTATCTATGGACTTTAGAGTTGTGAATGCATCTTAGCATGTAACATTTTGTTTTTCGGTTGGCAAACGCTAATTGGTTTCACATGGAGACACAACAGGTACACATTCGTGTTTTCTGAGTAAAATCCTGCAGAAACCAGGTTAAAAATGACATTTGTGTTTGTAAACATGACATTGAATCCACTTGCCCAAGAAAAAGACTTTGCTTTTCTCCAAAACCTGGTTGACTCTGCTTTTCTGGCTGCTTTGCACACCAATTGCACACCAGTTTGTCCCGATAGATCTGGATGTAAGCAGTTCTATTCGGTTCTGTGGTTGCTTATTCAATCCCAACTCTTGCTACAGCTTCAGATTCTGTGTTTGCTTGTGTTTTCTGGTAGTATCTATGGACTTCACAGTTGTGAATGCATTGTAGCATGTAACACTTTGTTTTTCTGTTGGCAACAACAATTGGTTTCACATGGAGACACAACAGGTACACATTTGTGTTTTCTGAGTAAAAAGCTGCAGAAACCAGGTTACAAATGATATTTGTGTTTGTAAACATGACATTGAATCCACTTGCCCAAGAAAAATCTTTGCTTTTCTCCAAAACTCAGTTGACTCTACTTTTCTAGATGCTTTGCACAACAGTTCCACACCAGTTTTTCCAGTCGGACAGAATAAAACCAAAATTTTCCGGTTCTGTGTTGGCTTACTCAATCCCAGCTCTTGCTACAGGTTTTGTGTTTGTTTGTGTTTTCTGGATAGTATCTATGGACATTAGAGTTGTGAATGCATTGTAGCATGTAACATTTTCTTTTTCTGTTGGCAAACGCTAATTGGTTTCACATGCAGACAAAACAGGTACACTTTCGTGTTTTCTGAGCAAAAACCTGCAGTAACCAGGTTAAACTGATATTTGTGTTTGTAAATATGACATTGAAACCAAGTACCCTATAAAAAGACTTTGTTTTTCTCCAAAACCAGGTTGACTCTGCTTTTCTGGGTGCTTTGCACACCAATTCCACACCAGTTTGCCCAGATAGGGCTGGAGGAAAGCAGTTATATTCGGATCTGTGGTGGCTTACTCAATCCCAGCTCTGGCTACAGCCTCTGTGTTTGCTTGTGTTTTCTGGATAGTGTCTACGGAATTTAGAGTTATGCATGCATTGTAGCATGTAACATTCTGTTTTTCTGTTTGCAAACGCTAATTGGTTTCACATGGACACACAGCATGTACACTTTCGTGTTTTCCCAGTAAAAACCTGCTGAAACCAGGTTAAAAATGATACTGGTGTTTGTAAACATGACACTGAATCGACCTGCCCAAGAAAACGACTTTGCTTTTCTCCAAAACCAGGTTGACTCTGCTTTTCTGCGTGCTTTGCACACCAATTCCACACCAGTTTGTCCCGATAGGTCTGGATGAAAGCAGTTATATTCGGTTCTGTGGTGGCTTACTCAATCCCAGCTCTTGCTACAGCTACAGATTCTGTGTTTGCTTGTGTTTTCTGGATAGTATCTATGGGCTTTAGAGTTGTGAATGCATTGTAGCATGTAACATTTTGTTTTTCTGTTGGCAAACAACAATTGGTTTCACTTGGAGACTCAACAGGTACACATTTGTGTTTTCTGAGTAAAAAGCTGCAGAAACCAGGTTATAAATGATATTAGTGTTTGTAAACATGACATGGAATCCAATTGCCCAAGAAAAATCTTTGCTTTTCTCCAAAACTCAGTTGACTCTACTTTTCTGGATGCTTTGCACAACATTTCCACACCAGTTTTTCCAGTCGGACGGGATGAAACCAAAATTATCCGGTTCTGTGGTGGCTTACTCAATCCCAGCTCTTGCTACAGCTTTTGTGTTTCCTTGTGTTTTCTGGATAGTATGGACTTTAGTGTTGTGAATGCATTTTAGCATGTAACATTTTGTTTTTCGGTTGGCAAACGCTAAGCGGTTTCACATGGAGACACAACAGTTACACATACGTGTTTTGTGAGTAAAAAGCTGCAGAAACCAAGTTAAAAATGATATTTGTGTTTGTTAACATGACATTGAAACCAAGTACCCAAGAAAAAGAGTTTGCTTTTCTCCAAAACCAGGTTGACGCTGCTTTTCTGGGTGCTTTGCACACCAATTGCACACCAGTTTTTCCAGATAGGGCTGGATGAAACCAGAAATATCCAGTTCTGTGGTGGCTTACTCAATCCCACTCTTGCTACTGCCTCTGTGTTTGCTTGTGTTTTCTCAATAGCATCTATGGGCTTTAGATTTGTGAATGCATTGTAGCATGTAACATTTTGTTTTTCTGTTGGCAAACGCTAAGTGGTTTCACATGGAGACACAACAGGTACACATTCGTGTTTTCTGAGTAAAAAGCTGCAGAAACCAGGTTACAAATGATATTTGTGTTTGTAAACATGACATTGAATCCACTTGCCCAAGAAAAATCTTTGCTTTTCTCCAAAACTCAGTTGACTCTACTTTTCTGGATGCTTTGCACAACAGTTCCACACCAGTTTTTCCAGTCGGACAGGATGAAACCAAAATTTTCCGGTTCTGTGGTGGCTTACTCAATCCCAGCTCTTGCTACAGCTTTTGTATTTGTTTGTGTTTTCTGGATAGTATCTATGGACTTTAGAGTTGTGAATGCATCTTAGCATGTAACATTTTGGTTTTCGGTTAGCAAACACCAATTGGTTTCACATGGAGACACAACAGGTACACTTTCGTGTTTTCTGAGCAAAAACCAGCAGAAACCAGGTTAAAACTGATATTTGTGTTTGTAAATATGACATTGAATCCACTTGCCCAAGAAAAAGACTTTGTTTTTCTCCAAAACCAGGTTGACTCTGCTTTTCTGGGTGCTTTGCACACCAATTCCACACCAGTTTGCCCAGATAGGGCTGGAGGAAAGCAGTTATATTCGGTTCTGTGGTGGCTTACTCAATCCCAGCTCTTGCTACAGCTTCAGATTCTGTGTTTGCTTTTGTTTTCTGGATAGTATCTATGGACTTCAACGTTCTGAATACATTGTAGCATGTAACATTTTGTTTTTCTGTTGGATTACACTAATTGTTTTTACATGGAGACAAAACAGGTACACTTTCGTGTTTTCTGAGTAAAATCCTGCAGAAACCAGGTTATAAATGTATTTGTGTTTGTAAACATGACATGGAATCCACTTGCCCAAGAAAAAGACTTTGCTTTTCTCCAAACCTAGGTTGACTCCGCTTTGCTGGGTGCTTTACACACCAATTCCACACCAGTTTGTCGCGATAGATCTGGATGAAAGCAGTTCTATTCGGTTCTGTGGTGGCTTATTCAATCCCAGTTCTTGCTACAGCTTCAGATTCTGTGTTTGCTTGTGTTTTCTGGATAGTATCTATGGACTTTACAGTTGTGAATGCATTGTAGCATGTAACATTTTGTTTTTCTGTTAGCAAACGCTAATTGGTTTCACATGGACACACAACATGTACACTTTCGTGTTTTCATAGTAAAAACCTGCTGAAACCAGGTAAAAAATGATATTGCTGTTTGTAAACATGACATGGAATCCACTTGCCCAAGAAAACGATTTGCTTTTCTCCAAAACCAGGTTGACTCTGCTTTTCTGCGTGCTTTGCGCACCAATTCCACACCACTTTGTCCAGATAGGACTGGATGAAACCATAAGTATCCGGTTCTGTGGTGGCTTACTCAATCCCAGCTCTTGCTACAGCTTCAGCTTCTGTGTTTGCTTGTGTTTTCTGGATAGTATCTATGGACTTTAGAGTTATGAATGCATTGTAGCATGTAACATTTTGTTTTTCTGTTGGCAAACGCCAAGTGGTTTCACATGGAGACATAACAGGTACACATTCGTGTTTTCTGAGTAAAAAGCTGCAGAAACAAAGTTAAAAATGATATTTGTGTTTGTAAACGTGACATTGAAACCTTAGTACCCAAAAAAAGACATTGCTATTCTCCAAAACCAGGTTGACTCTGCTTTGCTGGGTGCTTTGCACACCAATTGCACACCAGTTTGTTCCGATAGGGCTGGATGAAACCAGAAATATCCGGTTCTGTGGTGGCTTACTCAATCCCAGCTCTTGCAACAGCCTCTGTGTTTGCTTGTGTTTTCTTGATAGCATCTATGGGCTTTATATTTGTGAATGCATTGTAGCATGTCACATTTTGTTTTTCTGTTCGCAAGTGCTAATTGGTTTCACATGGACACAGGAAGGTACACATTTGCGTTTTCTGAGTGAAAAGCGGCAGAAACCAGGTTAAAAATGATATTTGCATTTGTAAACATGACATTGAATCCACTTGCCCAAGAAAAAGACTTTGTTTTTCTCCAAAACCAGGTTGACTCTGCTTTGCTGGGTGCTTTGCACACCAATTCCACACCAGTTTGTCCGGATGAGGCCGGATGAAACCAGAAATATCCGATTCTGTGGTTGCTAACTCAATCCCAGCTCTTGCTACAGCATCTCAGTTTGTTTGTGTTTTCACGATAGTCTATGGGCTTTAGAGTTGTGAATGCATTGTAGCATGTAACATTTTGTTTTTCTGTTGGCAAACGCTAATTGGTTTCACATGCAGACACAACAGGTACACTTTCATGTTTTATGAGCAAAAAAAAGCAGTAACCACGTTAAAACTGATATTTATGTTTGTAAATACAACATTGAATCCACTTGCCCAAGAAAAAGACTTTGTTTTTCTCCAAAACCAGGTTGACTCTGCTTTTCTGCGTGCTTTGCACACCAATTCCACACCACTTTGTCCAGATAGGACTGGATGAAACCATAAGTATCCGGTTCTGTGGTGGCTTACTCAATCCCAGCTCTTGCTACAACCTCTGTGTTTGCTTGTGTCTTCTCGATAGAATCTATGGGCTTTAGATTTGTGAATGCATTGTAGCATGTCACATTTTGTTTTTCTGTTCGCAATGCTAATTGTTTTCACATGGACACAGGAAGGTACACATTTGTGTTTTCTGAGTAAAAAGCTGCAGAAACCAGGTTATAAATGATATTTGTGTTTGTAAACATGACATTGAATCCACTTGCCCAAGAAAAATCTTTGCTTTTCTCCAAAACCCAGTTGACTCTACTTTTCTGGATGCTTTGCACAACAGTTCCACACCAGTTTTTCAAGTCGGACAGGATGAAACCAAAATATTCCGGTTCTGTGGTGGCTTACTCAATCCCAGCTCTTGCTACAGCTTTTGTGTTTGTTTGTGTTTTCTGGATAGTATCTATGGACTTTAGAGTTGTGAATGCATCTTAGCATGTAACATTTTGGTTTTCGGTTGGCAAACAACAATTGGTTTCACATGGAGACACAACAGGTACACATTCGTGTTTTCTGGGTAAATAGCTGCAGAAACCAGGTTAAAAATGATATTTGTGTTTGTAAACATGAATTTGAATCCACTTGCCCAAGAAAAAGACTTTGCTTTTCTCCACAACCAGGTTGACTCTGCCTTTCTGGGTGCTTTGCACACCAATTCCACACCAGTTTGTCCGGATGAGGCCGGATGAAACCAGAAATATCCGATTCTGTGGTTGCTAACTCAATCCCAGCTCTTTCTACAGCCTCTCAGTTTGTTTGTGTTTTCACGATAGTCTATGGGCTTTAGAGTTGTGAATGCATTGTAGCATGTAACATTTTGTTTTTCTGTTGGCAAACGCTAATTGGTTTCACATGCAGACAAAACAGGTACACTTTCGTGTTTTCTGAGCAAAAACCTGCAGTAACCAGGTTAAAACTGATATTTGTGTTTGTAAATATGACATTGAATCCACTTGTCCAAGAAAAAGACTTTGTTTTTCTCCAAAACCAGGTTGACTCTGCTTTTCTGCATGCTTTGCACACCAATTCCACACCACTTTGTCCAGATAGGACTGGATGACACCATAAGTATCCGGTTCTGTGGTGGCTTACTCAATCCCAGCTCTTGCTACAGCTTCAGCTTCTGTGTTTGCTTGTGTTTTCTGGATAGTATCTATGGACTTTAGAGTTATGAATTCATTGTAGCATGTAACATTTTGTTTTTCTGTTGGCAAACGCTAAGTGGTTTCACATGGAGACATAACAGGTACACATTCGTGTTTTCTGAGTAAAAAGCTGCAGAAACAAAGTTAAAAATGATATTTGTGTTTGTAAACGTGACATTGAAACCTTAGTACCCAAAAAAAAGACATTGCTTTTCTCCAAAACCTGGTTGACTCTGCTTTGCTGGGTGCTTTGTACACCAATTGCACACCAGTTTGTTCCGATAGGGCTGGATGAAACCAGAAATATCCGGTTCTGTGGAGGCTTACTCAATCCCAGCTCTTGCTACAGCCTCTGTGTTTGCTTGTGTTTTTTTGATAGCATCTATGGGCTTTAGATTTGTGAATGCATTGTAGCATGTCACATTTTGTTTTTCTGTTCGCAAGTGCTAATTGGTTTCACATGGACACAGGAAGGTACACATTTGCGTTTTCTGAGTGAAAAGCGGCAGAAACCAGGTTAAAAATGATATTTGCATTTGTAAACATGACATTGAATCCACTTGCCCAAGAAAAATCTTTGCTTTTCTCCAAAACCGAGTTGATTCTACTTTTCTGGATGCTTTGTACAACAGTTCCACACCAGTTTTTCCAGTCGGACAGGATGAAACCAAAATTTTCCGGTTCTGTGGTGGCTTACACAATCCCAGCTCTTGCTACAGCTTCAGATTCTGTGTTTGCTTTTGTTTTCTGAGCAGTATCTATGGACTTCAACGTTCTGAATACATTGTAGCATGTAACATTTTGTTTTTCTGTTGGATTACACTAACTGTTTTTACATGGAGACAAAACAGGTACACTTTCGTGTTTTCTGAGTAAAATCCTCCAGAAACCAGGTTATAAATGATATTTGTGTTTGTAAACATGACATGGAATCCACTTGCCCAAGAAATAGACTTTGCTTTTCTCCAAACCTAGGTTGACTCTGCTTTGCTGGGTGCTTTACACACCAATTCCACACCAGTTTGTCCCGATAGATCTGGATGAAAGCAGTTCTATTCGGTTCTGTGGTGGCTTATTCAATCCCAGCTCTTGCTACAGCTTCAGATTCTGTGTTTGCTTGTGTTTTCTGGATAGTATCTATGGACTTTACAGTTGTGAATGCATTGTAGCATGTAACATTTTGTTTTTCTGTTGGCAACAACAATTGGATTCACATGGAGACACAACAGGTACACATTTGTGTTTTCTGAGTAAAAAGCTGCAGAAACCAGGTTACAAATGATATTTGTGTTTGTAAACATGACATTGAATCCACTTGCCCAAGAAAAATCTTTGCTTCTCTCCAAAACCAGGTTGACTCTGCTTTTCTGAATGCTTTGCACAACAGTTCCTCACGAGCTTTTCCAGTCGGACTGGATGAAACCAAAATTATCCGGTTCTGTGGTGGCTTACTCAATCCCAGCTCTTGCTACAGCTTTTGTGTTTCCTTGTGTTTTCTGGATAGTATCTATGGACTTTAGAGTTGTGAATGCATTGTAGCATGTAACATTTTGGTTTTCGGTTGGCAAAAACCAATTGGTTTCACATGGAGACACAACAGGTACACATTCGTGTTTTCTGAGTAAAAAGCTGCAGAAACCAGGTTACAAATGATATTTGTGTTTGTAAACATGACATTGAATCCACTTGCCCAAGAAAAACACTTTGTTTTTCTCCAAAACCAGGTTGACTCTGCTTTTCTGCGTCCCTTGCACACCAATTCCACACCAGTTTATCCGGATGAGGCAGGACGAAACCAGAAATATCCGATTCTGTGGTTGCTAACTCAATCCCACCTCTTGCTACAGCCTCTCAGTTTGTTTGTGTTTTCCTGATAGTCTATGGGCTTTAGAGTTGTGAATGCATTGTAGCATGTAACATTTTGTTTTTCTGTTGGCAAACGCTAATTGGTTTCACATGCAGACAAAACAGGTACATTTTCATGTTTTCTGAGCAAAAACCTGCAGTAACCAGGTTAAAACTGATATTTGTGTTTGTAAATATAACATTGAATCCACTTGCCCAAGAAAAAGACTTTGCTTTTCTCCAAAACCAGGTTGACTCTGCTTTTCTGCGTGCTTTGCACACCAATTCCACACCACTTTGTCCAGATAGGACTGGATGAAACCATAAGTATCCGGTTCTGTGGTGGCTTACTCAATCCCAGCTCTTGCTACAGCCTCTGTGTTTGCTTGTGTCTTCTCGATAGAATCTATGGGCTTTAGATTTGTGAATGCATTGTAGCATGTCACATTTTGTTTTTCTGTTCGCAAATGCTAATTGGTTTCACATGGACACAGGAAGGTACACATTTGTGTTTTCTGAGTAAATAGCTGCAGAAACCAGGTTACAAATGATATTTGCATTTGTAAACATGACATTGAATCCACTTGCCCAAGAAAAATCTTTGCTTTTCTCCAAAACCCAGTTGACTCTACTTTTCTGGATGCTTTGCCCAACAGTTCCACACCAGTTTTTCCAGTCGGACAGGATGAAACCAAAATTTTCCGGTTCTGTGGTGGCTTACTCAATCCCAGCTCTTGCTACAGCTGTTGTGTTTGTTTGTGTTTTCTGGATAGTATCTATGGACTTTAGAGTTGTGAATGCATTGTAGC
Organism: Sylvilagus floridanus; assembly: GCA_949820135.1. Lineage (NCBI taxonomy): Eukaryota > Metazoa > Chordata > Mammalia > Lagomorpha > Leporidae > Sylvilagus > Sylvilagus floridanus. Next base: position 83,767,127 of record OX463233.1, read on the forward strand.
ATGTAACATTTTGGCTTTCGGTTGGCAACAACAATTTGTTTCACATGGAGACACAACAGGTACACATTTGTGTTTTCTGAGTAAACAGCTGCAGAAACCAGGTTACAAATGATATTTGTGTTTGTAAACATGACATTGAATCCACTTGCCCAAGAAAAATCTTTGCTTCTCTCCAAAACCAGGTTGACTCTGCTTTTCTGAATGCTTTGCACAACAGTTCCTCACGAGCTTTTCCAGTCGGACTGGATGAAACCAAAATTATCCGGTTCTGTGGTGGCTTACTCAATCCCAGCTCTTGCTACAGCTTTTGTGTTTCCTTGTGTTTTCTGGATAGTATCTATGGACTTTAGAGTTGTGAATTCATTGTAGCATGTAACATTTTGTTTTTCGGCTGACAAACACCAATTGGTTTCACATGGAGACACAACAGGTACACATTCATGTTTTCTGAGTTAAAAGCTGCAGAAACCAGGTTAAAAATGATATTTGTGTTTGTAAACATGACTTTGAATCCACTTGCCCAAGAAAAAGACTTTGTTTTTCTCCAAAACCAGGTTGACTCTGCTTTTCTGCGTGCTTTGCACACCAATTCAACACCAGTTTTTCCGGATGAGGCCGGATGAAACCAGAAATATCCGATTCTGTGGTTGCTAACTCAATCCCAGCTCTTGCTACAGCCTCTCAGTTTGTTTGTGTTATCATGATAGTCTATGGGCTTTAGAGTTGTGAATGCATTGTAGCATGTAACATTTTGTTTTTCTGTTGGCAAACGCTAATTGGTTTCACATGCAGACAAAACAGGTACACTTTCGTGTTTTCTGAGCAAAAACCTGCAGCAACCAGGTTACAAATGATATTTGTGTTTGTAAATATGACATTGAATCCACTTGCCCAAGAAAAATCTTTGCTTCTCTCCAAAACCAGGTTGACTCTGCTTTTCTGAATGCTTTGCACAACAGTTCCTCACGAGCTTTTCCAGATAGGACTGGATGAAACCATAAGTATCCGGTTCTGTGGTGGCTTACTCAATCCCAGCTCTTGCTACAGCTTTTGTGTTTCCTTGTGTTTTCTGGATAGTATCTATGGACTTTAGAGTTGTGAATTCATTGTAGCATGTAACATTTTGTTTTTCGGCTGACAAACACCAATTGGTTTCACATGGAGACACAACAGGTACACATTCATGTTTTCTGAGTTAAAAGCTGCAGAAACCAGGTTAAAAATGATATTTGTGTTTGTAAACATGACATTGAATCCACTTGCCCAAGAAAAAGACTTTGTTTTTCTCCAAAACCAGGTTGACTCTGCTTTTCTGCGTGCTTTGCACACCAATTCCACACCAGTTTGTCCGGATGAGGCCGGATGAAACCAGAAATATCCGATTCTGTGGTTGCTAACTCAATCCCAGCTCTTGCTACAGCCTCTCAGTTTGTTTGTGTTTTCATGATAGTCTATGGGCTTTAGAGTTGTGAATGCATTGTAGCATGTAACATTTTGTTTTTCTGTTGGCAAACGCTAATTCGTTTCACATGCAGACAAAACAGGTACACTTTCATGTTTTCTGAGCAAAAACCTGCAGTAACCAGGTTAAAACTGATATTTGTGTTTGTAAATATGACATTGAATCCACTTGCCCAAGAAAAAGACTTTGTTTTTCTCCAAAACCAGGTTGACTCTGCTTTTCTGCGTGCTTTGCACACCAATTAAACACCACTTTGTCCAGATAGGACTGGATGAAACCATAAGTATCCGGTTCTGTGGTGGCTTACTCAATCCCAGCTCTTGCTACAGCTTCAGCTTCTGTGTTTGCTTGTGTTTTGTGGAAAGTATCTATGGACTTTAGAGTTGTGAATGCATTGTAGCATGTAACATTTTGTTTTTCTGTTGGCAAACGCTAAGTGGTTTCACATGGAGACACAACAGGTACACATTCGTGTTTTCTGAGTAAAAAGCTGCAGAAACAAAGTTAAAAATGATATTTGTGTTTGTAAACATGACATTGAAACCAAGTACCCAAGAAAAAGACTTTGCTTTTCTCCAAAACCTGGTTGACTCTGCTTTGCTGGGTGCTTTGCACACCAATTGCACACCAGTTTGTTCCGATAGGGCTGGATGAAACCAGAAATATCCGGTTCTGTGGAGGCTTACTCAATCCCAGCTCTTGCTACAGCCTCTGTGTTTGCTTGTGTTTTCTTGATAGCATCTATGGGCTTTAGATTTGTGAATGCATTGTAGCATGTCACATTTTGTTTTTCTGTTCGCGAGTGCTAATTGGTTTCACATGGACACAGGAAGGTACACATTTGCGTTTTCTGAGTGAAAAGCGGCAGAAACCAGGTTAAAAATGATATTTGCATTTGTAAACATGACATTGAATCCACTTGCCCAAGAAAAATCTTTGCTTTTCTCCAAAACCAGGTTTACTCTGCTTTTCTGGGTGCTTTGTACAACAGTTCCACACCAGTTTTTCCAGTCGGACAGGATGAAACCAAAATTTTCCGGTTCTGTGGTGGCTTACTCAATCCCAGCTCTTGCTACAGCTTTTGTGTTTCCTTGTGTTTTCTGGATAGTATCTATGGACTTTAGAGTTGTGAATGCATTGTAGCATGTAACATTTTGGCTTTCGGTTGGCAACAACAATTTGTTTCACATGGAGACACAACAGGTACACATTTGTGTTTTCTGAGTAAAAAGCTGCAGAAACCAGGTTACAAATGATATTTGTGTTTGTAAACATGACATTGAATCCACTTGCCCAAGAAAAATCTTTGCTTCTCTCCAAAACCAGGTTGACTCTGCTTTTCTGAATGCTTTGCACAACAGTTCCTCACGAGCTTTTCCAGTCGGACTGGATGAAACCAAAATTATCCGGTTCTGTGGTGGCTTACTCAATCCCAGCTCTTGCTACAGCTTTTGTGTTTCCTTGTGTTTTCTGGATAGTATCTATGGACTTTAGAGTTGTGAATTCATTGTAGCATGTAACATTTTGTTTTTCGGCTGACAAACACCAATTGGTTTCACATGGAGACACAACAGGTACACATTCATGTTTTCTGAGTTAAAAGCTGCAGAAACCAGGTTAAAAATGATATTTGTGTTTGTAAACATGACTTTGAATCCACTTGCCCAAGAAAAAGACTTTGTTTTTCTCCAAAACCAGGTTGACTCTGCTTTTCTGCGTGCTTTGCACACCAATTCCACACCAGTTTGTCCGGATGAGGCCGGATGAAACCAGAAATATCCGATTCTGTGGTTGCTAACTCAATCCCAGCTCTTGCTACAGCCTCTCAGTTTGTTTGTGTTATCATGATAGTCTATGGGCTTTAGAGTTGTGAATGCATTGTAGCATGTAACATTTTGTTTTTCTGTTGGCAAACGCTAATTGGTTTCACATGCAGACAAAACAGGTACACTTTCGTGTTTTCTGAGCAAAAACCTGCAGCAACCAGGTTACAAATGATATTTGTGTTTGTAAACATGACATTGAATCCACTTGCCTAAGAAAAATCTTTGCTTCTCTCCAAAACCAGGTTGACTCTGCTTTTCTGAATGCTTTGCACAACAGTTCCTCACGAGCTTTTCCAGATAGGACTGGATGAAACCATAAGTATCCGGTTCTGTGGTGGCTTACTCAATCCCAGCTCTTGCTACAGCTTTTGTGTTTCCTTGTGTTTTCTGGATAGTATCTATGGACTTTAGAGTTGTGAATTCATTGTAGCATGTAACATTTTGTTTTTCGGCTGACAAACACCAATTGGTTTCACATGGAGACACAACAGGTACACATTCATGTTTTCTGAGTTAAAAGCTGCAGAAACCAGGTTAAAAATGATATTTGTGTTTGTAAACATGACATTGAATCCACTTGCCCAAGAAAAAGACTTTGTTTTTCTCCAAAACCAGGTTGACTCTGCTTTTCTGCGTGCTTTGCACACCAATTCCACACCAGTTTGTCCGGATGAGGCCGGATGAAACCAGAAATATCCGATTCTGTGGTTGCTAACTCAATCCCAGCTCTTGCTACAGCCTCTCAGTTTGTTTGTGTTTTCATGATAGTCTATGGGCTTTAGAGTTGTGAATGCATTGTAGCATGTAACATTTTGTTTTTCTGTTGGCAAACGCTAATTCGTTTCACATGCAGACAAAACAGGTACACTTTCATGTTTTCTGAGCAAAAACCTGCAGTAACCAGGTTAAAACTGATATTTGTGTTTGTAAATATGACATTGAATCCACTTGCCCAAGAAAAAGACTTTGTTTTTCTCCAAAACCAGGTTGACTCTGCTTTTCTGCGTGCTTTGCACACCAATTAAACACCACTTTGTCCAGATAGGACTGGATGAAACCATAAGTATCCGGTTCTGTGGTGGCTTACTCAATCCCAGCTCTTGCTACAGCTTCAGCTTCTGTGTTTGCTTGTGTTTTGTGGAAAGTATCTATGGACTTTAGAGTTGTGAATGCATTGTAGCATGTAACATTTTGTTTTTCTGTTGGCAAACGCTAAGTGGTTTCACATGGAGACACAACAGGTACACATTCGTGTTTTCTGAGTAAAAAGCTGCAGAAACAAAGTTAAAAATGATATTTGTGTTTGTAAACATGACATTGAAACCAAGTACCCAAGAAAAAGACTTTGCTTTTCTCCAAAACCTGGTTGACTCTGCTTTGCTGGGTGCTTTGCACACCAATTGCACACCAGTTTGTTCCGATAGGGCTGGATGAAACCAGAAATATCCGGTTCTGTGGAGGCTTACTCAATCCCAGCTCTTGCAACAGCCTCTGTGTTTGCTTGTGTTTTCTTGATAGCATCTATGGGCTTTAGATTTGTGAATGCATTGTAGCATGTCACATTTTGTTTTTCTGTTCGCAAGTGCTAATTGGTTTCACATGGACACAGGAAGGTACACATTTGCGTTTTCTGAGTGAAAAGCGGCAGAAACCAGGTTAAAAATGATATTTGCATTTGTAAACATGACATTGAATCCACTTGCCCAAGAAAAATCTTTGCTTTTCTCCAAAACCAGGTTTACTCTGCTTTTCTGGGTGCTTTGTACAACAGTTCCACACCAGTTTTTCCAGTCGGACAGGATGAAACCAAAATTTTCCGGTTCTGTGGTGGCTTACTCAATCCCAGCTCTTGCTACAGCTTCAGATTCTGTGTTTGCTTTTGTTTTCTGGGTAGTATCTATGGACTTCAACGTTCTGAATACATTGTAGCATGTAACATTTTGTTTTTCTGTTGGATTACACTAATTGTTTTTACATGGAGACAAAACAGGTACACTTTCGTGTTTTCTGAGTAAAATCCTGCAGAAACCAGGTTATAAATGATATTTGTGTTTGTAAACATGACATGGAATCCACTTGCCCAAGAAAAAGACTTTGCTTTTCTCCAAACCTAGGTTGACTCTGCTTTGCTGGGTGCTTTACACACCAATTCCACACCAGTTTGTCCCGATAGATCTGGATGAAAGCAGTTCTATTCGGTTCTGTGGTGGCTTATTCAATCCCAGCTCTTGCTACAGCTTCGGATTCTGTGTTTGCTTGTGTTTTCTGGATAGTATCTATGGACTTTACAGTTGTGAATGCATTGTAGCATGTAACATTTTGTTTTTCTGTTGGCAACAACAATTGGATTCACATGGAGACACAACAGGTACACATTTGTGTTTTCTGAGTAAAAAGCTGCAGAAACCAGGTTACAAATGATATTTGTGTTTGTAAACATGACATTGAATCCACTTGCCCAAGAAAAATCTTTGCTTCTCTCCAAAACCAGGTTGACTCTGCTTTTCTGAATGCTTTGCACAACAGTTCCTCACGAACTTTTCCAGTCGGACTGGATGAAACCAAAATTATCCGTATCTGTGGTGGCTTACTCAATCCCAGCTCTTTCTACAGCTTTTGAGTTTCCTTGTGTTTTCTGGATAGTATCTATGGACGTTAGAGTTGTGAATTCATTGTAGCATGTAACATTTTGTTTTTCGGCTGACAAACACCAATTGGTTTCACATGGAGACACAACAGGTAAACATTCTTGTTTTCTGAGTAAAAAGCTGCAGAAACCAGGTTACAAGTGATATTTGTGTTTGTAAACATGACATTGAATCCACTTGCCCAAGAAAAACACTTTGTTTTTCTCCAAAACCAGGTTGACTCTGTTTTTCTGCGTCCTTTGCACACCAATTCCACACCAGTTTGTCCGGATGAGGCCGGATGAAACCAGAATTATCCGTTTCTGTGGTTGCTAACTCAATCCCACCTCTTTCTACAGCCTCTCAGTTTGTTTGTGTTTTCCTGATAGTCTATGGGCTTTAGAGTTGTGAATGCATTGTAGCATGTAACATTTTGTTTTTCTGTTGGCAACCGCTAATTGGTTTCACATGCAGACAAAACAGGTACACTTTCATGTTTTCTGAGCAAAATCCTGCAGTAACCAGGTTAAAACTGATATTTGTGTTTGTAAATATAACATTGAATCCACTTGCCCAAGAAAAAGACTTTGTTTTTCTCCAAAACCAGGTTGACTCTGCTTTTCTGCGTGCTTTGCACACCAATTCCACACCACTTTGTCCAGATAGGACTGGATGAAACCATAAGTATCCGGTTCTGTGGTGGCTTACTCAATCCCAGCTCTTGCTACAGCTTCAGCCTCTGTGTTTGCTTGTGTCTTCTCGATAGAATCTATGGGTTTAGATTTGTGAATGCATTGTAGCATGTCACATTTTGTTTTTCTGTTCGCAAATGCTAATTGGTTTCACATGGACACAGGAAGGTACACATTTGTGTTTTCTGAGTAAATAGCTGCAGAAACCAGGTTACAAATGATATTTGTGTTTGTAAACATGACATTGAATCCACTTGCCCAAGAAAAATCTTTGCTTTTCTCCAAAACCCAGTTGACTCTACTTTTCTGGATGCTTTGCCCAACAGTTCCACACCAGTTTTTCCAGTCGGACAGGATGAAAACAAAATTTTCCGGTTCTGTGGTGGCTTACTCAATCCCAGCTCTTGCTACAGCTGTTGTGTTTGTTTGTGTTTTCTGGATAGTATCTATGGACTTTAGAGTTGTGAATGCATTGTAGCATGTAACATTTTGGTTTTCGGTTGGCAACAACAATTTGTTTCACATGGAGACACAACAGGTACACATTTGTGTTTTCTGAGTAAAAACCTGCAGAAACCAGGTTACAAATGATATTTGTGTTTGTAAACATGACATTGAATCCACTTGCCCAAGAAAAATCTTTGCTTCTCTCCAAAACCAGGTTGACTCTGCTTTTCTGAATGCTTTGCACAACAGTTCCTCACGAGCTTTTCCAGTCGGACTGGATGAAACCAAAATTATCCGGTTCTGTGGTGGCTTACTCAATCCCAGCTCTTGCTACAGCTTTTGTGTTTCCTTGTGTTTTCTGGATAGTATCTATGGACTTTAGAGTTGTGAATTCATTGTAGCATGTAACATTTTGTTTTTTGGCTGACAAACACCAATTGGTTTCACATGGAGACACAACAGGTACACATTCATGTTTTCTGAGTTAAAAGCTGCAGAAACCAGGTTAAAAATGATATTTGTGTTTGTAAACATGACTTTGAATCCACTTGCCCAAGAAAAAGAGTTTGTTTTTCTCCAAAACCAGGTTGACTCTGCTTTTCTGGGTGCTTTGCACACCAATTCAACACCAGTTTGTCCGGATGAGGCCGGATGAAACCAGAAATATCCGATTCTGTGGTTGCTAACTCAATCCCAGCTCTTGCTACAGCCTCTCAGTTTGTTTGTGTTATCATGATAGTCTATGGGCTTTAGAGTTGTGAATGCATTGTAGCATGTAACATTTTGTTTTTCTGTTGGCAAACGCTAATTGGTTTCACATGCAGACAAAACAGGTACACTTTCATGTTTTCTGAGCAAAAACCTGCAGCAACCAGGTTACAAATGATATTTGTGTTTGTAAACATGACATTGAATCCACTTGCCCAAGAAAAATCTTTGCTTCTCTCCAAAACCAGGTTGACTCTGCTTTTCTGAATGCTTTGCACAACAGTTCCTCACGAGCTTTTCCAGATAGGACTGGATGAAACCATAAGTATCCGGTTCTGTGGTGGCTTACTCAATCCCAGCTCTTGCTACAGCTTTTGTGTTTCCTTGTGTTTTCTGGATAGTATCTATGGACTTTAGAGTTGTGAATTCATTGTAGCATGTAACATTTTGTTTTTCGGCTGACAAACACCAATTGGTTTCACATGGAGACACAACAGGTACACATTCATGTTTTCTGAGTTAAAAGCTGCAGAAACCAGGTTAAAAATGATATTTGTGTTTGTAAACATGACATTGAATCCACTTGCCCAAGAAAAAGACTTTGTTTTTCTCCAAAACCAGGTTGACTCTGCTTTTCTGCGTGCTTTGCACACCAATTCCACACCAGTTTGTCCGGATGAGGCCGGATGAAACCAGAAATATCCGATTCTGTGGTTGCTAACTCAATCCCAGCTCTTGCTACAGCCTCTCAGTTTGTTTGTGTTTTCATGATAGTCTATGGGCTTTAGAGTTGTGAATGCATTGTAGCATGTAACATTTTGTTTTTCTGTTGGCAAACGCTAATTGGTTTCACATGCAGACAAAACAGGTACACTTTCATGTTTTCTGAGCAAAAACCTGCAGTAACCAGGTTAAAACTGATATTTGTGTTTGTAAATATGACATTGAATCCACTTGCCCAAGAAAAAGACTTTGTTTTTCTCCAAAACCAGGTTGACTCTGCTTTTCTGCGTGCTTTGCACACCAATTAAACACCACTTTGTCCAGATAGGACTGGATGAAACCATAAGTATCCGGTTCTGTGGTGGCTTACTCAATCCCAGCTCTTGCTGCAGCTTCAGCTTCTGTGTTTGCTTGTGTTTTGTGGAAAGTATCTATGGACTTTAGAGTTGTGAATGCATTGTAGCATGTAACATTGTTTTTCTGTTGGCAAACGCTAAGTGGTTTCACATGGAGATACAACAGGTACACATTCGTGTTTTCTGAGTAAAAAGCTGCAGAAACAAAGTTAAAAATGATATTTGTGTTTGTAAACATGACATTGAAACCAAGTACCCAAGAAAAAGACTTTGCTTTTCTCCAAAACCTGGTTGACTCTGCTTTGCTGGGTGCTTTGCACACCAATTGCACACCAGTTTGTTCCGATAGGGCTGGATGAAACCAGAAATATCCGGTTCTGTGGAGGCTTACTCAATCCCAGCTCTTGCTACAGCCTCTGTGTTTGCTTGTGTTTTCTTGATAGCATCTATGGGCTTTAGATTTGTGAATGCATTGTACATGTCACATTTTGTTTTTCTGTTCGCAAGTGCTAATTGGTTTCACATGGACACAGGAAGGTACATATTTGCGTTTTCTGAGTGAAAAGCGGCAGAAACCAGGTTAAAAATGATATTTGCATTTGTAAACATGACATTGAATCCACTTGCCCAAGAAAAATCTTTGCTTTTCTCCAAAACCCAGTTGATTCTACTTTTCTGGATGCTTTGTACAACAGTTCCACACCAGTTTTTCCAGTCGGACAGGATGAAACCAAAATTTTCCGGTTCTGTGGTGGCTTACTCAATCCCAGCTCTTGCTACAGCTTCAGATTCTGTGTTTGCTTTTGTTTTCTGGGTAGTATCTATGGACTTCAACGTTCTGAATACATTGTAGCATGTAACATTTTGTTTTTCTGTTGGATTACACTAATTGTTTTTACATGGAGACAAAACAGGTACACTTTCGTGTTTTCTGAGTAAAATCCTGCAGAAACCAGGTTATAAATGATATTTGTGTTTGTAAACATGACATGGAATCCACTTGCCCAAGAAAAAGACTTTGCTTTTCTCCAAACCTAGGTTGACTCTGCTTTGCTGGGTGCTTTACACACCAATTCCACACCAGTTTGTCCCGATAGATCTGGATGAAAGCAGTTCTATTCGGTTCTGTGGTGGCTTATTCAATCCCAGCTCTTGCTACAGCTTCAGATTCTGTGTTTGCTTGTGTTTTCTGGATAGTATCTATGGACTTTACAGTTGTGAATGCATTGTAGCATGTAACATTTTGTTTTTCTGTTGGCAACAACAATTGGATTCACATGGAGACACAACAGGTACACATTTGTGTTTTCTGAGTACAAAGCTGCAGAAACCAGGTTACAAATGATATTTGTGTTTGTAAACATGACATTGAATCCACTTGCCCAAGAAAAATCTTTGCTTCTCTCCAAAACCAGGTTGACTCTGCTTTTCTGAATGCTTTGCACAACAGTTCCTCACGAGCTTTTCCAGTCGGACTGGATGAAACCAAAATTATCCGGTTCTGTGGTGGCTTACTCAATCCCAGCTCTTTCTACAGCTTTTGAGTTTCCTTGTGTTTTCTGGATAGTATCTATGGACGTTAGAGTTGTGAATTCATTGTAGCATGTAACATTTTGTTTTTCGGTTGGCAAACACCAATTGGTTTCACATGGAGACACAACAGGTAAACATTCTTGTTTTCTGAGTAAAAAGCTGCAGAAACCAGGTTACAAGTGATATTTGTGTTTGTAAACATGACATTGAATCCACTTGCCCAAGAAAAACACTTTGTTTTTCTCCAAAACCAGGTTGACTCTGCTTTTCTGCGTCCTTTGCACACCAATTCCACACCAGTTTATCCGGATGAGGCCGGATGAAACCAGAATTATCCGTTTCTGTGGTTGCTAACTCAATCCCACCTCTTTCTACAGCCTCTCAGTTTATTTGTGTTTTCCTGATAGTCTATGGCTTTAGAGTTGTGAATGCATTGTAGCATGTAACATTTTGTTTTTCTGTTGGCAACCGCTAATTGGTTTCACATGCAGACAAAACAGGTACACTTTCATGTTTTCTGAGCAAAATCCTGCAGTAACCAGGTTAAAACTGATATTTGTGTTTGTAAATATAACATTGAATCCACTTGCCCAAGAAAAAGACTTTGTTTTTCTCCAAAACCAGGTTGACTCTGCTTTTCTGCGTGCTTTGCACACCAATTCCACACCACTTTGTCCAGATAGGACTGGATGAAACCATAAGTATCCGGTCCTGTGGTGGCTTACTCAATCCCAGCTCTTGCTACAGCTTCAGCCTCTGTGTTTGCTTGTGTCTTCTCGATAGAATCTATGGGTTTAAATTTGTGAATGCATTGTAGCATGTCACATTTTGTTTTTCTGTTCGCAAATGCTAATTGGTTTCACATGGACACAGGAAGGTACACATTTGTGTTTTCTGAGTAAATAGCTGCAGAAACCAGGTTACAAATGATATTTGTGTTTGTAAACATGACATTGAATCCACTTGCCCAAGAAAAATCTTTGCTTCTCTCCAAAACCAGGTTGACTCTGCTTTTCTGAATGCTTTGCACAACAGTTCCTCACGAGCTTTTCCAGTCGGACTGGATGAAACCAAAATTATCCGGTTCTGTGGTGGCTTACTCAATCCCAGCTCTTGCTACAGCTTTTGTGTTTCCTTGTGTTTTCTGGATAGTATCTATGGACTTTAGAGTTGTGAATTCATTGTAGCATGTAACATTTTGTTTTTCGGCTGACAAACACCAATTGGTTTCACATGGAGACACAACAGGTACACATTCATGTTTTCTGAGTTAAAAGCTGCAGAAACCAGGTTAAAAATGATATTTGTGTTTGTAAACATGACATTGAATCCACTTGCCCAAGAAAAAGACTTTGTTTTTCTCCAAAACCAGGTTGACTCTGCTTTTCTGCGTGCTTTGCACACCAATTCCACACCAGTTTGTCCGGATGAGGCCGGATGAAACCAGAAATATCCGATTCTGTGGTTGCTAACTCAATCCCAGCTCTTGCTACAGCCTCTCAGTTTGTTTGTGTTTTCATGATAGTCTATGGGCTTTAGAGTTGTGAATGCATTGTAGCATGTAACATTTTGTTTTTCTGTTGGCAAACGCTAATTCGTTTCACATGCAGACAAAACAGGTACACTTTCATGTTTTCTGAGCAAAAACCTGCAGTAACCAGGTTAAAACTGATATTTGTGTTTGTAAATATGACATTGAATCCACTTGCCCAAGAAAAAGACTCTGTTTTTCTCCAAAACCAGGTTGACTCTGCTTTTCTGCGTGCTTTGCACACCAATTAAACACCACTTTGTCCGGATAGGACTGGATGAAACCATAAGTATCCGGTTCTGTGGTGGCTTACTCAATCCCAGCTCTTGCTACAGCTTAAGCTTCTGTGTTTGCTTGTGTTTTGTGGAAAGTATCTATGGACTTTAGAGTTGTGAATGCATTGTAGCATGTAACATTTTGTTTTTCTGTTGGCAAACGCTAAGTGGTTTCACATGGAGACACAACAGGTACACATTCGTGTTTTCTGAGTAAAAAGCTGCAGAAACAAAGTTAAAAATGATATTTGTGTTTGTAAACATGACATTGAAACCAAGTACCCAAGAAAAAGACTTTGCTTTTCTCCAAAACCAGGTTGACTCTACTTTGCTGGGTGCTTTGCACACCAATTACACACCAGTTTGTCCCGATAGGGCTGGATGAAACCAGAAATATCCGGTTCTGTGGTGGCTTACTCAATCCCAGCTCTTGCTACAGCCTCTGTGTTTGCTTGTGTTTTCTCGATAGCATCTATGGGCTTTAGACTTGTGAATGCATTGTAGCATGTCACATTTTGTTTTTCTGTTCGCAAATGCTAATTGGTTTCACATGGACACAGGAAGGTACACATTTGTGTTTTCTGAGTAAAAAGCTGCAGAAACCAGGTTACAAATGATATTTGTGTTTGTAAACATGACATTGAATCCACTTGCCCAAGAAAAATCTTTGCTTTTCTCCAAAACCCAGTTGATTCTACTTTTCTGGATGCTTTGTACAACAGTTCCACACCAGTTTTTCCAGTCGGACAGGATGAAACCAAAATTTTCCGGTTCTGTGGTGGCTTACTCAATCCCAGCTCTTGCTACAGCTTCAGATTCTGTGTTTGCTTTTGTTTTCTGGATAGTATCTATGGACTTCAACGTTCTGAATACATTGTAGCATGTAACATTTTGTTTTTCTGTTGGATTACACTAATTGTTTTTACATGGAGACAAAACAGGTACACTTTCGTGTTTTCTGAGTAAAATCCTGCAGAAACCAGGTTATAAATGATATTTGTGTTTGTAAACATGACATGGAATCCACTTGCCCAAGAAAAGACTTTGCTTTTCTCCAAACCTAGGTTGACTCTGCTTTGCTGGGTGCTTTACACACCAATTCCACACCAGTTTGTCCCGATAGATCTGGATGAAAGCAGTTCTATTCGGTTCTGTGGTGGCTTATTCAATCCCAGCTCTTGCTACAGCTTCAGATTCTGTGTTTGCTTGTGTTTTCTGGATAGTATCTATGGACTTTACAGTTGTGAATGCATTGTAGCATGTAACATTTTGTTTTTCTGTTGGCAACAACAATTGGATTCACATGGAGACACAACAGGTACACATTTGTGTTTTCTGAGTAAAAAGCTGCAGAAACCAGGTTAAAACTGATATTTGTGTTTGTAAACATGACATTGAATCCACTTGCCCAAGAAAAATCTTTGCTTCTCTCCAAAACCAGGTTGACTCTGCTTTTCTGAATGCTTTGCACAACAGTTCCTCACGAGCTTTTCCAGTCAGACTGGATGAAACAAAAATTATCCGGTTCTGTGGTGGCTTACTCAATCCCAGCTCTTTCTACAGCTTTTGAGTTTCCTTGTGTTTTCTGGATAGTATCTATGGACGTTAGAGTTGTGAATTCATTGTAGCATGTAACATTTTGTTTTTCGGTTGGTAAACACCAATTGGTTTCACATGGAGACACAACAGGTAAACATTCTTGTTTTCTGAGTAAAAAGCTGCAGAAACCAGGTTACAAGTGATATTTGTGTTTGTAAACATGACATTGAATCCACTTGCCCAAGAAAAACACTTTGTTTTTCTCCAAAACCAGGTTGACTCTGCTTTTCTGCGTCCTTTGCACACCAATTCCACACCAGTTTATCCGGATGAGGCCGGATGAAACCAGAATTATCCGTTTCTGTGGTTGCTAACTCAATCCCACCTCTTTCTACAGCCTCTCAGTTTATTTGTGTTTTCCTGATAGTCTATGGGCTTTAGAGTTGTGAATGCATTGTAGCATGTAACATTTTGTTTTTCTGTTGGCAACCGCTAATTGGTTTCACATGCAGACAAAACAGGTACACTTTCATGTTTTCTGAGCAAAATCCTGCAGTAACCAGGTTAAAACTGATATTTGTGTTTGTAAATATAACATTGAATCCACTTGCCCAAGAAAAAGACTTTGTTTTTCTCCAAAACCAGGTTGACTCTGCTTTTCTGCGTGCTTTGCACACCAATTCCACACCACTTTGTCCAGATAGGACTGGATGAAACCATAAGTATCCGGTTCTGTGGTGGCTTACTCAATCCCAGCTCTTGCTACAGCTTCAGCCTCTGTGTTTGCTTGTGTCTTCTCGATAGAATCTATGGGTTTAGATTTGTGAATGCATTGTAGCATGTCACATTTTGTTTTTCTGTTCGCAAATGCTAATTGGTTTCACATGGACACAGGAAGGTACACATTTGTGTTTTCTGAGTAAATAGCTGCAGAAACCAGGTTACAAATGATATTTGTGTTTGTAAACATGACATTGAATCCACTTGCCCAAGAAAAATCTTTGCTTTTCTCCAAAACCCAGTTGACTCTACTTTTCTGGATGCTTTGCCCAACAGTTCCACACCAGTTTTTCCAGTCGGACAGGATGGAACCAAAATTTTCCGGTTCTGTGGTGGCTTACTCAATCCCAGCTCTTGCTACAGCTGTTGTGTTTGTTTGTGTTTTCTGGATAGTATCTATGGACTTTAGAGATGTGAATGCATTGTAGCATGTAACATTTTGGTTTTCGGTTGGCAACAACAATTTGTTTCACATGGAGACACAACAGGTACACATTTGTGTTTTCTGAGTAAAAAGCTGCAGAAACCAGGTTACAAATGATATTTGTGTTTGTAAACATGACATTGAATCCACTTGCCCAAGAAAAATCTTTGCTTCTCTCCAAAACCAGGTTGACTCTGCTTTTCTGAATGCTTTGCACAACAGTTCCTCACGAGCTTTTCCAGTCGGACTGGATGAAACCAAAATTATCCGGTTCTGTGGTGGCTTACTCAATCCCAGCTCTTGCTACAGCTTTTGTGTTTCCTTGTGTTTTCTGGATAGTATCTATGGACTTTAGAGTTGTGAATTCATTGTAGCATGTAACATTTTGTTTTTCGGCTGACAAACACCAATTGGTTTCACATGGAGACACAACAGGTACACATTCATGTTTTCTGAGTTAAAAGCTGCAGAAACCAGGTTAAAAATGATATTTGTGTTTGTAAACATGACATTGAATCCACTTGCCCAAGAAAAAGACTTTGTTTTTCTCCAAAACCAGGTTGACTCTGCTTTTCTGCGTGCTTTGCACACCAATTCAACACCAGTTTGTCCGGATGAGGCCGGATGAAACCAGAAATATCCGATTCTGTGGTTGCTAACTCAATCCCAGCTCTTGCTACAGCCTCTCAGTTTGTTTGTGTTATCATGATAGTCTATGGGCTTTAGAGTTGTGAATGCATTGTAGCATGTAACATTTTGTTTTTCTGTTGGCAAACGCTAATTGGTTTCACATGCAGACAAAACAGGTACACTTTCGTGTTTTCTGAGCAAAAACCTGCAGCAACCAGGTTAAAACTGATATTTGTGTTTGTAAATATGACATTGAATCCACTTGCCCAAGAAAAATCTTTGCTTCTCTCCAAAACCAGGTTGACTCTGCTTTTCTGAATGCTTTGCACAACAGTTCCTCACGAGCTTTTCCAGATAGGACTGGATGAAACCATAAGTATCCGGTTCTGTGGTGGCTTACTCAATCCCAGCTCTTGCTACAGCTTTTGTGTTTCCTTGTGTTTTCTGGATAGTATCTATGGACTTTAGAGTTGTGAATTCATTGTAGCATGTAACATTTTGTTTTTCGGCTGACAAACACCAATTGGTTTCACATGGAGACACAACAGGTACACATTCATGTTTTCTGAGTTAAAAGCTGCAGAAACCAGGTTAAAAATGATATTTGTGTTTGTAAACATGACATTGAATCCACTTGCCCAAGAAAAAGACTTTGTTTTTCTCCAAAACCAGGTTGACTCTGCTTTTCTGCGTGCTTTGCACACCAATTCCACACCAGTTTGTCCGGATGAGGCCGGATGAAACCAGAAATATCCGATTCTGTGGTTGCTAACTCAATCCCAGCTCTTGCTACAGCCTCTCAGTTTGTTTGTGTTTTCATGATAGTCTATGGGCTTTAGAGTTGTGAATGCATTGTAGCATGTAACATTTTGTTTTTCTGTTGGCAAACGCTAATTCGTTTCACATGCAGACAAAACAGGTACACTTTCATGTTTTCTGAGCAAAAACCTGCAGTAACCAGGTTAAAACTGATATTTGTGTTTGTAAATATGACATTGAATCCACTTGCCCAAGAAAAAGACTCTGTTTTTCTCCAAAACCAGGTTGACTCTGCTTTTCTGCGTGCTTTGCACACCAATTAAACACCACTTTGTCCGGATAGGACTGGATGAAACCATAAGTATCCGGTTCTGTGGTGGCTTACTCAATCCCAGCTCTTGCTACAGCTTAAGCTTCTGTGTTTGCTTGTGTTTTGTGGAAAGTATCTATGGACTTTAGAGTTGTGAATGCATTGTAGCATGTAACATTTTGTTTTTCTGTTGGCAAACGCTAAGTGGTTTCACATGGAGACACAACAGGTACACATTCGTGTTTTCTGAGTAAAAAGCTGCAGAAACAAAGTTAAAAATGATATTTGTGTTTGTAAACATGACATTGAAACCAAGTACCCAAGAAAAAGACTTTGCTTTTCTCCAAAACCAGGTTGACTCTACTTTGCTGGGTGCTTTGCACACCAATTACACACCAGTTTGTCCCGATAGGGCTGGATGAAACCAGAAATATCCGGTTCTGTGGTGGCTTACTCAATCCCAGCTCTTGCTACAGCCTCTGTGTTTGCTTGTGTTTTCTCGATAGCATCTATGGGCTTTAGACTTGTGAATGCATTGTAGCATGTCACATTTTGTTTTTCTGTTCGCAAATGCTAATTGGTTTCACATGGACACAGGAAGGTACACATTTGTGTTTTCTGAGTAAAAAGCTGCAGAAACCAGGTTACAAATGATATTTGTGTTTGTAAACATGACATTGAATCCACTTGCCCAAGAAAAATCTTTGCTTTTCTCCAAAACCCAGTTGATTCTACTTTTCTGGATGCTTTGTACAACAGTTCCACACCAGTTTTTCCAGTCGGACAGGATGAAACCAAAATTTTCCGGTTCTGTGGTGGCTTACTCAATCCCAGCTCTTGCTACAGCTTCAGATTCTGTGTTTGCTTTTGTTTTCTGGATAGTATCTATGGACTTCAACGTTCTGAATACATTGTAGCATGTAACATTTTGTTTTTCTGTTGGATTACACTAATTGTTTTTACATGGAGACAAAACAGGTACACTTTCGTGTTTTCTGAGTAAAATCCTGCAGAAACCAGGTTATAAATGATATTTGTGTTTGTAAACATGACATGGAATCCACTTGCCCAAGAAAAAGACTTTGCTTTTCTCCAAACCTAGGTTGACTCTGCTTTGCTGGGTGCTTTACACACCAATTCCACACCAGTTTGTCCCGATAGATCTGGATGAAAGCAGTTCTATTCGGTTCTGTGGTGGCTTATTCAATCCCAGCTCTTGCTACAGCTTCAGATTCTGTGTTTGCTTGTGTTTTCTGGATAGTATCTATGGACTTTACAGTTGTGAATGCATTGTAGCATGTAACATTTTGTTTTTCTGTTGGCAACAACAATTGGATTCACATGGAGACACAACAGGTACACATTTGTGTTTTCTGAGTAAAAAGCTGCAGAAACCAGGTTACAAATGATATTTGTGTTTGTAAACATGACATTGAATCCACTTGCCCAAGAAAAATCTTTGCTTCTCTCCAAAACCAGGTTGACTCTGCTTTTCTGAATGCTTTGCACAACAGTTCCTCACGAGCTTTTCCAGTCAGACTGGATGAAACAAAAATTATCCGGTTCTGTGGTGGCTTACTCAATCCCAGCTCTTTCTACAGCTTTTGAGTTTCCTTGTGTTTTCTGGATAGTATCTATGGACGTTAGAGTTGTGAATTCATTGTAGCATGTAACATTTTGTTTTTCGGTTGGCAAACACCAATTGGTTTCACATGGAGACACAACAGGTAAACATTCTTGTTTTCTGAGTAAAAAGCTGCAGAAACCAGGTTACAAGTGATATTTGTGTTTGTAAACATGACATTGAATCCCCTTGCCCAAGAAAAACACTTTGTTTTTCTCCAAAACCAGGTTGACTCTGCTTTTCTGCGTCCTTTGCACACCAATTCCACACCAGTTTATCCGGATGAGGCCGGATGAAACCAGAATTATCCGTTTCTGTGGTTGCTAACTCAATCCCACCTCTTTCTACAGCCTCTCAGTTTATTTGTGTTTTCCTGATAGTCTATGGGCTTTAGAGTTGTGAATGCATTGTAGCATGTAACATTTTGTTTTTCTGTTGGCAACCGCTAATTGGTTTCACATGCAGACAAAACAGGTACACTTTCGTGTTTTCTGAGCAAAATCCTGCAGTAACCAGGTTAAAACTGATATTTGTGTTTGTAAATATAACATTGAATCCACTTGCCCAAGAAAAAGACTTTGTTTTTCTCCAAAACCAGGTTGACTCTGCTTTTCTGCGTGCTTTGCACACCAATTCCACACCACTTTGTCCAGATAGGACTGGATGAAACCATAAGTATCCGGTTCTGTGGTGGCTTACTCAATCCCAGCTCTTGCTACAGCTTCAGCCTCTGTGTTTGCTTGTGTCTTCTCGATAGAATCTATGGGTTTAGATTTGTGAATGCATTGTAGCATGTCACATTTTGTTTTTCTGTTCGCAAATGCTAATTGGTTTCACATGGACACAGGAAGGTACACATTTGTGTTTTCTGAGTAAAAAGCTGCAGAAACCAGGTTACAAATGATATTTGTGTTTGTAAACATGACATTGAATCCACTTGCCCAAGAAAAATCTTTGCTTTTCTCCAAAACCCAGTTGACTCTACTTTTCTGGATGCTTTGCCCAACAGTTCCACACCAGTTTTTCCAGTCGGACAGGATGGAACCAAAATTTTCCGGTTCTGTGGTGGCTTACTCAATCCCAGCTCTTGCTACAGCTTCAGCCTCTGTGTTTGCTTGTGTCTTCTCGATAGAATCTATGGACTTTAGAGATGTGAATGCATTGTAGCATGTAACATTTTGGTTTTCGGTTGGCAACAACAATTTGTTTCACATGGAGACACAACAGGTACACATTTGTGTTTTCTGAGTAAAAAGCTGCAGAAACCAGGTTACAAATGATATTTGTGTTTGTAAACATGACATTGAATCCACTTGCCCAAGAAAAATCTTTGCTTCTCTCCAAAACCAGGTTGACTCTGCTTTTCTCAATGCTTTGCACAACAGTTCCTCACGAGCTTTTCCAGTCGGACTGGATGAAACCAAAATTATCCGGTTCTGTGGTGGCTTACTCAATCCCAGCTCTTGCTACAGCTTTTGTGTTTCCTTGTGTTTTCTGGATAGTATCTATGGACTTTAGAGTTGTGAATTCATTGTAGCATGTAACATTTTGTTTTTCGGCTGACAAACACCCATTGGTTTCACATGGAGACACAACAGGTACACATTCATGTTTTCTGAGTAAAAAGCTGCAGAAACCAGGTTACAAATGATATTTGTGTTTGTAAACATGACATTGAATCCACTTGCCCAAGAAAAAGACTTTGTTTTTCTCCAAAACCAGGTTGACTCTGCTTTTCTACGTGCTTTGCACACCAATTCCACACCAGTTTGTCCGGATGAGGCCGGATGAAACCAGAAATATCCGATTCTGTGGTTGCTAACTCAATCCCAGCTCTTTCTACAGCCTCTCAGTTTGTTTGTGTTTTCACGATAGTCTATGGGCTTTAGAGTTGTGAATGCATTGTAGCATGTAACATTTTGTTTTTCTGTTGGCAAACGCTAATTGGTTTCACATGTAGACAAAACAGGTACACTTTCATGTTTTCTGAGCAAAACCCTGCAGTAACAAGGTTAAAACTAATATTTGTGTTTGTAAATATAGCATTGAATCCACTTGCCCAAGAAAAAGACTTTGTTTTTCTCCAAAACCAGGTTGACTCTGCTTTTCTGCGTGCTTTGCACACCAATTCCACACCACTTTGTCCAGATAGGACTGGATGAAACCATAAGTATCCGGTTCTGTGGTGGCTTACTCAATCCCAGCTCTTGCTACAGCTTCAGCTTCTGTGTTTGCTTGTGTTTTCTGGATAGTATCTATGGACTTTACAGTTGTGAATGCATTGTAGCATGTAACATTTTGGTTTTCGTTTGGCAACAACAATTGTTTTCACATGGAGACACAACACGTACACTATTGTGTTTTCTGAGTAAAAAGCTGCAGAAACCAGGTTACAAATGATATTTGTGTTTGTAAACATGACATTGAATCCACTTGCCCAAGAAAAATCTTTGCTTCTCTCCAAAACCTGGTAGACTCTGCTTTTCTGAATGCTTTGCACAACAGTTCCTCACGAGCTTTTCCAGTCGGACTGGATGAAACCAAAATTATCCGGTTCTGTGGTGGCTTACTCAATCCCAGCTCTTGCTACAGCTTTTGTGTTTCCTTGTGTTTTCTGGATAGTATCTATGGACTTTAGAGTTGTGAATTCATTGTAGCATGTCACATTTTGTTTTTCTGTTCGCAAATGCTAATTGGTTTCACATGGAGACACAACAGGTACACATTCATGTTTTCTGAGTTAAAAGCTGCAGAAACCATTTTAAAAATGATATTTGTGTTTGTAAACATGACATTGAATCCACTTGCCCAAGAAAAATCTTTGCTTTTTTCCAAAACCCAGTTGACTCTACTTTTCTGGATGCTTTGTACAACAGTTCCACACCAGTTTTTCCAGTCGGACAGGATGAAACCAAAATTTTCCGGTTCTGTGGTGGCTTACTCAATCCCAGCTCTTGCTACAGCTTCAGATTCTGTGTTTGCTTTTGTTTTCTGGATAGTATCTATGGACTTCAACGTTCTGAATACATTGTAGCATGTAACATTTTGTTTTTCTGTTGGATTACACTAATTGTTTTTACATGGAGACAAAACAGGTACACTTTCGTGTTTTCTGAGTAAAATCCTGCAGAAACCAGGTTATAAATGATATTTGTGTTTGTAAACATGACATGGAATCCACTTGCCCAAGAAAAAGACTTTGCTTTTCTCCAAACCTAGGTTGACTCTGCTTTGCTGGGTGCTTTACACACCAATTCCACACCAGTTTGTCCCGATAGATCTGGATGAAAGCAGTTCTATTCGGTTCTGTGGTGGCTTATTCAATCCCAGCTCTTGCTACAGGTTCAGATTCTGTGTTTGCTTGTGTTTTCTGGATAGTATCTATGGACTTTACAGTTGTGAATGCATTGTAGCATGTAACATTTTGTTTTTCTGTTGGCAACAACAATTGGATTCACATGGAGACACAACAGGTACACATTTGTGTTTTCTGAGTAAAAAGCTGCAGAAACCAGGTTACAAATGATATTTGTGTTTGTAAACATGACATTGAATCCACTTGCCCAAGAAAAATCTTTGCTTCTCTCCAAAACCAGGTTGACTCTGCTTTTCTCAATGCTTTGCACAACAGTTCCTCACGAGCTTTTCCAGTCGGACTGGATGAAACCAAAATTATCCGGTTCTGTGGTGGCTTACTCAATCCCAGCTCTTGCTACAGCTTTTGTGTTTCCTTGTGTTTTCTGGATAGTATCTATGGACTTTAGAGTTGTGAATTCATTGTAGCATGTAACATTTTGTTTTTCGGCTGACAAACACCAATTGGTTTCACATGGAGACACAACAGGTACACATTCATGTTTTCTGAGTTAAAAGCTGCAGAAACCAGGTTAAAAATGATATTTGTGTTTGTAAACATGACATTGAATCCACTTGCCCAAGAAAAAGACTTTGTTTTTCTCCAAAACCAGGTTGACTCTGCTTTTCTGCGTGCTTTGCAGACCAATTCCACACCAGTTTGTCCGGATGAGGCCGGATGAAACCAGAACTATCTGATTCTGTGGTTGCTAACTCAATCCCAGCTCTTGCTACAGCCTCTCAGTTTGTTTGTGTTATCATGATAGTCTATGGGCTTTAGAGTTGTGAATGCATTGTAGCATGTAACATTTTGTTTTTCTGTTGGCAAACGCTAATTGGTTTCACATGCAGACAAAACAGGTACACTTTCGTGTTTTCTGAGCAAAAACCTGCAGCAACCAGGTTAAAACTGATATTTGTGTTTGTAAATATGACATTGAATCCACTTGCCCAAGAAAAATCTTTGCTTCTCTCCAAAACCAGGTTGACTCTGCTTTTCTGAATGCTTTGCACAACAGTTCCTCACGAGCTTTTCCAGATAGGACTGGATGAAACCATAAGTATCCGGTTCTGTGGTGGCTTACTCAATCCCAGCTCTTGCTACAGCTTTTGTGTTTCCTTGTGTTTTCTGGATAGTATCTATGGACTTTAGAGTTGTGAATTCATTGTAGCATGTAACATTTTGTTTTTCGGCTGACAAACACCAATTGGTTTCACATGGAGACACAACAGGTACACATTCATGTTTTCTGAGTTAAAAGCTGCAGAAACCAGGTTAAAAATGATATTTGTGTTTGTAAACATGACATTGAATCCACTTGCCCAAGAAAAAGACTTTGTTTTTCTCCAAAACCAGGTTGACTCTGCTTTTCTGCGTGCTTTGCAGACCAATTCCACACCAGTTTGTCCGGATGAGGCCGGATGAAACCAGAAATATCCGATTCTGTGGTTGCTAACTCAATCCCAGCTCTTGCTACAGCCTCTCAGTTTGTTTGTGTTTTCACGATAGTCTATGGGCTTTAGAGTTGTGAATGCATTGTAGCATGTAACATTTTGTTTTTCTGTTGGCAAACGCTAATTGGTTTCACATGTAGACAAAACAGGTACACTTTCATGTTTTCTGAGCAAAACCCTGCAGTAACAAGGTTAAAACTAATATTTGTGTTTGTAAATATAGCATTGAATCCACTTGCCCAAGAAAAAGACTTTGTTTTTCTCCAAAACCAGGTTGACTCTGCTTTTCTGCGTGCTTTGCACACCAATTCCACACCACTTTGTCCAGATAGGACTGGATGAAACCATAAGTATCCGGTTCTGTGGTGGCTTACTCAATCCCAGCTCTTGCTACAGCTTCAGCTTCTGTGTTTGCTTGTGTTTTCTGGATAGTATCTATGGACTTTACAGTTGTGAATGCATTGTAGCATGTAACATTTTGGTTTTCGTTTGGCAACAACAATTGTTTTCACATGGAGACACAACACGTACACTATTGTGTTTTCTGAGTAAAAAGCTGCAGAAACCAGGTTACAAATGATATTTGTGTTTGTAAACATGACATTGAATCCACTTGCCCAAGAAAAATCTTTGCTTCTCTCCAAAACCTGGTTGACTCTGCTTTTCTGAATGCTTTGCACAACAGTTCCTCACGAGCTTTTCCAGTCGGACTGGATGAAACCAAAATTATCCGGTTCTGTGGTGGCTTACTCAATCCCAGCTCTTGCTACAGCTTTTGTGTTTCCTTGTGTTTTCTGGATAGTATCTATGGACTTTAGAGTTGTGAATTCATTGTAGCATGTCACATTTTGTTTTTCTGTTCGCAAATGCTAATTGGTTTCACATGGAGACACAACAGGTACACATTCATGTTTTCTGAGTTAAAAGCTGCAGAAACCATTTTAAAAATGATATTTGTGTTTGTAAACATGACATTGAATCCACTTGCCCAAGAAAAATCTTTGCTTTTCTCCAAAACCCAGTTGACTCTACTTTTCTGGATGCTTTGTACAACAGTTCCACACCAGTTTTTCCAGTCGGACAGGATGAAACCAAAATTTTCCGGTTCTGTGGTGGCTTACTCAATCCCAGCTCTTGCTACAGCTTCAGATTCTGTGTTTGCTTTTGTTTTCTGGATAGTATCTATGGACTTCAACGTTCTGAATACATTGTAGCATGTAACATTTTGTTTTTCTGTTGGATTACACTAATTGTTTTTACATGGAGACAAAACAGGTACACTTTCGTGTTTTCTGAGTAAAATCCTGCAGAAACCAGGTTATAAATGATATTTGTGTTTGTAAACATGACATGGAATCCACTTGCCCAAGAAAAAGACTTTGCTTTTCTCCAAACCTAGGTTGACTCTGCTTTGCTGGGTGCTTTACACACCAATTCCACACCAGTTTGTCCCGATAGATCTGGATGAAAGCAGTTCTATTCGGTTCTGTGGTGGCTTATTCAATCCCAGCTCTTGCTACAGCTTCAGATTCTGTGTTTGCTTGTGTTTTCTGGATAGTATCTATGGACTTTACAGTTGTGAATGCATTGTAGCATGTAACATTTTGTTTTTCTGTTGGCAACAACAATTGGATTCACATGGAGACACAACAGGTACACATTTGTGTTTTCTGAGTAAAAAGCTGCAGAAACCAGGTTACAAATGATATTTGTGTTTGTAAACATGACATTGAATCCACTTGCCCAAGAAAAATCTTTGCTTCTCTCCAAAACCAGGTTGACTCTGCTTTTCTCAATGCTTTGCACAACAGTTCCTCACGAGCTTTTCCAGTCGGACTGGATGAAACCAAAATTATCCGGTTCTGTGGTGGCTTACTCAATCCCAGCTCTTGCTACAGCTTTTGTGTTTCCTTGTGTTTTCTGGATAGTATCTATGGACTTTAGAGTTGTGAATTCATTGTAGCATGTAACATTTTGTTTTTCGGCTGACAAACACCAATTGGTTTCACATGGAGACACAACAGGTACACATTCATGTTTTCTGAGTTAAAAGCTGCAGAAACCAGGTTAAAAATGATATTTGTGTTTGTAAACATGACATTGAATCCACTTGCCCAAGAAAAAGACTTTGTTTTTCTCCAAAACCAGGTTGACTCTGCTTTTCTGCGTGCTTTGCAGACCAATTCCACACCAGTTTGTCCGGATGAGGCCGGATGAAACCAGAACTATCTGATTCTGTGGTTGCTAACTCAATCCCAGCTCTTGCTACAGCCTCTCAGTTTGTTTGTGTTATCATGATAGTCTATGAGCTTTAGAGTTGTGAATGCATTGTAGCATGTAACATTTTGTTTTTCTGTTGGCAAACGCTAATTGGTTTCACATGCAGACAAAACAGGTACACTTTCGTGTTTTCTGAGCAAAAACCTGCAGCAACCAGGTTAAAACTGATATTTGTGTTTGTAAATATGACATTGAATCCACTTGCCCAAGAAAAATCTTTGCTTCTCTCCAAAACCAGGTTGACTCTGCTTTTCTGAATGCTTTGCACAACAGTTCCTCACGAGCTTTTCCAGATAGGACTGGATGAAACCATAAGTATCCGGTTCTGTGGTGGCTTACTCAATCCCAGCTCTTGCTACAGCTTTTGTGTTTCCTTGTGTTTTCTGGATAGTATCTATGGACTTTAGAGTTGTGAATTCATTGTAGCATGTAACATTTTGTTTTTCGGCTGAAAAACACCAATTGGTTTCACATGGAGACACAACAGGTACACATTCATGTTTTCTGAGTTAAAAGCTGAAGAAACCAGGTTAAAAATGATATTTGTGTTTGTAAACATGACATTGAATCCACTTGCCCAAGAAAAAGACTTTGTTTTTCTCCAAAACCAGGTTGACTCTGCTTTTCTGCGTGCTTTGCAGACCAATTCCACACCAGTTTGTCCGGATGAGGCCGGATGAAACCAGAAATATCCGATTCTGTGGTTGCTAACTCAATCCCAGCTCTTGCTACAGCCTCTCAGTTTGTTTGTGTTTTCATGATAGTCTATGGGCTTTAGAGTTGTGAATGCATTGTAGCATGTAACATTTTGTTTTTCTGTTGGCAAACGCTAATTGGTTTCACATGCAGACAAAACAGGTACACTTTCATGTTTTCTGAGCAAAAACCTGCAGTAACCAGGTTAAAACTGATATTTGTGTTTGTAAATATGACATTGAATCCACTTGCCCAAGAAAAAGACTTTGTTTTTCTCCAAAACCAGGTTGACTCTGCTTTTCTGCGTGCTTTGCACACCAATTAAACACCACTTTGTCCGGATAGGACTGGATGAAACCATAAGTATCCGGTTCTGTGGTGGCTTACTCAATCCCAGCTCTTGCTACAGCTTCAGCTTCTGTGTTTGCTTGTGTTTTGTGGAAAGTATCTATGGACTTTAGAGTTGTGAATGCATTGTAGCATGTAACATTTTGTTTTTCTGTTGGCAAACGCTAAGTGGTTTCACATGGAGACACAACAGGTACACATTCGTGTTTTCTGAGTAAAAAGCTGCAGAAACAAAGTTAAAAATGATATTTGTGTTTGTAAACATGACATTGAAACCAAGTACCCAAGAAAAAGACTTTGCTTTTCTCCAAAACCAGGTTGACTCTACTTTGCTGGGTGCTTTGCACACCAATTACACACCAGTTTGTCCCGATAGGGCTGGATGAAACCAGAAATATCCGGTTCTGTGGTGGCTTACTCAATCCCAGCTCTTGCTACAGCCTCTGTGTTTGCTTGTGTTTTCTCGATAGCATCTATGGGCTTTAGACTTGTGAATGCATTGTAGCATGTCACATTTTGTTTTTCTGTTCGCAAATGCTAATTGGTTTCACATGGACACAGGAAGGTACACATTTGTGTTTTCTGAGTAAAAAGCTGCAGAAACCAGGTTACAAATGATATTTGTGTTTGTAAACATGACATTGAATCCACTTGCCCAAGAAAAATCTTTGCTTTTCTCCAAAACCCAGTTGATTCTACTTTTCTGGATGCTTTGTACAACAGTTCCACACCAGTTTTTCCAGTCGGACAGGATGAAACCAAAATTTTCCGGTTCTGTGGTGGCTTACTCAATCCCAGCTCTTGCTACAGCTTCAGATTCTGTGTTTGCTTTTGTTTTCTGGATAGTATCTATGGACTTCAACGTTCTGAATACATTGTAGCATGTAACATTTTGTTTTTCTGTTGGATTACACTAATTGTTTTTACATGGAGACAAAACAGGTACACTTTCGTGTTTTCTGAGTAAAATCCTGCAGAAACTAGGTTATAAATGATATTTGTGTTTGTAAACATGACATGGAATCCACTTGCCCAAGAAAAAGACTTTGCTTTTCTCCAAACCTAGGTTGACTCTGCTTTGCTGGGTGCTTTACACACCAATTCCACACCAGTTTGTCCCGATAGATCTGGATGAAAGCAGAAATATCCGATTCTGTGGTTGCTAACTCAATCCCAGCTCTTGCTACAGCTTCAGATTCTGTGTTTGCTTGTGTTTTCTGGATAGTATCTATGGACTTTACAGTTGTGAATGCATTGTAGCATGTAACATTTTGTTTTTCTGTTGGCAACAACAATTGGATTCACATGGAGACACAACAGGTACACATTTGTGTTTTCTGAGTAAAAAGCTGCAGAAACCAGGTTACAAATGATATTTGTGTTTGTAAACATGACATTGAATCCACTTGCCCAAGAAAAATCTTTGCTTTTCTCCAAAACCAGGTTGACTCTGCTTTTCTGAATGCTTTGCACAACAGTTCCTCACGAGCTTTTCCAGTCAGACTGGATGAAACCAAAATTATCCGGTTCTGTGGTGGCTTACTCAATCCCAGCTCTTGCTACAGCTTTTGTGTTTCCTTGTGTTTTCTGGATAGTATCTATGGACTTTAGAGTTGTGAATTCATTGTAGCATGTAACATTTTGTTTTTCGGCTGACAAACACCCATTGGTTTCACATGGAGACACAACAGGTACACATTCATGTTTTCTGAGTAAAAAGCTGCAGAAACCAGGTTACAAATGATATTTGTGTTTGTAAACATGACATTGAATCCACTTGCCCAAGAAAAAGACTTTGTTTTTCTCTAAAACCAGGTTGACTCTGCTTTTCCACGTGCTTTGCACACCAATTCCACACCAGTTTGTCCGGATGAGGCCGGATGAAACCAGAAATATCCGATTCTGTGGTTGCTAACTCAATCCCAGCTCTTTCTACAGCCTCTCAGTTTGTTTGTGTTTTCACGATAGTCTATGGTCTTTAGAGTTGTGAATGCATTGTAGCATGTAACATTTTGTTTTTCTGTTGGCAAACGCTAATTGGTTTCACATGTAGACAAAACAGGTACACTTTCATGTTTTCTGAGCAAAACCCTGCAGTAACAAGGTTAAAACTAATATTTGTGTTTGTAAATATAGCATTGAATCCACTTGCCCAAGAAAAAGACTTTGTTTTTCTCCAAAACCAGGTTGACTCTGCTTTTCTGCGTGCTTTGCACACCAATTCCACACCACTTTGTCCAGATAGGACTGGATGAAACCATAAGTATCCGGTTCTGTGGTGGCTTACTCAATCCCAGCTCTTGCTACAGCTTCAGCTTCTGTGTTTGCTTGTGTTTTCTGGATAGTATCTATGGACTTTACAGTTGTGAATGCATTGTAGCATGTAACATTTTGGTTTTCGGTTGGCAACAACAATTGTTTTCACATGGAGACACAACACGTACACTATTGTGTTTTCTGAGTAAAAAGCTGCAGAAACCAGGTTACAAATGATATTTGTGTTTGTAAACATGACATTGAATCCACTTGCCCAAGAAAAATCTTTGCTTCTCTCCAAAACCTGGTTGACTCTGCTTTTCTGAATGCTTTGCACAACAGTTCCTCACGAGCTTTTCCAGTCGGACTGGATGAAACCAAAATTATCCGGTTCTGTGGTGGCTTACTCAATCCCAGCTCTTGCTACAGCTTTTGTGTTTCCTTGTGTTTTCTGGATAGTATCTATGGACTTTAGAGTTGTGAATTCATTGTAGCATGTCACATTTTGTTTTTCTGTTCGCAAATGCTAATTGGTTTCACATGGAGACACAACAGGTACACATTCATGTTTTCTGAGTTAAAAGCTGCAGAAACCATTTTAAAAATGATATTTGTGTTTGTAAACATGACATTGAATCCACTTGCCCAAGAAAAAGACTTTGTTTTTCTCCAAAACCAGGTTGACTCTGCTTTTCTGTGTGATTTGCACACCAATTCCACACCAGTTTGTCTGGATGCAGCCGGATGAAACCAGTAATATCTGATTCTGTGGTTGCTAACTCAATCCCAGCTCTTGCTACAGCCTCTCAGTTTGTTTGTGTTTTCATGATAGTCTATGGGCTTTGGAGTTGTGAATGCATTGTAGCATGTAACATTTTGTTTTTCTGTTGGCAAACGCTAATTGGTTTTACATGCAGACAAAACAGGTACACTTTCATGTTTTCTGAGCAAAAACCTGCAGCAACCAGGTTACAAATGATATTTGTGTTTGTAAATATGACATTGAATCCACTTGCCCAAGAAAAATCTTTGCTTCTCTCCAAAACCTTGTTGACTCTGCTTTTCTGAATGCTTTGCACAACAGGTCCTCACGAGCTTTTCCAGTCGGACTGGATGAAACAAAAATTATCCGGTTCTGTGGTGGCTTACTCAATCCCAGCTCTTGCTACAGCTTTTGTGTTTGCTTGTGTTTTCTCGATAGTATCTATGGACTTTAGAGTTGTGAATTCATTGTAGCATGTAACATTTTGTTTTTCGGCTGACAAACACCAATTGGTTTCTCATGGAGACACAACAGGTACACATTCATGTTTTTTGAGTTAAAAGCTGCAGAAACCAGGTTAAAAATGATATTTGTGTTTGTAAACATGACATTGAATCCACTTGCCCAAGAAAAAGACTTTGTTTTTCCCCAAAACCAGGTTGACTCTGCTTTTCTGCGTGCTTTGCACACCAATTCCACACCAGTTTGTCCGGATGAGGCCGGATGAAACCAGAAATATCCGATTCTGTGGTTGCTATCTCAAACCCTGCTCTTGCTACAGCCTCTCAGTTTGTTTGTGTTTTCATGATAGTCTATGGGCTTTAGAGTTGTGAATGCATTGTAGCATGTAACATTTTGTTTTTCTGTTGGCAAACGCTAATTGGTTTCACATGCAGACAAAACAGGTACACTTTCGTGTTTTCTGAGCAAAAACCTGCAGTAACCAGGTTAAAACTGATATTTGTGTTTGTAAATATGACATTGAATCCACTTGCCCAAGAAGAAGACTTTGTTTTTCTCCAAAACCAGGTTGACTCTGCTTTTCCGCGTGCTTTGCACACCAATTCCACACCACTTTGTCCGGATAGGACTGGATGAAACCATAGGTATCTGGTTCTGTGGTGGCTTACTCAATCCCAGCACTTGCTACAGCTTCAGCTTCTGTGTTTGCTTGTGTTTTCTGGATAGTATCTATGGACTTTAGAGTTGTGAATGCATTGTAGCATGTAACATTTTGTTTTTCTGTTGGCAAACGCTAAGTGGTTTCACATGGAGACACAACAGGTACACATTCGTGTTTTCTGAGTAAAAAGCTGCAGAAACAAAGTTAAAAATGATATTTGTGTTTGTAAACATGACATTGAAACCATGTACCCAAGAAAAAGACTATGCTTTTCTCCAAAACCAGGTTGACTCTACTTTGCTGGGTGCTTTGCACACCAATTACACACCAGTTTGTCCCGATAGGGCTGGATGAAACCAGAAATATCCGGTTCTGTGGTGGCTTACACAATCCAGCTCTTGCTACAGCCTCTGTGTTTGCTTGTGTTTTCTCGATAGCATCTATGGGCTTTAGACTTGTGAATGCATTGTA
Organism: Sylvilagus floridanus; assembly: GCA_949820135.1. Classification (NCBI taxonomy): domain Eukaryota; kingdom Metazoa; phylum Chordata; class Mammalia; order Lagomorpha; family Leporidae; genus Sylvilagus; species Sylvilagus floridanus. Next base: position 83,798,119 of record OX463233.1, read on the forward strand.
GGATGTCACATTTTGTTTTTCTGTTCGCAAGTGCTAATTGGTTTCACATGGACACAGGAAGGTACACATTTGTGTTTTCTGAGTAAAAAGCTGCAGAAACCAGGTTAAAAATGATATTTGTGTTTGTAAACATGACATTGAATCCACTTGCCCAAGAAAAATCTTTGCTTTTCTCCAAAACCCAGTTGACTCTACTTTTCTGGATGCTTTGCGCCAACAGTTCCACACCAGTTTTTCCAGTCGGACAGGATGAAACCAAAATTTTCCGGTTCTGTGGTGGCTTACTCAATCCCAGCTCTTGCTACAGCTTCAGATTCTGTGTTTGCTTTTGTTTTCTGGATAGTATCTATGGACTTCAACGTTCTGAATACATTGTAGCATGTAACATTTTGTTTTTCTGTTGGATTACACTAATTGTTTTTACATGGAGACAAAACAGGTACACTTTCGTGTTTTCTGAGTAAAATCCTGCAGAAACCAGGTTATAAATGATATTTGTGTTTGTAAACATGACATGGAATCCACTTGCCCAAGAAAAAGTCTTTGCTTTTCTCCAAACCTAGGTTGACTCTGCTTTGCTGGGTGCTTTACACACCAATTCCACACCAGTTTGTCCCGATAGATCTGGATGAAAGCAGTTCTATTCGGTTCTGTGGTGGCTTATTCAATCCCAGCTCTTGCTACAGCTTCAGATTCTGTGTTTGCTTGTGTTTTCTGGATAGTATCTATGGACTTTACAGTTGTGAATGCATTGTAGCATGTAACATTTTGTTTTTCTGTTGGCAACAATTGGATTCACATGGAGACACAACAGGTACACATTTGTGTTTTCTGAGTAAAATTCTGCAGAAAACAGGTTACAAATGATATTTGTGTTTGTAAACATGACATTGAATCCACTTGCCCAAGAAAAATCTTTGCTTCTCTCCAAAACCAGGTTGACTCTGCTTTTCTGAATGCTTTGCACAACAGTTCCTCACGAGCTTTTCCAGTCGGACTGGATGAAACCAAAATTATCCGGTTCTGTGGAGGCTTACTCAATCCCAGCTCTTGCTACAGCTTTTGTGTTTCCTTGTGTTTTCTGGATAGTATCTATGGACTTTAGAGTTGGGAATGCATTGTAGCATGTCACATTTTGTTTTGCTGTTGGTAAACACCAATTGGATTCACATGGAGACACAACAGGTAAACATTCTTGTTTTCTGAGTAAAAAGCTGCAGAAACCAGGTTACAAATGATATTTGTGTTTGTAAACATGACATTGAATCCACTTGCCCAAGAAAAATCTTTGCTTCTCTCCAAAACCAGGTTGACTCTGCTTTTCTGAATGCTTTGCACAACAGTTCCTCACGAGCTTTTCCAGTCAGACTGGATGAAACAAAAATTATCCGGTTCTGTGGTGGCTTACTCAATCCCAGCTCTTTCTACAGCTTTTGAGTTTCCTTGTGTTTTCTGGATAGTATCTATGGACGTTAGAGTTGTGAATTCATTGTAGCATGTAACATTTTGTTTTTCGGTTGACAAACACCAATTGGTTTCACATGGAGACACAACAGGTAAACATTCTTGTTTTCTGAGTAAAAAGCTGCAGAAACCAGGTTACAAGTGATATTTGTGTTTGTAAACATGACATTGAATCCACTTGCCCAAGAAAAACACTTTGTTTTTCTCCAAAACCAGGTTGACTCTGCTTTTCTGCGTCCTTTGCACACCAATTCCACACCAGTTTATCCGGATGAGGCCGGATGAAACCAGAATTATCCGTTTCTGTGGTTGCTAACTCAATCCCACCTCTTTCTACAGCCTCTCAGTTTATTTGTGTTTTCCTGATAGTCTATGGGCTTTAGAGTTGTGAATGCATTGTAGCATGTAACATTTTGTTTTTCTGTTGGCAACCGCTAATTGGTTTCACATGCAGACAAAACAGGTACACTTTCATGTTTTCTGAGCAAAATCCTGCAGTAACCAGGTTAAAACTGATATTTGTGTTTGTAAATATAACATTGAATCCACTTGCCCAAGAAAAAGACTTTGTTTTTCTCCAAAACCAGGTTGACTCTGCTTTTCTGCGTGCTTTGCACACCAATTCCACACCACTTTGTCCAGATAGGACTGGATGAAACCATAAGTATCCGGTTCTGTGGTGGCTTACTCAATCCCAGCTCTTGCTACAGCTTCAGCCTCTGTGTTTGCTTGTGTCTTCTCGATAGAATCTATGGGTTTAGATTTGTGAATGCATTGTAGCATGTCACATTTTGTTTTTCTGTTCGCAAATGCTAATTGGTTTCACATGGACACAGGAAGGTACACATTTGTGTTTTCTGAGTAAAAAGCTGCAGAAACCAGGTTACAAATGATATTTGTGTTTGTAAACATGACATTGAATCCACTTGCCCAAGAAAAATCTTTGCTTTTCTCCAAAACCCAGTTGACTCTACTTTTCTGGATGCTTTGCCCAACAGTTCCACACCAGTTTTTCCAGTCGGACAGGATGGAACCAAAATTTTCCGGTTCTGTGGTGGCTTACTCAATCCCAGCTCTTGCTACAGCTTCAGCCTCTGTGTTTGCTTGTGTCTTCTCGATAGAATCTATGGACTTTAGAGATGTGAATGCATTGTAGCATGTAACATTTTGGTTTTCGGTTGGCAACAACAATTTGTTTCACATGGAGACACAACAGGTACACATTTGTGTTTTCTGAGTAAAAAGCTGCAGAAACCAGGTTACAAATGATATTTGTGTTTGTAAACATGACATTGAATCCACTTGCCCAAGAAAAATCTTTGCTTCTCTCCAAAACCAGGTTGACTCTGCTTTTCTCAATGCTTTGCACAACAGTTCCTCACGAGCTTTTCCAGTCGGACTGGATGAAACCAAAATTATCCGGTTCTGTGGTGGCTTACTCAATCCCAGCTCTTGCTACAGCTTTTGTGTTTCCTTGTGTTTTCTGGATAGTATCTATGGACTTTAGAGTTGTGAATTCATTGTAGCATGTAACATTTTGTTTTTCGGCTGACAAACACCCATTGGTTTCACATGGAGACACAACAGGTACACATTCATGTTTTCTGAGTTAAAAGCTGCAGAAACCAGGTTAAAAATGATATTTGTGTTTGTAAACATGACATTGAATCCACTTGCCCAAGAAAAAGACTTTGTTTTTCTCCAAAACCAGGTTGACTCTGCTTTTCTGCGTGCTTTGCACACCAATTCAACACCAGTTTGTCCGGATGAGGCCGGATGAAACCAGAAATATCCGATTCTGTGGTTGCTAACTCAATCCCAGCTCTTGCTACAGCCTCTCAGTTTGTTTGTGTTATCATGATAGTCTATGGGCTTTAGAGTTGTGAATGCATTGTAGCATGTAACATTTTGTTTTTCTGTTGGCAAACGCTAATTGGTTTCACATGCAGACAAAACAGGTACACTTTCGTGTTTTCTGAGCAAAAACCTGCAGCAACCAGGTTACAAATGATATTTGTGTTTGTAAACATGACATTGAATCCACTTGCCCAAGAAAAATCTTTGCTTCTCTCCAAAACCAGGTTGACTCTGCTTTTCTGAATGCTTTGCACAACAGTTCCTCACGAGCTTTTCCAGATAGGACTGGATGAAACCATAAGTATCCGGTTCTGTGGTGGCTTACTCAATCCCAGCTCTTGCTACAGCTTTTGTGTTTCCTTGTGTTTTCTGGATAGTATCTATGGACTTTAGAGTTGTGAATTCATTGTAGCATGTAACATTTTGTTTTTCGGCTGACAAACACCAATTGGTTTCACATGGAGACACAACAGGTACACATTCATGTTTTCTGAGTTAAAAGCTGCAGAAACCAGGTTAAAAATGATATTTGTGTTTGTAAACATGACATTGAATCCACTTGCCCAAGAAAAAGACTTTGTTTTTCTCCAAAACCAGGTTGACTCTGCTTTTCTGCGTGCTTTGCACACCAATTCCACACCAGTTTGTCCGGATGAGGCCGGATGAAACCAGAAATATCCGATTCTGTGGTTGCTAACTCAATCCCAGCTCTTGCTACAGCCTCTCAGTTTGTTTGTGTTTTCATGATAGTCTATGGGCTTTAGAGTTGTGAATGCATTGTAGCATGTAACATTTTGTTTTTCTGTTGGGAAACGCTAATTCGTTTCACATGCAGACAAAACAGGTACACTTTCATGTTTTCTGAGCAAAAACCTGCAGTAACCAGGTTAAAACTGATATTTGTGTTTGTAAATATGACATTGAATCCACTTGCCCAAGAAAAAGACTTTGTTTTTCTCCAAAACCAGGTTGACTCTGCTTTTCTGCGTGCTTTGCACACCAATTAAACACCACTTTGTCCGGATAGGACTGGATGAAACCATAAGTATCCGGTTCTGTGGTGGCTTACTCAATCCCAGCTCTTGCTACAGCTTCAGCTTCTGTGTTTGCTTGTGTTTTGTGGAAAGTATCTATGGACTTTAGAGTTGTGAATGCATTGTAGCATGTAACATTTTGTTTTTCTGTTGGCAAACGCTAAGTGGTTTCACATGGAGACACAACAGGTACACATTCGTGTTTTCTGAGTAAAAAGCTGCAGAAACAAAGTTAAAAATGATATTTGTGTTTGTAAACATGACATTGAAACCAAGTACCCAAGAAAAAGACTTTGCTTTTCTCCAAAACCAGGTTGACTCTACTTTGCTGGGTGCTTTGCACACCAATTACACACCAGTTTGTCCCGATAGGGCTGGATGAAACCAGAAATATCCGGTTCTGTGGTGGCTTACTCAATCCCAGCTCTTGCTACAGCCTCTGTGTTTGCTTGTGTTTTCTCGATAGCATCTATGGGCTTTAGACTTGTGAATGCATTGTAGCATGTCACATTTTGTTTTTCTGTTCGCAAATGCTAATTGGTTTCACATGGACACAGGAAGGTACACATTTGTGTTTTCTGAGTAAAAAGCTGCAGAAACCAGGTTACAAATGATATTTGTGTTTGTAAACATGACATTGAATCCACTTGCCCAAGAAAAATCTTTGCTTTTCTCCAAAACCCAGTTGATTCTACTTTTCTGGATGCTTTGTACAACAGTTCCACACCAGTTTTTCCAGTCGGACAGGATGAAACCAAAATTTTGCGGTTCTGTGGTGGCTTACTAATCCCAGCTCTTGCTACAGCTTCAGATTCTGTGTTTGCTTTTGTTTTCTGGATAGTATCTATGGACTTCAACGTTCTGAATACATTGTAGCATGTAACATTTTGTTTTTCTGTTGGATTACACTAATTGTTTTTACATGGAGACAAAACAGGTACACTTTCGTGTTTTCTGAGTAAAATCCTGCAGAAACCAGGTTATAAATGATATTTGTGTTTGTAAACATGACATGGAATCCACTTGCCCAAGAAAAAGACTTTGCTTTTCTCCAAACCTAGGTTGACTCTGCTTTGCTGGGTGCTTTACACACCAATTCCACACCAGTTTGTCCCGATAGATCTGGATGAAAGCAGTTCTATTCGGTTCTGTGGTGGCTTATTCAATCCCAGCTCTTGCTACAGCTTCAGATTCTGTGTTTGCTTGTGTTTTCTGGATAGTATCTATGGACTTTACAGTTGTGAATGCACTGTAGCATGTAACATTTTGTTTTTCTTTTGGCAACAACAATTGGATTCACATGGAGACACAACAGGTACACATTTGTGTTTTCTGAGTAAAAAGCTGCAGAAACCAGGTTACAAATGATATTTGTGTTTGTAAACATGACATTGAATCCACTTGCCCAAGAAAAATCTTTGCTTCTCTCCAAAACCAGGTTGACTCTGCTTTTCTGAATGCTTTGCACAACAGTTCCTCACGAGCTTTTCCAGTCAGACTGGATGAAACCAAAATTATCCGGTTCTGTGGTGGCTTACTCAATCCCAGCTCTTGCTACAGCTTTTGTGTTTCCTTGTGTTTTCTGGATAGTATCTATGGACTTTAGAGTTGTGAAATCATTGTAGCATGTAACATTTTGTTTTTCGGCTGACAAACACCCATTGGTTTCACATGGAGACACAACAGGTACACATTCATGTTTTCTGAGTAAAAAGCTGCAGAAACCAGGTTACAAATGATATTTGTGTTTGTAAACATGACATTGAATCCACTTGCCCAAGAAAAAGACTTTGTTTTTCTCCAAAACCAGGTTGACTCTGCTTTTCTGCGTGCTTTGCACACCAATTCCACACCAGTTTGTCCGGATGAGGCCGGATGAAACCAGAAATATCCGATTCTGTGGTTGCTAACTCAATCCCAGCTCTTTCTACAGCCTCTCAGTTTGTTTGTGTTTTCACGATAGTCTATGGGCTTTAGAGTTGTGAATGCATTGTAGCGTGTAACATTTTGTTTTTCTGTTGGCAAACGCTAATTGGTTTCACATGTAGACAAAACAGGTACACTTTCATGTTTTCTGAGCAAAACCCTGCAGTAACAAGGTTAAAACTAATATTTGTGTTTGTAAATATAGCATTGAATCCACTTGCCCAAGAAAAAGACTTTGTTTTTCTCCAAAACCAGGTTGACTCTGCTTTTCTGCGTGCTTTGCACACCAATTCCACACCACTTTGTCCAGATAGGACTGGATGAAACCATAAGTATCCGGTTCTGTGGTGGCTTACTCAATCCCAGCTCTTGCTACAGCTTCAGCTTCTGTGTTTGCTTGTGTTTTCTGGATAGTATCTATGGACTTTACAGTTGTGAATGCATTGTAGCATGTAACATTTTGGTTTTCGTTTGGCAACAACAATTGTTTTCACATGGAGACACAACACGTACACTATTGTGTTTTCTGAGTAAAAAGCTGCAGAAACCAGGTTACAAATGATATTTGTGTTTGTAAACATGACATTGAATCCACTTGCCCAAGAAAAATCTTTGCTTCTCTCCAAAACCTGGTTGACTCTGCTTTTCTGAATGCTTTGCACAACAGTTCCTCACGAGCTTTTCCAGTCGGACTGGATGAAACCAAAATTATCCGGTTCTGTGGTGGCTTACTCAATCCCAGCTCTTGCTACAGCTTTTGTGTTTCCTTGTGTTTTCTGGATAGTATCTATGGACTTTAGAGTTGTGAATTCATTGTAGCATGTAACATTTTGTTTTTCGGCTGACAAACACCAATTGGTTTCACATGGAGACACAACAGGTACACATTCATGTTTTCTGAGTTAAAAGCTGCAGAAACCATTTTAAAAATGATATTTGTGTTTGTAAACATGACATTGAATCCACTTGCCCAAGAAAAATCTTTGCTTTTCTCCAAAACCCAGTTGACTCTACTTTTCTGGATGCTTTGTACAACAGTTCCACACCAGTTTTTCCAGTCGGACAGGATGAAACCAAAATTTTCCGGTTCTGTGGTGGCTTACTCAATCCCAGCTCTTGCTACAGCTTCAGATTCTGTGTTTGCTTTTGTTTTCTGGATAGTATCTATGGACTTCAACGTTCTGAATACATTGTAGCATGTAACATTTTGTTTTTCTGTTGGATTACACTAATTGTTTTTACATGGAGACAAAACAGGTACACTTTCGTGTTTTCTGAGTAAAATCCTGCAGAAACCAGGTTATAAATGATATTTGTGTTTGTAAACATGACATGGAATCCACTTGCCCAAGAAAAAGACTTTGCTTTTCTCCAAACCTAGGTTGACTCTGCTTTGCTGGGTGCTTTACACACCAATTCCACACCAGTTTGTCCCGATAGATCTGGATGAAAGCAGTTCTATTCGGTTCTGTGGTGGCTTATTCAATCCCAGCTCTTGCTACAGCTTCAGATTCTGTGTTTGCTTGTGTTTTCTGGATAGTATCTATGGACTTTACAGTTGTGAATGCATTGTAGCATGTAACATTTTGTTTTTCTGTTGGCAACAACAATTGGATTCACATGGAGACACAACAGGTACACATTTGTGTTTTCTGAGTAAAAAGCTGCAGAAACCAGGTTACAAATGATATTTGTGTTTGTAAATATGACATTGAATCCACTTGCCCAAGAAAAATCTTTGCTTCTCTCCAAAACCAGGTTGACTCTGCTTTTCTCAATGCTTTGCACAACAGTTCCTCACGAGCTTTTCCAGTCGGACTGGATGAAACCAAAATTATCCGGTTCTGTGGAGGCTTACTCAATCCCAGCTCTTGCTACAGCTTTTGTGTTTCCTTGTGTTTTCTGGATAGTATCTATGGACTTTAGAGTTGTGAATTCATTGTAGCATGTAACATTTTGTTTTTCGGCTGACAAACACCAATTGGTTTCACATGGAGACACAACAGGTACACATTCATGTTTTCTGAGTTAAAAGCTGCAGAAACCAGGTTAAAAATGATATTTGTGTTTGTAAACATGACATTGAATCCACTTGCCCAAGAAAAAGACTTTGTTTTTCTCCAAAACCAGGTTGACTCTGCTTTTCTGCGTGCTTTGCACACCAATTCCACACCAGTTTGTCCGGATGAGGCCGGATGAAACCAGAAATATCTGATTCTGTGGTTGCTAACTCAATCCCAGCTCTTGCTACAGCCTCTCAGTTTGTTTGTGTTATCATGATAGTCTATGGGCTTTAGAGTTGTGAATGCATTGTAGCATGTAACATTTTGTTTTTCTGTTGGCAAACGCTAATTGGTTTCACATGCAGACAAAACAGGTACACTTTCGTGTTTTCTGAGCAAAAACCTGCAGCAACCAGGTTAAAACTGATATTTGTGTTTGTAAATATGACATTGAATCCACTTGCCCAAGAAAAATCTTTGCTTCTCTCCAAAACCAGGTTGACTCTGCTTTTCTGAATGCTTTGCACAACAGTTCCTCACGAGCTTTTCCAGATAGGACTGGATGAAACCATAAGTATCCGGTTCTGTGGTGGCTTACTCAATCCCAGCTCTTGCTACAGCTTTTGTGTTTCCTTGTGTTTTCTGGATAGTATCTATGGACTTTACAGTTGTGAATTCATTGTAGCATGTAACATTTTGTTTTTCGGCTGACAAACACCAATTGGTTTCACATGGAGACACAACAGGTACACATTCATGTTTTCTGAGTTAAAAGCTGCAGAAACCAGGTTACAAATGATATTTGTGTTTGTAAACATGACATTGAATCCACTTGCCCAAGAAAAAGACTTTGTTTTTCTCCAAAACCAGGTTGACTCTGCTTTTCTGCGTGCTTTGCAGACCAATTCCACACCAGTTTGTCCGGATGAGGCCGGATGAAACCAGAAATATCCGATTCTGTGGTTGCTAACTCAATCCCAGCTCTTGCTACAGCCTCTCAGTTTGTTTGTGTTTTCATGATAGTCTATGGGCTTTAGAGTTGTGAATGCATTGTAGCATGTAACATTTTGTTTTTCTGTTGGCAAACGCTAATTGGTTTCACATGCAGACAAAACAGGTACACTTTCATGTTTTCTGAGCAAAAACCTGCAGTAACCAGGTTAAAACTGATATTTGTGTTTGTAAATATGACATTGAATCCACTTGCCCAAGAAAAAGACTTTGTTTTTCTCCAAAACCAGGTTGACTCTGCTTTTCTGCGTGCTTTGCACACCAATTAAACACCACTTTGTCCGGATAGGACTGGATGAAACCATAAGTATCCGGTTCTGTGGTGGCTTACTCAATCCCAGCTCTTGCTACAGCTTCAGCTTCTGTGTTTGCTTGTGTTTTGTGGAAAGTATCTATGGACTTTAGAGTTGTGAATGCATTGTAGCATGTAACATTTTGTTTTTCTGTTGGCAAACGCTAAGTGGTTTCACATGGAGACACAACAGGTACACATTCGTGTTTTCTGAGTAAAAAGCTGCAGAAACAAAGTTAAAAATGATATTTGTGTTTGTAAACATGACATTGAAACCAAGTACCCAAGAAAAAGACTTTGCTTTTCTCCAAAACCAGGTTGACTCTACTTTGCTGGGTGCTTTGCACACCAATTACACACCAGTTTGTCCCGATAGGGCTGGATGAAACCAGAAATATCCGGTTCTGTGGTGGCTTACTCAATCCCAGCTCTTGCTACAGCCTCTGTGTTTGCTTGTGTTTTCTCGATAGCATCTATGGGCTTTAGACTTGTGAATGCATTGTAGCATGTCACATTTTGTTTTTCTGTTCGCAAATGCTAATTGGTTTCACATGGACACAGGAAGGTACACATTTGTGTTTTCTGAGTAAAAAGCTGCAGAAACCAGGTTACAAATGATATTTGTGTTTGTAAACATGACATTGAATCCACTTGCCCAAGAAAAATCTTTGCTTTTCTCCAAAACCCAGTTGATTCTACTTTTCTGGATGCTTTGTACAACAGTTCCACACCAGTTTTTCCAGTCGGACAGGATGAAACCAAAATTTTCCGGTTCTGTGGTGGCTTACTCAATCCCAGCTCTTGCTACAGCTTCAGATTCTGTGTTTGCTTTTGTTTTCTGGATAGTATCTATGGACTTCAACGTTCTGAATACATTGTAGCATGTAACATTTTGTTTTTCTGTTGGATTACACTAATTGTTTTTACATGGAGACAAAACAGGTACACTTTCGTGTTTTCTGAGTAAAATCCTGCAGAAACCAGGTTATAAATGATATTTGTGTTTGTAAACATGACATGGAATCCACTTGCCCAAGAAAAAGACTTTGCTTTTCTCCAAACCTAGGTTGACTCTGCTTTGCTGGGTGCTTTACACACCAATTCCACACCAGTTTGTCCCGATAGATCTGGATGAAAGCAGTTCTATTCGGTTCTGTGGTGGCTTATTCAATCCCAGCTCTTGCTACAGCTTCAGATTCTGTGTTTGCTTGTGTTTTCTGGATAGTATCTATGGACTTTACAGTTGTGAATGCATTGTAGCATGTAACATTTTGTTTTTCTGTTGGCAACAACAATTGGATTCACATGGAGACACAACAGGTACACATTTGTGTTTTCTGAGTAAAAAGCTGCAGAAACCAGGTTACAAATGATATTTGTGTTTGTAAATATGACATTGAATCCACTTGCCCAAGAAAAATCTTTGCTTCTCTCCAAAACCAGGTTGACTCTGCTTTTCTCAATGCTTTGCACAACAGTTCCTCACGAGCTTTTCCAGTCGGACTGGATGAAACCAAAATTATCCGGTTCTGTGGAGGCTTACTCAATCCCAGCTCTTGCTACAGCTTTTGTGTTTCCTTGTGTTTTCTGGATAGTATCTATGGACTTTAGAGTTGTGAATTCATTGTAGCATGTAACATTTTGTTTTTCGGCTGACAAACACCAATTGGTTTCACATGGAGACACAACAGGTACACATTCATGTTTTCTGAGTTAAAAGCTGCAGAAACCAGGTTAAAAATGATATTTGTGTTTGTAAACATGACATTGAATCCACTTGCCCAAGAAAAAGACTTTGTTTTTCTCCAAAACCAGGTTGACTCTGCTTTTCTGCGTGCTTTGCACACCAATTCCACACCAGTTTGTCCGGATGAGGCCGGATGAAACCAGAAATATCTGATTCTGTGGTTGCTAACTCAATCCCAGCTCTTGCTACAGCCTCTCAGTTTGTTTGTGTTATCATGATAGTCTATGGGCTTTAGAGTTGTGAATGCATTGTAGCATGTAACATTTTGTTTTTCTGTTGGCAAACGCTAATTGGTTTCACATGCAGACAAAACAGGTACACTTTCGTGTTTTCTGAGCAAAAACCTGCAGCAACCAGGTTAAAACTGATATTTGTGTTTGTAAATATGACATTGAATCCACTTGCCCAAGAAAAATCTTTGCTTCTCTCCAAAACCAGGTTGACTCTGCTTTTCTGAATGCTTTGCACAACAGTTCCTCACGAGCTTTTCCAGATAGGACTGGATGAAACCATAAGTATCCGGTTCTGTGGTGGCTTACTCAATCCCAGCTCTTGCTACAGCTTTTGTGTTTCCTTGTGTTTTCTGGATAGTATCTATGGACTTTACAGTTGTGAATTCATTGTAGCATGTAACATTTTGTTTTTCGGCTGACAAACACCAATTGGTTTCACATGGAGACACAACAGGTACACATTCATGTTTTCTGAGTTAAAAGCTGCAGAAACCAGGTTACAAATGATATTTGTGTTTGTAAACATGACATTGAATCCACTTGCCCAAGAAAAAGACTTTGTTTTTCTCCAAAACCAGGTTGACTCTGCTTTTCTGCGTGCTTTGCAGACCAATTCCACACCAGTTTGTCCGGATGAGGCCGGATGAAACCAGAAATATCCGATTCTGTGGTTGCTAACTCAATCCCAGCTCTTGCTACAGCCTCTCAGTTTGTTTGTGTTTTCATGATAGTCTATGGGCTTTAGAGTTGTGAATGCATTGTAGCATGTAACATTTTGTTTTTCTGTTGGCAAACGCTAATTGGTTTCACATGCAGACAAAACAGGTACACTTTCATGTTTTCTGAGCAAAAACCTGCAGTAACCAGGTTAAAACTGATATTTGTGTTTGTAAATATGACATTGAATCCACTTGCCCAAGAAAAAGACTTTGTTTTTCTCCAAAACCAGGTTGACTCTGCTTTTCTGCGTGCTTTGCACACCAATTAAACACCACTTTGTCCGGATAGGACTGGATGAAACCATAAGTATCCGGTTCTGTGGTGGCTTACTCAATCCCAGCTCTTGCTACAGCTTCAGCTTCTGTGTTTGCTTGTGTTTTGTGGAAAGTATCTATGGACTTTAGAGTTGTGAATGCATTGTAGCATGTAACATTTTGTTTTTCTGTTGGCAAACGCTAAGTGGTTTCACATGGAGACACAACAGGTACACATTCGTGTTTTCTGAGTAAAAAGCTGCAGAAACAAAGTTAAAAATGATATTTGTGTTTGTAAACATGACATTGAAACCAAGTACCCAAGAAAAAGACTTTGCTTTTCTCCAAAACCAGGTTGACTCTACTTTGCTGGGTGCTTTGCACACCAATTACACACCAGTTTGTCCCGATAGGGCTGGATGAAACCAGAAATATCCGGTTCTGTGGTGGCTTACTCAATCCCAGCTCTTGCTACAGCCTCTGTGTTTGCTTGTGTTTTCTCGATAGCATCTATGGGCTTTAGACTTGTGAATGCATTGTAGCATGTCACATTTTGTTTTTCTGTTCGCAAATGCTAATTGGTTTCACATGGACACAGGAAGGTACACATTTGTGTTTTCTGAGTAAAAAGCTGCAGAAACCAGGTTACAAATGATATTTGTGTTTGTAAACATGACATTGAATCCACTTGCCCAAGAAAAATCTTTGCTTTTCTCCAAAACCCAGTTGATTCTACTTTTCTGGATGCTTTGTACAACAGTTCCACACCAGTTTTTCCAGTCGGACAGGATGAAACCAAAATTTTGCGGTTCTGTGGTGGCTTACTAATCCCAGCTCTTGCTACAGCTTCAGATTCTGTGTTTGCTTTTGTTTTCTGGATAGTATCTATGGACTTCAACGTTCTGAATACATTGTAGCATGTAACATTTTGTTTTTCTGTTGGATTACACTAATTGTTTTTACATGGAGACAAAACAGGTACACTTTCGTGTTTTCTGAGTAAAATCCTGCAGAAACCAGGTTATAAATGATATTTGTGTTTGTAAACATGACATGGAATCCACTTGCCCAAGAAAAAGTCTTTGCTTTTCTCCAAACCTAGGTTGACTCTGCTTTGCTGGGTGCTTTACACACCAATTCCACACCAGTTTGTCCCGATTATCTGGATGAAAGCAGTTCTATTCGGTTCTGTGGTGGCTTATTCAATCCCAGCTCTTGCTACAGCTTCAGATTCTGTGTTTGCTTGTGTTTTCTGGATAGTATCTATGGACTTTACAGTTGTGAATGCATTGTAGCATGTAACATTTTGTTTTTCTGTTGGCAACAACAATTGGATTCACATGGAGACACAACAGGTACACATTTGTGTTTTCTGAGTAAAAAGCTGCAGAAACCAGGTTACAAATGATATTTGTGTTTGTAAACATGACATTGAATCCACTTGCCCAAGAAAAATCTTTGCTTTTCTCCAAAACCAGGTTGACTCTGCTTTTCTGAATGCTTTGCACAACAGTTCCTCACGAGCTTTTCCAGTCAGACTGGATGAAACCAAAATTATCCGGTTCTGTGGTGGCTTACTCAATCCCAGCTCTTGCTACAGCTTTTGTGTTTCCTTGTGTTTTCTGGATAGTATCTATGGACTTTAGAGTTGTGAATTCATTGTAGCATGTAACATTTTGTTTTTCGGCTGACAAACACCCATTGGTTTCACATGGAGACACAACAGGTACACATTCATGTTTTCTGAGTAAAAAGCTGCAGAAACCAGGTTACAAATGATATTTGTGTTTGTAAACATGACATTGAATCCACTTGCCCAAGAAAAAGACTTTGTTTTTCTCTAAAACCAGGTTGACTCTGCTTTTCTACGTGCTTTGCACACCAATTCCACACCAGTTTGTCCGGATGAGGCCGGATGAAACCAGAAATATCCGATTCTGTGGTTGCTAACTCAATCCCAGCTCTTTCTACAGCCTCTCAGTTTGTTTGTGTTTTCACGATAGTCTATGGGCTTTAGAGTTGTGAATGCATTGTAGCATGTAACATTTTGTTTTTCTGTTGGCAAACGCTAATTGGTTTCACATGTAGACAAAACAGGTACACTTTCATGTTTTCTGAGCAAAACCCTGCAGTAACAAGGTTAAAACTAATATTTGTGTTTGTAAATATAGCATTGAATCCACTTGCCCAAGAAAAAGACTTTGTTTTTCTCCAAAACCAGGTTGACTCTGCTTTTCTGCGTGCTTTGCACACCAATTCCACACCACTTTGTCCAGATAGGACTGGATGAAACCATAAGTCCGGTTCTGTGGTGGCTTACTCAATCCCAGCTCTTGCTACAGCTTCAGCTTCTGTGTTTCCTTGTGTTTTCTGGATAGTATCTATGGACTTTACAGTTGTGAATGCATTGTAGCATGTAACATTTTGGTTTTCGGTTGGCAACAACAATTGTTTTCACATGGAGACACAACACGTACACTATTGTGTTTTCTGAGTAAAAAGCTGCAGAAACCAGGTTACAAATGATATTTGTGTTTGTAAACATGACATTGAATCCACTTGCCCAAGAAAAATCTTTGCTTCTCTCCAAAACCTGGTTGACTCTGCTTTTCTGAATGCTTTGCACAACAGTTCCTCACGAGCTTTTCCAGTCGGACTGGATGAAACCAAAATTATCCGGTTCTGTGGTGGCTTACTCAATCCCAGCTCTTGCTACAGCTTTTGTGTTTCCTTGTGTTTTCTGGATAGTATCTATGGACTTTAGAGTTGTGAATTCATTGTAGCATGTCACATTTTGTTTTTCTGTTCGCAAATGCTAATTGGTTTCACATGGAGACACAACAGGTACACATTCATGTTTTCTGAGTTAAAAGCTGCAGAAACCATTTTAAAAATGATATTTGTGTTTGTAAACATGACATTGAATCCACTTGCCCAAGAAAAAGACTTTGTTTTTCTCCAAAACCAGGTTGACTCTGCTTTTCTGTGTGATTTGCACACCAATTCCACACCAGTTTGTCTGGATGCAGCCGGATGAAACCAGTAATATCTGATTCTGTGGTTGCTAACTCAATCCCAGCTCTTGCTACAGCCTCTCAGTTTGTTTGTGTTTTCATGATAGTCTATGGGCTTTGGAGTTGTGAATGCATTGTAGCATGTAACATTTTGTTTTTCTGTTGGCAAACGCTAATTGGTTTTACATGCAGACAAAACAGGTACACTTTCATGTTTTCTGAGCAAAAACCTGCAGCAACCAGGTTACAAATGATATTTGTGTTTGTAAATATGACATTGAATCCACTTGCCCAAGAAAAATCTTTGCTTCTCTCCAAAACCTTGTTGACTCTGCTTTTCTGAATGCTTTGCACAACAGGTCCTCACTAGCTTTTCCAGTCGGACTGGATGAAACAAAAATTATCCGGTTCTGTGGTGGCTTACTCAATCCCAGCTCTTGCTACAGCTTTTGTGTTTGCTTGTGTTTTCTCGATAGTATCTATGGACTTTAGAGTTGTGAATTCATTGTAGCATGTAACATTTTGTTTTTCGGCTGACAAACACCAATTGGTTTCTCATGGAGACACAACAGGTACACATTCATGTTTTTTGAGTTAAAAGCTGCAGAAACCAGGTTAAAAATGATATTTGTGTTTGTAAACATGACATTGAATCCACTTGCCCAAGAAAAAGACTTTGTTTTTCCCCAAAACCAGGTTGACTCTGCTCTCTGGGTGCTTTGCACACCAATTCCACACCAGTTTGTCCGGATGAGGCCGGATGAAACCAGAAATATCCGATTCTGTGGTTGCTAACTCAAACCCAGCTCTTGCTACAGCCTCTCAGTTTGTTTGTGTTTTCATGATAGTCTATGGGCTTTAGAGTTGTGAATGCATTGTAGCATGTAACATTTTGTTTTTCTGTTGGCAAACGCTAATTGGTTTCACATGCAGACAAAACAGGTACACTTTCGTGTTTTCTGAGCAAAAACCTGCAGTAACCAGGTTAAAACTGATATTTGTGTTTGTAAATATGACATTGAATCCACTTGCCCAAGAAGAAGACTTTGTTTTTCTCCAAAACCAGGTTGACTCTGCTTTTCTGCGTGCTTTGCACACCAATTCCACACCACTTTGTCCGGATAGGACTGGATGAAACCATAGGTATCTGGTTCTGTGGTGGCTTACTCAATCCCAGCTCTTGCTACAGCTTCAGCTTCTGTGTTTGCTTGTGTTTTCTGGATAGTATCTATGGACTTTAGAGTTGTGAATGCATTGTAGCATGTAACATTTTGTTTTTCTGTTGGCAAACGCTAAGTGGTTTCACATGGAGACACAACAGGTACACATTCGTGTTTTCTGAGTAAAAAGCTGCAGAAACAAAGTTAAAAATGATATTTGTGTTTGTAAACATGACATTGAAACCAAGTACCCAAGAAAAAGACTATGCTTTTCTCCAAAACCAGGTTGACTCTACTTTGCTGGGTGCTTTGCACACCAATTACACACCAGTTTGTCCCGATAGGGCTGGATGAAACCAGAAATATCCGGTTCTGTGGTGGCTTACTCAATCCAGCTCTTGCTACAGCCTCTGTGTTTGCTTGTGTTTTCTCGATAGCATCTATGGGCTTTAGACTTGTGAATGCATTGTAGGATGTCACATTTTGTTTTTCTGTTCGCAAGTGCTAATTGGTTTCACATGGACACAGGAAGGTACACATTTGTGTTTTCTGAGTAAAAAGCTGCAGAAACCAGGTTAAAAATGATATTTGTGTTTGTAAACATGACATTGAATCCACTTGCCCAAGAAAAATCTTTGCTTTTCTCCAAAACCCAGTTGACTCTACTTTTCTGGATGCTTTGCCCAACAGTTCCACACCAGTTTTTCCAGTCGGACAGGATGAAACCAAAATTTTCCGGTTCTGTGGTGGCTTACTCAATCCCAGCTCTTGCTACAGCTTCAGATTCTGTGTTTGCTTTTGTTTTCTGGATAGTATCTATGGACTTCAACGTTCTGAATACATTGTAGCATGTAACATTTTGTTTTTCTGTTGGATTACACTAATTGTTTTTACATGGAGACAAAACAGGTACACTTTCGTGTTTTCTGAGTAAAATCCTGCAGAAACCAGGTTATAAATGATATTTGTGTTTGTAAACATGACATGGAATCCACTTGCCCAAGAAAAAGTCTTTGCTTTTCTCCAAACCTAGGTTGACTCTGCTTTGCTGGGTGCTTTACACACCAATTCCACACCAGTTTGTCCCGATAGATCTGGATGAAAGCAGTTCTATTCGGTTCTGTGGTGGCTTATTCAATCCCAGCTCTTGCTACAGCTTCAGATTCTGTGTTTGCTTGTGTTTTCTGGATAGTATCTATGGACTTTACAGTTGTGAATGCATTGTAGCATGTAACATTTTGTTTTTCTGTTGGCAACAACAATTGGATTCACATGGAGACACAACAGGTACACATTTGTGTTTTCTGAGTAAAAAGCTGCAGAAACCAGGTTACAAATGATATTTGTGTTTGTAAACATGACATTGAATCCACTTGCCCAAGAAAAATCTTTGCTTCTCTCCAAAACCAGGTTGACTCTGCTTTTCTGAATGCTTTGCACAACAGTTCCTCACGAGCTTTTCCAGTCGGACTGGATGAAACCAAAATTATCCGTTTCTGTGGTGGCTTACTCAATCCCAGCTCTTGCTACAGCTTTTGTGTTTCCTTGTGTTTTCTGGATAGTATCTATGGACTTTAGAGTTGTGAATGCATTGTAGCATGTAACATTTTGTTTTTCGGTTGGCAAACACCAATTGGTTTCACATGGAGACACAACAGGTAAACATTCTTGTTTTCTGAGTAAAAAGCTGCAGAAACCAGGTTACAAATGATATTTGTGTTTGTAAACATGACATTGAATTCACTTGCCCAAGAAAAAGACTTTGTTTTTCTCCAAAACCAGGTTGACTCTGCTTTTCTGCGTGCTTTGCACACCAATTCCATACCACTTTATCCGGATGAGGCCGGATGAAACCAGAAATATCCGGTTCTGTGGTGGCTTACTCAATCCCAGCTCTTGCTACAGCCTCTCAGTTTGTTTGTGTTTTCACGATAGTCTATGGGCTTTAGAGTTGTGAATGTATTGTAGCATGTAACATTTTGTTTTTCTGTTGGCAAACGCTAAGTGGTTTCACATGGAGACACAACAGGTACACATTCGTGTTTTTTGAGTAAAAAGCTGCAGAAACAAAGTTAAAAATGATATTTGTGTTTGTAAACATGACATTGAAACCAAGTACCCAAGAAAAAGACTTTGCTTTTCTCCAAAACCAGGTTGACTCTACTTTGCTCATGCTTTGCACACCAATTACACACCAGTTTGTCCGGATGAGGCCGGATGAAACCAGAAATATCCGGTTCTGTGGTGGCTTACTCAATCCCAGCTCTTGCTACAGCCTCTGTGTTTGCTTGTGTTTTCTCGATAGCATCTATGGGCTTTAGACTTGTGAATGCATTGAAGCATGTCACATTTTGTTTTTCTGTTCGCAAATGCTAATTGGTTTCACATGGGCACAGGAAGGTACACATTTGTGTTTTCTGAGTAAAAAGCTGCAGAAACCAGGTTACAAATGATATTTGTGTTTGTAAACATGACATTGAATCCACTTGCCCAAGAAAAATCTTTGCTTTTCTCCAAAACCCAGTTGACTCTACTTTTCTGGATGCTTTGTACAACAGTTCCACACCAGTTTTTCCAGTCGGACAGGATGAAACCAAAATTTTCCGGTTCTGTGGTGGCTTACTCAATCCCAGCTCTTGCTACAGCTTCAGATTCTGTGTTTGCTTTTGTTTTCTGGATAGTATCTATGGACTTCAACGTTCTGAATACATTGTAGCATGTAACATTTTGTTTTTCTGTTGGATTACACTAATTGTTTTTACATGGAGACAAAACAGGTACACTTTCGTGTTTTCTGAGTAAAATCCTGCAGAAACTAGGTTATAAATGATATTTGTGTTTGTAAACATGACATGGAATCCACTTGCCCAAGAAAAAGACTTTGCTTTTCTCCAAACCTAGGTTGACTCTGCTTTGCTGGGTGCTTTACACATCAATTCCACACCAGTTTGTCCCGATAGATCTGGATGAAAGCAGTTCTATTCGGTTCTGTGGTGGCTTATTCAATCCCAGCTCTTGCTACAGCTTCAGATTCTGTGTTTGCTTGTGTTTTCTGGATAGTATCTATGGACTTTACAGTTGTGAATGCATTGTAGCATGTAACATTTTGTTTTTCTGTTGGCAACAACAATTGGATTCACATGGAGACACAACAGGTACACATTTGTGTTTTCTGAGTAAAAAGCTGCAGAAACCAGGTTACAAATGATATTTGTGTTTGTAAACATGACATTGAATCCACTTGCCCAAGAAAAATCTTTGCTTCTCTCCAAAACCAGGTTGACTCTGCTTTTCTGAATGCTTTGCACAACAGTTCCTCACGAGCTTTTCCAGTCGGACTGGATGAAACCAAAATTATCCGTTTCTGTGGTGGCTTACTCAATCCCAGCTCTTGCTACAGCTTTTGTGTTTCCTTTTGTTTTCTGGATAGTATCTATGGACTTTAGAGTTGTGAATGCATTGTAGCATGTAACATTTTGGTTTTCGGTTGGCAAACACCAATTGGTTTCACATGGAGACACAACAGGTAAACATTCTTGTTTTCTGAGTAAAAAGCTGCAGAAACCAGGTTACAAATGATATTTGTGTTTGTAAACATGACATTGAATCCACTTGCCCAAGAAAAATCTTTGCTTCTTGTTGCGGTTGATTTTCTCAACAATGTTTCAGTGGATTCGTTTCTGAGAGGAGCAGTGTGGTGGGGGCAAGAGGCGCGGAGTCACCACACAGACCCCGGGAGTCGGGTGAAAGCAGGCTTGAGGCGAGCAGCCCGCAGACTCGTTTATTACAGTTGGAACCACTCCTTATATAGCCAAGACCAGCCAATCTGGTCAAGGGGCGGTCTATGCCCCAACCAATCACAGCCTGTTGCCAGGCAGTTTCCAAAGCCATCCAATCACAGCCTGTTACCAGGCAGTTTCAAATACATCCAATCATAGCCTGTTGCCAGGCAGTTTCCAAAGCCATCCAATCATAGCCTGTTGCCAGGCAGTTTCAAATACATCCAATCACAGCCTGTTACCAGGCAGGCTCCATTGCCAGGTGGGTTTCAAAGCCATTCCTGAGTAAGTGATGCTCGCTTGCCAGTGGCCACCTTGGCATGGCCTTCTCATTCCACCACATTTCCCCCTTTTCGTTTATTTTTGAGCAACGGGAGGCATGATTCTTGGCCATACCATTGTTGACCCCGTTTCCATGTGGTCTCCGTACGCAGCTGTGCCTGTCTTAGGTTGTCCCCCAGGGGATCTTACCCGTCGTTGACTAACCAGCGCTCAAATCAAGAGACCACAGGAGTGCTTGCTCAGATAGGGGTAGGAATGAGGAATAATGGTTATCAGGAATGGCATGACCACACACAGGCTGTGGGCCATTTGAGTGGCTGACCAGAACTAGCGGGGTACAAAACAGTAACAGATGTGGCTATGGGCAGTTTCTCAGGGTAGGATGATAGGGCAGGTGCATCTGCTAACAAGGCGGAGTCTCGGTCTTGTTCAGCTGGTCCTGGTTGGCTGTCCGTTGCAGGCTTGATGTTTCGGGCTGGAACCCAAATGGGCTGTTCTGCATTCTCTGGAAAGACACAAGAATATCCTCGACCTTTGGTTAACAGAAGTCTTTTTACAGGCGTTAGAATCCAGGGCCTGAATTTTGCATACACTTCGACATTAACAGCAAACATGCTGATGGCATAGGGTCTAGTGGCTTCCCTGAGAGCTTGTGGTGCCCGAGTACTGCCACAAATGTGAGGATCATCACTGGGTGCAGATGGGATGACCTCGAATGAGTTATTGTCTAGAGTTCCTCTAAGTTCATCCCACCGGTATGTGGAGGGTGGCTGACTAGGCATTGCTACCTTGTTTACTACATCGTTTGCTACCTTGTATGCTACATTGTTATTTTCACTGTCCGAGCTCTCTCTCCCTAAATCACCAACTATTGTCTGTGTGACAGGGACCTGGAGTGTCAGGCTCTTATCATTCACAGATTCACTATGTTTGATAATCTGCGCAGAATTCTTAAGAGCAACACGGCATGCCAACTGTAGCCAAAGTAAAGACACGCACAGCACTGCTGCCATAACGAGGCAAATTCCTAGCACCTCAGCTGTTGATGGCATTTTGCAGGAGGTTTCCCTACGTTAGACAAACAGACAGTGGTGTATCAGATCGTAGGTATGTCCTGTGCTTAGTGGGGGACTTCCTTGATTCGTTAGGTCAAGGCCGTATGCCCACACGGTGTCTCCGGAGCGTCACCTCTCTCGAGTGAGGGAAGATGACTTGGTTCCGAATTCTGGGATGATCAGTCCCTTATGTGAATTCGCCGGGCGAACCGAAAGTAAAAGGAGGAGCCGAGAAGCGACGTACGCTTCTGGGCGGTGTGTGCTAACCTGGGGTCACTTAGACCGAGGACAAGGACAAGGAAAGGGGCGTAGGAGGGGGTTCTGTGCTCACCCTCACAGAACCGAACAGCACACAAAACACCGAGGGGCCTACTTGCCGAAATCCTGAGGGGACCTCGCCGAGTCCGACACACTGTCTCTTTCTCAGTCACGTTGGCGCGCCAGATGTTGCGGTTGATTTTCTCAACAATGTTTCAGTGGATTCGTTTCTGAGAGGAGCAGTGTGGTGGGGGCAAGAGGCGCGGAGTCACCACACAGACCCCGGGAGTCGGGTGAAAGCAGGCTTGAGGCGAGCAGCCCGCAGACTCGTTTATTACAGTTGGAACCACTCCTTATATAGCCAAGACCAGCCAATCTGGTCAAGGGGCGGTCTATGCCCCAACCAATCACAGCCTGTTGCCAGGCAGTTTCCAAAGCCATCCAATCACAGCCTGTTACCAGGCAGTTTCAAATACATCCAATAATAGCCTGTTGCCAGGCAGTTTCCAAAGCCATCCAATCATAGCCTGTTGCCAGGCAGTTTCAAATACATCCAATCACAGCCTGTTACCAGGCAGGCTCCATTGCCAGGTGGGTTTCAAAGCCATTCCTGAGTAAGTGATGCTCGCTTGCCAGTGGCCACCTTGGCATGGCCTTCTCATTCCACCACAGCTTCTCTCCAAAACCAGGTTGACTCTGCTTTTCTGAATGCTTTGCACAACAGTTCCTCACGAGCTTTTCCAGTCGGACTGGATGAAACCAAAATTATCCGGTTCTGTGGTGGCTTACTCAATCCCAGCTCTTGCTACAGCTTTTGTGTTTCCTTGTGTTTTCTGGATAGTATCTATGGACTTTAGAGTTGTGAATGCATTGTAGCATGTCACATTTTGTTTTTCGGTTGGCAAACACCAATTGGTTTCACATGGAGACACAACAGGTAAACATTCTTGTTTTCTGAGTAAAAAGCTGCAGAAACCAGGTTACAAATGATATTTGTGTTTGTAAACATGACATTGAATCCACTTGCCCAAGAAAAAGGCTTTGTTTTTCTCCAAAACCAGGTTGACTCTGTTTTTCTGCATCCTTTGCACACCAATTCCACACCAGTTTGTCCGGATGAGGCCGGATGAAACCAGAATTATCCGTTTCTGTGGTTGCTAACTCAATCCCACCTCTTTCTAAAGCCTCTCAGTTTGTTTGTGTTTTCCTGATAGTCTATGGGCTTTAGAGTTGTGAATGCATTGTAGCATGTAACATTTTGTTTTTCTGTTGGCAACCGCTAATTGGTTTCACATGCAGACAAAACAGGTACACTTTCATGTTTTCTGAGCAAAAACCTGCAGTAACCAGGTTAAAACTGATATTTGTGTTTGTAAATATGACATTGAATCCACTTGCCCAAGAAAAAGACTTTTTTTTTCTCCAAAACCAGGTTGACTCTGCTTTTCTGCGTGCTTTGCACACCAATTCCACACCACTTTGTCCAGATAGGACTGGATGAAACCATAAGTATCCGGTTCTGTGGTGGCTTACTCAATCCCAGCTCTTGCTACAGCTTCAGCCTCTGTGTTTGCTTGTGTCTTCTCGATAGAATCTATGGGCTTTAGATTTGTGAATGCATTGTAGCATGTCACATTTTGTTTTTCTGTTCGCAAATGCTAATTGGTTTCACATGGACACAGGAAGGTACACATTTGTGTTTTCTGAGTAAATAGCTGCAGAAACCAGGTTACAAATGATATTTGTGTTTGTAAACATGACATTGAATCCACTTGCCCAAGAAAAATCTTTGCTTTTCTCCAAAACCCAGTTGACTCTACTTTTCTGGATGCTTTGCACAACAGTTCCACACCAGTTTTTCCAGTCGGACAGGATGAAACCAAAATTTTCCGGTTCTGTGGTGGCTTACTCAATCCCAGCTCTTGCTACAGCTTTTGTGTTTGTTTGTGTTTTCTGGATAGTATCTATGGACTTTAGAGTTGTGAATTCATTGTAGCATGTAACATTTTGGTTTTCGGTTGGCAACAACAATTGGTTTCACATGGAGACACAACAGGTACACATTTGTGTTTTCTGAGTAAGAAGCTGCAGAAACCAGGTTACAAATGATATTTGTGTTTGTAAACATGACATTGAATCCACTTGCCCAAGAAATATCTTTGCTTCTCTCCAAAACCAGGTTGACTCTGCTTTTCTGAATGCTTTGCACAACAGTTCCTCACGAGCTTTTCCAGTCGGACTGGATGAAACCAAAATTATCCGGTTCTGTGGTGGCTTACTCAATCCCAGCTCTTGCTACAGCTTTTGTGTTTGTTTGTGTTTTCTGCATAGTATCTATGGACTTTAGAGTTGTGAATGCATTGTAGCATGTCACATTTTGTTTTTCGGTTGGCAAACACCAATTGGTTTCACATGGAGACACAACAGGTAAACATTCTTGTTTTCTGAGTAAAAAGCTGCAGAAACCAGGTTACAAATGATATTTGTGTTTGTAAACATGACATTGAATCCACTTGCCCAAGAAAAAGACTTTGTTTTTCTCCAAAACCAGGTTGACTCTGTTTTTCTGCGTCCTTTGCACACCAATTCCACACCAGTTTGTCCGGATGAGGCCGGATGAAACCAGAATTATCCGTTTCTGTGGTTGCTAACTCAATCCCACCTCTTTCTAAAGCCTCTCAGTTTGTTTGTGTTTTCCTGATAGTCTATGGGCTTTAGAGTTGTGAATGCATTGTAGCATGTAACATTTTGTTTTTCTGTTGGCAACCGCTAATTGGTTTCACATGCAGACAAAACAGGTACACTTTCATGTTTTCTGAGCAAAAACCTGCAGTAACCAGGTTAAAACTGATATTTGTGTTTGTAAATATGACATTGAATCCACTTGCCCAAGAAAAAGACTTTGTTTTTCTCCAAAACCAGGTTGACTCTGCTTTTCTGCGTGCTTTGCACACCAATTCCACACCACTTTGTCCAGATAGGACTGGATGAAACCATAAGTATCCGGTTCTGTGGTGGCTAACTCAATCCCAGCTCTTCCTACAGCTTCAGCCTCTGTGTTTGCTTGTGTCTTCTCGATAGAATCTATGGGCTTTAGATTTGTGAATGCATTGTAGCATGTCACATTTTGTTTTTCTGTTCGCAAATGCTAATTGGTTTCACATGGACACAGGAAGGTACACATTTGTGTTTTCTGAGTAAATAGCTGCAGAAACCAGGTTACAAATGATATTTGTGTTTGTAAACATGACATTGAATCCACTTGTCCAAGAAAAATCTTTGCTTTTCTCCAAAACCCAGTTGACTCTACTTTTCTGGATGCTTTGCACAACAGTTCCATACCAGTTTTTCCAGTCGGACAGGATGAAACCAAAATTTTCCGGTTCTGTGGTGGCTTACTCAATCCCAGCTCTTGCTACAGCTTTTGTGTTTGTTTGTGTTTTCTGGATAGTATCTATGGACTTTAGAGTTGTGAATGCATTGTAGCATGTAACATTTTGGTTTTCGGTTGGCAACAACAATTGGTTTCACATGGAGACACAACAGGTACACATTTGTGTTTTCTGAGTTAAAAGCTGCAGAAACCAGGTTACAAATGATATTTGTGTTTGTAAACATGACATTGAATCCACTTGCCCAAGAAAAATCTTTGCTTCTCTCCAAAACCAGGTTGACTCTGCTTTTCTGAATGCTTTGCACAACAGTTCCTCACGAGCTTTTCCAGTCGGACTGGATGAAACCAAAATTATCCGGTTCTGTGGTGGCTTACTCAATCCCAGCTCTTGCTACAGCTTTTGTGTTTCCTTGTGTTTTCTGGATAGTATCTATGGACTTTAGAGTTGTGAATTCATTGTAGCATGTAACATTTTGTTTTTCGGCTGACAAACACCAATTGGTTTCACATGGAGACACAACAGGTACACATTCATGTTTTTTGAGTTAAAAGCTGCAGAAACCAGGTTAAAAATGATATTTGTGTTTGTAAACATGACATTGAATCCACTTGCCCAAGAAAAAGACTTTGTTTTTCTCCAAAACCAGGTTGACTCTGCTTTTCTGCGTGCTTTGCACACCAATTCCACACCAGTTTTTCCGGATGAGGCCGGATGAAACCAGAAATATCCGATTCTGTGGATGCTAACTCAAACCCAGCTCTTGCTACAGCCTCTCAGTTTGTTTGTGTTTTCACGATAGTCTATGGGCTTTAGAGTTGTGAATGCATTGTAGCATGTAACATTTTGTTTTTCTGTTGGCAAACGCTAATTGGTTTCACATGCAGACAAAACAGGTACACTTTCGTGTTTTCTGAGCAAAAACCTGCAGTAACAAGGTTAAAACTAATATTTGTGTTTGTAAATATGACATTGAATCCACTTGCCCAAGAAAAAGACTTTGTTTTTCTCCAAAACCAGGTTGACTCTGCTTTTCTGCGTGCTTTGCACACCAATTCCACACCACTTTGTCCAGATAGGACTGGATGAAACCATAAGTATCCGGTTCTGTGGTGGCTTACTCAATCCCAGCTCTTGCTACAGCTTCAGCTTCTGTGTTTGCTTGTGTTTTCTGGATAGTATCTATGGACTTTAGAGTTGTGAATGCATTGTAGCATGTAACATTTTGGTTTTCGGTTGGCAACAACAATTGGTTTCACATGGAGACACAACACGTACACTGTTGTGTTTTCTGAGTAAAAAGCTGCAGAAACCAGGTTACAAATGATATTTGTGTTTGTAAACATGACATTGAATCCACTTGCCCAAGAAAAATCTTTGCTTCTCTCCAAAACCAGGTTGACTCTGCTTTTCTGAATGCTTTGCACTACAGTTCCTCACGAGCTTTTCCAGTCGGACTGGATGAAACCAAAATTATCCGGTTCTGTGGTGGCTTACTCAATCCCAGCTCTTGCTACAGCTTTTGTGTTTCCTTGTGTTTTCTGGATAGTATCTATGGACTTTAGAGTTGTGAATTCATTGTAGCATGTAACATTTTGTTTTTCGGTTGGCAAACACCAATTGGTTTCACATGGAGACACAACAGGTACACATTCATGTTTTCTGAGTTAAAAGCTGCAGAAACCAGGTTAAAAATGATATTTGTGTTTGTAAACATGACATTGAATCCACTTGCCCAAGAAAAAGACTTTGTTTTTCCCCAAAACCAGGTTGACTCTGCTTTTCTGCGTGCTTTGCACACCAATTCTACACCAGTTTGTCCGGATGAGGCCGGATGAAACCAGAAATATCTGATTCTGTGGTTGCTAACTCAATCCCAGCTCTTGCTACAGCCTCTCAGTTTGTTTGTGTTATCATGATAGTCTATGGGCTTTAGAGTTGTGAATGCATTGTAGCATGTAACATTTTGTTTTTCTGTTGGCAAACACTAATTTGTTTCACATGCAGACAAAACAGGTACACTTTCGTGTTTTCTGAGCAAAAACCTGCAGCAACCAGGTTAAAACTGATATTTGTGTTTGTAAATATGACATTGAATCCACTTGCCCAAGAAAAATCTTTGCTTCTCTCCAAAACCTGGTTGACTCTGCTTTTCTGAATGCTTTGCACAACAGTTCCTCACAAGCTTTTCCAGTCGGACTGGATGAAACAAAAATTATCCGTTTCTGTGGTGGCTTACTCAATCCCAGCTCTTGCTACAGCTTTTGTGTTTCCTTGTGTTTTCTGGATAGTATCTATGGACTTTAGAGTTGTGAATTCATTGTAGCATGTAACATTTTGTTTTTCGGCTGACAAACACCAACTGGTTTCACATCGAGACACAACAGGTACACATTCATGTTTTCTGAGTAAAAAGCTGCAGAAACCAGGTTAAAAATGATATTTGTGTTTGTAAACATGACATTGAATCCACTTGCCCAAGAAAAAGACTTTGTTTTTCTCCAAAACCAGGTTGACTCTGCTTTTCTGCGTCCTTTGCACACCAATTCCGCACCAGTTTGTCCGGATGAGGCCGGATGAAACCAGAAATATCCGATTCTGTGGTTGCTAACTCAATCCCAGCTCTTGCTACAGCCTCTGTTTGTTTGTGTTTTCATGATAGTCTATGGGCTTTAGAGTTGTGAATGCGTTGTAGCATGTAACATTTTGTTTTTCTGTTGGCAAACACTAATTGGTTTCACATGCAGACAAAACAGGTACACTTTCGTGTTTTCTGAGCAAAAACCTGCAGTAACCAGGTTAAAACTGATATTTGTGTTTGTAAATATGACATTGAATCCACTTGCCCAAGAAAAAGACTTTGTTTTTCTCCAAAACCAGGTTGACTCTGCTTTTCTGCGTGCTTTGCACACCAATTCCACACCACTTTGTCCAGATAGGACTGGATGAAACCATAAGTATCCGTTTCTGTGGTGGCTTACTCAATCCCAGCTCTTGCTACAGCTTCAGCTTCTGTGTTTGCTTGTGTTTTCTGGATAGTATCTATGGACTTTAGAGTTGTGAATGCATTGTAGCATGTAACATTTTGTTTTTCTGTTGGCAAACGCTAAGTGGTTTCACATGGAGACACAACAGGTACACATTCGTGTTTTCTGAGTAAAAAGCTGCAGAAACAAAGTTAAAAATGATATTTGTGTTTGTAAACATGACATTGAAACCAAGTACCCAAGAAAAAGACTTTGCTTTTCTCCAAAACCAGGTTGACTCTACTTTGCTGGGTGCTTTGCACACCAATTACACACCAGTTTGTCCCGATAGGGCTGGATGAAACCAGAAATATCCGGTTCTGTGGTGGCTTACTCAATCCCAGCTCTTGCTACAGCCTCTGTGTTTGCTTGTGTTTTCTCGATAGCATCTATGGGCTTTAGACTTGTGAATGCATTGTAGCATGTCACATTTTGTTTTTCTGTTCGCAAATGCTAATTGGTTTCACATGGACACAGGAAGGTACACATTTGTGTTTTCTGAGTAAATAGCTGCAGAAACCAGGTTACAAATGATATTTGTGTTTGTAAACATGACATTGAATCCACTTGCCCAAGAAAAATCTTTGCTTTTCTCCAAAACCCAGTTGATTCTACTTTTCTGGATGCTTTGTACAACAGTTCCACACCAGTTTTTCCAGTCGGACAGGATGAAACCAAAATTTTCCGGTTCTGTGGTGGCTTACTCAATCCCAGCTCTTGCTACAGCTTCAGATTCTGTGTTTGCTTTTGTTTTCTGGATAGTATCTATGGACTTCAACGTTCTGAATACATTGTAGCATGTAACATTTTGTTTTTCTGTTGGATTACACTAATTGTTTTTACATGGAGACAAAACAGGTACACTTTCGTGTTTTCTGAGTAAAATCCTGCAGAAACCAGGTTATAAATGATATTTGTGTTTGTAAACATGACATGGAATCCACTTGCCCAAGAAAAAGACTTTGCTTTTCTCCAAACCTAGGTTGACTCTGCTTTGCTGGGTACTTTACACACCAATTCCACACCAGTTTGTCCCGATAGATCTGGATGAAAGCAGTTCTATTCGCTTCTGTGGTAGCTTATTCAATCCCAGCTCTTGCTACAGCTTCAGATTCTGTGTTTGCTTGTGTTTTCTGGATAGTATCTATGGACTTTACAGTTGTGAATGCATTGTAGCATGTAACATTTTGTTTTTCTGTTGGCAACAACAATTGGATTCACATGGAGACACAACAGGTACACATTTGTGTTTTCTGAGTAAAAAGCTGCAGCAACCAGGTTACAAATGATATTTGTGTTTGTAAACATGACATTGAATCCACTTGCCCAAGAAAAATCTTTGCTTCTCTCCAAAACCAGGTTGACTCTGCTTTTCTGAATGCTTTGCAGAACAGTTCCACACGAGATTTTCCAGTCGGACTGGATGAAACCAAAATTATCCGGTTCTGTGGTGGCTTACTCAATCCCAGCTCGTGCTACAGCCTCTGTGTTTGCTTGTGTTTTCTCGATAGAATCTATGGGCTTTAGATTTGTGAATGCATTGTAGCATGTCACATTTTGTTTCTCTGTTCGCAATGCTAATTGTTTTCACATGGACACAGAAAGGTACACATTTGTGTTTTCTGAGTAAAAAGCTGCAGAAACCAGGTTACAAATGATATTTGTGTTTGTAAACATGACATTGAATCCACTTGCCCAAGAAAAATTTTCTTTTCTCCAAAACCCAGTTGACTCTACTTTTCTGGATGCTTTGCACAACAGTTCCACACCAGTTTTTCAAGTCGGACAGGATGAAACCAAAATTTTCCGGTTCTGTGGTGGCTTACTCAATCCCAGCTCTTGCTACAGCTTCTGTGTTTGTTTGTGTTTTCTGGATAGTATCTATGGACTTTAGAGTTGTGAATGCATTGTAGCATGTAACATTTTGGTTTTCGGTTGGCAAACACCAATTGGTTTCACATGGAGGCACAACAGGTACACTTTCGTGTTTTCTGAGCAAAAACCTGCAGAAACCAGGTTAAAACTGATATTTGTGTTTGTAAATATGACATTGAATCCACTTGCCCAAGAAAAAGACTTTGTTTTTCTCCAAAACCAGGTTGACTCTGCTTTTCTGGGTGCTTTGCACACCAATTCCACACCAGTTTGCCCAGATAGGGCTGGAGGAAAGCAGTTATATTCGGTTCTGTGGTGGCTTACTCAATCCCAGCTCTTGCTACAGCTTCAGCTTCTGTGTTTGCTTGTGTTTTCTGGATATTATCTATGGACTTCAACGTTCTGAATACATTGTAGCATGTAACATTTTGTTTTTCTGTTGGATTACACTAATTGTTTTTACATGGAGACAAAA
The DNA here is from genome assembly GCA_949820135.1 of Sylvilagus floridanus. NCBI lineage: Eukaryota > Metazoa > Chordata > Mammalia > Lagomorpha > Leporidae > Sylvilagus > Sylvilagus floridanus. The sequence goes on from OX463233.1 coordinate 83,828,976, forward strand.
CAGGTACACTTTCGTGTTTTCTGAGTTAAAAGCTGCAGAAACCAGGTTACAAATGATATTTGTGTTTGTAAACATGACATTGAATCCACTTGCCCAAGAAAAATCTTTGCTTCTCTCCAAAACCAGGTTGACTCTGCTTTTCTGAATGCTTTGCACAACAGTTCCTCACGAGCTTTTCCAGTCGGACTGGATGAAACCAAAATTATCCGGTTCTGTGGTGGCTTACTCAATCCCAGCTCTTGCTACAGCTTTTGTGTTTCCTTGTGTTTTCTGGATAGTATCTATGAACTTTAGAGTTGTGAATGCATTGTAGCATGTAACATTTTGTTTTTTGGTTGGCAAACACCAATTGGTTTCACATGGAGACACAACAGGTACACATTCGTGTTTTCTGAGTAAAAAGCTGCAGAAACTAGGTTACAAATGATATTTGTGTTTGTAAACATGACATTGAATCCCCTTGCCCAAGAAAAAGACTTTGTTTTTCTCCAAAACCAGGTTGACTCTGCTTTTCTGGGTGCTTTGCACACCAATTCCACACCAGTTTGTCCGGATGAGGCCGGATGAAACCAGAAATATCCGATTCTGTGGTTGCTAACTCAATACCAGCTCTTTCTACAGCCTCTCAGTTTGCTTGTGTTTTCACGATAGTCCATGGGCTTTAGAGTTGTGAATGCATTGTAGTTTGTAACATTTTGTTTTTCTCTTGGCAAACGCTAATTGGTTTCACATGCAGACAAAACAGGTCCACTTTCATGTTTTCTGAGCAAAAAAAGCAGTAACCAGGTTAAAACTGATATTTATGTTTGTAAATACAACATTGAATCCACTTGCCCAAGAAAAAGACTTTGTTTTTCTCCAAAACCAGGTTGACTCTGCTTTTCTGCGTGCTTTGCACACCAATTCCACACCACTTTGTCCAGATAGGACTGGATGAAACCATAAGTATCCGGTTCTGTGGTGGCTTACTCAATCCCAGCTCTTGCTACAGCCTCTGTGTTTGCTTGTGTTTTCTCGATAGAATCTATGGGCTTTAGATTTGTGAATGCATTGTAGCATGTCACATTTTGTTTCTCTGTTCGCAATGCTAATTGTTTTCACATGGACACAGAAAGGTACACATTTGTGTTTTCTGAGTAAAAAGCTGCAGAAACCAGGTTACAATAGATATTTGTGTTTGTAAACATGACATTGAATCCACTTGCCCAAGAAAAATTTTCTTTTCTCCAAAACCCAGTTGACTCTACTTTTCTGGATGCTTTGCACAACAGTTCCACACCAGTTTTTCAAGTCGGACAGGATGAAACCAAAATTTTCCGGTTCTGTGGTGGCTTACTCAATCCCAGCTCTTGCTACAGCTTTTGTGTTTGTTTGTGTTTTCTGGATAGTATCTATGGACTTTAGAGTTGTGAATGCATTGTAGCATGTAACATTTTGGTTTTCGGTTGGCAAACACCAATTGGTTTCACATGGAGGCACAACAGGTACACATTCGTGTTTTCTGGGTAAATAGCTGCAGAAACCAGGTTAAAAATGATATTTGTGTTTGTAAACATGAATTTGAATCCACTTGCCCAAGAAAAAGACTTTGCTTTTCTCCAAAACCAGGTTGACTCTGCTTTTCTGGGTGCTTTGCACACCAATTCCACACCAGTTTGTCCGGATGAGGCCGGATGAAACCAGAAATATCCGATTCTGTGTTTGCTAACTCAATCCCAGCTCTTTCTACAGCCTCTCAGTTTGTTTGTGTTTTCACGATAGTCTATGGGCTTTAGAGTTGTGAATGCATTGTAGCATGTAACATTTTGTTTTTCTGTTGGCAAAGGCTAATTGGTTTCACATGCAGACAAAACAGGTACACTTTCGTGTTTTCTGAGCAAAAACCTGCAGTAACCAGGTTAAAACTGATATTTGTGTTTGTAAATATGACATTGAATCCACTTGTCCAAGAAAAAGACTTTATTTTTCTCCAAAACCAGGTTGACTCTGCTTTTCTGCGTGCTTTGCGCACCAATTCCACACCACTTTGTCCAGATAGGACTGGATGAAACCATAAGTATCCGGTTCTGTGGTGGCTTACTCAATCCCAGCTCTTGCTACAGCTTCAGCTTCTGTGTTTGCTTGTGTTTTCTGGATAGTATCTATGGACTTTAGAGTTATGAATGCATTGTAGCATGTAACATTTTGTTTTTCTGTTGGCAAATGCTAAGTGGTTTCACATGGAGACACAACAGGTACACATTCGTGTTTTCTGAGTAAAAAGCTGCAGAAACAAAGTTAAAAATGATATTTGTGTTTATAAACATGACATTGTATCCACTTGCCCAAGAAAAAGACTTTGCTTTTCTCCAAAAACAGGTTGACTCTGCTTTGCTGGGTGCTTTGCACACCAATTACACACCAGTTTGTCCCGATAGGGCTGTATGAAACCATAAGTATCCGGTTCTGTGGTGGCTTACTCAATCCCAGCTCTTGCTACAGCCTCTGTGTTTGCTTGTGTTTTCTCGATAGCATCTATGGGCTTTAGACTTGTGAATGCATTGTAGCATGTCACATTTTGTTTTTCTGTTCGCAAATGCTAATTGCTTTCACATGGACACAGGAAGGTACACATTTGTGTTTTCTGAGTAAAAAGCTGCAGAAACCAGGTTACAAATGATATTTGTGTTTGTAAATATGACATTGAATCCACTTGTCCAAGAAAAAGACTTTGTTTTTCTCCAAAACCAGGTTGACTCTGCTTTGCTGGGTGCTTTGCACACCAATTCCACACCAGTTTGTCCGGATGAGGCCAGATGAAAGCAGTTATATTCGGTTCTGTGGTGGCTTACTCAATCCCAGCTCTTGCTACAGCTTCAGCTTCTGTGTTTGCTTGTGTTTTCTGGATAGTATCTATGGACTTCAACGTTCTGAATACATTGTAGCATGTAACATTTTGTTTTTCTGTTGGATTACACTAATTGTTTTTACATGGAGACAAAACAGGTACACTTTTGTGTTTTCTGAGTAAAAACCTGCAGAAACCAGGTTATAAATTATATTTGTGTTTGTAAACATGACATGGAATCCCCTTGCCCAAGAAAAAGACTTTGCTTTTCTCCAAACCTAGGTTGACTCTGCTTTGCTGGGTGCTTTACACACCAATTCCACACCAGTTTGTCCCGATAGATCTGAATGAAAGCAGTTCTATTCGGTTCTGTGGTGGCTTATTCAATCCCAGCTCTTTTACAGCTTCAGATTCTGTGTTTGCTTGTGTTTTCTGGATAGTATCCATGGACTTTACAGTTGTGAATGCATTGTAGCATGTAACATTTTGTTTTTCTCTTGGCAACAACAATTGGATTCACATGGAGACACAACAGGTACACATTTGTGTTTTCTGAGTTAAAAGCTGCAGAAACCAGGTTACAAATGATATTTGTGTTTGTAAACATGACATTGAATCCACTTGCCCAAGAAAAATCTTTGCTTCTCTCCAAAACCAGGTTGACTCTGCTTTTCTGGATGCTTTGCACAACAGTTCCACACCAGTTTTTCAAGTCGGACAGGATGAAACCAAAATTTTCCGGTTCTGTGGTGGCTTACTCAATCCCAGCTCTTGCTACAGCTTTTGTATTTCCTTGTGTTTTCTGGATAGTATCTATGGACTTTAGAGTTGTGAATGCATTGTAGCATGTAACATTTTGTTTTTTGGTTGGCAAACACCAATTGGTTTCACATGGAGACACAACAGGTACACATTCGTGTTTTCTGAGTAAAAAGCTGCAGAAACCAGGTTACAAATGATATTTGTGTTTGTAAACATGACATTGAATCCACTTGTCCAAGAAAAAGACTTTGTTTTTCTCCAAAACCAGGTTGACTCTGCTTTGCTGGGTGCTTTGCACACCAATTCCACACCAGTTTGTCCGGATGAGGCCGGATGAAACCAGAAATATCCGATTCTGTGGTTGCTAACTCAATACCAGCTCTTTCTACAGCCTCTCAGTTTGTTTGTGTTTTCACGATAGTCCATGGGCTTTAGAGTTGTGAATGCATTGTAGTTTGTAACATTTTGTTTTTCTGTTGGCAAACGCTAATTGGTTTCACATGCAGACAAAACAGGTCCACTTTCATGTTTTCTGAGCAAAAAAAGCAGTAACCAGGTTAAAACTGATATTTATGTTTGTAAATACAACATTGAATCCACTTGCCCAAGAAAAAGACTTTGTTTTTCTCCAAAACCAGGTTGACTCTGCTTTTCTGCGTGCTTTGCACACCAATTCCACACCACTTTGTCCAGATAGGACTGGATGAAACCATAAGTATCCGGTTCTGTGGTGGCTTACTCAATCCCAGCTCTTGCTACAGCCTCTGTGTTTGCTTGTGTTTTCTCGATAGAATCTATGGGCTTTAGATTTGTGAATGCATTGTAGCATGTCACATTTTGTTTCTCTGTTCGCAATGCTAATTGTTTTCACATGGACACAGGAAGGTACACATTTGTGTTTTCTGAGTTAAAAGCTGCAGAAACCAGGTTACAAATGATATTTGTGTTTGTAAACATGACATTGAATCCACTTGCCCAAGAAAAATTTTCTTTTCTCCAAAACCCAGTTGACTCTACTTTTCTGGATGCTTTGCACAACAGTTCCACACCAGTTTTTCAAGTCGGATAGGATGAAACCAAAATTTTCCGGTTCTGTGGTGGCTTACTCAATCCCAGCTCTTGCTACAGCTTTTGTGTTTGTTTGTGTTTTCTGGATAGTATCTATGGACTTTAGAGTTGTGAATGCATTGTAGCATGTAACATTTTGGTTTTCGGTTGGCAAACACCAATTGGTTTCACATGGAGGCACAACAGGTACACATTCGTGTTTTCTGGGTAAATAGCTGCAGAAACCAGGTTAAAAATGATATTTGTGTTTGTAAACATGAATTTGAATCCACTTGCCCAAGAAAAAGACTTTGCTTTTCTCCAAAACCAGGTTGACTCTGCTTTTCTGGGTGCTTTGCACACCAATTCCACACCAGTTTGTCCGGATGAGGCCGGATGAAACCAGAAATATCCGATTCTGTGGTTGCTAACTCAATCCCAGCTCTTTCTACAGCCTCTCAGTTTGTTTGTGTTTTCACGATAGTCTATGGGCTTTAGAGTTGTGAATGCATTGTAGCATGTAACATTTTGTTTTTCTGTTGGCAAAGGCTAATTGGTTTCACATGCAGACAAAACAGGTACACTTTCGTGTTTTCTGAGCAAAAACCTGCAGTAACCAGGTTAAAACTGATATTTGTGTTTGTAAATATGACATTGAATCCACTTGTCCAAGAAAAAGACTTTATTTTTCTCCAAAACCAGGTTGACTCTGCTTTTCTGCGTGCTTTGCGCACCAATTCCACACCACTTTGTCCATATAGGACTGGATGAAACCATAAGTATCCGGTTCTGTGGTGGCTTACTCAATCCCAGCTCTTGCTACAGCTTCAGCTTCTGTGTTTGCTTGTGTTTTCTGGATAGTATCTATGGACTTTAGAGTTATGAATGCATTGTAGCATGTAACATTTTGTTTTTCTGTTGGCAAATGCTAAGTGGTTTCACATGGAGACACAACAGGTACACATTCGTGTTTTCTGAGTAAAAAGCTGCAGAAACAAAGTTAAAAATGATATTTGTGTTTATAAACATGACATTGTATCCACTTGCCCAAGAAAAAGACTTTGCTTTTCTCCAAAAACAGGTTGACTCTGCTTTGCTGGGTGCTTTGCACACCAATTACACACCAGTTTGTCCCGATAGGGCTGTATGAAACCATAAGTATCCGGTTCTGTGGTGGCTTACTCAATCCCAGCTCTTGCTACAGCCTCTGTGTTTGCTTGTGTTTTCTCGATAGCATCTATGGGCTTTAGACTTGTGAATGCATTGTAGCATGTCACATTTTGTTTTTCTGTTCGCAAATGCTAATTGCTTTCACATGGACACAGGAAGGTACACATTTGTGTTTTCTGAGTAAAAAGCTGCAGAAACCAGGTTACAAATAATATTTGTGTTTGTAAACATCACATTGAATCCACTTGCCCAAGAAAAATCTTTGCTTTTCTCCAAAACCCAGTTGACTCTACTTTTCTGGATGCTTTGCACAACAGTTCCACACCAGTTTTTCAAGTCGGACAGGATGAAACCAAAATTTTCCGGTTCTGTGGTGCCTTACTCAATCCCAGCTCTTGCTACAGCTTTTGTGTTTGTTTGTGTTTTCTGGATAGTCTATGGGCTTTAGAGTTGTGAATGCATTGTAGCATGTAACATTTTGGTTTTCGGTTGGCAAACACCAATTGGTTTCACATGGAGGCACAACAGGTACACTTTCGTGTTTTCTGAGCAAAAACCTGCAGAAACCAGGTTAAAACTGATATTTGTGTTTGTAAATATGACATTGAATCCACTTGCCCAAGAAAAAGACTTTGTTTTTCTCCAAAACCAGGTTGACTCTGCTTTTCTGGGTGCTTTGCACACCAATTCCACACCAGTTTGCCCAGATAGGGCTGGAGGAAAGCAGTTATATTCGGTTCTGTGGTGGCTTACTCAATCCCAGCTCTTGCTACAGCTTCAGCTTCTGTGTTTGCTTGTGTTTTCTGGATAGTATCTATGGACTTCAACGTTCTGAATACATTGTAGCATGTAACATTTTGTTTTTCTGTTGGATTACACTAATTGTTTTTACATGGAGACAAAACAGGTACACTTTCGTGTTTTCTGAGTAAAAACCTGCAGAAACCAGGTTATAAATGATATTTGTGTTTGTAAACATGACATGGAATCCCCTTGCCCAAGAAAAAGACTTTGCTTTTCTCCAAACCTAGGTTGACTCTGCTTTGCTGGGTGCTTTACACACCAATTCCACACCAGTTTGTCCCGATAGATCTGGATGAAAGCAGTTCTATTCGGTTCTGTGGTGGCTTATTCAATCCCAGCTCTTTTACAGCTTCAGATTCTGTGTTTGCTTGTGTTTTCTGCATAGTATCCATGGACTTTACAGTTGTGAATGCATTGTAGCATGTAACATTTTGTTTTTCTCTTGGCAACAACAATTGGATTCACATGGAGACACAACAGGTACACATTTGTGTTTTCTGAGTTAAAAGCTGCAGAAACCAGGTTACAAATGATATTTGTGTTTGTAAACATGACATTGAATCCACTTGCCCAAGAAAAATCTTTGCTTCTCTCCAAAACCAGGTTGACTCTGCTTTTCTGGATGCTTTGCACAACAGTTCCACACCAGTTTTTCAAGTCGGACAGGATGAAACCAAAATTTTCCGGTTCTGTGGTGGCTTACTCAATCCCAGCTCTTGCTACAGCTTTTGTGTTTCCTTGTGTTTTCTGGATAGTACCTATGGACTTTAGAGTTGTGAATGCATTGTAGCATGTAACATTTTGTTTTTTGGTTGGCAAACACCAATTGGTTTCACATGGAGACACAACAGGTACACATTCGTGTTTTCTGAGTAAAAAGCTGCAGAAACCAGGTTACAAATGATATTTGTGTTTGTAAACATGACATTGAATCCACTTGTCCAAGAAAAAGACTTTGTTTTTCTCCAAAACCAGGTTGACTCTGCTTTGCTGGGTGCTTTGCACACCAATTCCACACCAGTTTGTCCGGATGAGGCCGGATGAAACCAGAAATATCTGATTCTGTGGTTGCTAACTCAATACCAGCTCTTTCTACAGCCTCTCAGTTTGTTTGTGTTTTCACGATAGTCCATGGGCTTTAGAGTTGTGAATGCATTGTAGTTTGTAACATTTTGTTTTTCTGTTGGCAAACGCTAATTGGTTTCACATGCAGACAAAACAGGTACACTTTCATGTTTTCTGAGCAAAAAAAGCAGTAACCAGGTTAAAACTGATATTTATGTTTGTAAATACAACATTGAATCCACTTGCCCAAGAAAAAGACTTTGTTTTTCTCCAAAACCAGGTTGACTCTGCTTTTCTGCGTGCTTTGCACACCAATTCCACACCACTTTGTCCAGATAGGACTGGATGAAACCATAAGTATCCGGTTCTGTGGTGGCTTACTCAATCCCAGCTCTTGCTACAGCCTCTGTGTTTGCTTGTGTTTTCTCGATAGAATCTATGGGCTTTAGATTTGTGAATGCATTGTAGCATGTCACATTTTGTTTCTCTGTTCGCAATGCTAATTGTTTTCACATGGAAACAGGAAGGTACACATTTGTGTTTTCTGAGTAAAAAGCTGCAGAAACCAGGTTACAAATGATATTTGTGTTTGTAAACATGACATTGAATCCACTTGCCCAAGAAAAATCTTTGCTTTTCTCCAAAACCCAGTTGACTCTACTTTTCTGGATGCTTTGCACAACAGTTCCACACCAGTTTTTCAAGTCGGACAGGATGAAACCAAAATTTTCCGGTTCTGTGGTGGCTTACTCAATCCCAGCTCTTGCTACAGCTTTTGTGTTTGTTTATGTTTTCTGGATAGTATCTATGGACTTTAGAGTTGTGAATGCATTGTAGCATGTAACATTTTGGTTTTCGGTTGGCAAACACCAATTGGTTTCACATGGAGGCACAACAGGTACACATTCGTGTTTTCTGGGTAAAAAGATGCAGAAACCAGGTTAAAAATGATATTTGTGTTTGTAAACATGAATTTGAATCCACTTGCCCAAGAAAAAGACGTTGCTTTTCTCCAAAACCAGGTTGACTCTGCTTTTCTGGGTGCTTTGCACACCAATTCCACACCAGTTTGTCCGGATGAGGCTGGATGAAACCAGAAATATCCGATTCTGTGTTTGCTAACTCAATCCCAGCTCTTTCTACAGCCTCTCAGTTTGTTTGTGTTTTCACGATAGTCTATGGGCTTTAGAGTTGTGAATGCATTGTAGCATGTAACATTTTGGTTTTCGGTTGGCAAACACCAATTGGTTTCACATGGAGGCACAACAGGTACACATTTGTGTTTTCTGAGTGAAAAGCTGCAGAAACTAGGTGAATAATAATATGTGTGATTGTAAAAATGACTTTGCATCAACTTGCCCAAGAAAAAGACTTTGCTTTTCTCCAAAACCAGGTTGACTCTGCTTTTATGGGTGCTTTGCACACCAATTCCACACCAGTTTGTCCAGATAGGGCTGGATGAAACCAGAAATATCCGCTTCTCTGGTGGCTAACTTAATCTCAGCTCTTGCTACAGCTTTTGTGTTTCCTTGTGTTTTCTGGATAGTATCTATGGACTTTAGTGTTGTGAATGCCTTGTGGCATGTAACATTTAGTTGTTTTGTTGGCAAACTCTAATTGGTTTCACAAGGAGACACATCAGGTACACATTCGTGTTTTCTGAATGAAAAGCTGCAGAAACCAGGTTAAAAATGATGTTTGTGTTTGTAAACATCACATTGAGTCCACTTACCCAAGAAAAAGACTTTGCTTTTCTCCAAAACCAGGTTGACTCTCCTTGTCCGGGTGATTTGCACACCAATTACACACCAGTTTTTCCAGATAGGTCTGGATGAAACCAGAAATATCCGGTTCTGTGGTTGCTAACTCAATCACAGCTCTTGCTACAGCTTCGGTGTTTGTTTATGTTTTCTGGATACTATCTATGGACTTTAGAGTTGTGTATCAATTCTAGCATGTAACATTTTTTTAGGAAACACATCATGTACACATTCATGTTTTCTGAGTGAAATGCTGCAGAAACTAGATTAAAAATGGTATTTGTGTTTGTAAACATGACATTGAACCCACCTGTCCAAGAAAAAGACTTTGCTTCTATCCAAAACCAGATAGACTCTGCTTTTCTGGAAGTTTTTCACATGAATTCAACACCCATTTGTCCAGATAGGGCTGGATCAAACCAGAAATATCCGGTTCTGTGGTTGCTAACTCAATCACAGCTCTTGCTACAGCTTCTGGGTTTGTTTGTGTTTTCTGGATACTATCTATGGACTTTAGAGTTGTGTATCAGTTGTAGCATGTAACATTTTTTTTAGGAAACACATCAGGTACACATTCATGTTTTCTGAGTGAAATGCTGCAGAAACTAGGTTAAAAATGATATTTGTGTTTGTAAACATGACATTAAACCCACTTGCCCAAGAAAAGGACTTTGCTTCTCTCCCAAACCGGGTTGACTCTGCTTTTCTGGGTGCTTTGCACATGAATTCCAAACTCATTTGTCCAGATAGGGCTGGATCAAACCAAAAATATCCGGTTCCGTGGTGGCTTACTCAATCCCAGCTCTTGCTACACCATCCGAGTTTGTTTTTGTTTTCTGGATACTATCTATGGACTTTAGAAATTGGAATATATTGTAGCATGTAACATTTTGTTTTTTGTTGGCAAACGTGAATAGGTATCACAGGGACACACAGCAGGTTCACATTCGTATTTTCTGAGTGAAAACCTGCCGAAACCAGGTTAAAAATGATATTTGTGTTTGTAAACATGACATTGAATCCACTTGCCCAAGAAAAAGACTTTGCTTTTCTCAAAACCAGGTTGACTCTGCTTTTCTGGGTGCTTTGTGCACCAATTCCACACCAGTTTGTCCAGATAGGACTGGATGAATCCAGAAATATCCAGTTCTGTGGTGGCTAACTCAATCCCAGCTCTTGCTACAGCTTATGTGTTTGCTTGTGTTTTCTCGATAGTATCTATGGACTTTAGAAGTTGGAATATATTGTAGCATGTAACATTTTGTTGTTTTGTTGGCAAACATTAATTGGTTTCACAAGGAAACACATCAGGTACAAATTCATGTTTTCGGAGTGAAAACCTGCAGAAACCAGGTTAAAAATGATATCTGTGTTTGTATACATGACCTTGAATCCACTTTCCCAAGAAAAAGACTTTCCTTTCTCCAAAACCAGGTTGAGTCTGCTTTTCTGGCAGCTTTGCACACCAGTTCCACACCAGTTTGTCCAGATATCTGGATCAAACCAGAAATATACGTTTCTGTGGTGGCTACTTCAATGCAAGCTCTTGCTACAGCCTCTGTGTTTTTTGGGTGTGTTTTCTGGATAGTATCTATGGACTTTAGAAGATGGAATATATTGTAGCATGTAATATTTTGTTTTTTTGTTGGCAAAAGTTTTTTGGTATCACATGGACACACAACAGGTATACATTCGTATTTTCTGAGTAAAAAGCTGCAGAAACCAGGTTAAAAATGATATTTGTGTTTGTAAACATGACATTGAATCCACTTGCCCAAGAAAAAGACTTTGCTTTTCACAAAACCAGTTTGACTCTGCTTTTCTCTGTGCTTTGCACATGAATTCCACACCAGTTTGTCCAGATAGGGCTGAATGAAACCAGAGACATCCTGATCTGTGGTGGCTAACTCAATCCCAGCTCTTGTTACAGCTTCTGTGTTAGCTTGTGTTTTCTGGATAGTATCTATGGACTTTAGAGTTGTTATGGATTGTAGCATGTAACATTTTGGTTTTTTGTTGGCAAACGCTATTTGGTTTCACATGGACACACATCAGGTACACATTCGTGTTTTCTGAGTGAAAAGCTGCAGAAACCAGTTTAAAATGATATTTGTGTTTGTAAACATCACATTGAGTCCACCTGCCCAAGAAAAAGACTTTGCTTTTCTCCAAAACCAGGTTGACTCTGCTTTTCTGGGTGCTCCACACACAATTCCACATGAGTTCATCCAGATAGGTCTGGATGAAACCAGAAATATCCGGTTCTGTGGTGGCTAACTCAATCCCAACTCTAGCTACAGCTTCTGTGTTTCTGCCTGTTCTCTAGATAGTATCTACGAACTTTAGGGTTGTGAATGCATTGTAGCATACAACATTTTGGTTTTTTGTCTGCAAACGCTAATTGGTTTCACATGGACACACAACAGGTACACATTTGTGTTTTCTGAGTGAAAAGCTGCAGAAACTAGGTGAATAATAATATGTGTGATTGTAAAAATGACTTTGCATCAACTTGCCCAAGAAAAAGACTTTGCTTTTCTCCAAAACCAGGTTGACTCTGCTTTTATGGGTGCTTTGCACACCAATTCCACACCAGTTTGTCCAGATAGGGCTGGATGAAACCAGAAATATCCGCTTCTCTGGTGGCTAACTTAATCTCAGCTCTTGCTACAGCTTTTGTGTTTCCTTGTGTTTTCTGGATAGTATCTATGGACTTTAGTGTTGTGAATGCCTTGTGGCATGTAACATTTAGTTGTTTTGTTGGCAAACTCTAATTGGTTTCACAAGGAGACACATCAGGTACACATTCGTGTTTTCTGAATGAAAAGCTGCAGAAACCAGGTTAAAAATTATGTTTGTGTTTGTAAACATGACATTGAATCCCCTTGCCCAAGAAAAAGACTTTGTTTTTCTCCAAAACCAGGTTGACTCTGCTTTTCTGGGTGCTTTGCACACCAATTCCACACCAGTTTGTCCGGATGAGGCCGGATGAAACCAGAAATATCCGATTCTGTGGTTGCTAACTCAATACCAGCTCTTTCTACAGCCTCTCAGTTTGCTTGTGTTTTCACGATAGTCCATGGGCTTTAGAGTTGTGAATGCATTGTAGTTTGTAACATTTTGTTTTTCTCTTGGCAAACGCTAATTGGTTTCACATGCAGACAAAACAGGTCCACTTTCATGTTTTCTGAGCAAAAAAAGCAGTAACCAGGTTAAAACTGATATTTATGTTTGTAAATACAACATTGAATCCACTTGCCCAAGAAAAAGACTTTGTTTTTCTCCAAAACCAGGTTGACTCTGCTTTTCTGCGTGCTTTGCACACCAATTCCACACCACTTTGTCCAGATAGGACTGGATGAAACCATAAGTATCCGGTTCTGTGGTGGCTTACTCAATCCCAGCTCTTGCTACAGCCTCTGTGTTTGCTTGTGTTTTCTCGATAGAATCTATGGGCTTTAGATTTGTGAATGCATTGTAGCATGTCACATTTTGTTTCTCTGTTCGCAATGCTAATTGTTTTCACATGGACACAGAAAGGTACACATTTGTGTTTTCTGAGTAAAAAGCTGCAGAAACCAGGTTACAATAGATATTTGTGTTTGTAAACATGACATTGAATCCACTTGCCCAAGAAAAATTTTCTTTTCTCCAAAACCCAGTTGACTCTACTTTTCTGGATGCTTTGCACAACAGTTCCACACCAGTTTTTCAAGTCGGACAGGATGAAACCAAAATTTTCCGGTTCTGTGGTGGCTTACTCAATCCCAGCTCTTGCTACAGCTTTTGTGTTTGTTTGTGTTTTCTGGATAGTATCTATGGACTTTAGAGTTGTGAATGCATTGTAGCATGTAACATTTTGGTTTTCGGTTGGCAAACACCAATTGGTTTCACATGGAGGCACAACAGGTACACATTCGTGTTTTCTGGGTAAATAGCTGCAGAAACCAGGTTAAAAATGATATTTGTGTTTGTAAACATGAATTTGAATCCACTTGCCCAAGAAAAAGACTTTGCTTTTCTCCAAAACCAGGTTGACTCTGCTTTTCTGGGTGCTTTGCACACCAATTCCACACCAGTTTGTCCGGATGAGGCCGGATGAAACCAGAAATATCCGATTCTGTGTTTGCTAACTCAATCCCAGCTCTTTCTACAGCCTCTCAGTTTGTTTGTGTTTTCACGATAGTCTATGGGCTTTAGAGTTGTGAATGCATTGTAGCATGTAACATTTTGTTTTTCTGTTGGCAAAGGCTAATTGGTTTCACATGCAGACAAAACAGGTACACTTTCGTGTTTTCTGAGCAAAAACCTGCAGTAACCAGGTTAAAACTGATATTTGTGTTTGTAAATATGACATTGAATCCACTTGTCCAAGAAAAAGACTTTATTTTTCTCCAAAACCAGGTTGACTCTGCTTTTCTGCGTGCTTTGCGCACCAATTCCACACCACTTTGTCCAGATAGGACTGGATGAAACCATAAGTATCCGGTTCTGTGGTGGCTTACTCAATCCCAGCTCTTGCTACAGCTTCAGCTTCTGTGTTTGCTTGTGTTTTCTGGATAGTATCTATGGACTTTAGAGTTATGAATGCATTGTAGCATGTAACATTTTGTTTTTCTGTTGGCAAATGCTAAGTGGTTTCACATGGAGACACAACAGGTACACATTCGTGTTTTCTGAGTAAAAAGCTGCAGAAACAAAGTTAAAAATGATATTTGTGTTTATAAACATGACATTGTATCCACTTGCCCAAGAAAAAGACTTTGCTTTTCTCCAAAAACAGGTTGACTCTGCTTTGCTGGGTGCTTTGCACACCAATTACACACCAGTTTGTCCCGATAGGGCTGTATGAAACCATAAGTATCCGGTTCTGTGGTGGCTTACTCAATCCCAGCTCTTGCTACAGCCTCTGTGTTTGCTTGTGTTTTCTCGATAGCATCTATGGGCTTTAGACTTGTGAATGCATTGTAGCATGTCACATTTTGTTTTTCTGTTCGCAAATGCTAATTGCTTTCACATGGACACAGGAAGGTACACATTTGTGTTTTCTGAGTAAAAAGCTGCAGAAACCAGGTTACAAATGATATTTGTGTTTGTAAATATGACATTGAATCCACTTGTCCAAGAAAAAGACTTTGTTTTTCTCCAAAACCAGGTTGACTCTGCTTTGCTGGGTGCTTTGCACACCAATTCCACACCAGTTTGTCCGGATGAGGCCAGATGAAAGCAGTTATATTCGGTTCTGTGGTGGCTTACTCAATCCCAGCTCTTGCTACAGCTTCAGCTTCTGTGTTTGCTTGTGTTTTCTGGATAGTATCTATGGACTTCAACGTTCTGAATACATTGTAGCATGTAACATTTTGTTTTTCTGTTGGATTACACTAATTGTTTTTACATGGAGACAAAACAGGTACACTTTTGTGTTTTCTGAGTAAAAACCTGCAGAAACCAGGTTATAAATTATATTTGTGTTTGTAAACATGACATGGAATCCCCTTGCCCAAGAAAAAGACTTTGCTTTTCTCCAAACCTAGGTTGACTCTGCTTTGCTGGGTGCTTTACACACCAATTCCACACCAGTTTGTCCCGATAGATCTGAATGAAAGCAGTTCTATTCGGTTCTGTGGTGGCTTATTCAATCCCAGCTCTTTTACAGCTTCAGATTCTGTGTTTGCTTGTGTTTTCTGGATAGTATCCATGGACTTTACAGTTGTGAATGCATTGTAGCATGTAACATTTTGTTTTTCTCTTGGCAACAACAATTGGATTCACATGGAGACACAACAGGTACACATTTGTGTTTTCTGAGTTAAAAGCTGCAGAAACCAGGTTACAAATGATATTTGTGTTTGTAAACATGACATTGAATCCACTTGCCCAAGAAAAATCTTTGCTTCTCTCCAAAACCAGGTTGACTCTGCTTTTCTGGATGCTTTGCACAACAGTTCCACACCAGTTTTTCAAGTCGGACAGGATGAAACCAAAATTTTCCGGTTCTGTGGTGGCTTACTCAATCCCAGCTCTTGCTACAGCTTTTGTATTTCCTTGTGTTTTCTGGATAGTATCTATGGACTTTAGAGTTGTGAATGCATTGTAGCATGTAACATTTTGTTTTTTGGTTGGCAAACACCAATTGGTTTCACATGGAGACACAACAGGTACACATTCGTGTTTTCTGAGTAAAAAGCTGCAGAAACCAGGTTACAAATGATATTTGTGTTTGTAAACATGACATTGAATCCACTTGTCCAAGAAAAAGACTTTGTTTTTCTCCAAAACCAGGTTGACTCTGCTTTGCTGGGTGCTTTGCACACCAATTCCACACCAGTTTGTCCGGATGAGGCCGGATGAAACCAGAAATATCCGATTCTGTGGTTGCTAACTCAATACCAGCTCTTTCTACAGCCTCTCAGTTTGTTTGTGTTTTCACGATAGTCCATGGGCTTTAGAGTTGTGAATGCATTGTAGTTTGTAACATTTTGTTTTTCTGTTGGCAAACGCTAATTGGTTTCACATGCAGACAAAACAGGTCCACTTTCATGTTTTCTGAGCAAAAAAAGCAGTAACCAGGTTAAAACTGATATTTATGTTTGTAAATACAACATTGAATCCACTTGCCCAAGAAAAAGACTTTGTTTTTCTCCAAAACCAGGTTGACTCTGCTTTTCTGCGTGCTTTGCACACCAATTCCACACCACTTTGTCCAGATAGGACTGGATGAAACCATAAGTATCCGGTTCTGTGGTGGCTTACTCAATCCCAGCTCTTGCTACAGCCTCTGTGTTTGCTTGTGTTTTCTCGATAGAATCTATGGGCTTTAGATTTGTGAATGCATTGTAGCATGTCACATTTTGTTTCTCTGTTCGCAATGCTAATTGTTTTCACATGGACACAGGAAGGTACACATTTGTGTTTTCTGAGTTAAAAGCTGCAGAAACCAGGTTACAAATGATATTTGTGTTTGTAAACATGACATTGAATCCACTTGCCCAAGAAAAATTTTCTTTTCTCCAAAACCCAGTTGACTCTACTTTTCTGGATGCTTTGCACAACAGTTCCACACCAGTTTTTCAAGTCGGATAGGATGAAACCAAAATTTTCCGGTTCTGTGGTGGCTTACTCAATCCCAGCTCTTGCTACAGCTTTTGTGTTTGTTTGTGTTTTCTGGATAGTATCTATGGACTTTAGAGTTGTGAATGCATTGTAGCATGTAACATTTTGGTTTTCGGTTGGCAAACACCAATTGGTTTCACATGGAGGCACAACAGGTACACATTCGTGTTTTCTGGGTAAATAGCTGCAGAAACCAGGTTAAAAATGATATTTGTGTTTGTAAACATGAATTTGAATCCACTTGCCCAAGAAAAAGACTTTGCTTTTCTCCAAAACCAGGTTGACTCTGCTTTTCTGGGTGCTTTGCACACCAATTCCACACCAGTTTGTCCGGATGAGGCCGGATGAAACCAGAAATATCCGATTCTGTGGTTGCTAACTCAATCCCAGCTCTTTCTACAGCCTCTCAGTTTGTTTGTGTTTTCACGATAGTCTATGGGCTTTAGAGTTGTGAATGCATTGTAGCATGTAACATTTTGTTTTTCTGTTGGCAAAGGCTAATTGGTTTCACATGCAGACAAAACAGGTACACTTTCGTGTTTTCTGAGCAAAAACCTGCAGTAACCAGGTTAAAACTGATATTTGTGTTTGTAAATATGACATTGAATCCACTTGTCCAAGAAAAAGACTTTATTTTTCTCCAAAACCAGGTTGACTCTGCTTTTCTGCGTGCTTTGCGCACCAATTCCACACCACTTTGTCCATATAGGACTGGATGAAACCATAAGTATCCGGTTCTGTGGTGGCTTACTCAATCCCAGCTCTTGCTACAGCTTCAGCTTCTGTGTTTGCTTGTGTTTTCTGGATAGTATCTATGGACTTTAGAGTTATGAATGCATTGTAGCATGTAACATTTTGTTTTTCTGTTGGCAAATGCTAAGTGGTTTCACATGGAGACACAACAGGTACACATTCGTGTTTTCTGAGTAAAAAGCTGCAGAAACAAAGTTAAAAATGATATTTGTGTTTATAAACATGACATTGTATCCACTTGCCCAAGAAAAAGACTTTGCTTTTCTCCAAAAACAGGTTGACTCTGCTTTGCTGGGTGCTTTGCACACCAATTACACACCAGTTTGTCCCGATAGGGCTGTATGAAACCATAAGTATCCGGTTCTGTGGTGGCTTACTCAATCCCAGCTCTTGCTACAGCCTCTGTGTTTGCTTGTGTTTTCTCGATAGCATCTATGGGCTTTAGACTTGTGAATGCATTGTAGCATGTCACATTTTGTTTTTCTGTTCGCAAATGCTAATTGCTTTCACATGGACACAGGAAGGTACACATTTGTGTTTTCTGAGTAAAAAGCTGCAGAAACCAGGTTACAAATAATATTTGTGTTTGTAAACATCACATTGAATCCACTTGCCCAAGAAAAATCTTTGCTTTTCTCCAAAACCCAGTTGACTCTACTTTTCTGGATGCTTTGCACAACAGTTCCACACCAGTTTTTCAAGTCGGACAGGATGAAACCAAAATTTTCCGGTTCTGTGGTGCCTTACTCAATCCCAGCTCTTGCTACAGCTTTTGTGTTTGTTTGTGTTTTCTGGATAGTCTATGGGCTTTAGAGTTGTGAATGCATTGTAGCATGTAACATTTTGGTTTTCGGTTGGCAAACACCAATTGGTTTCACATGGAGGCACAACAGGTACACTTTCGTGTTTTCTGAGCAAAAACCTGCAGAAACCAGGTTAAAACTGATATTTGTGTTTGTAAATATGACATTGAATCCACTTGCCCAAGAAAAAGACTTTGTTTTTCTCCAAAACCAGGTTGACTCTGCTTTTCTGGGTGCTTTGCACACCAATTCCACACCAGTTTGCCCAGATAGGGCTGGAGGAAAGCAGTTATATTCGGTTCTGTGGTGGCTTACTCAATCCCAGCTCTTGCTACAGCTTCAGCTTCTGTGTTTGCTTGTGTTTTCTGGATAGTATCTATGGACTTCAACGTTCTGAATACATTGTAGCATGTAACATTTTGTTTTTCTGTTGGATTACACTAATTGTTTTTACATGGAGACAAAACAGGTACACTTTCGTGTTTTCTGAGTAAAAACCTGCAGAAACCAGGTTATAAATGATATTTGTGTTTGTAAACATGACATGGAATCCCCTTGCCCAAGAAAAAGACTTTGCTTTTCTCCAAACCTAGGTTGACTCTGCTTTGCTGGGTGCTTTACACACCAATTCCACACCAGTTTGTCCCGATAGATCTGGATGAAAGCAGTTCTATTCGGTTCTGTGGTGGCTTATTCAATCCCAGCTCTTTTACAGCTTCAGATTCTGTGTTTGCTTGTGTTTTCTGCATAGTATCCATGGACTTTACAGTTGTGAATGCATTGTAGCATGTAACATTTTGTTTTTCTCTTGGCAACAACAATTGGATTCACATGGAGACACAACAGGTACACATTTGTGTTTTCTGAGTTAAAAGCTGCAGAAACCAGGTTACAAATGATATTTGTGTTTGTAAACATGACATTGAATCCACTTGCCCAAGAAAAATCTTTGCTTCTCTCCAAAACCAGGTTGACTCTGCTTTTCTGGATGCTTTGCACAACAGTTCCACACCAGTTTTTCAAGTCGGACAGGATGAAACCAAAATTTTCCGGTTCTGTGGTGGCTTACTCAATCCCAGCTCTTGCTACAGCTTTTGTGTTTCCTTGTGTTTTCTGGATAGTACCTATGGACTTTAGAGTTGTGAATGCATTGTAGCATGTAACATTTTGTTTTTTGGTTGGCAAACACCAATTGGTTTCACATGGAGACACAACAGGTACACATTCGTGTTTTCTGAGTAAAAAGCTGCAGAAACCAGGTTACAAATGATATTTGTGTTTGTAAACATGACATTGAATCCACTTGTCCAAGAAAAAGACTTTGTTTTTCTCCAAAACCAGGTTGACTCTGCTTTGCTGGGTGCTTTGCACACCAATTCCACACCAGTTTGTCCGGATGAGGCCGGATGAAACCAGAAATATCTGATTCTGTGGTTGCTAACTCAATACCAGCTCTTTCTACAGCCTCTCAGTTTGTTTGTGTTTTCACGATAGTCCATGGGCTTTAGAGTTGTGAATGCATTGTAGTTTGTAACATTTTGTTTTTCTGTTGGCAAACGCTAATTGGTTTCACATGCAGACAAAACAGGTACACTTTCATGTTTTCTGAGCAAAAAAAGCAGTAACCAGGTTAAAACTGATATTTATGTTTGTAAATACAACATTGAATCCACTTGCCCAAGAAAAAGACTTTGTTTTTCTCCAAAACCAGGTTGACTCTGCTTTTCTGCGTGCTTTGCACACCAATTCCACACCACTTTGTCCAGATAGGACTGGATGAAACCATAAGTATCCGGTTCTGTGGTGGCTTACTCAATCCCAGCTCTTGCTACAGCCTCTGTGTTTGCTTGTGTTTTCTCGATAGAATCTATGGGCTTTAGATTTGTGAATGCATTGTAGCATGTCACATTTTGTTTCTCTGTTCGCAATGCTAATTGTTTTCACATGGAAACAGGAAGGTACACATTTGTGTTTTCTGAGTAAAAAGCTGCAGAAACCAGGTTACAAATGATATTTGTGTTTGTAAACATGACATTGAATCCACTTGCCCAAGAAAAATCTTTGCTTTTCTCCAAAACCCAGTTGACTCTACTTTTCTGGATGCTTTGCACAACAGTTCCACACCAGTTTTTCAAGTCGGACAGGATGAAACCAAAATTTTCCGGTTCTGTGGTGGCTTACTCAATCCCAGCTCTTGCTACAGCTTTTGTGTTTGTTTATGTTTTCTGGATAGTATCTATGGACTTTAGAGTTGTGAATGCATTGTAGCATGTAACATTTTGGTTTTCGGTTGGCAAACACCAATTGGTTTCACATGGAGGCACAACAGGTACACATTCGTGTTTTCTGGGTAAAAAGATGCAGAAACCAGGTTAAAAATGATATTTGTGTTTGTAAACATGAATTTGAATCCACTTGCCCAAGAAAAAGACGTTGCTTTTCTCCAAAACCAGGTTGACTCTGCTTTTCTGGGTGCTTTGCACACCAATTCCACACCAGTTTGTCCGGATGAGGCTGGATGAAACCAGAAATATCCGATTCTGTGTTTGCTAACTCAATCCCAGCTCTTTCTACAGCCTCTCAGTTTGTTTGTGTTTTCACGATAGTCTATGGGCTTTAGAGTTGTGAATGCATTGTAGCATGTAACATTTTGGTTTTCGGTTGGCAAACACCAATTGGTTTCACATGGAGGCACAACAGGTACACATTTGTGTTTTCTGAGTGAAAAGCTGCAGAAACTAGGTGAATAATAATATGTGTGATTGTAAAAATGACTTTGCATCAACTTGCCCAAGAAAAAGACTTTGCTTTTCTCCAAAACCAGGTTGACTCTGCTTTTATGGGTGCTTTGCACACCAATTCCACACCAGTTTGTCCAGATAGGGCTGGATGAAACCAGAAATATCCGCTTCTCTGGTGGCTAACTTAATCTCAGCTCTTGCTACAGCTTTTGTGTTTCCTTGTGTTTTCTGGATAGTATCTATGGACTTTAGTGTTGTGAATGCCTTGTGGCATGTAACATTTAGTTGTTTTGTTGGCAAACTCTAATTGGTTTCACAAGGAGACACATCAGGTACACATTCGTGTTTTCTGAATGAAAAGCTGCAGAAACCAGGTTAAAAATGATGTTTGTGTTTGTAAACATCACATTGAGTCCACTTACCCAAGAAAAAGACTTTGCTTTTCTCCAAAACCAGGTTGACTCTCCTTGTCCGGGTGATTTGCACACCAATTACACACCAGTTTTTCCAGATAGGTCTGGATGAAACCAGAAATATCCGGTTCTGTGGTTGCTAACTCAATCACAGCTCTTGCTACAGCTTCGGTGTTTGTTTATGTTTTCTGGATACTATCTATGGACTTTAGAGTTGTGTATCAATTCTAGCATGTAACATTTTTTTAGGAAACACATCATGTACACATTCATGTTTTCTGAGTGAAATGCTGCAGAAACTAGATTAAAAATGGTATTTGTGTTTGTAAACATGACATTGAACCCACCTGTCCAAGAAAAAGACTTTGCTTCTATCCAAAACCAGATAGACTCTGCTTTTCTGGAAGTTTTTCACATGAATTCAACACCCATTTGTCCAGATAGGGCTGGATCAAACCAGAAATATCCGGTTCTGTGGTTGCTAACTCAATCACAGCTCTTGCTACAGCTTCTGGGTTTGTTTGTGTTTTCTGGATACTATCTATGGACTTTAGAGTTGTGTATCAGTTGTAGCATGTAACATTTTTTTTAGGAAACACATCAGGTACACATTCATGTTTTCTGAGTGAAATGCTGCAGAAACTAGGTTAAAAATGATATTTGTGTTTGTAAACATGACATTAAACCCACTTGCCCAAGAAAAGGACTTTGCTTCTCTCCCAAACCGGGTTGACTCTGCTTTTCTGGGTGCTTTGCACATGAATTCCAAACTCATTTGTCCAGATAGGGCTGGATCAAACCAAAAATATCCGGTTCCGTGGTGGCTTACTCAATCCCAGCTCTTGCTACACCATCCGAGTTTGTTTTTGTTTTCTGGATACTATCTATGGACTTTAGAAATTGGAATATATTGTAGCATGTAACATTTTGTTTTTTGTTGGCAAACGTGAATAGGTATCACAGGGACACACAGCAGGTT
Source organism: Sylvilagus floridanus (assembly GCA_949820135.1). NCBI lineage: Eukaryota > Metazoa > Chordata > Mammalia > Lagomorpha > Leporidae > Sylvilagus > Sylvilagus floridanus. The sequence goes on from OX463233.1 coordinate 83,851,213, forward strand.
CACATTCGTATTTTCTGAGTGAAAACCTGCCGAAACCAGGTTAAAAATGATATTTGTGTTTGTAAACATGACATTGAATCCACTTGCCCAAGAAAAAGACTTTGCTTTTCTCAAAACCAGGTTGACTCTGCTTTTCTGGGTGCTTTGTGCACCAATTCCACACCAGTTTGTCCAGATAGGACTGGATGAATCCAGAAATATCCAGTTCTGTGGTGGCTAACTCAATCCCAGCTCTTGCTACAGCTTATGTGTTTGCTTGTGTTTTCTCGATAGTATCTATGGACTTTAGAAGTTGGAATATATTGTAGCATGTAACATTTTGTTGTTTTGTTGGCAAACATTAATTGGTTTCACAAGGAAACACATCAGGTACAAATTCATGTTTTCGGAGTGAAAACCTGCAGAAACCAGGTTAAAAATGATATCTGTGTTTGTATACATGACCTTGAATCCACTTTCCCAAGAAAAAGACTTTCCTTTCTCCAAAACCAGGTTGAGTCTGCTTTTCTGGCAGCTTTGCACACCAGTTCCACACCAGTTTGTCCAGATATCTGGATCAAACCAGAAATATACGTTTCTGTGGTGGCTACTTCAATGCAAGCTCTTGCTACAGCCTCTGTGTTTTTTGGGTGTGTTTTCTGGATAGTATCTATGGACTTTAGAAGATGGAATATATTGTAGCATGTAATATTTTGTTTTTTTGTTGGCAAAAGTTTTTTGGTATCACATGGACACACAACAGGTATACATTCGTATTTTCTGAGTAAAAAGCTGCAGAAACCAGGTTAAAAATGATATTTGTGTTTGTAAACATGACATTGAATCCACTTGCCCAAGAAAAAGACTTTGCTTTTCACAAAACCAGTTTGACTCTGCTTTTCTCTGTGCTTTGCACATGAATTCCACACCAGTTTGTCCAGATAGGGCTGAATGAAACCAGAGACATCCTGATCTGTGGTGGCTAACTCAATCCCAGCTCTTGTTACAGCTTCTGTGTTAGCTTGTGTTTTCTGGATAGTATCTATGGACTTTAGAGTTGTTATGGATTGTAGCATGTAACATTTTGGTTTTTTGTTGGCAAACGCTATTTGGTTTCACATGGACACACATCAGGTACACATTCGTGTTTTCTGAGTGAAAAGCTGCAGAAACCAGTTTAAAATGATATTTGTGTTTGTAAACATCACATTGAGTCCACCTGCCCAAGAAAAAGACTTTGCTTTTCTCCAAAACCAGGTTGACTCTGCTTTTCTGGGTGCTCCACACACAATTCCACATGAGTTCATCCAGATAGGTCTGGATGAAACCAGAAATATCCGGTTCTGTGGTGGCTAACTCAATCCCAACTCTAGCTACAGCTTCTGTGTTTCTGCCTGTTCTCTAGATAGTATCTACGAACTTTAGGGTTGTGAATGCATTGTAGCATACAACATTTTGGTTTTTTGTCTGCAAACGCTAATTGGTTTCACATGGACACACAACAGGTACACATTTGTGTTTTCTGAGTGAAAAGCTGCAGAAACTAGGTGAATAATAATATGTGTGATTGTAAAAATGACTTTGCATCAACTTGCCCAAGAAAAAGACTTTGCTTTTCTCCAAAACCAGGTTGACTCTGCTTTTATGGGTGCTTTGCACACCAATTCCACACCAGTTTGTCCAGATAGGGCTGGATGAAACCAGAAATATCCGCTTCTCTGGTGGCTAACTTAATCTCAGCTCTTGCTACAGCTTTTGTGTTTCCTTGTGTTTTCTGGATAGTATCTATGGACTTTAGTGTTGTGAATGCCTTGTGGCATGTAACATTTAGTTGTTTTGTTGGCAAACTCTAATTGGTTTCACAAGGAGACACATCAGGTACACATTCGTGTTTTCTGAATGAAAAGCTGCAGAAACCAGGTTAAAAATTATGTTTGTGTTTGTAAACATCACATTGAGTCCACTTACCCAAGAAAAAGACTTTGCTTTTCTCCAAAACCAGGTTGACTCTCCTTGTCCGGGTGATTTGCACACCAATTACACACCAGTTTTTCCAGATAGGTCTGGATGAAACCAGAAATATCCGGTTCTGTGGTTGCTAACTCAATCACAGCTCTTGCTACAGCTTCGGTGTTTGTTTATGTTTTCTGGATACTATCTATGGACTTTAGAGTTGTGTATCAATTCTAGCATGTAACATTTTTTTAGGAAACACATCATGTACACATTCATGTTTTCTGAGTGAAATGCTGCAGAAACTAGATTAAAAATGGTATTTGTGTTTGTAAACATGACATTGAACCCACCTGTCCAAGAAAAAGACTTTGCTTCTATCCAAAACCAGATAGACTCTGCTTTTCTGGAAGTTTTTCACATGAATTCAACACCCATTTGTCCAGATAGGGCTGGATCAAACCAGAAATATCCGGTTCTGTGGTTGCTAACTCAATCACAGCTCTTGCTACAGCTTCTGTGTTTGTTTATGTTTTCTGGATACTATCTATGGACTTTAGAGTTGTGTATCAGTTGTAGCATGTAACTTTTTTTTAGGAAACACATCAGGTACACATTCATGTTTTCTGAGTGAAATGCTGCAGAAACTAGGTTAAAAATGATATTTGTGTTTGTAAACATGACATTGAACCCACTTGCCCAAGAAAAGGACTTTGCTTCTCTCCCAAACCGGGTTGACTCTGCTTTTCTGGGTGCTTTGCACATGAATTCCAAACTCATTTGTCCAGATAGGGCTGGATCAAACCAAAAATATCCGGTTCCGTGGTGGCTTACTCAATCCCAGCTCTTGCTACAGCATCCGAGTTTGTTTTTGTTTTCTGGATACTATCTATGGACTTTAGAAATTGGAATATATTGTAGCATGTAACATTTTGTTTTTTGTTGGCAAACGTGAATAGGTATCACAGGGACACACAGCAGGTTCACATTCGTATTTTCTGAGTGAAAACCTGCCGAAACCAGGTTAAAAATGATATTTGTGTTTGTAAACATGACATTGAATCCACTTGCCCAAGAAAAAGACTTTGCTTTTCTCAAAACCAGGTTGACTCTGCTTTTCTGGGTGCTTTGTGCACCAATTCCACACCAGTTTGTCCAGATAGGACTGGATGAATCCAGAAATATCCAGTTCTGTGGTGGCTAACTCAATCCCAGCTCTTGCTACAGCTTATGTGTTTGCTTGTGTTTTCTCGATAGTATCTATGGACTTTAGAAGTTGGAATATATTGTAGCATGTAACATTTTGTTGTTTTGTTGGCAAACATTAATTGGTTTCACAAGGAAACACATCAGGTACAAATTCATGTTTTCGGAGTGAAAACCTGCAGAAACCAGGTTAAAAATGATATCTGTGTTTGTATACATGACCTTGAATCCACTTTCCCAAGAAAAAGACTTTCCTTTCTCCAAAACCAGGTTGACTCTGCTTTTCTGGCAGCTTTGCACACCAGTTCCACACCAGTTTGTCCAGATATCTGGATCAAACCAGAAATATACGTTTCTGTGGTGGCTACTTCAATGCAAGCTCTTGCTACAGCCTCTGTGTTTTTTGGGTGTGTTTTCTGGATAGTATCTATGGACTTTAGAAGATGGAATATATTGTAGCATGTAATATTTTGTTTTTTTGTTGGCAAAAGTTTTTTGGTATCACATGGACACACAACAGGTATACATTCGTATTTTCTGAGTAAAAAGCTGCAGAAACCAGGTTAAAAATGATATTTGTGTTTGTAAACATGACATTGAATCCACTTGCCCAAGAAAAAGACTTTGCTTTTCACAAAACCAGTTTGACTCTGCTTTTCTCTGTGCTTTGCACATGAATTCCACACCAGTTTGTCCAGATAGGGCTGAATGAAACCAGAGACATCCTGATCTGTGGTGGCTAACTCAATCCCAGCTCTTGTTACAGCTTCTGTGTTAGCTTGTGTTTTCTGGATAGTATCTATGGACTTTAGAGTTGTTATGGATTGTAGCATGTAACATTTTGGTTTTTTGTTGGCAAACGCTATTTGGTTTCACATGGACACACATCAGGTACACATTCGTGTTTTCTGAGTGAAAAGCTGCAGAAACCAGTTTAAAATGATATTTGTGTTTGTAAACATCACATTGAGTCCACCTGCCCAAGAAAAAGACTTTGCTTTTCTCCAAAACCAGGTTGACTCTGCTTTTCTGGGTGCTCCACACACAATTCCACATGAGTTCATCCAGATAGGTCTGGATGAAACCAGAAATATCCGGTTCTGTGGTGGCTCACTCAATCCCAACTCTAGCTACAGCTTCTGTGTTTCTGCCTGTTCTCTAGATAGTATCTACGAACTTTAGGGTTGTGAATGCATTGTAGCATACAACATTTTGCTTTTTTGTCTGCAAACGCTAATTGGTTTCACATGGACACACAACAGGTACACATTTGTGTTTTCTGAGTGAAAAGCTGCAGAAACTAGGTGAATAATAATATGTGTGATTGTAAAAATGACTTTGCATCAACTTGCCCAAGAAAAAGACTTTGCTTTTCTCCAAAACCAGGTTGACTCTGCTTTTATGGGTGCTTTGCACACCAATTCCACACCAGTTTGTCCAGATAGGGCTGGATGAAACCAGAAATATCCGGTTCTCTGGTGGCTATTTCAATCCAAGCTCTTGCTACAGCCTCTTTGTTTGCTTGTGTTTTCTGGTTAGTATCAATAGACATTAGAGGTTGGAGTATATTGCAGCATGTAACATTTAGTTCTTTTGTCTGCAAATGCTAATTGGTTTCACAAGGACACGCATCAGGTACACATTCCTGTTTTATGAGTGAAAAGCTGCTGAAACCAGGTTAAAAATGATATTTGTGTTTGTAAACATCACATTGAGTCCACTTGCCCAAGAAAAAGACTTTGCTTTTCTCCAAAACCAGGTTGACTCTGCTTTTCTGGGTGCTTTGCACACCAATTCCACACCAGTTTGTCCAGATAGGGCTGGATGTAACGAGAAATATCTGGTTCTGTGGAGACTGAATCAATCCAAGCTCTTCCTACAGCCTCTTTGTTTGTTTGTGTTTTCTGGATAGTATCTATGGACTTTAGTAGTTGGAATACATTGTAGCATATAACATTTTGGTTTTTTATTGGCAAACATTAATTGGTTTCACAAGGAAACACATCAGGTACACATTCCTGTTTTCTGAGTGAAAAGCTGCAAAAACTAGGTTAAAAATGATACTGTTGTTTTTTGACATGATATTGAATCCGCTTGCCCAACAAAAACACTTTGCTTTTCTCCAAAACCAGGTTGACTCTGCTTTTCTGGGTGCTTCACACACCAATTCCACATGAGTTTGTCCAGATAGGTCTGGATGAAACCAGAAATATCCGGTTCTGTGGTGGCTCACTCAATCCCAACTCTAGCTACAGCTTCTGTGTTTCTGCCTGTTCTCTAGATAGTATCTACGAACTTTAGGGTTGTGAATGCATTGTAGCATACAACATTTTGCTTTTTTGTCTGCAAACGCTAATTGGTTTCACATGGACACACAACAGGTACACATTTGTGTTTTCTGAGTGAAAAGCTGCAGAAACTAGGTGAATAATAATATGTGTGATTGTAAAAATGACTTTGCATCAACTTGCCCAAGAAAAAGACTTTGCTTTTCTCCAAAACCAGGTTGACTCTGCTTTTATGGGTGCTTTGCACACCAATTCCACACCAGTTTGTCCAGATAGGGCTGGATGAAACCAGAAATATCCGCTTCTCTGGTGGCTAACTTAATCTCAGCTCTTGCTACAGCTTTTGTGTTTCCTTGTGTTTTCTGGATAGTATCTATGGACTTTAGTGTTGTGAATGCCTTGTGGCATGTAACATTTAGTTGTTTTGTTGGCAAACTCTAATTGGTTTCACAAGGAGACACATCAGGTACACATTCGTGTTTTCTGAATGAAAAGCTGCAGAAACCAGGTTAAAAATTATGTTTGTGTTTGTAAACATCACATTGAGTCCACTTACCCAAGAAAAAGACTTTGCTTTTCTCCAAAACCAGTTTGACTCTCCTTGTCCGGGTGATTTGCACACCAATTACACACCAGTTTTTCCAGATAGGTCTGGATGAAACCAGAAATATCCGGTTCTGTGGTTGCTAACTCTATCACAGCTCTTGCTACAGCTTCGGTGTTTGTTTATGTTTTCTGGATACTATCTATGGACTTTAGAGTTGTGTATCAATTCTAGCATGTAACATTTTTTTAGGAAACACATCATGTACACATTCATGTTTTCTGAGTGAAATGCTGCAGAAACTAGATTAAAAATGGTATTTGTGTTTGTAAACATGACATTGAACCCACATGTCCAAGAAAAAGACTTTGCTTCTATCCAAAACCAGATTGACTCTGCTTTTCTGGAAGTTTTTCACATGAATTCAACACCCATTTGTCCAGATAGGGCTGGATCAAACCAGAAATATCCGGTTCTGTGGTTGCTAACTCAATCACAGCTCTTGCTACAGCTTCTGTGTTTGTTTATGTTTTCTGGATACTATCTATGGACTTTAGAGTTGTGTATCAGTTGTAGCATGTAACATTTTTTTTAGGAAACACATCAGGTACACATTCATGTTTTCTGAGTGAAATGCTGCAGAAACTAGGTTAAAAATGATATTTGTGTTTGTAAACATGACATTGAACCCACTTGCCCAAGAAAAGGACTTTGCTTCTCTCCCAAACCGGGTTGACTCTGCTTTTCTGGGTGCTTTGCACATGAATTCCAAACTCGTTTGTCCAGATAGGGCTGGATCAAACCAAAAATATCCGGTTCCGTGGTGGCTTACTCAATCCCAGCTCTTGCTACAGCATCCGAGTTTGTTTTTGTTTTCTGGATACTATCTATGGACTTTAGAAATTGGAATATATTGTAGCATGTAACATTTTGTTTTTTGTTGGCAAACGTGAATAGGTTTCACAGGGACACACAGCAGGTTCACATTCGTATTTTCTGAGTGAAAACCTGCCGAAACCAGGTTAAAAATGATATTTGTGTTTGTAAACATGACATTGAATCCACTTGCCCAAGAAAAAGACTTTGCTTTTCTCAAAACCAGGTTGACTCTGCTTTTCTGGGTGCTTTGTGCACCAATTCCACACCAGTTTGTCCAGATAGGACTGGATGAATCCAGAAATATCCAGTTCTGTGGTGGCTAACTCAATCCCAGCTCTTGCTACAGCTTATGTGTTTGCTTGTGTTTTCTCGATAGTATCTATGGACTTTAGAAGTTGGAATATATTGTAGCATGTAACATTTTGTTGTTTTGTTGGCAAACATTAGTTGGTTTCACAAGGAAACACATCAGGTACAAATTCATGTTTTCGGAGTGAAAACCTGCAGAAACCAGGTTAAAAATGATATCTGTGTTTGTATACATGACCTTGAATCCACTTTCCCAAGAAAAAGACTTTCCTTTCTCCAAAACCAGGTTGACTCTGCTTTTCTGGCAGCTTTGCACACCAGTTCCACACCAGTTTGTCCAGATATCTGGATCAAACCAGAAATATACATTTCTGTGGTTGCTACTTCAATGCAAGCTCTTGCTACAGCCTCTGTGTTTTTTGGGTGTGTTTTCTGGATAGTATCTATGGACTTTAGAAGATGGAATATATTGTAGCATGTAATATTTTGTTTTTTTGTTGGCAAAAGTTTTTTGGTATCACATGGACACACAACAGGTATACATTCGTATTTTCTGAGTAAAAAGCTGCAGAAACCAGGTTAAAAATGATATTTGTGTTTGTAAACATGACATTGAATCCACTTGCCCAAGAAAAAGACTTTGCTTTTCACAAAACCAGTTTGACTCTGCTTTTCTCTGTGCTTTGCACATGAATTCCACACCAGTTTGTCCAGATAGGGCTGAATGAAACCAGAGACATCCTGATCTGTGGTGGCTAACTCAATCCCAGCTCTTGTTACAGCTTCTGTGTTAGCTTGTGTTTTCTGGATAGTATCTATGGACTTTAGAGTTGTTATGGATTGTAGCATGTAACATTTTGGTTTTTTGTTGGCAAACGCTATTTGGTTTCACATGGACACACATCAGGTACACATTCGTGTTTTCTGAGTGAAAAGCTGCAGAAACCAGTTTAAAATGATATTTGTGTTTGTAAACATCACATTGAGTCCACCTGCCCAAGAAAAAGACTTTGCTTTTCTCCAAAACCAGGTTGACTCTGCTTTTCTGGGTGCTCCACACACAATTCCACATGAGTTCATCCAGATAGGTCTGGATGAAACCAGAAATATCCGGTTCTGTGGTGGCTAACTCAATCCCAACTCTAGCTACAGCTTCTGTGTTTCTGCCTGTTCTCTAGATAGTATCTACGAACTTTAGGGTTGTGAATGCATTGTAGCATACAACATTTTGCTTTTTTGTCTGCAAACGCTAATTGGTTTCACATGGACACACAACAGGTACACATTTGTGTTTTCTGAGTGAAAAGCTGCAGAAACTAGGTGAATAATAATATGTGTGATTGTAAAAATGACTTTGCATCAACTTGCCCAAGAAAAAGACTTTGCTTTTCTCCAAAACCAGGTTGACTCTGCTTTTATGGGTGCTTTGCACACCAATTCCACACCAGTTTGTCCAGATAGGGCTGGATGAAACCAGAAATATCCGCTTCTCTGGTGGCTATTTCAATCCAAGCTCTTGCTACAGCCTCTTTGTTTGCTTGTGTTTTCTGGTTAGTATCAATAGACATTAGAGGTTGGAATATATTGCAGCATGTAACATTTAGTTCTTTTGTCTGCAAACGCTAATTGGTTTCACAAGGAGACACATCAGGTACACATTCCTGTTTTATGAGTGAAAAGCTGCTGAAACCAGGTTAAAAATGATATTTGTGTTTGTAAACATCACATTGAGTCCACTTGCCCAAGAAAAAGACTTTGCTTTTCTCCAAAACCAGGTTGACTCTGCTTTTCTGGGTGCTTTGCACACCAATTCCACACCAGTTTGTCCAGATAGGGCTGGATGTAACGAGAAATATCTGGTTCTGTGGAGACTGAATCAATCCAAGCTCTTCCTACAGCCTCTTTGTTTGTTTGTGTTTTCTGGATAGTATCTATGGACTTTAGTAGTTGGAATACATTGTAGCATATAACATTTTGGTTTTTTATTGGCAAACATTAATTGGTTTCACAAGGAAACACATCAGGTACACATTCTTGTTTTCTGAGTGAAAAGCTGCAAAAACTAGGTTAAAAATGATACTGTTGTTTTTTGACATGATATTGAATCCGCTTGCCCAACAAAAACACTTTGCTTTTCTCCAAAACCTGGTTGACTCTGCTTTTCTGGGTGCTTCACACACCAATTCCACATGAGTTTGTCCAGATAGGTCTGGATGAAACCAGAAATATCCGGTTCTGTGGTGGCTAACTCAATCCCAACTCTAGCTACAGCTTCTGTGTTTCTGCCTGTTCTCTAGATAGTATCTACGAACTTTAGGGTTGTGAATGCATTGTAGCATACAACATTTTGCTTTTTTGTCTGCAAACGCTAATTGGTTTCACATGGACACACAACAGGTACACATTTGTGTTTTCTGAGTGAAAAGCTGCAGAAACTAGGTGAATAATAATATGTGTGATTGTAAAAATGACTTTGCATCAACTTGCCCAAGAAAAAGACTTCGCTTTTCTCCAAAACCAGGTTGACTCTGCTTTTATGGGTGCTTTGCACACCAATTCCACACCAGTTTGTCCAGATAGGGCTGGATGAAACCAGAAATATCCGCTTCTCTGGTGGCTAACTTAATCTCAGCTCTTGCTACAGCTTTTGTGTTTCCTTGTGTTTTCTGGATAGTATCTATGGACTTTAGTGTTGTGAATGCCTTGTGGCATGTAACATTTAGTTGTTTTGTTGGCAAACTCTAATTGGTTTCACAAGGAGACACATCAGGTACACATTCGTGTTTTCTGAATGAAAAGCTGCAGAAACCAGGTTAAAAATTATGTTTGTGTTTGTAAACATCACATTGAGTCCACTTACCCAAGAAAAAGACTTTGCTTTTCTCCAAAACCAGTTTGACTCTCCTTGTCCGGGTGATTTGCACACCAATTACACACCAGTTTTTCCAGATAGGTCTGGATGAAACCAGAAATATCCGGTTCTGTGGTTGCTAACTCAATCACAGCTCTTGCTACAGCTTCGGTGTTTGTTTATGTTTTCTGGATACTATCTATGGACTTTAGAGTTGTGTATCAATTCTAGCATGTAACATTTTTTTAGGAAACACATCATGTACACATTCATGTTTTCTGAGTGAAATGCTGCAGAAACTAGATTAAAAATGGTATTTGTGTTTGTAAACATGACATTGAACCCACCTGTCCAAGAAAAAGACTTTGCTTCTATCCAAAACCAGATTGACTCTGCTTTTCTGGAAGTTTTTCACATGAATTCAACACCAGTTTTTCCAGATAGGTCTGGATGAAACCAGAAATATCCGGTTCTGTGGTTGCTAACTCAATCACAGCTCTTGCTACAGCTTCTGTGTTTGTTTGTGTTTTCTGGATACTATCTATGGACTTTAGAGTTGTGTATCAGTTGTAGCATGTAACATTTTTTTTAGGAAACACATCAGGTACACATTCATGTTTTCTGAGTGAAATGCTGCAGAAACTAGGTTAAAAATGATATTTGTGTTTGTAAACATGACATTGAACCCACTTGCCCAAGAAAAGGACTTTGCTTCTCTCCCAAACCGGGTTGACTCTGCTTTTCTGGGTGCTTTGCACATGAATTCCTAACTCGTTTGTCCAGATAGGGCTGGATCAAACCAAAAATATCCGGTTCCGTGGTGGCTTACTCAATCCCAGCTCTTGCTACAGCATCCGAGTTTGTTTTTGTTTTCTGGATACTATCTATGGACTTTAGAAATTGGAATATATTGTAGCATGTAACATTTTGTTTTTTGTTGGCAAACATGAATAGGTATCACAGGGACACACAGCAGGTTCACATTCGTATTTTCTGAGTGAAAACCTGCCGAAACCAGGTTAAAAATGATATTTGTGTTTGTAAACATGACATTGAATCCACTTGCCCAAGAAAAAGACTTTGCTTTTCTCAAAACCAGGTTGACTCTGCTTTTCTGGGTGCTTTGTGCACCAATTCCACACCAGTTTGTCCAGATAGGACTGGATGAATCCAGAAATATCCAGTTCTGTGGTGGCTAACTCAATCCCAGCTCTTGCTACAGCTTATGTGTTTGCTTGTGTTTTCTCGATAGTATCTATGGACTTTAGAAGTTGGAATATATTGTAGCATGTAACATTTTGTTGTTTTGTTGGCAAACATTAGTTGGTTTCACAAGGAAACACATCAGGTACAAATTCATGTTTTCGGAGTGAAAACCTGCAGAAACCAGGTTAAAAATGATATCTGTGTTTGTATACATGACCTTGAATCCACTTTCCCAAGAAAAAGACTTTCCTTTCTCCAAAACCAGGTTGACTCTGCTTTTCTGGCAGCTTTGCACACCAGTTCCACACCAGTTTGTCCAGATATCTGGATCAAACCAGAAATATACATTTCTGTGGTGGCTACTTCAATGCAAGCTCTTGCTACAGCCTCTGTGTTTTTTGGGTGTGTTTTCTGGATAGTATCTATGGACTTTAGAAGATGGAATATATTGTAGCATGTAATATTTTGTTTTTTTGTTGGCAAAAGTTTTTTGGTATCACATGGACACACAACAGGTATACATTCGTATTTTCTGAGTAAAAAGCTGCAGAAACCAGGTTAAAAATGATATTTGTGTTTGTAAACATGACATTGAATCCACTTGCCCAAGAAAAAGACTTTGCTTTTCACAAAACCAGTTTGACTCTGCTTTTCTCTGTGCTTTGCACATGAATTCCACACCAGTTTGTCCAGATAGGGCTGAATGAAACCAGAGACATCCTGATCTGTGGTGGCTAACTCAATCTCAGCTCTTGTTACAGCTTCTGTGTTAGCTTGTGTTTTCTGGATAGTATCTATGGACTTTAGAGTTGTTATGGATTGTAGCATGTAACATTTTGGTTTTTTGTTGGCAAACGCTATTTGGTTTCACATGGACACACATCAGGTACACATTCGTGTTTTCTGAGTGAAAAGCTGCAGAAACCAGTTTAAAATGATATTTGTGTTTGTAAACATGACATTGAACCCACCTGTCCAAGAAAAAGACTTTGCTTTTCTCCAAAACCAGGTTGACTCTGCTTTTCTGGGTGCTCCACACACAATTCCACATGAGTTCATCCAGATAGGTCTGGATGAAACCAGAAATATCCGGTTCTGTGGTGGCTAACTCAATCCCAACTCTAGCTACAGCTTCTGTGTTTCTGCCTGTTCTCTAGATAGTATCTACGAACTTTAGGGTTGTGAATGCATTGTAGCATACAACATTTTGGTTTTTTGTCTGCAAACGCTAATTGGTTTCACATGGACACACAACAGGTACACATTTGTGTTTTCTGAGTGAAAAGCTGCAGAAACTAGGTGAATAATAATATGTGTGATTGTAAAAATGACTTTGCATCAACTTGCCCAAGAAAAAGACTTTGCTTTTCTCCAAAACCAGGTTGACTCTGCTTTTATGGGTGCTTTGCACACCAATTCCACACCAGTTTGTCCAGATAGGGCTGGATGAAACCAGAAATATCCGCTTCTCTGGTGGCTATTTCAATCCAAGCTCTTGCTACAGCCTCTTTGTTTGCTTGTGTTTTCTGGTTAGTATCAATAGACATTAGAGGTTGGAATATATTGCAGCATGTAACATTTAGTTCTTTTGTCTGCAAATGCTAATTGGTTTCACAAGGACACGCATCAGGTACACATTCCTGTTTTATGAGTGAAAAGCTGCTGAAACCAGGTTAAAAATGATATTTGTGTTTGTAAACATCACATTGAGTCCACTTGCCCAAGAAAAAGACTTTGCTTTTCTCCAAAACCAGGTTGACTCTGCTTTTCTGGGTGCTTTGCACACCAATTCCACACCAGTTTGTCCAGATAGGGCTGGATGTAACGAGAAATATCTGGTTCTGTGGAGACTGAATCAATCCAAGCTCTTCCTCTAGCCTCTTTGTTTGTTTGTGTTTTCTGGATAGTATCTATGGACTTTAGTAGTTGGAATACATTGTAGCATATAACATTTTGGTTTTTTATTGGCAAACATTAATTGGTTTCACAAGGAAACACATCAGGTACACATTCCTGTTTTCTGAGTGAAAAGCTGCAAAAACTAGGTTAAAAATGATACTGTTGTTTTTTGACATGATATTGAATCCGCTTGCCCAACAAAAACACTTTGCTTTTCTCCAAAACCAGGTTGACTCTGCTTTTCTGGGTGCTTCACACACCAATTCCACATGAGTTTGTCCAGATAGGTCTGGATGAAACCAGAAATATCCGGTTCTGTGGTGGCTCACTCAATCCCAACTCTAGCTACAGCTTCTGTGTTTCAGCCTGTTCTCTAGATAGTATCTACGAACTTTAGGGTTGTGAATGCATTGTAGCATACAACATTTTGCTTTTTTGTCTGCAAACGCTAATTGGTTTCACATGGACACACAACAGGTACACATTTGTGTTTTCTGAGTGAAAAGCTGCAGAAACTAGGTGAATAATAATATGTGTGATTGTAAAAATGACTTTGCATCAACTTGCCCAAGAAAAAGACTTTGCTTTTCTCCAAAACCAGGTTGACTCTGCTTTTATGGGTGCTTTGCACACCAATTCCACACCAGTTTGTCCAGATAGGGCTGGATGAAACCAGAAATATCCGCTTCTCTGGTGGCTAACTTAATCTCAGCTCTTGCTACAGCTTTTGTGTTTCCTTGTGTTTTCTGGATAGTATCTATGGACTTTAGTGTTGTGAATGCCTTGTGGCATGTAACATTTAGTTGTTTTGTTGGCAAACTCTAATTGGTTTCACAAGGAGACACATCAGGTACACATTCGTGTTTTCTGAATGAAAAGCTGCAGAAACCAGGTTAAAAATTATGTTTGTGTTTGTAAACATCACATTGAGTCCACTTACCCAAGAAAAAGACTTTGCTTTTCTCCAAAACCAGGTTGACTCTCCTTGTCTGGGTGATTTGCACACCAATTACACACCAGTTTTTCCAGATAGGTCTGGATGAAACCAGAAATATCCGGTTCTGTGGTTGCTAACTCAATCACAGCTCTTGCTACAGCTTCGGTGTTTGTTTATGTTTTCTGGATACTATCTATGGACTTTAGAGTTGTGTATCAATTCTAGCATGTAACATTTTTTTAGGAAACACATCATGTACACATTCATGTTTTCTGAGTGAAATGCTGCAGAAACTAGATTAAAAATGGTATTTGTGTTTGTAAACATGACATTGAACCCACCTGTCCAAGAAAAAGACTTTGCTTCTATCCAAAACCAGATAGACTCTGCTTTTCTGGAAGTTTTTCACATGAATTCAACACCCATTTGTCCAGATAGGGCTGGATGAAACCAGAAATATCCGGTTCTGTGGTTGCTAACTCAATCACAGCTCTTGCTACAGCTTCTGTGTTTGTTTATGTTTTCTGGATACTATCTATGGACTTTAGAGTTGTGTATCAGTTGTAGCATGTAACTTTTTTTTTAGGAAACACATCAGGTACACATTCATGTTTTCTGAGTGAAATGCTGCAGAAACTAGGTTAAAAATGATATTTGTGTTTGTAAACATGACATTGAACCCACTTGCCCAAGAAAAGGACTTTGCTTCTCTCCCAAACCGGGTTGACTCTGCTTTTCTGGGTGCTTTGCACATGAATTCCAAACTCGTTTGTCCAGATAGGGCTGGATCAAACCAAAAATATCCGGTTCCGTGGTGGCTTACTCAATCCCAGCTCTTGCTACAGCATCCGAGTTTGTTTTTGTTTTCTGGATACTATCTATGGACTTTGGAAATTGGAATATATTGTAGCATGTAACATTTTGTTTTTTGTTGGCAAACGTGAATAGGTATCACAGGGACACACAGCAGGTTCACATTCGTATTTTCTGAGTGAAAACCTGCCGAAACCAGGTTAAAAATGATATTTGTGTTTGTAAACATGACATTGAATCCACTTGCCCAAGAAAAAGACTTTGCTTTTCTCAAAACCAGGTTGACTCTGCTTTTCTGGGTGCTTTGTGCACCAATTCCACACCAGTTTGTCCAGATAGGACTGGATGAATCCAGAAATATCCAGTTCTGTGGTGGCTAACTCAATCCCAGCTCTTGCTACAGCTTATGTGTTTGCTTGTGTTTTCTCGATAGTATCTATGGACTTTAGAAGTTGGAATATATTGTAGCATGTAACATTTTGTTGTTTTGTTGGCAAACATTAATTGGTTTCACAAGGAAACACATCAGGTACAAATTCATGTTTTCGGAGTGAAAACCTGCAGAAACCAGGTTAAAAATGATATCTGTGTTTGTATACATGACCTTGAATCCACTTTCCCAAGAAAAAGACTTTCCTTTCTCCAAAACCAGGTTGACTCTGCTTTTCTGGCAGCTTTGCACACCAGTTCCACACCAGTTTGTCCAGATATCTGGATCAAACCAGAAATATACGTTTCTGTGGTGGCTACTTCAATGCAAGCTCTTGCTACAGCCTCTGTGTTTTTTGGGTGTGTTTTCTGGATAGTATCTATGGACTTTAGAAGATGGAATATATTGTAGCATGTAATATTTTGTTTTTTTGTTGGCAAAAGTTTTTTGGTATCACATGGACACACAACAGGTATACATTCGTATTTTCTGAGTAAAAAGCTGCAGAAACCAGGTTAAAAATGATATTTGTGTTTGTAAACATGACATTGAATCCACTTGCCCAAGAAAAAGACTTTGCTTTTCTCAAAACCAGGTTGACTCTGCTTTTCTGGGTGCTTTGTGCACCAATTCCACACCAGTTTGTCCAGATAGGACTGGATGAATCCAGAAATATCCAGTTCTGTGGTGGCTAACTCAATCCCAGCTCTTGCTACAGCTTATGTGTTTGCTTGTGTTTTCTCGATAGTATCTATGGACTTTAGAAGTTGGAATATATTGTAGCATGTAACATTTTGTTGTTTTGTTGGCAAACATTAGTTGGTTTCACAAGGAAACACATCAGGTACAAATTCATGTTTTCGGAGTGAAAACCTGCAGAAACCAGGTTAAAAATGATATCTGTGTTTGTATACATGACCTTGAATCCACTTTCCCAAGAAAAAGACTTTCCTTTCTCCAAAACCAGGTTGACTCTGCTTTTCTGGCAGCTTTGCACACCAGTTCCACACCAGTTTGTCCAGATATCTGGATCAAACCAGAAATATACGTTTCTGTGGTGGCTACTTCAATGCAAGCTCTTGCTACAGCCTCTGTGTTTTTTGGGTGTGTTTTCTGGATAGTATCTATGGACTTTAGAAGATGGAATATATTGTAGCATGTAATATTTTGTTTTTTTGTTGGCAAAAGTTTTTTGGTATCACATGGACACACAACAGGTATACATTCGTATTTTCTGAGTAAAAAGCTGCAGAAACCAGGTTAAAAATGATATTGTGTTTGTAAACATGACATTGAATCCACTTGCCCAAGAAAAAGACTTTGCTTTTCACAAAACCAGTTTGACTCTGCTTTTCTCTGTGCTTTGCACATGAATTCCACACCAGTTTGTCCAGATAGGGCTGAATGAAACCAGAGACATCCTGATCTGTGGTGGCTAACTCAATCCCAGCTCTTGTTACAGCTTCTGTGTTAGCTTGTGTTTTCTGGATAGTATCTATGGACTTTAGAGTTGTTATGGATTGTAGCATGTAACATTTTGGTTTTTTGTTGGCAAACGCTATTTGGTTTCATATGGACACACATCAGGTACACATTCGTGTTTTCTGAGTGAAAAGCTGCAGAAACCAGTTTAAAATGATATTTGTGTTTGTAAACATGACATTGAACCCACCTGTCCAAGAAAAAGACTTTGCTTTTCTCCAAAACCAGGTTGACTCTGCTTTTCTGGGTGCTCCACACACAATTCCACATGAGTTCATCCAGATAGGTCTGGATGAAACCAGAAATATCCGGTTCTGTGGTGGCTAACTCAATCCCAACTCTAGCTACAGCTTCTGTGTTTCTGCCTGTTCTCTAGATAGTATCTACGAACTTTAGGGTTGTGAATGCATTGTAGCATACAACATTTTGGTTTTTTGTCTGCAAACGCTAATTGGTTTCACATGGACACACAACAGGTACACATTTGTGTTTTCTGAGTGAAAAGCTGCAGAAACTAGGTGAATAATAATATGTGTGATTGTAAAAATGACTTTGCATCAACTTGCCCAAGAAAAAGACTTTGCTTTTCTCCAAAACCAGGTTGACTCTGCTTTTATGGGTGCTTTGCACACCAATTCCACACCAGTTTGTCCAGATAGGGCTGGATGAAACCAGAAATATCCGGTTCTCTGGTGGCTATTTCAATCCAAGCTCTTGCTACAGCCTCTTTGTTTGCTTGTGTTTTCTGGTTAGTATCAATAGACATTAGAGGTTGGAATATATTGCAGCATGTAACATTTAGTTCTTTTGTCTGCAAATGCTAATTGGTTTCACAAGGACACGCATCAGGTACACATTCCTGTTTTATGAGTGAAAAGCTGCTGAAACCAGGTTAAAAATGATATTTGTGTTTGTAAACATCACATTGAGTCCACTTGCCCAAGAAAAAGACTTTGCTTTTCTCCAAAACCAGGTTGACTCTGCTTTTCTGGGTGCTTTGCACACCAATTCCACACCAGTTTGTCCAGATAGGGCTGGATGTAACGAGAAATATCTGGTTCTGTGGAGACTGAATCAATCCAAGCTCTTCCTACAGCCTCTTTGTTTGTTTGTGTTTTCTGGATAGTATCTATGGACTTTAGTAGTTGGAATACATTGTAGCATATAACATTTTGGTTTTTTATTGGCAAACATTAATTGGTTTCACAAGGAAACACATCAGGTACACATTCCTGTTTTCTGAGTGAAAAGCTGCAAAAACTAGGTTAAAAATGATACTGTTGTTTTTTGACATGATATTGAATCCGCTTGCCCAACAAAAACACTTTGCTTTTCTCCAAAACCAGGTTGACTCTGCTTTTCTGGGTGCTTCACACACCAATTCCACATGAGTTTGTCCAGATAGGTCTGGATGAAACCAGAAATATCCGGTTCTGTGGTGGCTCACTCAATCCCAACTCTAGCTACAGCTTCTGTGTTTCAGCCTGTTCTCTAGATAGTATCTACGAACTTTAGGGTTGTGAATGCATTGTAGCATACAACATTTTGCTTTTTTGTCTGCAAACGCTAATTGGTTTCACATGGACACACAACAGGTACACATTTGTGTTTTCTGAGTGAAAAGCTGCAGAAACTAGGTGAATAATAATATGTGTGATTGTAAAAATGACTTTGCATCAACTTGCCCAAGAAAAAGACTTTGCTTTTCTCCAAAACCAGGTTGACTCTGCTTTTATGGGTGCTTTGCACACCAATTCCACACCAGTTTGTCCAGATAGGGCTGGATGAAACCAGAAATATCCGCTTCTCTGGTGGCTAACTTAATCTCAGCTCTTGCTACAGCTTTTGTGTTTCCTTGTGTTTTCTGGATAGTATCTATGGACTTTAGTGTTGTGAATGCCTTGTGGCATGTAACATTTAGTTGTTTTGTTGGCAAACTCTAATTGGTTTCACAAGGAGACACATCAGGTACACATTCGTGTTTTCTGAATGAAAAGCTGCAGAAACCAGGTTAAAAATTATGTTTGTGTTTGTAAACATCACATTGAGTCCACTTACCCAAGAAAAAGACTTTGCTTTTCTCCAAAACCAGGTTGACTCTCCTTGTCTGGGTGATTTGCACACCAATTACACACCAGTTTTTCCAGATAGGTCTGGATGAAACCAGAAATATCCGGTTCTGTGGTTGCTAACTCAATCACAGCTCTTGCTACAGCTTCGGTGTTTGTTTATGTTTTCTGGATACTATCTATGGACTTTAGAGTTGTGTATCAATTCTAGCATGTAACATTTTTTTAGGAAACACATCATGTACACATTCATGTTTTCTGAGTGAAATGCTGCAGAAACTAGATTAAAAATGGTATTTGTGTTTGTAAACATGACATTGAACCCACCTGTCCAAGAAAAAGACTTTGCTTCTATCCAAAACCAGATAGACTCTGCTTTTCTGGAAGTTTTTCACATGAATTCAACACCCATTTGTCCAGATAGGGCTGGATGAAACCAGAAATATCCGGTTCTGTGGTTGCTAACTCAATCACAGCTCTTGCTACAGCTTCTGTGTTTGTTTATGTTTTCTGGATACTATCTATGGACTTTAGAGTTGTGTATCAGTTGTAGCATGTAACTTTTTTTTTAGGAAACACATCAGGTACACATTCATGTTTTCTGAGTGAAATGCTGCAGAAACTAGGTTAAAAATGATATTTGTGTTTGTAAACATGACATTGAACCCACTTGCCCAAGAAAAGGACTTTGCTTCTCTCCCAAACCGGGTTGACTCTGCTTTTCTGGGTGCTTTGCACATGAATTCCAAACTCGTTTGTCCAGATAGGGCTGGATCAAACCAAAAATATCCGGTTCCGTGGTGGCTTACTCAATCCCAGCTCTTGCTACAGCATCCGAGTTTGTTTTTGTTTTCTGGATACTATCTATGGACTTTGGAAATTGGAATATATTGTAGCATGTAACATTTTGTTTTTTGTTGGCAAACGTGAATAGGTATCACAGGGACACACAGCAGGTTCACATTCGTATTTTCTGAGTGAAAACCTGCCGAAACCAGGTTAAAAATGATATTTGTGTTTGTAAACATGACATTGAATCCACTTGCCCAAGAAAAAGACTTTGCTTTTCTCAAAACCAGGTTGACTCTGCTTTTCTGGGTGCTTTGTGCACCAATTCCACACCAGTTTGTCCAGATAGGACTGGATGAATCCAGAAATATCCAGTTCTGTGGTGGCTAACTCAATCCCAGCTCTTGCTACAGCTTATGTGTTTGCTTGTGTTTTCTCGATAGTATCTATGGACTTTAGAAGTTGGAATATATTGTAGCATGTAACATTTTGTTGTTTTGTTGGCAAACATTAGTTGGTTTCACAAGGAAACACATCAGGTACAAATTCATGTTTTCGGAGTGAAAACCTGCAGAAACCAGGTTAAAAATGATATCTGTGTTTGTATACATGACCTTGAATCCACTTTCCCAAGAAAAAGACTTTCCTTTCTCCAAAACCAGGTTGAGTCTGCTTTTCTGGCAGCTTTGCACACCAGTTCCACACCAGTTTGTCCAGATATCTGGATCAAACCAGAAATATACGTTTCTGTGGTGGCTACTTCAATGCAAGCTCTTGCTACAGCCTCTGTGTTTTTTGGGTGTGTTTTCTGGATAGTATCTATGGACTTTAGAAGATGGAATATATTGTAGCATGTAATATTTTGTTTTTTTGTTGGCAAAAGTTTTTTGGTATCACATGGACACACAACAGGTATACATTCGTATTTTCTGAGTAAAAAGCTGCAGAAACCAGGTTAAAAATGATATTTGTGTTTGTAAACATGACATTGAATCCACTTGCCCAAGAAAAAGACTTTGCTTTTCTCAAAACCAGGTTGACTCTGCTTTTCTGGGTGCTTTGTGCACCAATTCCACACCAGTTTGTCCAGATAGGACTGGATGAATCCAGAAATATCCAGTTCTGTGGTGGCTAACTCAATCCCAGCTCTTGCTACAGCTTATGTGTTTGCTTGTGTTTTCTCGATAGTATCTATGGACTTTAGAAGTTGGAATATATTGTAGCATGTAACATTTTGTTGTTTTGTTGGCAAACATTAGTTGGTTTCACAAGGAAACACATCAGGTACAAATTCATGTTTTCGGAGTGAAAACCTGCAGAAACCAGGTTAAAAATGATATCTGTGTTTGTATACATGACCTTGAATCCACTTTCCCAAGAAAAAGACTTTCCTTTCTCCAAAACCAGGTTGACTCTGCTTTTCTGGCAGCTTTGCACACCAGTTCCACACCAGTTTGTCCAGATATCTGGATCAAACCAGAAATATACGTTTCTGTGGTGGCTACTTCAATGCAAGCTCTTGCTACAGCCTCTGTGTTTTTTGGGTGTGTTTTCTGGATAGTATCTATGGACTTTAGAAGATGGAATATATTGTAGCATGTAATATTTTGTTTTTTTGTTGGCAAAAGTTTTTTGGTATCACATGGACACACAACAGGTATACATTCGTATTTTCTGAGTAAAAAGCTGCAGAAACCAGGTTAAAAATGATATTGTGTTTGTAAACATCACATTGAGTCCACTTGCCCAAGAAAAAGACTTTGCTTTTCTCCAAAACCAGGTTGACTCTGCTTTTCTGGGTGCTTTGCACACCAATTCCACACCAGTTTGTCCAGATAGGGCTGGATGTAACGAGAAATATCTGGTTCTGTGGAGACTGAATCAATCCAAGCTCTTCCTACAGCCTCTTTGTTTGTTTGTGTTTTCTGGATAGTATCTATGGACTTTAGTAGTTGGAATACATTGTAGCATATAACATTTTGGTTTTTTATTGGCAAACATTAATTGGTTTCACAAGGAAACACATCAGGTACACATTCTTGTTTTCTGAGTGAAAAGCTGCAAAAACTAGGTTAAAAATGATACTGTTGTTTTTTGACATGATATTGAATCCGCTTGCCCAACAAAAACACTTTGCTTTTCTCCAAAACCTGGTTGACTCTGCTTTTCTGGGTGCTTCACACACCAATTCCACATGAGTTTGTCCAGATAGGTCTGGATGAAACCAGAAATATCCGGTTCTGTGGTGGCTAACTCAATCCCAACTCTAGCTACAGCTTCTGTGTTTCTGCCTGTTCTCTAGATAGTATCTATGAACTTTAGGGTTGTGAATGCATTGTAGCATACAACATTTTGTTTTTTTGTCTGCAAACGCTAATTGGTTTCACATGGACACACAACAGGTACACATTTGTGTTTTCTGAGTGAAAAGCTGCAGAAACTAGGTGAATAATAATATGTGTGATTGTAAAAATGACTTTGCATCAACTTGCCCAAGAAAAAGACTTTGCTTTTCTCCAAAACCAGGTTGACTCTGCTTTTATGGGTGCTTTGCACACCAATTCCACACCAGTTTGTCCAGATAGGGCTGGATGAAACCAGAAATATCCGCTTCTCTGGTGGCTAACTTAATCTCAGCTCTTGCTACAGCTTTTGTGTTTCCTTGTGTTTTCTGGATAGTATCTATGGACTTTAGTGTTGTGAATGCCTTGTGGCATGTAACATTTAGTTGTTTTGTTGGCAAACTCTAATTGGTTTCACAAGGAGACACATCAGGTACACATTCGTGTTTTCTGAATGAAAAGCTGCAGAAACCAGGTTAAAAATTATGTTTGTGTTTGTAAACATCACATTGAGTCCACTTACCCAAGAAAAAGACTTTGCTTTTCTCCAAAACCAGTTTGACTCTCCTTGTCCGGGTGATTTGCACACCAATTACACACCAGTTTTTCCAGATAGGTCTGGATGAAACCAGAAATATCCGGTTCTGTGGTTGCTAACTCAATCACAGCTCTTGCTACAGCTTCGGTGTTTGTTTATGTTTTCTGGATACTATCTATGGACTTTAGAGTTGTGTATCAATTCTAGCATGTAACAATTTTTTAGGAAACACATCATGTACACATTCATGTTTTCTGAGTGAAATGCTGCAGAAACTAGATTAAAAATGGTATTTGTGTTTGTAAACATGACATTGAACCCACCTGTCCAAGAAAAAGACTTTGCTTTTCTCCAAAACCAGGTTGACTCTGCTTTTCTGGAAGTTTTTCACATGAATTCAACACCCATTTGTCCAGATAGGGCTGGATGAAACCAGAAATATCCGGTTCTGTGGTTGCTAACTCAATCACAGCTCTTGCTACAGCTTCTGTGTTTGTTTATGTTTTCTGGATACTATCTATGGACTTTAGAAATTGGAATATATTGTAGCATGTAACATTTTGTTTTTTGTTGGCAAACGTGAATAGGTATCACAGGGACACACAGCAGGTTCACATTCGTATTTTCTGAGTGAAAACCTGCCGAAACCAGGTTAAAAATGATATTTGTGTTTGTAAACATGACATTGAATCCACTTGCCCAAGAAAAAGACTTTGCTTTTCTCAAAACCAGGTTGACTCTGCTTTTCTGGGTGCTTTGTGCACCAATTCCACACCAGTTTGTCCAGATAGGACTGGATGAATCCAGAAATATCCAGTTCTGTGGTGGCTAACTCAATCCCAGCTCTTGCTACAGCTTATGTGTTTGCTTGTGTTTTCTCGATAGTATCTATGGACTTTAGAAGTTGGAATATATTGTAGCATGTAACATTTTGTTGTTTTGTTGGCAAACATTAATTGGTTTCACAAGGAAACACATCAGGTACAAATTCATGTTTTCGGAGTGAAAACCTGCAGAAACCAGGTTAAAAATGATATCTGTGTTTGTATACATGACCTTGAATCCACTTTCCCAAGAAAAAGACTTTCCTTTCTCCAAAACCAGGTTGACTCTGCTTTTCTGGCAGCTTTGCACACCAGTTCCACACCAGTTTGTCCAGATATCTGGATCAAACCAGAAATATACGTTTCTGTGGTGGCTACTTCAATGCAAGCTCTTGCTACAGCCTCTGTGTTTTTTGGGTGTGTTTTCTGGATAGTATCTATGGACTTTAGAAGATGGAATATATTGTAGCATGTAATATTTTGTTTTTTTGTTGGCAAAAGTTTTTTGGTATCACATGGACACACAACAGGTATACATTCGTATTTTCTGAGTAAAAAGCTGCAGAAACCAGGTTAAAAATGATATTTGTGTTTGTAAACATGACATTGAATCCACTTGCCCAAGAAAAAGACTTTGCTTTTCTCAAAACCAGGTTGACTCTGCTTTTCTGGGTGCTTTGTGCACCAATTCCACACCAGTTTGTCCAGATAGGACTGGATGAATCCAGAAATATCCAGTTCTGTGGTGGCTAACTCAATCCCAGCTCTTGCTACAGCTTATGTGTTTGCTTGTGTTTTCTCGATAGTATCTATGGACTTTAGAAGTTGGAATATATTGTAGCATGTAACATTTTGTTGTTTTGTTGGCAAACATTAGTTGGTTTCACAAGGAAACACATCAGGTACAAATTCATGTTTTCGGAGTGAAAACCTGCAGAAACCAGGTTAAAAATGATATCTGTGTTTGTATACATGACCTTGAATCCACTTTCCCAAGAAAAAGACTTTCCTTTCTCCAAAACCAGGTTGAGTCTGCTTTTCTGGCAGCTTTGCACACCAGTTCCACACCAGTTTGTCCAGATATCTGGATCAAACCAGAAATATACGTTTCTGTGGTGGCTACTTCAATGCAAGCTCTTGCTACAGCCTCTGTGTTTTTTGGGTGTGTTTTCTGGATAGTATCTATGGACTTTAGAAGATGGAATATATTGTAGCATGTAATATTTTGTTTTTTTGTTGGCAAAAGTTTTTTGGTATCACATGGACACACAACAGGTATACATTCGTATTTTCTGAGTAAAAAGCTGCAGAAACCAGGTTAAAAATGATATTTGTGTTTGTAAACATGACATTGAATCCACTTGCCCAAGAAAAAGACTTTGCTTTTCACAAAACCAGTTTGACTCTGCTTTTCTCTGTGCTTTGCACATGAATTCCACACCAGTTTGTCCAGATAGGGCTGAATGAAACCAGAGACATCCTGATCTGTGGTGGCTAACTCAATCCCAGCTCTTGTTACAGCTTCTGTGTTAGCTTGTGTTTTCTGGATAGTATCTATGGACTTTAGAGTTGTTATGGATTGTAGCATGTAACATTTTGGTTTTTTGTTGGCAAACGCTATTTGGTTTCACATGGACACACATCAGGTACACATTCGTGTTTTCTGAGTGAAAAGCTGCAGAAACCAGTTTAAAATGATATTTGTGTTTGTAAACATGACATTGAACCCACCTGTCCAAGAAAAAGACTTTGCTTTTCTCCAAAACCAGGTTGACTCTGCTTTTCTGGGTGCTCCACACACAATTCCACATGAGTTCATCCAGATAGGTCTGGATGAAACCAGAAATATCCGGTTCTGTGGTGGCTAACTCAATCCCAACTCTAGCTACAGCTTCTGTGTTTCTGCCTGTTCTCTAGATAGTATCTACGAACTTTAGGGTTGTGAATGCATTGTAGCATACAACATTTTGGTTTTTTGTCTGCAAACGCTAATTGGTTTCACATGGACACACAACAGGTACACATTTGTGTTTTCTGAGTGAAAAGCTGCAGAAACTAGGTGAATAATAATATGTGTGATTGTAAAAATGACTTTGCATCAACTTGCCCAAAAAAAGACTTTGCTTTTCTCCAAAACCAGGTTGACTCTGCTTTTATGGGTGCTTTGCACACCAATTCCACACCAGTTTGTCCAGATAGGGCTGGATGAAACCAGAAATATCCGGTTCTCTGGTGGCTATTTCAATCCAAGCTCTTGCTACAGCCTCTTTGTTTGCTTGTGTTTTCTGGTTAGTATCAATAGACATTAGAGGTTGGAATATATTGCAGCATGTAACATTTAGTTCTTTTGTCTGCAAACGCTAATTGGTTTCACAAGGACACGCATCAGGTACACATTCCTGTTTTATGAGTGAAAAGCTGCTGAAACCAGGTTAAAAATGATATTTGTGTTTGTAAACATCACATTGAGTCCACTTGCCCAAGAAAAAGACTTTGCTTTTCTCCAAAACCAGGTTGACTCTGCTTTTCTGGGTGCTTTGCACACCAATTCCACACCAGTTTGTCCAGATAGGGCTGGATGTAACGAGAAATATCTGGTTCTGTGGAGACTGAATCAATCCAAGCTCTTCCTCTAGCCTCTTTGTTTGTTTGTGTTTTCTGGATAGTATCTATGGACTTTAGTAGTTGGAATACATTGTAGCATATAACATTTTGGTTTTTTATTGGCAAACATTAATTGGTTTCACAAGGAAACACATCAGGTACACATTCTTGTTTTCTGAGTGAAAAGCTGCAAAAACTAGGTTAAAAATGATACTGTTGTTTTTTGACATGATATTGAATCCGCTTGCCCAACAAAAACACTTTGCTTTTCTCCAAAACCTGGTTGACTCTGCTTTTCTGGGTGCTTCACACACCAATTCCACATGAGTTTGTCCAGATAGGTCTGGATGAAACCAGAAATATCCGGTTCTGTGGTGGCTAACTCAATCCCAACTCTAGCTACAGCTTCTGTGTTTCTGCCTGTTCTCTAGATAGTATCTATGAACTTTAGGGTTGTGAATGCATTGTAGCATACAACATTTTGGTTTTTTGTCTGCAAACGCTAATTGGTTTCACATGGACACACAACAGGTACACATTTGTGTTTTCTGAGTGAAAAGCTGCAGAAACTAGGTGAATAATAATATGTGTGATTGTAAAAATGACTTTGCAACAACTTGCCCAAGAAAAAGACTTTGCTTTTCTCCAAAACCAGGTTGACTCTGCTTTTATGGGTGCTTTGCACACCAATTCCACACCAGTTTG
Source organism: Sylvilagus floridanus (assembly GCA_949820135.1). Classification (NCBI taxonomy): domain Eukaryota; kingdom Metazoa; phylum Chordata; class Mammalia; order Lagomorpha; family Leporidae; genus Sylvilagus; species Sylvilagus floridanus. The sequence continues at coordinate 83,877,860 of OX463233.1, forward strand.
TCCAGATAGGGCTGGATGAAACCAGAAATATCCGCTTCTCTGGTGGCTAACTTAATCTCAGCTCTTGCTACAGCTTTTGTGTTTCCTTGTGTTTTCTGGATAGTATCTATGGACTTTAGTGTTGTGAATGCCTTGTGGCATGTAACATTTAGTTGTTTTGTTGGCAAACTCTAATTGGTTTCACAAGGAGACACATCAGGTACACATTCGTGTTTTCTGAATGAAAAGCTGCAGAAACCAGGTTAAAAATTATGTTTGTGTTTGTAAACATCACATTGAGTCCACTTACCCAAGAAAAAGACTTTGCTTTTCTCCAAAACCAGTTTGACTCTCCTTGTCCGGGTGATTTGCACACCAATTACACACCAGTTTTTCCAGATAGGTCTGGATGAAACCAGAAATATCCGGTTCTGTGGTTGCTAACTCAATCACAGCTCTTGCTACAGCTTCGGTGTTTGTTTATGCTTTCTGGATACTATCTATGGACTTTAGAGTTGTGTATCAATTCTAGCATGTAACATTTTTTTAGGAAACACATCATGTACACATTCATGTTTTCTGAGTGAAATGCTGCAGAAACTAGATTAAAAATGGTATTTGTGTTTGTAAACATGACATTGAACCCACTTGCCCAAGAAAAGGACTTTGCTTCTCTCCCAAACCGGGTTGACTCTGCTTTTCTGGGTGCTTTGCACATGAATTCCTAACTCGTTTGTCCAGATAGGGCTGGATCAAACCAAAAATATCCGGTTCCGTGGTGGCTTACTCAATCCCAGCTCTTGCTACAGCATCCGAGTTTGTTTTTGTTTTCTGGATACTATCTATGGACTTTAGAAATTGGAATATATTGTAGCATGTAACATTTTGTTTTTTGTTGGCAAACGTGAATAGGTATCACAGGGACACACAGCAGGTTCACATTCGTATTTTCTGAGTGAAAACCTGCCGAAACCAGGTTAAAAATGATATTTGTGTTTGTAAACATGACATTGAATCCACTTGCCCAAGAAAAAGACTTTGCTTTTCTCAAAACCAGGTTGACTCTGCTTTTCTGGGTGCTTTGTGCACCAATTCCACACCAGTTTGTCCAGATAGGACTGGATGAATCCAGAAATATCCAGTTCTGTGGTGGCTAACTCAATCCCAGCTCTTGCTACAGCTTATGTGTTTGCTTGTGTTTTCTCGATAGTATCTATGGACTTTAGAAGTTGGAATATATTGTAGCATGTAACATTTTGTTGTTTTGTTGGCAAACATTAATTGGTTTCACAAGGAAACACATCAGGTACAAATTCATGTTTTCGGAGTGAAAACCTGCAGAAACCAGGTTAAAAATGATATCTGTGTTTGTATACATGACCTTGAATCCACTTTCCCAAGAAAAAGACTTTCCTTTCTCCAAAACCAGGTTGACTCTGCTTTTCTGGCAGCTTTGCACACCAGTTCCACACCAGTTTGTCCAGATATCTGGATCAAACCAGAAATATACGTTTCTGTGGTGGCTACTTCAATGCAAGCTCTTGCTACAGCCTCTGTGTTTTTTGGGTGTGTTTTCTGGATAGTATCTATGGACTTTAGAAGATGGAATATATTGTAGCATGTAATATTTTGTTTTTTTGTTGGCAAAAGTTTTTTGGTATCACATGGACACACAACAGGTATACATTCGTATTTTCTGAGTAAAAAGCTGCAGAAACCAGGTTAAAAATGATATTTGTGTTTGTAAACATGACATTGAATCCACTTGCCCAAGAAAAAGACTTTGCTTTTCTCAAAACCAGGTTGACTCTGCTTTTCTGGGTGCTTTGTGCACCAATTCCACACCAGTTTGTCCAGATAGGACTGGATGAATCCAGAAATATCCAGTTCTGTGGTGGCTGACTCAATCCCAGCTCTTGCTACAGCTTATGTGTTTGCTTGTGTTTTCTCGATAGTATCTATGGACTTTAGAAGTTGGAATATATTGTAGCATGTAACATTTTGTTGTTTTGTTGGCAAACATTAGTTGGTTTCACAAGGAAACACATCAGGTACAAATTCATGTTTTCGGAGTGAAAACCTGCAGAAACCAGGTTAAAAATGATATCTGTGTTTGTATACATGACCTTGAATCCACTTTCCCAAGAAAAAGACTTTCCTTTCTCCAAAACCAGGTTGACTCTGCTTTTCTGGCAGCTTTGCACACCAGTTCCACACCAGTTTGTCCAGATATCTGGATCAAACCAGAAATATACGTTTCTGTGGTGGCTACTTCAATGCAAGCTCTTGCTACAGCCTCTGTGTTTTTTGGGTGTGTTTTCTGGATAGTATCTATGGACTTTGGAAGATGGAATATATTGTAGCATGTAATATTTTGTTTTTTTGTTGGCAAAAGTTTTTTGGTATCACATGGACACACAACAGGTATACATTCGTATTTTCTGAGTAAAAAGCTGCAGAAACCAGGTTAAAAATGATATTTGTGTTTGTAAACATGACATTGAATCCACTTGCCCAAGAAAAAGACTTTGCTTTTCACAAAACCAGTTTGACTCTGCTTTTCTCTGTGCTTTGCACATGAATTCCACACCAGTTTGTCCAGATAGGGCTGAATGAAACCAGAGACATCCTGATCTGTGGTGGCTAACTCAATCCCAGCTCTTGTTACAGCTTCTGTGTTAGCTTGTGTTTTCTGGATAGTATCTATGGACTTTAGAGTTGTTATGGATTGTAGCATGTAACATTTTGGTTTTTTGTTGGCAAACGCTATTTGGTTTCACATGGACACACATCAGGTACACATTCGTGTTTTCTGAGTGAAAAGCTGCAGAAACCAGTTTAAAATGATATTTGTGTTTCTAAACATGACATTGAACCCACCTGTCCAAGAAAAAGACTTTGCTTTTCTCCAAAACCAGGTTGACTCTGCTTTTCAGGGTGCTCCACACACAATTCCACATGAGTTCATCCAGATAGGTCTGGATGAAACCAGAAATATCCGGTTCTGTGGTGGCTAACTCAATCCCAACTCTAGCTACAGCTTCTGTGTTTCTGCCTGTTCTCTAGATAGTATCTACGAACTTTAGGGTTGTGAATGCATTGTAGCATACAACATTTTGGTTTTTTGTCTGCAAACGCTAATTGGTTTCACATGGACACACAACAGGTACACATTTGTGTTTTCTGAGTGAAAAGCTGCAGAAACTAGGTGAATAATAATATGTGTGATTGTAAAAATGACTTTGCATCAACTTGCCCAAAAAAAGACTTTGCTTTTCTCCAAAACCAGGTTGACTCTGCTTTTATGGGTGCTTTGCACACCAATTCCACACCAGTTTGTCCAGATAGGGCTGGATGAAACCAGAAATATCCGGTTCTCTGGTGGCTATTTCAATCCAAGCTCTTGCTACAGCCTCTTTGTTTGCTTGTGTTTTCTGGTTAGTATCAATAGACATTAGAGGTTGGAATATATTGCAGCATGTAACATTTAGTTCTTTTGTCTGCAAACGCTAATTGGTTTCACAAGGACACGCATCAGGTACACATTCCTGTTTTATGAGTGAAAAGCTGCTGAAACCAGGTTAAAAATGATATTTGTGTTTGTAAACATCACATTGAGTCCACTTGCCCAAGAAAAAGACTTTGCTTTTCTCCAAAACCAGGTTGACTCTGCTTTTCTGGGTGCTTTGCACACCAATTCCACACCAGTTTGTCCAGATAGGGCTGGATGTAACGAGAAATATCTGGTTCTGTGGAGACTGAATCAATCCAAGCTCTTCCTCTAGCCTCTTTGTTTGTTTGTGTTTTCTGGATAGTATCTATGGACTTTAGTAGTTGGAATACATTGTAGCATATAACATTTTGGTTTTTTATTGGCAAACATTAATTGGTTTCACAAGGAAACACATCAGGTACACATTCTTGTTTTCTGAGTGAAAAGCTGCAAAAACTAGGTTAAAAATGATACTGTTGTTTTTTGACATGATATTGAATCCGCTTGCCCAACAAAAACACTTTGCTTTTCTCCAAAACCTGGTTGACTCTGCTTTTCTGGGTGCTTCACACACCAATTCCACATGAGTTTGTCCAGATAGGTCTGGATGAAACCAGAAATATCCGGTTCTGTGGTGGCTAACTCAATCCCAACTCTAGCTACAGCTTCTGTGTTTCTGCCTGTTCTCTAGATAGTATCTATGAACTTTAGGGTTGTGAATGCATTGTAGCATACAACATTTTGGTTTTTTGTCTGCAAACGCTAATTGGTTTCACATGGACACACAACAGGTACACATTTGTGTTTTCTGAGTGAAAAGCTGCAGAAACTAGGTGAATAATAATATGTGTGATTGTAAAAATGACTTTGCAACAACTTGCCCAAGAAAAAGACTTTGCTTTTCTCCAAAACCAGGTTGACTCTGCTTTTATGGGTGCTTTGCACACCAATTCCACACCAGTTTGTCCAGATAGGGCTGGATGAAACCAGAAATATCCGCTTCTCTGGTGGCTAACTTAATCTCAGCTCTTGCTACAGCTTTTGTGTTTCCTTGTGTTTTCTGGATAGTATCTATGGACTTTAGTGTTGTGAATGCCTTGTGGCATGTAACATTTAGTTGTTTTGTTGGCAAACTCTAATTGGTTTCACAAGGAGACACATCAGGTACACATTCGTGTTTTCTGAATGAAAAGCTGCAGAAACCAGGTTAAAAATTATGTTTGTGTTTGTAAACATCACATTGAGTCCACTTACCCAAGAAAAAGACTTTGCTTTTCTCCAAAACCAGTTTGACTCTCCTTGTCCGGGTGATTTGCACACCAATTACACACCAGTTTTTCCAGATAGGTCTGGATGAAACCAGAAATATCCGGTTCTGTGGTTGCTAACTCAATCACAGCTCTTGCTACAGCTTCGGTGTTTGTTTATGCTTTCTGGATACTATCTATGGACTTTAGAGTTGTGTATCAATTCTAGCATGTAACATTTTTTTAGGAAACACATCATGTACACATTCATGTTTTCTGAGTGAAATGCTGCAGAAACTAGATTAAAAATGGTATTTGTGTTTGTAAACATGACATTGAACCCACTTGCCCAAGAAAAGGACTTTGCTTCTCTCCCAAACCGGGTTGACTCTGCTTTTCTGGGTGCTTTGCACATGAATTCCTAACTCGTTTGTCCAGATAGGGCTGGATCAAACCAAAAATATCCGGTTCCGTGGTGGCTTACTCAATCCCAGCTCTTGCTACAGCATCCGAGTTTGTTTTTGTTTTCTGGATACTATCTATGGACTTTAGAAATTGGAATATATTGTAGCATGTAACATTTTGTTTTTTGTTGGCAAACGTGAATAGGTATCACAGGGACACACAGCAGGTTCACATTCGTATTTTCTGAGTGAAAACCTGCCGAAACCAGGTTAAAAATGATATTTGTGTTTGTAAACATGACATTGAATCCACTTGCCCAAGAAAAAGACTTTGCTTTTCTCAAAACCAGGTTGACTCTGCTTTTCTGGGTGCTTTGTGCACCAATTCCACACCAGTTTGTCCAGATAGGACTGGATGAATCCAGAAATATCCAGTTCTGTGGTGGCTAACTCAATCCCAGCTCTTGCTACAGCTTATGTGTTTGCTTGTGTTTTCTCGATAGTATCTATGGACTTTAGAAGTTGGAATATATTGTAGCATGTAACATTTTGTTGTTTTGTTGGCAAACATTAATTGGTTTCACAAGGAAACACATCAGGTACAAATTCATGTTTTCGGAGTGAAAACCTGCAGAAACCAGGTTAAAAATGATATCTGTGTTTGTATACATGACCTTGAATCCACTTTCCCAAGAAAAAGACTTTCCTTTCTCCAAAACCAGGTTGACTCTGCTTTTCTGGCAGCTTTGCACACCAGTTCCACACCAGTTTGTCCAGATATCTGGATCAAACCAGAAATATACGTTTCTGTGGTGGCTACTTCAATGCAAGCTCTTGCTACAGCCTCTGTGTTTTTTGGGTGTGTTTTCTGGATAGTATCTATGGACTTTAGAAGATGGAATATATTGTAGCATGTAATATTTTGTTTTTTTGTTGGCAAAAGTTTTTTGGTATCACATGGACACACAACAGGTATACATTCGTATTTTCTGAGTAAAAAGCTGCAGAAACCAGGTTAAAAATGATATTTGTGTTTGTAAACATGACATTGAATCCACTTGCCCAAGAAAAAGACTTTGCTTTTCTCAAAACCAGGTTGACTCTGCTTTTCTGGGTGCTTTGTGCACCAATTCCACACCAGTTTGTCCAGATAGGACTGGATGAATCCAGAAATATCCAGTTCTGTGGTGGCTGACTCAATCCCAGCTCTTGCTACAGCTTATGTGTTTGCTTGTGTTTTCTCGATAGTATCTATGGACTTTAGAAGTTGGAATATATTGTAGCATGTAACATTTTGTTGTTTTGTTGGCAAACATTAGTTGGTTTCACAAGGAAACACATCAGGTACAAATTCATGTTTTCGGAGTGAAAACCTGCAGAAACCAGGTTAAAAATGATATCTGTGTTTGTATACATGACCTTGAATCCACTTTCCCAAGAAAAAGACTTTCCTTTCTCCAAAACCAGGTTGACTCTGCTTTTCTGGCAGCTTTGCACACCAGTTCCACACCAGTTTGTCCAGATATCTGGATCAAACCAGAAATATACGTTTCTGTGGTGGCTACTTCAATGCAAGCTCTTGCTACAGCCTCTGTGTTTTTTGGGTGTGTTTTCTGGATAGTATCTATGGACTTTGGAAGATGGAATATATTGTAGCATGTAATATTTTGTTTTTTTGTTGGCAAAAGTTTTTTGGTATCACATGGACACACAACAGGTATACATTCGTATTTTCTGAGTAAAAAGCTGCAGAAACCAGGTTAAAAATGATATTTGTGTTTGTAAACATGACATTGAATCCACTTGCCCAAGAAAAAGACTTTGCTTTTCACAAAACCAGTTTGACTCTGCTTTTCTCTGTGCTTTGCACATGAATTCCACACCAGTTTGTCCAGATAGGGCTGAATGAAACCAGAGACATCCTGATCTGTGGTGGCTAACTCAATCCCAGCTCTTGTTACAGCTTCTGTGTTAGCTTGTGTTTTCTGGATAGTATCTATGGACTTTAGAGTTGTTATGGATTGTAGCATGTAACATTTTGGTTTTTTGTTGGCAAACGCTATTTGGTTTCACATGGACACACATCAGGTACACATTCGTGTTTTCTGAGTGAAAAGCTGCAGAAACCAGTTTAAAATGATATTTGTGTTTCTAAACATGACATTGAACCCACCTGTCCAAGAAAAAGACTTTGCTTTTCTCCAAAACCAGGTTGACTCTGCTTTTCAGGGTGCTCCACACACAATTCCACATGAGTTCATCCAGATAGGTCTGGATGAAACCAGAAATATCCGGTTCTGTGGTGGCTAACTCAATCCCAACTCTAGCTACAGCTTCTGTGTTTCTGCCTGTTCTCTAGATAGTATCTACGAACTTTAGGGTTGTGAATGCATTGTAGCATACAACATTTTGGTTTTTTGTCTGCAAACGCTAATTGGTTTCACATGGACACACAACAGGTACACATTTGTGTTTTCTGAGTGAAAAGCTGCAGAAACTAGGTGAATAATAATATGTGTGATTGTAAAAATGACTTTGCAACAACTTGCCCAAGAAAAAGACTTTGCTTTTCTCCAAAACCAGGTTGACTCTGCTTTTCTGGGTGCTTTGCACACCAATTCCACACCAGTTTGTCCAGATAGGGCTGGATGTAACGAGAAATATCTGGTTCTGTGGAGACTGAATCAATCCAAGCTCTTCCTCTAGCCTCTTTGTTTGTTTGTGTTTTCTGGATAGTATCTATGGACTTTAGTAGTTGGAATACATTGTAGCATATAACATTTTGGTTTTTTATTGGCAAACATTAATTGGTTTCACAAGGAAACACATCAGGTACACATTCTTGTTTTCTGAGTGAAAAGCTGCAAAAACTAGGTTAAAAATGATACTGTTGTTTTTTGACATGATATTGAATCCGCTTGCCCAACAAAAACACTTTGCTTTTCTCCAAAACCTGGTTGACTCTGCTTTTCTGGGTGCTTCACACACCAATTCCACATGAGTTTGTCCAGATAGGTCTGGATGAAACCAGAAATATCCGGTTCTGTGGTGGCTAACTCAATCCCAACTCTAGCTACAGCTTCTGTGTTTCTGCCTGTTCTCTAGATAGTATCTATGAACTTTAGGGTTGTGAATGCATTGTAGCATACAACATTTTGGTTTTTTGTCTGCAAACGCTAATTGGTTTCACATGGACACACAACAGGTACACATTTGTGTTTTCTGAGTGAAAAGCTGCAGAAACTAGGTGAATAATAATATGTGTGATTGTAAAAATGACTTTGCAACAACTTGCCCAAGAAAAAGACTTTGCTTTTCTCCAAAACCAGGTTGACTCTGCTTTTATGGGTGCTTTGCACACCAATTCCACACCAGTTTGTCCAGATAGGGCTGGATGAAACCAGAAATATCCGCTTCTCTGGTGGCTAACTTAATCTCAGCTCTTGCTACAGCTTTTGTGTTTCCTTGTGTTTTCTGGATAGTATCTATGGACTTTAGTGTTGTGAATGCCTTGTGGCATGTAACATTTAGTTGTTTTGTTGGCAAACTCTAATTGGTTTCACAAGGAGACACATCAGGTACACATTCGTGTTTTCTGAATGAAAAGCTGCAGAAACCAGGTTAAAAATTATGTTTGTGTTTGTAAACATCACATTGAGTCCACTTACCCAAGAAAAAGACTTTGCTTTTCTCCAAAACCAGTTTGACTCTCCTTGTCCGGGTGATTTGCACACCAATTACACACCAGTTTTTCCAGATAGGTCTGGATGAAACCAGAAATATCCGGTTCTGTGGTTGCTAACTCAATCACAGCTCTTGCTACAGCTTCGGTGTTTGTTTATGCTTTCTGGATACTATCTATGGACTTTAGAGTTGTGTATCAATTCTAGCATGTAACATTTTTTTAGGAAACACATCATGTACACATTCATGTTTTCTGAGTGAAATGCTGCAGAAACTAGATTAAAAATGGTATTTGTGTTTGTAAACATGACATTGAACCCACTTGCCCAAGAAAAGGACTTTGCTTCTCTCCCAAACCGGGTTGACTCTGCTTTTCTGGGTGCTTTGCACATGAATTCCTAACTCGTTTGTCCAGATAGGGCTGGATCAAACCAAAAATATCCGGTTCCGTGGTGGCTTACTCAATCCCAGCTCTTGCTACAGCATCCGAGTTTGTTTTTGTTTTCTGGATACTATCTATGGACTTTAGAAATTGGAATATATTGTAGCATGTAACATTTTGTTTTTTGTTGGCAAACGTGAATAGGTATCACAGGGACACACAGCAGGTTCACATTCGTATTTTCTGAGTGAAAACCTGCCGAAACCAGGTTAAAAATGATATTTGTGTTTGTAAACATGACATTGAATCCACTTGCCCAAGAAAAAGACTTTGCTTTTCTCAAAACCAGGTTGACTCTGCTTTTCTGGGTGCTTTGTGCACCAATTCCACACCAGTTTGTCCAGATAGGACTGGATGAATCCAGAAATATCCAGTTCTGTGGTGGCTAACTCAATCCCAGCTCTTGCTACAGCTTATGTGTTTGCTTGTGTTTTCTCGATAGTATCTATGGACTTTAGAAGTTGGAATATATTGTAGCATGTAACATTTTGTTGTTTTGTTGGCAAACATTAATTGGTTTCACAAGGAAACACATCAGGTACAAATTCATGTTTTCGGAGTGAAAACCTGCAGAAACCAGGTTAAAAATGATATCTGTGTTTGTATACATGACCTTGAATCCACTTTCCCAAGAAAAAGACTTTCCTTTCTCCAAAACCAGGTTGACTCTGCTTTTCTGGCAGCTTTGCACACCAGTTCCACACCAGTTTGTCCAGATATCTGGATCAAACCAGAAATATACGTTTCTGTGGTGGCTACTTCAATGCAAGCTCTTGCTACAGCCTCTGTGTTTTTTGGGTGTGTTTTCTGGATAGTATCTATGGACTTTAGAAGATGGAATATATTGTAGCATGTAATATTTTGTTTTTTTGTTGGCAAAAGTTTTTTGGTATCACATGGACACACAACAGGTATACATTCGTATTTTCTGAGTAAAAAGCTGCAGAAACCAGGTTAAAAATGATATTTGTGTTTGTAAACATGACATTGAATCCACTTGCCCAAGAAAAAGACTTTGCTTTTCTCAAAACCAGGTTGACTCTGCTTTTCTGGGTGCTTTGTGCACCAATTCCACACCAGTTTGTCCAGATAGGACTGGATGAATCCAGAAATATCCAGTTCTGTGGTGGCTGACTCAATCCCAGCTCTTGCTACAGCTTATGTGTTTGCTTGTGTTTTCTCGATAGTATCTATGGACTTTAGAAGTTGGAATATATTGTAGCATGTAACATTTTGTTGTTTTGTTGGCAAACATTAGTTGGTTTCACAAGGAAACACATCAGGTACAAATTCATGTTTTCGGAGTGAAAACCTGCAGAAACCAGGTTAAAAATGATATCTGTGTTTGTATACATGACCTTGAATCCACTTTCCCAAGAAAAAGACTTTCCTTTCTCCAAAACCAGGTTGACTCTGCTTTTCTGGCAGCTTTGCACACCAGTTCCACACCAGTTTGTCCAGATATCTGGATCAAACCAGAAATATACGTTTCTGTGGTGGCTACTTCAATGCAAGCTCTTGCTACAGCCTCTGTGTTTTTTGGGTGTGTTTTCTGGATAGTATCTATGGACTTTGGAAGATGGAATATATTGTAGCATGTAATATTTTGTTTTTTTGTTGGCAAAAGTTTTTTGGTATCACATGGACACACAACAGGTATACATTCGTATTTTCTGAGTAAAAAGCTGCAGAAACCAGGTTAAAAATGATATTTGTGTTTGTAAACATGACATTGAATCCACTTGCCCAAGAAAAAGACTTTGCTTTTCACAAAACCAGTTTGACTCTGCTTTTCTCTGTGCTTTGCACATGAATTCCACACCAGTTTGTCCAGATAGGGCTGAATGAAACCAGAGACATCCTGATCTGTGGTGGCTAACTCAATCCCAGCTCTTGTTACAGCTTCTGTGTTAGCTTGTGTTTTCTGGATAGTATCTATGGACTTTAGAGTTGTTATGGATTGTAGCATGTAACATTTTGGTTTTTTGTTGGCAAACGCTATTTGGTTTCACATGGACACACATCAGGTACACATTCGTGTTTTCTGAGTGAAAAGCTGCAGAAACCAGTTTAAAATGATATTTGTGTTTCTAAACATGACATTGAACCCACCTGTCCAAGAAAAAGACTTTGCTTTTCTCCAAAACCAGGTTGACTCTGCTTTTCAGGGTGCTCCACACACAATTCCACATGAGTTCATCCAGATAGGTCTGGATGAAACCAGAAATATCCGGTTCTGTGGTGGCTAACTCAATCCCAACTCTAGCTACAGCTTCTGTGTTTCTGCCTGTTCTCTAGATAGTATCTACGAACTTTAGGGTTGTGAATGCATTGTAGCATACAACATTTTGGTTTTTTGTCTGCAAACGCTAATTGGTTTCACATGGACACACAACAGGTACACATTTGTGTTTTCTGAGTGAAAAGCTGCAGAAACTAGGTGAATAATAATATGTGTGATTGTAAAAATGACTTTGCATCAACTTGCCCAAGAAAAAGACTTTGCTTTTCTCCAAAACCAGGTTGACTCTGCTTTTATGGGTGCTTTGCACACCAATTCCACACCAGTTTGTCCAGATAGGGCTGGATGAAACCAGAAATATCCGCTTCTCTGGTGGCTAACTTAATCTCAGCTCTTGCTACAGCTTTTGTGTTTCCTTGTGTTTTCTGGATAGTATCTATGGACTTTAGTGTTGTGAATGCCTTGTGGCATGTAACATTTAGTTGTTTTGTTGGCAAACTCTAATTGGTTTCACAAGGAGACACATCAGGTACACATTCGTGTTTTCTGAATGAAAAGCTGCAGAAACCAGGTTAAAAATGATGTTTGTGTTTGTAAACATCACATTGAGTCCACTTAACCAAGAAAAAGACTTTGCTTTTCTCCAAAACCAGGTTGACTCTCCTTGTCCGGGTGATTTGCACACCAATTACACACCAGTTTTTCCAGATAGGTCTGGATGAAACCAGAAATATCCGGTTCTGTGGTTGCTAACTCAATCACAGCTCTTGCTACAGCTTCGGTGTTTGTTTATGTTTTCTGGATACTATCTATGGACTTTAGAGTTGTGTATCAATTCTAGCATGTAACATTTTTTTAGGAAACACATCATGTACACATTCATGTTTTCTGAGTGAAATGCTGCAGAAACTAGATTAAAAATGGTATTTGTGTTTGTAAACATGACATTGAACCCACCTGTCCAAGAAAAAGACTTTGCTTCTATCCAAAACCAGATAGACTCTGCTTTTCTGGAAGTTTTTCACATGAATTCAACACCCATTTGTCCAGATAGGGCTGGATCAAACCAGAAATATCCGGTTCTGTGGTTGCTAACTCAATCACAGCTCTTGCTACAGCTTCTGTGTTTGTTTATGTTTTCTGGATACTATCTATGGACTTTAGAGTTGTGTATCAGTTGTAGCATGTAACTTTTTTTTAGGAAACACATCAGGTACACATTCATGTTTTCTGAGTGAAATGCTGCAGAAACTAGGTTAAAAATGATATTTGTGTTTGTAAACATGACATTGAACGCACTTGCCCAAGAAAAGGACTTTGCTTCTCTCCCAAACCGGGTTGACTCTGCTTTTCTGGGTGCTTTGCACATGAATTCCTAACTCGTTTGTCCAGATAGGGCTGGATCAAACCAAAAATATCCGGTTCCGTGGTGGCTTACTCAATCCCAGCTCTTGCTACAGCATCCGAGTTTGTTTTTGTTTTCTGGATACTATCTATGGACTTTAGAAATTGGAATATATTGTAGCATGTAACATTTTGTTTTTTGTTGGCAAACGTGAATAGGTATCACAGGGACACACAGCAGGTTCACATTCGTATTTTCTGAGTGAAAACCTGCCGAAACCAGGTTAAAAATGATATTTGTGTTTGTAAACATGACATTGAATCCACTTGCCCAAGAAAAAGACCTTGCTTCTCTCCAAAACCAGGTTGACTCTGCTTTTCTGGGTGCTTTGTGCACCAATTCCACACCAGTTTGTCCAGATAGGACTGGATGAATCCAGAAATATCCAGTTCTGTGGTGGCTGACTCAATCCCAGCTCTTGCTACAGCTTATGTGTTTGCTTGTGTTTTCTCGATAGTATCTATGGACTTTAGAAGTTGGAATATATTGTAGCATGTAACATTTTGTTGTTTTGTTGGCAAACATTAACTGGTTTCACAAGGAAACACATCAGGTACAAATTCATGTTTTCGGAGTGAAAACCTGCAGAAACCAGGTTAAAAATGATATCTGTGTTTGTATACATGACCTTGAATCCACTTTCCCAAGAAAAAGACTTTCCTTTCTCCAAAACCAGGTTGACTCTGCTTTTCTGGCAGCTTTGCACACCAGTTCCACACCAGTTTGTCCAGATATCTGGATCAAACCAGAAATATACGTTTCTGTGGTGGCTACTTCAATGCAAGCTCTTGCTACAGCCTCTGTGTTTTTTGGGTGTGTTTTCTGGATAGTATCTATGGACTTTAGAAGATGGAATATATTGTAGCATGTAATATTTTGTTTTTTTGTTGGCAAAAGTTTTTTGGTATCACATGGACACACAACAGGTATACATTCGTATTTTCTGAGTAAAAAGCTGCAGAAACCAGGTTAAAAATGATATTTGTGTTTGTAAACATGACATTGAATCCACTTGCCCAAGAAAAAGACTTTGCTTTTCACAAAACCAGTTTGACTCTGCTTTTCTCTGTGCTTTGCACATGAATTCCACACCAGTTTGTCCAGATAGGGCTGAATGAAACCAGAGACATCCTGATCTGTGGTGGCTAACTCAATCCCAGCTCTTGTTACAGCTTCTGTGTTAGCTTGTGTTTTCTGGATAGTATCTATGGACTTTAGAGTTGTTATGGATTGTAGCATGTAACATTTTGGTTTTTTGTTGGCAAACGCTATTTGGTTTCACATGGACACACATCAGGTACACATTCGTGTTTTCTGAGTGAAAAGCTGCAGAAACCAGTTTAAAATGATATTTGTGTTTGTAAACATGACATTGAACCCACCTGTCCAAGAAAAAGACTTTGCTTTTCTCCAAAACCAGGTTGACTCTGCTTTTCTGGGTGCTCCACACACAATTCCACATGAGTTCATCCAGATAGGTCTGGATGAAACCAGAAATATCCGGTTCTGTGGTGGCTAACTCAATCCCAACTCTAGCTACAGCTTCTGTGTTTCTGCCTGTTCTCTAGATAGTATCTACGAACTTTAGGGTTGTGAATGCATTGTAGCATACAACATTTTGGTTTTTTGTCTGCAAACGCTAATTGGTTTCACATGGACACACAACAGGTACACATTTGTGTTTTCTGAGTGAAAAGCTGCAGAAACTAGGTGAATAATAATATGTGTGATTGTAAAAATGACTTTGCATCAACTTGCCCAAGAAAAAGACTTTGCTTTTCTCCAAAACCAGGTTGACTCTGCTTTTATGGGTGCTTTGCACACCAATTCCGCACCAGTTTGTCCAGATAGGGCTGGATGAAACCAGAAATATCCGCTTCTCTGGTGGCTAACTTAATCTCAGCTCTTGCTACAGCTTTTGTGTTTCCTTGTGTTTTCTGGATAGTATCTATGGACTTTAGTGTTGTGAATGCCTTGTGGCATGTAACATTTAGTTGTTTTGTTGGCAAACTCTAATTGGTTTCACAAGGAGACACATCAGGTACACATTCGTGTTTTCTGAATGAAAAGCTGCAGAAACCAGGTTAAAAATGATGTTTGTGTTTGTAAACATCACATTGAGTCCACTTACCCAAGAAAAAGACTTTGCTTTTCTCCAAAACCAGGTTGACTCTCCTTGTCCGGGTGATTTGCACACCAATTACACACCAGTTTTTCCAGATAGGTCTGGATGAAACCAGAAATATCCGGTTCTGTGGTTGCTAACTCAATCACAGCTCTTGCTACAGCTTCGGTGTTTGTTTATGTTTTCTGGATACTATCTATGGACTTTAGAGTTGTGTATCAATTCTAGCATGTAACATTTTTTTAGGAAACACATCATGTACACATTCATGTTTTCTGAGTGAAATGCTGCAGAAACTAGATTAAAAATGGTATTTGTGTTTGTAAACATGACATTGAACCCACCTGTCCAAGAAAAAGACTTTGCTTCTATCCAAAACCAGATTGACTCTGCTTTTCTGGAAGTTTTTCACATGAATTCAACACCCATTTGTCCAGATAGGGCTGGATCAAACCAGAAATATCCGGTTCTGTGGTTGCTAACTCAATCACAGCTCTTGCTACAGCTTCTGTGTTTGTTTATGTTTTCTGGATACTATCTATGGACTTTAGAGTTGTGTATCAGTTGTAGCATGTAACTTTTTTTTAGGAAACACATCAGGTACACATTCATGTTTTCTGAGTGAAATGCTGCAGAAACTAGGTTAAAAATGATATTTGTGTTTGTAAACATGACATTGAACCCACTTGCCCAAGAAAAGGACTTTGCTTCTCTCCCAAACCGGGTTGACTCTGCTTTTCTGGGTGCTTTGCACATGCATTCCTAACTCGTTTGTCCAGATAGGGCTGGATCAAACCAAAAATATCCGGTTCCGTGGTGGCTTACTCAATCCCAGCTCTTGCTACAGCATCCGAGTTTGTTTTTGTTTTCTGGATACTATCTATGGACTTTAGAAATTGGAATATATTGTAGCATGTAACATTTTGTTTTTT
Source organism: Sylvilagus floridanus (assembly GCA_949820135.1). Taxonomy (NCBI): domain Eukaryota; kingdom Metazoa; phylum Chordata; class Mammalia; order Lagomorpha; family Leporidae; genus Sylvilagus; species Sylvilagus floridanus. The sequence goes on from OX463233.1 coordinate 83,893,813, forward strand.
GTTGGCAAACGTGAATAGGTATCACAGGGACACACAGCAGGTTCACATTCGTATTTTCTGAGTGAAAACCTGCCGAAACCAGGTTAAAAATGATATTTGTGTTTGTAAACATGACATTGAATCCACTTGCCCAAGAAAAAGACCTTGCTTCTCTCCAAAACCAGGTTGACTCTGCTTTTCTGGGTGCTTTGTGCACCAATTCCACACCAGTTTGTCCAGATAGGACTGGATGAATCCAGAAATATCCAGTTCTGTGGTGGCTGACTCAATCCCAGCTCTTGCTACAGCTTATGTGTTTGCTTGTGTTTTCTCGATAGTATCTATGGACTTTAGAAGTTGGAATATATTGTAGCATGTAACATTTTGTTGTTTTGTTGGCAAACATTAACTGGTTTCACAAGGAAACACATCAGGTACAAATTCATGTTTTCGGAGTGAAAACCTGCAGAAACCAGGTTAAAAATGATATCTGTGTTTGTATACATGACCTTGAATCCACTTTCCCAAGAAAAAGACTTTCCTTTCTCCAAAACCAGGTTGACTCTGCTTTTCTGGCAGCTTTGCACACCAGTTCCACACCAGTTTGTCCAGATATCTGGATCAAACCAGAAATATACGTTTCTGTGGTGGCTACTTCAATGCAAGCTCTTGCTACAGCCTCTGTGTTTTTTGGGTGTGTTTTCTGGATAGTATCTATGGACTTTAGAAGATGGAATATATTGTAGCATGTAATATTTTGTTTTTTTGTTGGCAAAAGTTTTTTGGTATCACATGGACACACAACAGGTATACATTCGTATTTTCTGAGTAAAAAGCTGCAGAAACCAGGTTAAAAATGATATTTGTGTTTGTAAACATGACATTGAATCCACTTGCCCAAGAAAAAGACTTTGCTTTTCACAAAACCAGTTTGACTCTGCTTTTCTCTGTGCTTTGCACATGAATTCCACACCAGTTTGTCCAGATAGGGCTGAATGAAACCAGAGACATCCTGATCTGTGGTGGCTAACTCAATCCCAGCTCTTGTTACAGCTTCTGTGTTAGCTTGTGTTTTCTGGATAGTATCTATGGACTTTAGAGTTGTTATGGATTGTAGCATGTAACATTTTGGTTTTTTGTTGGCAAACGCTATTTGGTTTCACATGGAGACACAACAGGTACACATTCGTGTTTTCTGAGTGAAAAGCTGCAGAAACCAGTTTAAAATGATATTTGTGTTTGTAAACATGACATTGAACCCACCTGTCCAAGAAAAAGACTTTGCTTTTCTCCAAAACCAGGTTGACTCTGCTTTTCTGGGTGCTCCACACACAATTCCACATGAGTTCATCCAGATAGGTCTGGATGAAACCAGAAATATCCGGTTCTGTGGTGGCTAACTCAATCCCAACTCTAGCTACAGCTTCTGTGTTTCTGCCTGTTCTCTAGATAGTATCTACGAACTTTAGGGTTGTGAATGCATTGTAGCATACAACATTTTGGTTTTTTGTCTGCAAACGCTAATTGGTTTCACATGGACACACAACAGGTACACATTTGTGTTTTCTGAGTGAAAAGCTGCAGAAACTAGGTGAATAATAATATGTCTGATTGTAAAAATGACTTTGCATCAACTTGCCCAAGAAAAAGACTTTGCTTTTCTCCAAAACCAGGTTGACTCTGCTTTTATGGGTGCTTTGCACACCAATTCCACACCAGTTTGTCCAGATAGGGCTGGATGAAACCAGAAATATCCGCTTCTCTGGTGGCTAACTTAATCTCAGCTCTTGCTACAGCTTTTGTGTTTCCTTGTGTTTTCTGGATAGTATCTATGGACTTTAGTGTTGTGAATGCCTTGTGGCATGTAACATTTAGTTGTTTTGTTGGCAAACTCTAATTGGTTTCACAAGGAGACACATCAGGTACACATTCATGTTTTCTGAGTGAAATGCTGCAGACACTAGGTTAAAAATGATATTTGTGTTTGTAAATATGACATTGAACCCACTTGCCCAAGAAAAAGACTTAGCTTCTCTCCCAAAACGGGTTGACTCTGCTTTTCTGGCAGCTTTGCACACGAATTCCAAACTCGTTTGTCCTGATAGGGCTGGATCAAACCAAAAATATCCGGTTCTCTGGTGGCTTCCTCAATCCAAGCTCTTGCTACAGCATCTGAGTTTGTTTGTGTTTTCTGGATAGTATCTATGGACTTTAGAAATTGGAATATATTGTAGCATGTAACATTTTGTTTTTTTGTTGACAAATGCGAATAGGTATCACAACAGGTTCAAATTCGTATTTTCTGAGTGAAAACCTGCCGAAACCAGGTTAAAAATGATATTTGTGTTTGTAAACATGACATTGAATCCACTTGCCCAAGAAAAAGACTTTGCTTTTCTCAAAACCAGGTTGACTCTGCTTTTCTGGGTGCTTTGTGCACCAATTCCACACTAGTTTGCACAGATAGGACTGTTATGAAACCAGAAATTTCCAGTTCTGTGGTGGCTAACTCAATCCCAGCTCTTGCTACAGCTTATGTGTTTGCTTGTGTTTTCTCGATAGTATCTATGGACTTAGAAGTTGGAATATATTGTAGCATGTAACATTTTGTTGTTTTGTTGGCAAACGTTAATTGGTTTCACAAGGAAACACATCAGGCACAAATTCATGTTTTCCGAGTGAAAACCTGCAGAAACCAGGTTAAAAATGATATCCCTGTTTGTATACATGACCTTGAATCCACTTTCCCAAGAAAAAGACTTTCCTTTCTCCAAAACCAGGTTGACTCTGCTTTTCTGGCAGCTTTGCACACCAGTTCCACACCAGTTTGTCCAGATATCTGGATCAAACCAGAAATATACGTTTCTGTGGTGGCTACTTCAATGCAAGCTCTTGCTACAGCCTCTGTGTTTTTTGGGTGTGTTTTCTGGATAGTATCTATGGACTTTAGAAGATGGAATATATTGTAGCATGTAATATTTTGTTTTTTTGTTGGCAAAAGTTTTTTGGTATCACATGGACACACAACAGGTATACATTCGTATTTTCTGAGTAAAAAGCTGCAGAAACCAGGTTAAAAATGATATTTGTGTTTGTAAACATGACATTGAATCCACTTGCCCAAGAAAAAGACTTTGCTTTTCACAAAACCAGTTTGACTCTGCTTTTCTCTGTGCTTTGCACATGAATTCCACACCAGTTTGTCCAGATAGGGCTGAATGAAACCAGAGACATCCTGATCTGTGGTGGCTAACTCAATCCCAGCTCTTGTTACAGCTTCTGTGTTAGCTTGTGTTTTCTGGATAGTATCTATGGACTTTAGAGTTGTTATGGATTGTAGCATGTAACATTTTGGTTTTTTGTTGGCAAACGCTATTTGGTTTCACATGGACACACATCAGGTACACATTCGTGTTTTCTGAGTGAAAAGCTGCAGAAACCAGTTTAAAATGATATTTGTGTTTGTAAACATGACATTGAACCCACCTGTCCAAGAAAAAGACTTTGCTTTTCTCCAAAACCAGGTTGACTCTGCTTTTCTGGGTGCTCCACACACAATTCCACATGAGTTCATCCAGATAGGTCTGGATGAAACCAGAAATATCCGGTTCTGTGGTGGCTAACTCAATCCCAACTCTAGCTACAGCTTCTGTGTTTCTGCCTGTTCTCTAGATAGTATCTACGAACTTTAGGGTTGTGAATGCATTGTAGCATACAACATTTTGGTTTTTTGTCTGCAAACGCTAATTGGTTTCACATGGACACACAACAGGTACACATTTGTGTTTTCTGAGTGAAAAGCTGCAGAAACTAGGTGAATAATAATATGTGTGATTGTAAAAATGACTTTGCATCAACTTGCCCAAGAAAAAGACTTTGCTTTTCTCCAAAACCAGGTTGACTCTGCTTTTATGGGTGCTTTGCACACCAATTCCACACCAGTTTGTCCAGTAGGGCTGGATGAAACCAGAAATATCCGCTTCTCTGGTGGCTAACTTAATCTCAGCTCTTGCTACAGCTTTTGTGTTTCCTTGTGTTTTCTGGATAGTATCTATGGACTTTAGTGTTGTGAATGCCTTGTGGCATGTAACATTTAGTTGTTTTGTTGGCAAACTCTAATTGGTTTCACAAGGAGACACATCAGGTACACATTCATGTTTTCTGAGTGAAATGCTGCAGAAACTAGGTTAAAAATGATATTTGTGTTTGTAAATATGACATTGAACCCACTTGCCCAAGAAAAAGACTTAGCTTCTCTCCCAAAACGGGTTGACTCTGCTTTTCTGGCAGCTTTGCACACGAATTCCAAACTCGTTTGTCCTGATAGGGCTGGATCAAACCAAAAATATCCGGTTCTCTGGTGGCTTCCTCAATCCAAGCTCTTGCTACAGCATCTGAGTTTGTTTGTGTTTTCTGGATAGTATCTATGGACTTTAGAAATTGGAATATATTGTAGCATGTAACATTTTGTTTTTTTGTTGGCAAATGCGAATAGGTATCACAACAGGTTCAAATTCGTATTTTCTGAGTGAAAACCTGCCGAAACCAGGTTAAAAATGATATTTGTGTTTGTAAACATGACATTGAATCCACTTGCCCAAGAAAAAGACTTTGCTTTTCTCAAAACCAGGTTGACTCTGCTTTTCTGGGTGCTTTGTGCACCAATTCCACACTAGTTTGCACAGATAGGACTGTTATGAAACCAGAAATTTCCAGTTCTGTGGTGGCTAACTCAATCCCAGCTCTTGCTACAGCTTATGTGTTTGCTTGTGTTTTCTCGATAGTATCTATGGACTTAGAAGTTGGAATATATTGTAGCATGTAACATTTTGTTGTTTTGTTGGCAAACATTAATTGGTTTCACAAGGAAACACATCAGGCACAAATTCATGTTTTCCGAGTGAAAACCTGCAGAAACCAGGTTAAAAATGATATCCCTGTTTGTATACATGACCTTGAATCCACTTTCCCAAGAAAAAGACTTTCCTTTCTCCAAAACCAGGTTGACTCTGCTTTTCTGGCAGCTTTGCACACCAGTTCCACACCCGTTTGTCCAGATATCTGGATCAAACCAGAAATATACGTTTCTGTGGTGGCTACTTCAATGCAAGCTCTTGCTACAGCCTCTGTGTTTTTTGGGTGTGTTTTCTGGATAGTATCTATGGACTTTAGAAGATGGAATATATTGTAGCATGTAATATTTTCTTTTTTTGTTGGCAAAAGTTTTTTGGTATCACATGGACACACAACAGGTATACATTCGTACTTTCTGAGTAAAAAGCTGCAGAAACCAGGTTAAAAATGATATTTGTGTTTGTAAACATGACATTGAATCCACTTGCCCAAGAAAAAGACTTTGCTTTTCACAAAACCAGTTTGACTCTGCTTTTCTCTGTGCTTTGCACATGAATTCCACACCAGTTTGTCCAGATAGGGCTGAATGAAACCAGAGACATCCTGATCTGTGGTGGCTAACTCAATCCCAGCTCTTGTTACAGCTTCTGTGTTAGCTTGTGTTTTCTGGATAGTATCTATGGACTTTAGAGTTGTTATGGATTGTAGCATGTAACATTTTGGTTTTTTGTTGGCAAACGCTATTTGGTTTCACATGGACACACATCAGGTACACATTCGTGTTTTCTGAGTGAAAAGCTGCAGAAACCAGTTTAAAATGATATTTGTGTTTGTAAACATGACATTGAACCCACCTGTCCAAGAAAAAGACTTTGCTTTTCTCCAAAACCAGGTTGACTCTGCTTTTCTGGGTGCTCCACACACAATTCCACATGAGTTCATCCAGATAGGTCTGGATGAAACCAGAAATATCCGGTTCTGTGGTGGCTAACTCAATCCCAACTCTAGCTACAGCTTCTGTGTTTCTGCCTGTTCTCTAGATAGTATCTACGAACTTTAGGGTTGTGAATGCATTGTAGCATACAAAATTTTGGTTTTTTGTCTGCAAACGCTAATTGGTTTCACATGGACACACAACAGGTACACATTTGTGTTTTCTGAGTGAAAAGCTGCAGAAACTAGGTGAATAATAATATGTGTGATTGTAAAAATGACTTTGCATCAACTTGCCCAAGAAAAAGACTTTGCTTTTCTCCAAAACCAGGTTGACTCTGCTTTTATGGGTGCTTTGCACACCAATTCCACACCAGTTTGTCCAGATAGGGCTGGATGAAACCAGAAATATCCGCTTCTCTGGTGGCTAACTTAATCTCAGCTCTTGCTACAGCTTTTGTGTTTCCTTGTGTTTTCTGGATAGTATCTATGGACTTTAGTGTTGTGAATGCCTTGTGGCATGTAACATTTAGTTGTTTTGTTGGCAAACTCTAATTGGTTTCACAAGGAGACACATCAGGTACACATTCGTGTTTTCTGAATGAAAAGCTGCAGAAACCAGGTTAAAAATTATGTTTGTGTTTGTAAACATCACATTGAGTCCACTTACCCAAGAAAAAGACTTTGCTTTTCTCCAAAACCAGTTTGACTCTCCTTGTCCGGGTGATTTGCACACCAATTACACACCAGTTTTTCCAGATAGGTCTGGATGAAACCAGAAATATCCGGTTCTGTGGTTGCTAACTCAATCACAGCTCTTGCTACAGCTTCGGTGTTTGTTTATGTTTTCTGGATACTATCTATGGACTTTAGAGTTGTGTATCAATTCTAGCATGTAACATTTTTTTAGGAAACACATCATGTACACATTCATGTTTTCTGAGTGAAATGCTGCAGAAACTAGATTAAAAATGGTATTTGTGTTTGTAAACATGACATTGAACCCACCTGTCCAAGAAAAAGACTTTGCTTCTATCCAAAACCAGATTGACTCTGCTTTTCTGGAAGTTTTTCACATGAATTCAACACCCATTTGTCCAGATAGGGCTGGATCAAACCAGAAATATCCGGTTCTGTGGTTGCTAACTCAATCACAGCTCTTGCTACAGCTTCTGTGTTTGTTTATGTTTTCTGGATACTATCTATGGACTTTAGAGTTGTGTATCAGTTGTAGCATGTAACTTTTTTTTAGGAAACACATCAGGTACACATTCATGTTTTCTGAGTGAAATGCTGCAGAAACTAGGTTAAAAATGATATTTGTGTTTGTAAACATGACATTGAACCCACTTGCCCAAGAAAAGGACTTTGCTTCTCTCCCAAACCGGGTTGACTCTGCTTTTCTGGGTGCTTTGCACATGAATTCCTAACTCGTTTGTCTAGATAGGGCTGGATCAAACCAAAAATATCCGGTTCCGTGGTGGCTTACTCAATCCAATCTTGCTACAGCATCCGAGTTTGTTTTTGTTTTCTGGATACTATCTATGGACTTTAGAAATTGGAATATATTGTAGCATGTAACATTTTGTTTTTTGTTGGCAAACGTGAATAGGTATCACAGGGACACACAGCAGGTTCACATTCGTATTTTCTGAGTGAAAACCTGCCGAAACCAGGTTAAAAATGATATTTGTGTTTGTAAACATGACATTGAATCCACTTGCCCAAGAAAAAGACTTTGCTTTTCTCAAAACCAGGTTGACTCTGCTTTTCTGGGTGCTTTGTGCACCAATTCCACACCAGTTTGTCCAGATAGGACTGGATGAATCCAGAAATATCCAGTTCTGTGGTGGCTAACTCAATCCCAGCTCTTGCTACAGCTTATGTGTTTGCTTGTGTTTTCTCGATAGTATCTATGGACTTTAGAAGTTGGAATATATTGTAGCATGTAACATTTTGTTGTTTTGTTGGCAAACATTAGTTGGTTTCACAAGGAAACACATCAGGTACAAATTCATGTTTTCGGAGTGAAAACCTGCAGAAACCAGGTTAAAAATGATATCTGTGTTTGTATACATGACCTTGAATCCACTTTCCCAAGAAAAAGACTTTCCTTTCTCCAAAACCAGGTTGACTCTGCTTTTCTGGCAGCTTTGCACACCAGTTCCACACCAGTTTGTCCAGATATCTGGATCAAACCAGAAATATACGTTTCTGTGGTGGCTACTTCAATGCAAGCTCTTGCTACAGCCTCTGTGTTTTTTGGGTGTGTTTTCTGGATAGTATCTATGGACTTTAGAAGATGGAATATATTGTAGCATGTAATATTTTCTTTTTTTGTTGGCAAAAGTTTTTTGGTATCACATGGACACACAACAGGTATACATTCGTACTTTCTGAGTAAAAAGCTGCAGAAACCAGGTTAAAAATGATATTTGTGTTTGTAAACATGACATTGAATCCACTTGCCCAAGAAAAAGACTTTGCTTTTCACAAAACCAGTTTGACTCTGCTTTTCTCTGTGCTTTGCACATGAATTCCACACCAGTTTGTCCAGATAGGGCTGAATGAAACCAGAGACATCCTGATCTGTGGTGGCTAACTCAATCCCAGCTCTTGTTACAGCTTCTGTGTTAGCTTGTGTTTTCTGGATAGTATCTATGGACTTTAGAGTTGTTATGGATTGTAGCATGTAACATTTTGGTTTTTTGTTGGCAAACGCTATTTGGTTTCACAAGGACACACATCAGGTACACATTCGTGTTTTCTGAGTGAAAAGCTGCAGAAACCAGGTTAAAAATGATATTTGTGTTTGTAAACATCACATTGAGTCCACCTGCCCAAGAAAAAGACTTTGCTTTTCTCCAAAACCAGGTTGACTCTGCTTTTCTGGGTCTTTGCACACCAATTCCACACCAGTTTGTCCAGATAGGGCTGGATGTAACGAGAAATATCTGGTTCTGTGGAGACTGAATCAATCCAAGCTCTTCCTACAGCCTCTTTGTTTGTTTGTGTTTTCTGGATAGTATCTATGGACTTTAGTAGTTGGAATACATTGTAGCATATAACATTTTGGTTTTTTATTGGCAAACATTAATTGGTTTCACAAGGAAACACATCAGGTACACATTCTTGTTTTCTGAGTGAAAAGCTGCAAAAACTAGGTTAAAAATGATACTGTTGTTTTTTGACATGATATTGAATCCGCTTGCCCAACAAAAACACTTTGCTTTTCTCCAAAACCTGGTTGACTCTGCTTTTCTGGGTGCTTCACACACCAATTCCACATGAGTTTGTCCAGATAGGTCTGGATGAAACCAGAAATATCCGGTTCTGTGGTGGCTAACTCAATCCCAACTCTAGCTACAGCTTCTGTGTTTCTGCCTGTTCTCTAGATAGTATCTACGAACTTTAGGGTTGTGAATGCATTGTAGCATACAACATTTTGCTTTTTTGTCTGCAAACGCTAATTGGTTTCACATGGACACACAACAGGTACACATTTGTGTTTTCTGAGTGAAAAGCTGCAGAAACTAGGTGAATAATAATATGTGTGATTGTAAAAATGACTTTGCATCAACTTGCCCAAGAAAAAGACTTTGCTTTTCTCCAAAACCAGGTTGACTCTGCTTTTATGGGTGCTTTGCACACCAATTCCACACCAGTTTGTCCAGATAGGGCTGGATGAAACCAGAAATATCCGCTTCTCTGGTGGCTAACTTAATCTCAGCTCTTGCTACAGCTTTTGTGTTTCCTTGTGTTTTCTGGATAGTATCTATGGACTTTAGTGTTGTGAATGCCTTGTGGCATGTAACATTTAGTTGTTTTGTTGGCAAACTCTAATTGGTTTCACAAGGAGACACATCAGGTACACATTCGTGTTTTCTGAATGAAAAGCTGCAGAAACCAGGTTAAAAATTATGTTTGTGTTTGTAAACATCACATTGAGTCCACTTACCCAAGAAAAAGACTTTGCTTTTCTCCAAAACCAGTTTGACTCTCCTTGTCCGGGTGATTTGCACACCAATTACACACCAGTTTTTCCAGATAGGTCTGGATGAAACCAGAAATATCCGGTTCTGTGGTTGCTAACTCAATCACAGCTCTTGCTACAGCTTCGGTGTTTGTTTATGTTTTCTGGATACTATCTATGGACTTTAGAGTTGTGTATCAATTCTAGCATGTAACATTTTTTTAGGAAACACATCATGTACACATTCATGTTTTCTGAGTGAAATGCTGCAGAAACTAGATTAAAAATGGTATTTGTGTTTGTAAACATGACATTGAACCCACCTGTCCAAGAAAAAGACTTTGCTTCTATCCAAAACCAGATTGACTCTGCTTTTCTGGAAGTTTTTCACATGAATTCAACACCCATTTGTCCAGATAGGGCTGGATCAAACCAGAAATATCCGGTTCTGTGGTTGCTAAATCAATCACAGCTCTTGCTACAGCTTCTGTGTTTGTTTATGTTTTCTGGATACTATCTATGGACTTTAGAGTTGTGTATCAGTTGTAGCATGTAACTTTTTTTTAGGAAACACATCAGGTACACATTCATGTTTTCTGAGTGAAATGCTGCAGAAACTAGGTTAAAAATGATATTTGTGTTTGTAAACATGACATTGAACCCACTTGCCCAAGAAAAGGACTTTGCTTCTCTCCCAAACCGGGTTGACTCTGCTTTTCTGGGTGCTTTGCACATGAATTCCTAACTCGTTTGTCCAGATAGGGCTGTATCAAACCAAAAATATCCGGTTCCGTGGTGGCTTACTCAATCCCAGCTCTTGCTACACCATCCGAGTTTGTTTTTGTTTTCTGGATACTATCTATGGACTTTAGAAATTGGAATATATTGTAGCATGTAACATTTTGTTTTTTGTTGGCAAATGTGAATAGGTATCACAGGGACACACAGCAGGTTCACATTCATATTTTCTGAGTGAAAACCTGCCGAAACCAGGTTAAAAATGATATTTGTGTTTGTAAACATGACATTGAATCCACTTGCCCAAGAAAAAGACTTTGCTTTTCTCAAAACCAGGTTGACTCTGCTTTTCTGGGTGCTTTGTGCACCAATTCCACACCAGTTTGTCCAGATAGGACTGGATGAATCCAGAAATATCCAGTTCTGTGGTGGCTGACTCAATCCCAGCTCTTGCTACAGCTTATGTGTTTGCTTGTGTTTTCTCGATAGTATCTATGGACTTTAGAAGTTGGAATATATTGTAGCATGTAACATTTTGTTGTTTTGTTGGCAAACATTAGTTGGTTTCACAAGGAAACACATCAGGTACAAATTCATGTTTTCGGAGTGAAAACCTGCAGAAACCAGGTTAAAAATGATATCTGTGTTTGTATACATGACCTTGAATCCACTTTCCCAAGAAAAAGACTTTCCTTTCTCCAAAACCAGGTTGACTCTGCTTTTCTGGCAGCTTTGCACACCAGTTCCACACCAGTTTGTCCAGATATCTGGATCAAACCAGAAATATACGTTTCTGTGGTGGCTACTTCAATGCAAGCTCTTGCTACAGCCTCTGTGTTTTTTGGGTGTGTTTTCTGGATAGTATCTATGGACTTTAGAAGATGGAATATATTGTAGCATGTAATATTTTGTTTTTTTGTTGGCAAAAGTTTTTTGGTATCACATGGACACACAACAGGTATACATTCGTATTTTCTGAGTAAAAAGCTGCAGAAACCAGGTTAAAAATGATATTTGTGTTTGTAAACATGACATTGAATCCACTTGCCCAAGAAAAAGACTTTGCTTTTCACAAAACCAGTTTGACTCTGCTTTTCTCTGTGCTTTGCACATGAATTCCACACCAGTTTGTCCAGATAGGGCTGAATGAAACCAGAGACATCCTGATCTGTGGTGGCTAACTCAATCCCAGCTCTTGTTACAGCTTCTGTGTTAGCTTGTGTTTTCTGGATAGTATCTATGGACTTTAGAGTTGTTATGGATTGTAGCATGTAACATTTTGGTTTTTTGTTGGCAAACGCTATTTGGTTTCACATGGAGACACAACAGGTACACATTCGTGTTTTCTGAGTGAAAAGCTGCAGAAACCAGTTTAAAATGATATTTGTGTTTGTAAACATGACATTGAACCCACCTGTCCAAGAAAAAGACTTTGCTTTTCTCCAAAACCAGGTTGACTCTGCTTTTCTGGGTGCTCCACACACAATTCCACATGAGTTCATCCAGATAGGTCTGGATGAAACCAGAAATATCCAGTTCTGTGGTGGCTAACTCAATCCCAACTCTAGCTACAGCTTCTGTGTTTCTGCCTGTTCTCTAGATAGTATCTACGAACTTTAGGGTTGTGAATGCATTGTAGCATACAACATTTTGGTTTTTTGTCTGCAAACGCTAATTGGTTTCACATGGACACACAACAGGTACACATTTGTGTTTTCTGAGTGAAAAGCTGCAGAAACTAGGTGAATAATAATATGTGTGATTGTAAAAATGACTTTGCATCAACTTGCCCAAGAAAAAGACTTTGCTTTTCTCCAAAACCAGGTTGACTCTGCTTTTATGGGTGCTTTGCACACCAATTCCACACCAGTTTGTCCAGTAGGGCTGGATGAAACCAGAAATATCCGCTTCTCTGGTGGCTAACTTAATCTCAGCTCTTGCTACAGCTTTTGTGTTTCCTTGTGTTTTCTGGATAGTATCTATGGACTTTAGTGTTGTGAATGCCTTGTGGCATGTAACATTTAGTTGTTTTGTTGGCAAACTCTAATTGGTTTCACAAGGAGACACATCAGGTACACATTCGTGTTTTCTGAGTGAAAAGCTGCAGAAACCAGTTTAAAATGATATTTGTGTTTGTAAACATGACATTGAACCCACCTGTCCAAGAAAAAGACTTTGCTTTTCTCCAAAACCAGGTTGACTCTGCTTTTCTGGGTGCTCCACACACAATTCCACATGAGTTCATCCAGATAGGTCTGGATGAAACCAGAAATATCCGGTTCTGTGGTGGCTAACTCAATCCCAACTCTAGCTACAGCTTCTGTGTTTCTGCCTGTTCTCTAGATAGTATCTACGAACTTTAGGGTTGTGAATGCATTGTAGCATACAACATTTTGGTTTTTTGTCTGCAAACGCTAATTGGTTTCACATGGACACACAACAGGTACACATTTGTGTTTTCTGAGTGAAAAGCTGCAGAAACTAGGTGAATAATAATATGTGTGATTGTAAAAATGACTTTGCATCAACTTGCCCAAGAAAAAGACTTTGCTTTTCTCCAAAACCAGGTTGACTCTGCTTTTATGGGTGCTTTGCACACCAATTCCACACCAGTTTGTCCAGTAGGGCTGGATGAAACCAGAAATATCCGCTTCTCTGGTGGCTAACTTAATCTCAGCTCTTGCTACAGCTTTTGTGTTTCCTTGTGTTTTCTGGATAGTATCTATGGACTTTAGTGTTGTGAATGCCTTGTGGCATGTAACATTTAGTTGTTTTGTTGGCAAACTCTAATTGGTTTCACAAGGAGACACATCAGGTACACATTCATGTTTTCTGAGTGAAATGCTGCAGAAACTAGGTTAAAAATGATATTTGTGTTTGTAAATATGACATTGAACCCACTTGCCCAAGAAAAAGACTTAGCTTCTCTCCCAAAACGGGTTGACTCTGCTTTTCTGGCAGCTTTGCACACGAATTCCAAACTCGTTTGTCCTGATAGGGCTGGATCAAACCAAAAATATCCGGTTCTCTGGTGGCTTCCTCAATCCAAGCTCTTGCTACAGCATCTGAGTTTGTTTGTGTTTTCTGGATAGTATCTATGGACTTTAGAAATTGGAATATATTGTAGCATGTAACATTTTGTTTTTTTGTTGGCAAATGCGAATAGGTATCACAACAGGTTCAAATTCGTATTTTCTGAGTGAAAACCTGCCGAAACCAGGTTAAAAATGATATTTGTGTTTGTAAACATGACATTGAATCCACTTGCCCAAGAAAAAGACTTTGCTTTTCTCAAAACCAGGTTGACTCTGCTTTTCTGGGTGCTTTGTGCACCAATTCCACACTAGTTTGCACAGATAGGACTGTTATGAAACCAGAAATTTCCAGTTCTGTGGTGGCTAACTCAATCCCAGCTCTTGCTACAGCTTATGTGTTTGCTTGTGTTTTCTCGATAGTATCTATGGACTTAGAAGTTGGAATATATTGTAGCATGTAACATTTTGTTGTTTTGTTGGCAAACGTTAATTGGTTTCACAAGGAAACACATCAGGCACAAATTCATGTTTTCCGAGTGAAAACCTGCAGAAACCAGGTTAAAAATGATATCCCTGTTTGTATACATGACCTTGAATCCACTTTCCCAAGAAAAAGACTTTCCTTTCTCCAAAACCAGGTTGACTCTGCTTTTCTGGCAGCTTTGCACACCAGTTCCACACCCGTTTGTCCAGATATCTGGATCAAACCAGAAATATCCGTTTCTGTGGTGGCTACTTCAATGCAAGCTCTTGCTACAGCCTCTGTGTTTTTTGGGTGTGTTTTCTGGATAGTATCTATGGACTTTAGAAGATGGAATATATTGTAGCGTGTAACATTTTGGTTTTTTGTTGGCAAACGTTAATTGGTATCACATGGACACACAACAGGTACACATTCATGTTTTCTGAGTGAAAAGCTGCAGAAACCAGGTTAAAAATGATATTGGTGTTTGTAAACATGACATTGAATCCACTTGCCCAAGAAACAGACTTTGCATTTCTCCAAAACCAGGTTGTCTCTGCTTGTCTGGGTGCTTTGCACACCAGTTCCACACCAGTTTGACCAGATTTGGCTGGATGAACCCAGAAACATCCTGTTCTGTGGTGGCTAACTCAATCCCAGCTTTGCTACAGCTTCTGGGTTTGCTTGTGTTTTTTCGATAGTATCTATGGACTTTAGAGGTTGGAGTATATTTTAGCATGTAATATTTTGTTTTTCTGTTGGCAAACGCTAATTGGTTTCACATGGAGGGATAACATGTACACATTCGGGTTTCTGAGGGAAAAGCTGCAGCAAGCAGGTTAAAAATGATATTTGTATTTGTAAACATGACATTGAACCCATTTTCCAAGAAAAAGACCTTGCTTCTCTCCAAAACCAGGTTGACTCTGCTTTTCTGGGTGCTTGGCACACCAATTCCACACCAGTTTGTCCAGATAGGGCTGGATTAATCCAGAAATATATGGTTCTGTGGTGTCTAACCAATCCAAGCTCTTGCTACAGCCTCTGTGTTTCCTTGTGTTTTCTGGATAGTATCTATGGACTTTAGAGGTTGGAATATATTGCACATGGACCATTTAGTTGTTTTGTTGGCAAACGTTAATTAGTTTCACAAGGACACACATGAGGTACACATTCATGTTTTCAGAGTGAAAAGCTGCAGAAACCAAGTGAAAAATCATATTTGTGCTTGTAAAAATGAAAGAAAAAGACCTTGCTTTTCTCCAAAACTAGGTTTACTCTGCTTTTCTGGGTGCTTTGCACATGAATTCCACACCAGTTTGTCCAGATTTGGCTGGATGAAAACAGAAAAATCCGGTTCTGTGTTGGCTAACTGAATCTAAGCTCTTACTACACCTTCTGTGTTTGCTTGTGTTTTCTGGATAGTACATACAAACTTTAAGGTTGTGAATGCATTGTAGCATACAACATTTTGATTTTTTGTTGTCAAATGCTAATTGCTTTCACAAGAACACAAATCAGGTACACAATCATGTTTTCTGAGTAAAAACCTGCAGAAACCAGGTTAAAAATGATATTTGTGTTGTAAACATGACATTGAATCCACTTGCCCAGGAAAAAGACTTTGCTTTTCTCCAAAACCAGGTTGACTCTGCTTTTCTCGGAGCTTTGCACACCAATTCCACAAAGGTTGGTCCAGAAAGCGCTGGATGAAACCAGAAATAACCGGTTCTGTTGTGGCTAACTCAATCCCAGCTCTTGCTACAGCCTCTGTGTTTGCTTGTGTTTTCTCGAATGTATCGATGGACTTTAGAGTTGTGAATGCATTGTAGCATGTAACATTTTGTGTTTCTATTGACAAACGCTAATTGGATTCACATGGAAACACAACAGGAACACATTCGTGTTTTCTGAATAAAAAGCTGCAGAAACCAGGTTAAAAATGATATTGGTGTTTATAAACATGACATTGAATCCACTTGCCCAAGAAAATGACTTTGCTTTTCTCCAAAACCAGGTTGACTCTGCTTTTATGGGTGCTTTGCACACCAATTTCACACCAGTTTGCCCAGATAGGGCTGGATGAAACCAGAAATATCTGGTTCTGTGGTGGCTAACTCAATCCAAGCTCTTGCTACAGCTTTTGTGTTTGTTTGTGTTTTCACGAGAGTATCTATGGTCTTTAGAGTTGTGAATTTTTTGTAGCTTCTAACACTTTGCTTTTTTGTTGGCAAACGCAAATTGGTTTCACAGGGAGACACAACAAGTACACATTCGTGTTTTCGGAGTGAAAAGCTGCAGAAACCAGGTTAAAAATGATACTGGTGTTTGTAAACATGACATTGAATCCACTTGAACTAGCAAAAGACTTTGTTTTTCTCCAACACAAGTTTGCTTCTGCTGTTCTGGGTGCTTTGCACACCAATTCCACACCACTTTTTGCAGATATGTCCGGATTAATCTAGACATATCTGGATCTTTGGTGGCTAACTCAATCCCAGTTCTTGCTAAAGCTTCTGTGTTTGCTTGTGTTTTCTGGATAGTATCTATGGACTTTAGAGTTGTGTATGAATTATAGCATGTAAAGTTTTCGTTTTTCTTTGGCCGACACTAATAGGTTTCACATGGACAAGCAACAGGTACACCTTCGAGTTTTATAAGTGAAAAGCTGCAGAAACCATGTTAAAAATGATATTTGTGTTTCTAAACATGACATTGATTCCAATTACCCAAGAAAAATATTTTGCTTTTCTCCAAAACCAGGTTGACTCTGCTTTTCTGGTGCTTTGCACATCAATTCCAGACCAGTTTGTCCCGATAGGGCTGGATGAAACCAGAAATATCCGGTTCTGTGGCTGCTCACTCAATCCAAGCTCTTGCTACAGCCTCTGCATTTCTTTGTGTTTTCCCGATAGTATCTAAGGACTTTAGAGTTATGAATGCATTGTACCATGTAATATTTTGTTTCTCTGTTGGCAAACCCTAATTGGTTTCACATGGAGACACACAGGTACACTTTCGTGTTTTCTGAGTAAAAAGCTGCAGAAACCAGGTTCAAAATGATATTGGTGTTTGTAAACATGACATAGATTCCACTTGCCCAAGAAAATGACATGCTTTTCTCCAAAACCAGGTTGACTCTGCTTTCCTGGGTGCGTTGCACACCAATTCCACACAGGGTATGCAGATATGTCTGGATCAAAGCAGAAATATCTGGTTCTGTGGTGGCTAACTCAATCCCAACTCTTGCTACATCTTCTGTGTTTGCTTGTGTTTTCTGGATAGTATCTATGGACTTTAGAGTTGTTTATGAATTATAGCATGTAACATTTTGGTTTTTCTTTGGCCTACGCTAATAGGTTTCACATGGAGACGCAACAGGTACACCTTCGTGTTTTCTAAGTGAAAAGCTGCAGAAACCATGTTAAAAATGATATTGTGTTTCTAAACATGACATTGATTCCAATTGCCCAAGAAAAAGATTTTGCTTTTCTCCAAAACCAGGTTGACTCTGCTTGTCTGATGCTTTGCACACCAATTCCAGACCAGTTTGTCCCGATAGGGCTGGATGAAACCAGAAATATCCAGTTCTGTGGTTGCTCACTCAATCCAAGCTCTTGCTACAGCCTCTGCGTTTCTTTGTGTTTTCCCGATAGTATCTAAGGACTTTAGAGTTATGAATGCATTGTACCATGTAATATTTTGTTTTTCTGTTTGCAAACCCTAATTGGTTTCACATGGAGACACAACAGGTACACATTCGTGTTTTCTGAGTAAAAAGCTGCAGAAACCAGGTTCAAAATGATATTTGTGTTTGTAAACATGACATAGATTCCACTTGCCCAAGAAAATGATATGCTTTTCTCCAAAACCAGGTTGACTCTGCTTTTCTGGGTGCTTTGCACACCAATTCCACACCAGGGTATGCAGATATGTCTGGATCAAAGCAGAAATATCTGGTTCTGTGGTGGGTAACTCAATCCCAACTCTTGCTACAGCTTCTGTGTTTGTGTGTGTTTTCTGGATAGTATCTATGGACTTTAGAGCTGTGTATGAATTGTTGAATGTAACATTTTGGTGTTTGTTTGGCAAACGCTAATTGGTTTCACATGGAGACACAACAGGTACACATTCGTGTTTTGAGTAAAAACCTGCAGAAAAAAGGTTAAAATGATATTTCTGTTTGTAAACATGACATTAAATCCACTTGCCCAAGAAAAAGACATGCTTTTCCCCAACCTAGTTTGACTCTGCTTTTGTGGGTGCTTTGCACATGAATTCCACACTAGTTTGTCCAGACAGGACTGGATGAAACCAGAAATATCCAGTTCTGTGGTGGCTAACTGTGATTGCTTGTGTTTTCTCGATAGTATCTATGCACTTTAGAGTTGTCGATGGATTGTAGCATGTAACATTTTGTTTTTCTCTTGGCAAACGCTAATTGGTTTCAATGGAGACACAAAAGGTATACATTCGTGTTTTCTAAGTGAAAAGCTGCAGAAACCAGGTCAAAATTGATATTGGTGTTTGTAAACATGACATTCAATCCACTTGCCCAAAAAAAGACTTTGCTTATCTCAAAACCAGGTTGACTCTGCTTTTCTGGCTGCTTTGCACACCAATTCCACACCAGTTGGTCCAGATAGGACTGGATGAAACCAGAAATATCCGGTTCTGTGGTGGCTAACTAAATCCAAACTGTTGCTACAGCTTCTGTGTTTGCTTGTGTTTTCTCGATAGTATCTATGGACTTTAGAGGTGTGAATGCATTGTAGCATGTAACATTTTGTTTTTCTGTTAGCAAACCCTAGTTGGTTTCATATGGAGACACAACAAGTACACATTCGAATTTATGAGTAAAAAGCTGCAGAAACCATGTTAAAAATGATATTGGTGTTTGTAAATATGACATTGAATTCACTTCCCCAAGAAAAAGACTTTGCTTTTCTCCAAAACCAGGTTTACTCTGCTTTTCTGGGTGCTTTGCACACCAATTCAACACCAGTTTTTCCAATATGTCTGGATGAAACCAGAAATTTCCGGTTAAGTGGTGGTTAAATCAATCCCAGCTCTTGCTACAATTCTGTGTTTGCTACTGTTTTCTCGATAGTATCTATGGACTTTGAGTTGTGAATGGATTGTAACTTGTAACATTTTGTTTCTCTGTTGGCAAATGCTAATTGGTTTCAATGGAGACACAACAGGTACACATTCGTGTTTTCTAAGTGAAAAGCTGCAGAGAGCAGGTCAAAATTGATATTGGTGCTTGTAAACATGACATTCAATCCACTTGCTCAAGAAAAAGACTTTGCTTTTCTCCAAAACCAGGTTGACTCTGCTTTTCTGGGTCCTTTTAACACCAATTCAACAGCATTTTTCCAACAGGTCTGGATGAAACCAGAAATATCCGGTTCTGTGGTGGCTAACTCAATCCCAGCTGTTGCTACAGCTTCTTTGTTTGTTTGTGTTTTCTCGATAGTATCTATAAACCTTAGAGTTGTGAATGCATTGTAGCATGTAACATTTTGTTTTTCTGTTGGCAAACACCAATTGGTTTCACATGGAGACACAACAGGTACACATTCGTGTTTTCTGAGTGAAAAGCTGCAGAAACCAGTTTAAAATGATATTTGTGTTTGTAAACATGACATTGAACCCACCTGTCTAAGAAAAAGACTTTGCTTTTCTCCAAAACCAGGTTGACTCTGCTTTTCTGGGTGCTCCACACACAATTCCACATGAGTTCATCCAGATAGGTCTGGATGAAACCAGAAATATCCGGTTCTGTGGTGGCTAACTCAATCCCAACTCTAGCTACAGCTTCTGTGTTTCTGCCTGTTCTCTAGATAGTATCTACGAACTTTAGGGTTGTGAATGCATTGTAGCATACAACATTTTGGTTTTTTGTCTGCAAACGCTAATTGGTTTCACATGGACACACAACAGGTACACATTTGTGTTTTCTGAGTGAAAAGCTGCAGAAACTAGGTGAATAATAATATGTGTGATTGTAAAAATGACTTTGCATCAACTTGCCCAAGAAAAAGACTTTGCTTTTCTCCAAAACCAGGTTGACTCTGCTTTTATGGGTGCTTTGCACACCAATTCCACACCAGTTTGTCCAGATAGGGCTGGATGAAACCAGAAATATCCGCTTCTCTGGTGGCTAACTTAATCTCAGCTCTTGCTACAGCTTTTGTGTTTTTTGTGTTTTCTGGATAGTATCTATGGACTTTAGTGTTGTGAATGCCTTGTGGCATGTAACATTTAGTTGTTTTGTTGGCAAACTCTAATTGGTTTCACAAGGAGACACATCAGGTACACATTCATGTTTTCTGAGTGAAATGCTGCAGAAACTAGGTTAAAAATGATATTTGTGTTTGTAAATATGACATTGAACCCACTTGCCCAAGAAAAAGACTTAGCTTCTCTCCCAAAACGGGTTGACTCTGCTTTTCTGGCAGCTTTGCACACGAATTCCAAACTCGTTTGTCCTGATAGGGCTGGATCAAACCAAAAATATCCGGTTCTCTGGTGGCTTCCTCAATCCAAGCTCTTGCTACAGCATCTGAGTTTGTTTGTGTTTTCTGGATAGTATCTATGGACTTTAGAAATTGGAATATATTGTAGCATGTAACATTTTGTTTTTTTGTTGGCAAATGCGAATAGGTATCACAACAGGTTCAAATTCGTATTTTCTGAGTGAAAACCTGCCGAAACCAGGTTAAAAATGATATTTGTGTTTGTAAACATGACATTGAATCCACTTGCCCAAGAAAAAGACTTTGCTTTTCTCAAAACCAGGTTGACTCTGCTTTTCTGGGTGCTTTGTGCACCAATTCCACACTAGTTTGCACAGATAGGACTGTTATGAAACCAGAAATTTCCAGTTCTGTGGTGGCTAACTCAATCCCAGCTCTTGCTACAGCTTATGTGTTTGCTTGTGTTTTCTCGATAGTATCTATGGACTTAGAAGTTGGAATATATTGTAGCATGTAACATTTTGTTGTTTTGTTGGCAAACGTTAATTGGTTTCACAAGGAAACACATCAGGCACAAATTCATGTTTTCCGAGTGAAAACCTGCAGAAACCAGGTTAAAAATGATATCCCTGTTTGTATACATGACCTTGAATCCACTTTCCCAAGAAAAAGACTTTCCTTTCTCCAAAACCAGGTTGACTCTGCTTTTCTGGCAGCTTTGCACACCAGTTCCACACCCGTTTGTCCAGATATCTGGATCAAACCAGAAATATCCGTTTCTGTGGTGGCTACTTCAATGCAAGCTCTTGCTACAGCCTCTGTGTTTTTTGGGTGTGTTTTCTGGATAGTATCTATGGACTTTAGAAGATGGAATATATTGTAGCGTGTAACATTTTGGTTTTTTGTTGGCAAACGTTAATTGGTATCACATGGACACACAACAGGTACACATTCATGTTTTCTGAGTGAAAAGCTGCAGAAACCAGGTTAAAAATGATATTGGTGTTTGTAAACATGACATTGAATCCACTTGCCCAAGAAACAGACTTTGCATTTCTCCAAAACCAGGTTGTCTCTGCTTGTCTGGGTGCTTTGCACACCAGTTCCACACCAGTTTGACCAGATTTGGCTGGATGAACCCAGAAACATCCTGTTCTGTGGTGGCTAACTCAATCCCAGCTTTGCTACAGCTTCTGGGTTTGCTTGTGTTTTTTCGATAGTATCTATGGACTTTAGAGGTTGGAGTATATTTTAGCATGTAATATTTTGTTTTTCTGTTGGCAAACGCTAATTGGTTTCACATGGAGGGATAACATGTACACATTCGGGTTTCTGAGGGAAAAGCTGCAGCAAGCAGGTTAAAAATGATATTTGTATTTGTAAACATGACATTGAACCCATTTTCCAAGAAAAAGACCTTGCTTCTCTCCAAAACCAGGTTGACTCTGCTTTTCTGGGTGCTTGGCACACCAATTCCACACCAGTTTGTCCAGATAGGGCTGGATTAATCCAGAAATATATGGTTCTGTGGTGTCTAACCAATCCAAGCTCTTGCTACAGCCTCTGTGTTTCCTTGTGTTTTCTGGATAGTATCTATGGACTTTAGAGGTTGGAATATATTGCACATGGACCATTTAGTTGTTTTGTTGGCAAACGTTAATTAGTTTCACAAGGACACACATGAGGTACACATTCATGTTTTCAGAGTGAAAAGCTGCAGAAACCAAGTGAAAAATCATATTTGTGCTTGTAAAAATGAAAGAAAAAGACCTTGCTTTTCTCCAAAACTAGGTTTACTCTGCTTTTCTGGGTGCTTTGCACATGAATTCCACACCAGTTTGTCCAGATTTGGCTGGATGAAAACAGAAAAATCCGGTTCTGTGTTGGCTAACTGAATCTAAGCTCTTACTACACCTTCTGTGTTTGCTTGTGTTTTCTGGATAGTACATACAAACTTTAGGTTGTGAATGCATTGTAGCATACAACATTTTGATTTTTTGTTGTCAAATGCTAATTGCTTTCACAAGAACACAAATCAGGTACACAATCATGTTTTCTGAGTAAAAACCTGCAGAAACCAGGTTAAAAATGATATTTGTGTTGTAAACATGACATTGAATCCACTTGCCCAGGAAAAAGACTTTGCTTTTCTCCAAAACCAGGTTGACTCTGCTTTTCTCGGAGCTTTGCACACCAATTCCACAAAGGTTGGTCCAGAAAGCGCTGGATGAAACCAGAAATAACCGGTTCTGTTGTGGCTAACTCAATCCCAGCTCTTGCTACAGCCTCTGTGTTTGCTTGTGTTTTCTCGAATGTATCGATGGACTTTAGAGTTGTGAATGCATTGTAGCATGTAACATTTTGTGTTTCTATTGACAAACGCTAATTGGATTCACATGGAAACACAACAGGAACACATTCGTGTTTTCTGAATAAAAAGCTGCAGAAACCAGGTTAAAAATGATATTGGTGTTTATAAACATGACATTGAATCCACTTGCCCAAGAAAATGACTTTGCTTTTCTCCAAAACCAGGTTGACTCTGCTTTTATGGGTGCTTTGCACACCAATTTCACACCAGTTTGCCCAGATAGGGCTGGATGAAACCAGAAATATCTGGTTCTGTGGTGGCTAACTCAATCCAAGCTCTTGCTACAGCTTTTGTGTTTGTTTGTGTTTTCACGAGAGTATCTATGGTCTTTAGAGTTGTGAATTTTTTGTAGCTTCTAACACTTTGCTTTTTTGTTGGCAAACGCAAATTGGTTTCACAGGGAGACACAACAAGTACACATTCGTGTTTTCGGAGTGAAAAGCTGCAGAAACCAGGTTAAAAATGATACTGGTGTTTGTAAACATGACATTGAATCCACTTGAACTAGCAAAAGACTTTGTTTTTCTCCAACACAAGTTTGCTTCTGCTGTTCTGGGTGCTTTGCACACCAATTCCACACCACTTTTTGCAGATATGTCCGGATTAATCTAGACATATCTGGATCTTTGGTGGCTAACTCAATCCCAGTTCTTGCTAAAGCTTCTGTGTTTGCTTGTGTTTTCTGGATAGTATCTATGGACTTTAGAGTTGTGTATGAATTATAGCATGTAAAGTTTTCGTTTTTCTTTGGCCGACACTAATAGGTTTCACATGGACAAGCAACAGGTACACCTTCGAGTTTTATAAGTGAAAAGCTGCAGAAACCATGTTAAAAATGATATTTGTGTTTCTAAACATGACATTGATTCCAATTACCCAAGAAAAATATTTTGCTTTTCTCCAAAACCAGGTTGACTCTGCTTTTCTGGTGCTTTGCACATCAATTCCAGACCAGTTTGTCCCGATAGGGCTGGATGAAACCAGAAATATCCGGTTCTGTGGCTGCTCACTCAATCCAAGCTCTTGCTACAGCCTCTGCATTTCTTTGTGTTTTCCCGATAGTATCTAAGGACTTTAGAGTTATGAATGCATTGTACCATGTAATATTTTGTTTCTCTGTTGGCAAACCCTAATTGGTTTCACATGGAGACACACAGGTACACTTTCGTGTTTTCTGAGTAAAAAGCTGCAGAAACCAGGTTCAAAATGATATTGGTGTTTGTAAACATGACATAGATTCCACTTGCCCAAGAAAATGACATGCTTTTCTCCAAAACCAGGTTGACTCTGCTTTCCTGGGTGCGTTGCACACCAATTCCACACAGGGTATGCAGATATGTCTGGATCAAAGCAGAAATATCTGGTTCTGTGGTGGCTAACTCAATCCCAACTCTTGCTACATCTTCTGTGTTTGCTTGTGTTTTCTGGATAGTATCTATGGACTTTAGAGTTGTTTATGAATTATAGCATGTAACATTTTGGTTTTTCTTTGGCCTACGCTAATAGGTTTCACATGGAGACGCAACAGGTACACCTTCGTGTTTTCTAAGTGAAAAGCTGCAGAAACCATGTTAAAAATGATATTGTGTTTCTAAACATGACATTGATTCCAATTGCCCAAGAAAAAGATTTTGCTTTTCTCCAAAACCAGGTTGACTCTGCTTGTCTGATGCTTTGCACACCAATTCCAGACCAGTTTGTCCCGATAGGGCTGGATGAAACCAGAAATATCCAGTTCTGTGGTTGCTCACTCAATCCAAGCTCTTGCTACAGCCTCTGCGTTTCTTTGTGTTTTCCCGATAGTATCTAAGGACTTTAGAGTTATGAATGCATTGTACCATGTAATATTTTGTTTTCTGTTGGCAAACCCTAATTGGTTTCACATGGAGACACAACAAGTACACATTCGTGTTTTCTGAGTAAAAAGCTGCAGAAACCAGGTTCAAAATGATATTTGTGTTTGTAAACATGACATAGATTCCACTTGCCCAAGAAAATGATATGCTTTTCTCCAAAACCAGGTTGACTCTGCTTTTCTGGGTGCTTTGCACACCAATTCCACACCAGGGTATGCAGATATGTCTGGATCAAAGCAGAAATATCTGGTTCTGTGGTGGGTAACTCAATCCCAACTCTTGCTACAGCTTCTGTGTTTGTGTGTGTTTTCTGGATAGTATCTATGGACTTTAGAGCTGTGTATGAATTGTTGAATGTAACATTTTGGTGTTTGTTTGGCAAACGCTAATTGGTTTCACATGGAGACACAACAGGTACACATTCGTGTTTTGAGTAAAAACCTGCAGAAAAAAGGTTAAAATGATATTTCTGTTTGTAAACATGACATTAAATCCACTTGCCCAAGAAAAAGACATGCTTTTCCCCAACCTAGTTTGACTCTGCTTTTGTGGGTGCTTTGCACATGAATTCCACACTAGTTTGTCCAGACAGGACTGGATGAAACCAGAAATATCCAGTTCTGTGGTGGCTAACTGTGATTGCTTGTGTTTTCTCGATAGTATCTATGCACTTTAGAGTTGTCGATGGATTGTAGCATGTAACATTTTGTTTTTCTCTTGGCAAACGCTAATTGGTTTCAATGGAGACACAAAAGGTATACATTCGTGTTTTCTAAGTGAAAAGCTGCAGAAACCAGGTCAAAATTGATATTGGTGTTTGTAAACATGACATTCAATCCACTTGCCCAAAAAAAGACTTTGCTTATCTCAAAACCAGGTTGACTCTGCTTTTCTGGCTGCTTTGCACACCAATTCCACACCAGTTGGTCCAGATAGGACTGGATGAAACCAGAAATATCCGGTTCTGTGGTGGCTAACTAAATCCAAACTGTTGCTACAGCTTCTGTGTTTGCTTGTGTTTTCTCGATAGTATCTATGGACTTTAGAGGTGTGAATGCATTGTAGCATGTAACATTTTGTTTTTCTGTTAGCAAACCCTAGTTGGTTTCATATGGAGACACAACAAGTACACATTCGAATTTATGAGTAAAAAGCTGCAGAAACCATGTTAAAAATGATATTGGTGTTTGTAAATATGACATTGAATTCACTTCCCCAAGAAAAAGACTTTGCTTTTCTCCAAAACCAGGTTTACTCTGCTTTTCTGGGTGCTTTGCACACCAATTCAACACCAGTTTTTCCAATATGTCTGGATGAAACCAGAAATTTCCGGTTAAGTGGTGGTTAAATCAATCCCAGCTCTTGCTACAATTCTGTGTTTGCTACTGTTTTCTCGATAGTATCTATGGACTTTGAGTTGTGAATGGATTGTAACTTGTAACATTTTGTTTCTCTGTTGGCAAATGCTAATTGGTTTCAATGGAGACACAACAGGTACACATTCGTGTTTTCTAAGTGAAAAGCTGCAGAGAGCAGGTCAAAATTGATATTGGTGCTTGTAAACATGACATTCAATCCACTTGCTCAAGAAAAAGACTTTGCTTTTCTCCAAAACCAGGTTGACTCTGCTTTTCTGGGTCCTTTTAACACCAATTCAACAGCATTTTTCCAACAGGTCTGGATGAAACCAGAAATATCCGGTTCTGTGGTGGCTAACTCAATCCCAGCTGTTGCTACAGCTTCTTTGTTTGTTTGTGTTTTCTCGATAGTATCTATAAACCTTAGAGTTGTGAATGCATTGTAGCATGTAACATTTTGTTTTTCTGTTGGCAAACACCAATTGGTTTCACATGGAGACACAACAGGTACACATTCGTGTTTTCTGAGTGAAAAGCTGCAGAAACCAGTTTAAAATGATATTTGTGTTTGTAAACATGACATTGAACCCACCTGTCTAAGAAAAAGACTTTGCTTTTCTCCAAAACCAGGTTGACTCTGCTTTTCTGGGTGCTCCACACACAATTCCACATGAGTTCATCCAGATAGGTCTGGATGAAACCAGAAATATCCGGTTCTGTGGTGGCTAACTCAATCCCAACTCTAGCTACAGCTTCTGTGTTTCTGCCTGTTCTCTAGATAGTATCTACGAACTTTAGGGTTGTGAATGCATTGTAGCATACAACATTTTGGTTTTTTGTCTGCAAACGCTAATTGGTTTCACATGGACACACAACAGGTACACATTTGTGTTTTCTGAGTGAAAAGCTGCAGAAACTAGGTGAATAATAATATGTGTGATTGTAAAAATGACTTTGCATCAACTTGCCCAAGAAAAAGACTTTGCTTTTCTCCAAAACCAGGTTGACTCTGCTTTTATGGGTGCTTTGCACACCAATTCCACACCAGTTTGTCCAGATAGGGCTGGATGAAACCAGAAATATCCGCTTCTCTGGTGGCTAACTTAATCTCAGCTCTTGCTACAGCTTTTGTGTTTTTTGTGTTTTCTGGATAGTATCTATGGACTTTAGTGTTGTGAATGCCTTGTGGCATGTAACATTTAGTTGTTTTGTTGGCAAACTCTAATTGGTTTCACAAGGAGACACATCAGGTACACATTCATGTTTTCTGAGTGAAATGCTGCAGAAACTAGGTTAAAAATGATATTTGTGTTTGTAAATATGACATTGAACCCACTTGCCCAAGAAAAAGACTTAGCTTCTCTCCCAAAACGGGTTGACTCTGCTTTTCTGGCAGCTTTGCACACGAATTCCAAACTCGTTTGTCCTGATAGGGCTGGATCAAACCAAAAATATCCGGTTCTCTGGTGGCTTCCTCAATCCAAGCTCTTGCTACAGCATCTGAGTTTGTTTGTGTTTTCTGGATAGTATCTATGGACTTTAGAAATTGGAATATATTGTAGCATGTAACATTTTGTTTTTTTGTTGGCAAATGCGAATAGGTATCACAACAGGTTCAAATTCGTATTTTCTGAGTGAAAACCTGCCGAAACCAGGTTAAAAATGATATTTGTGTTTGTAAACATGACATTGAATCCACTTGCCCAAGAAAAAGACTTTGCTTTTCTCAAAACCAGGTTGACTCTGCTTTTCTGGGTGCTTTGTGCACCAATTCCACACTAGTTTGCACAGATAGGACTGTTATGAAACCAGAAATTTCCAGTTCTGTGGTGGCTAACTCAATCCCAGCTCTTGCTACAGCTTATGTGTTTGCTTGTGTTTTCTCGATAGTATCTATGGACTTAGAAGTTGGAATATATTGTAGCATGTAACATTTTGTTGTTTTGTTGGCAAACGTTAATTGGTTTCACAAGGAAACACATCAGGCACAAATTCATGTTTTCCGAGTGAAAACCTGCAGAAACCAGGTTAAAAATGATATCCCTGTTTGTATACATGACCTTGAATCCACTTTCCCAAGAAAAAGACTTTCCTTTCTCCAAAACCAGGTTGACTCTGCTTTTCTGGCAGCTTTGCACACCAGTTCCACACCCGTTTGTCCAGATATCTGGATCAAACCAGAAATATCCGTTTCTGTGGTGGCTACTTCAATGCAAGCTCTTGCTACAGCCTCTGTGTTTTTTGGGTGTGTTTTCTGGATAGTATCTATGGACTTTAGAAGATGGAATATATTGTAGCGTGTAACATTTTGGTTTTTTGTTGGCAAACGTTAATTGGTATCACATGGACACACAACAGGTACACATTCATGTTTTCTGAGTGAAAAGCTGCAGAAACCAGGTTAAAAATGATATTGGTGTTTGTAAACATGACATTGAATCCACTTGCCCAAGAAACAGACTTTGCATTTCTCCAAAACCAGGTTGTCTCTGCTTGTCTGGGTGCTTTGCACACCAGTTCCACACCAGTTTGACCAGATTTGGCTGGATGAACCCAGAAACATCCTGTTCTGTGGTGGCTAACTCAATCCCAGCTTTGCTACAGCTTCTGGGTTTGCTTGTGTTTTTTCGATAGTATCTATGGACTTTAGAGGTTGGAGTATATTTTAGCATGTAATATTTTGTTTTTCTGTTGGCAAACGCTAATTGGTTTCACATGGAGGGATAACATGTACACATTCGGGTTTCTGAGGGAAAAGCTGCAGCAAGCAGGTTAAAAATGATATTTGTATTTGTAAACATGACATTGAACCCATTTTCCAAGAAAAAGACCTTGCTTCTCTCCAAAACCAGGTTGACTCTGCTTTTCTGGGTGCTTGGCACACCAATTCCACACCAGTTTGTCCAGATAGGGCTGGATTAATCCAGAAATATATGGTTCTGTGGTGTCTAACCAATCCAAGCTCTTGCTACAGCCTCTGTGTTTCCTTGTGTTTTCTGGATAGTATCTATGGACTTTAGAGGTTGGAATATATTGCACATGGACCATTTAGTTGTTTTGTTGGCAAACGTTAATTAGTTTCACAAGGACACACATGAGGTACACATTCATGTTTTCAGAGTGAAAAGCTGCAGAAACCAAGTGAAAAATCATATTTGTGCTTGTAAAAATGAAAGAAAAAGACCTTGCTTTTCTCCAAAACTAGGTTTACTCTGCTTTTCTGGGTGCTTTGCACATGAATTCCACACCAGTTTGTCCAGATTTGGCTGGATGAAAACAGAAAAATCCGGTTCTGTGTTGGCTAACTGAATCTAAGCTCTTACTACACCTTCTGTGTTTGCTTGTGTTTTCTGGATAGTACATACAAACTTTAGGTTGTGAATGCATTGTAGCATACAACATTTTGATTTTTTGTTGTCAAATGCTAATTGCTTTCACAAGAACACAAATCAGGTACACAATCATGTTTTCTGAGTAAAAACCTGCAGAAACCAGGTTAAAAATGATATTTGTGTTGTAAACATGACATTGAATCCACTTGCCCAGGAAAAAGACTTTGCTTTTCTCCAAAACCAGGTTGACTCTGCTTTTCTCGGAGCTTTGCACACCAATTCCACAAAGGTTGGTCCAGAAAGCGCTGGATGAAACCAGAAATAACCGGTTCTGTTGTGGCTAACTCAATCCCAGCTCTTGCTACAGCCTCTGTGTTTGCTTGTGTTTTCTCGAATGTATCGATGGACTTTAGAGTTGTGAATGCATTGTAGCATGTAACATTTTGTGTTTCTATTGACAAACGCTAATTGGATTCACATGGAAACACAACAGGAACACATTCGTGTTTTCTGAATAAAAAGCTGCAGAAACCAGGTTAAAAATGATATTGGTGTTTATAAACATGACATTGAATCCACTTGCCCAAGAAAATGACTTTGCTTTTCTCCAAAACCAGGTTGACTCTGCTTTTATGGGTGCTTTGCACACCAATTTCACACCAGTTTGCCCAGATAGGGCTGGATGAAACCAGAAATATCTGGTTCTGTGGTGGCTAACTCAATCCAAGCTCTTGCTACAGCTTTTGTGTTTGTTTGTGTTTTCACGAGAGTATCTATGGTCTTTAGAGTTGTGAATTTTTTGTAGCTTCTAACACTTTGCTTTTTTGTTGGCAAACGCAAATTGGTTTCACAGGGAGACACAACAAGTACACATTCGTGTTTTCGGAGTGAAAAGCTGCAGAAACCAGGTTAAAAATGATACTGGTGTTTGTAAACATGACATTGAATCCACTTGAACTAGCAAAAGACTTTGTTTTTCTCCAACACAAGTTTGCTTCTGCTGTTCTGGGTGCTTTGCACACCAATTCCACACCACTTTTTGCAGATATGTCCGGATTAATCTAGACATATCTGGATCTTTGGTGGCTAACTCAATCCCAGTTCTTGCTAAAGCTTCTGTGTTTGCTTGTGTTTTCTGGATAGTATCTATGGACTTTAGAGTTGTGTATGAATTATAGCATGTAAAGTTTTCGTTTTTCTTTGGCCGACACTAATAGGTTTCACATGGACAAGCAACAGGTACACCTTCGAGTTTTATAAGTGAAAAGCTGCAGAAACCATGTTAAAAATGATATTTGTGTTTCTAAACATGACATTGATTCCAATTACCCAAGAAAAATATTTTGCTTTTCTCCAAAACCAGGTTGACTCTGCTTTTCTGGTGCTTTGCACATCAATTCCAGACCAGTTT
The DNA here is from genome assembly GCA_949820135.1 of Sylvilagus floridanus. Lineage (NCBI taxonomy): Eukaryota > Metazoa > Chordata > Mammalia > Lagomorpha > Leporidae > Sylvilagus > Sylvilagus floridanus. The sequence goes on from OX463233.1 coordinate 83,924,598, forward strand.
GTCCCGATAGGGCTGGATGAAACCAGAAATATCCGGTTCTGTGGCTGCTCACTCAATCCAAGCTCTTGCTACAGCCTCTGCATTTCTTTGTGTTTTCCCGATAGTATCTAAGGACTTTAGAGTTATGAATGCATTGTACCATGTAATATTTTGTTTCTCTGTTGGCAAACCCTAATTGGTTTCACATGGAGACACACAGGTACACTTTCGTGTTTTCTGAGTAAAAAGCTGCAGAAACCAGGTTCAAAATGATATTGGTGTTTGTAAACATGACATAGATTCCACTTGCCCAAGAAAATGACATGCTTTTCTCCAAAACCAGGTTGACTCTGCTTTCCTGGGTGCGTTGCACACCAATTCCACACAGGGTATGCAGATATGTCTGGATCAAAGCAGAAATATCTGGTTCTGTGGTGGCTAACTCAATCCCAACTCTTGCTACATCTTCTGTGTTTGCTTGTGTTTTCTGGATAGTATCTATGGACTTTAGAGTTGTTTATGAATTATAGCATGTAACATTTTGGTTTTTCTTTGGCCTACGCTAATAGGTTTCACATGGAGACGCAACAGGTACACCTTCGTGTTTTCTAAGTGAAAAGCTGCAGAAACCATGTTAAAAATGATATTGTGTTTCTAAACATGACATTGATTCCAATTGCCCAAGAAAAAGATTTTGCTTTTCTCCAAAACCAGGTTGACTCTGCTTGTCTGATGCTTTGCACACCAATTCCAGACCAGTTTGTCCCGATAGGGCTGGATGAAACCAGAAATATCCAGTTCTGTGGTTGCTCACTCAATCCAAGCTCTTGCTACAGCCTCTGCGTTTCTTTGTGTTTTCCCGATAGTATCTAAGGACTTTAGAGTTATGAATGCATTGTACCATGTAATATTTTGTTTTCTGTTGGCAAACCCTAATTGGTTTCACATGGAGACACAACAAGTACACATTCGTGTTTTCTGAGTAAAAAGCTGCAGAAACCAGGTTCAAAATGATATTTGTGTTTGTAAACATGACATAGATTCCACTTGCCCAAGAAAATGATATGCTTTTCTCCAAAACCAGGTTGACTCTGCTTTTCTGGGTGCTTTGCACACCAATTCCACACCAGGGTATGCAGATATGTCTGGATCAAAGCAGAAATATCTGGTTCTGTGGTGGGTAACTCAATCCCAACTCTTGCTACAGCTTCTGTGTTTGTGTGTGTTTTCTGGATAGTATCTATGGACTTTAGAGCTGTGTATGAATTGTTGAATGTAACATTTTGGTGTTTGTTTGGCAAACGCTAATTGGTTTCACATGGAGACACAACAGGTACACATTCGTGTTTTGAGTAAAAACCTGCAGAAAAAAGGTTAAAATGATATTTCTGTTTGTAAACATGACATTAAATCCACTTGCCCAAGAAAAAGACATGCTTTTCCCCAACCTAGTTTGACTCTGCTTTTGTGGGTGCTTTGCACATGAATTCCACACTAGTTTGTCCAGACAGGACTGGATGAAACCAGAAATATCCAGTTCTGTGGTGGCTAACTGTGATTGCTTGTGTTTTCTCGATAGTATCTATGCACTTTAGAGTTGTCGATGGATTGTAGCATGTAACATTTTGTTTTTCTCTTGGCAAACGCTAATTGGTTTCAATGGAGACACAAAAGGTATACATTCGTGTTTTCTAAGTGAAAAGCTGCAGAAACCAGGTCAAAATTGATATTGGTGTTTGTAAACATGACATTCAATCCACTTGCCCAAAAAAAGACTTTGCTTATCTCAAAACCAGGTTGACTCTGCTTTTCTGGCTGCTTTGCACACCAATTCCACACCAGTTGGTCCAGATAGGACTGGATGAAACCAGAAATATCCGGTTCTGTGGTGGCTAACTAAATCCAAACTGTTGCTACAGCTTCTGTGTTTGCTTGTGTTTTCTCGATAGTATCTATGGACTTTAGAGGTGTGAATGCATTGTAGCATGTAACATTTTGTTTTTCTGTTAGCAAACCCTAGTTGGTTTCATATGGAGACACAACAAGTACACATTCGAATTTATGAGTAAAAAGCTGCAGAAACCATGTTAAAAATGATATTGGTGTTTGTAAATATGACATTGAATTCACTTCCCCAAGAAAAAGACTTTGCTTTTCTCCAAAACCAGGTTTACTCTGCTTTTCTGGGTGCTTTGCACACCAATTCAACACCAGTTTTTCCAATATGTCTGGATGAAACCAGAAATTTCCGGTTAAGTGGTGGTTAAATCAATCCCAGCTCTTGCTACAATTCTGTGTTTGCTACTGTTTTCTCGATAGTATCTATGGACTTTGAGTTGTGAATGGATTGTAACTTGTAACATTTTGTTTCTCTGTTGGCAAATGCTAATTGGTTTCAATGGAGACACAACAGGTACACATTCGTGTTTTCTGAGTAAAAAGCTGCAGAAACCAGGTTCAAAATGATATTTGTGTTTGTAAACATGACATAGATTCCACTTGCCCAAGAAAATGATATGCTTTTCTCCAAAACCAGGTTGACTCTGCTTTTCTGGGTGCTTTGCACACCAATTCCACACCAGGGTATGCAGATATGTCTGGATCAAAGCAGAAATATCTGGTTCTGTGGTGGGTAACTCAATCCCAACTCTTGCTACAGCTTCTGTGTTTGTGTGTGTTTTCTGGATAGTATCTATGGACTTTAGAGCTGTGTATGAATTGTTGAATGTAACATTTTGGTGTTTGTTTGGCAAACGCTAATTGGTTTCACATGGAGACACAACAGGTACACATTCGTGTTTTGAGTAAAAACCTGCAGAAAAAAGGTTAAAATGATATTTCTGTTTGTAAACATGACATTAAATCCACTTGCCCAAGAAAAAGACATGCTTTTCCCCAACCTAGTTTGACTCTGCTTTTGTGGGTGCTTTGCACATGAATTCCACACTAGTTTGTCCAGACAGGACTGGATGAAACCAGAAATATCCAGTTCTGTGGTGGCTAACTGTGATTGCTTGTGTTTTCTCGATAGTATCTATGCACTTTAGAGTTGTCGATGGATTGTAGCATGTAACATTTTGTTTTTCTCTTGGCAAACGCTAATTGGTTTCAATGGAGACACAAAAGGTATACATTCGTGTTTTCTAAGTGAAAAGCTGCAGAAACCAGGTCAAAATTGATATTGGTGTTTGTAAACATGACATTCAATCCACTTGCCCAAAAAAAGACTTTGCTTATCTCAAAACCAGGTTGACTCTGCTTTTCTGGCTGCTTTGCACACCAATTCCACACCAGTTGGTCCAGATAGGACTGGATGAAACCAGAAATATCCGGTTCTGTGGTGGCTAACTAAATCCAAACTGTTGCTACAGCTTCTGTGTTTGCTTGTGTTTTCTCGATAGTATCTATGGACTTTAGAGGTGTGAATGCATTGTAGCATGTAACATTTTGTTTTTCTGTTAGCAAACCCTAGTTGGTTTCATATGGAGACACAACAAGTACACATTCGAATTTATGAGTAAAAAGCTGCAGAAACCATGTTAAAAATGATATTGGTGTTTGTAAATATGACATTGAATTCACTTCCCCAAGAAAAAGACTTTGCTTTTCTCCAAAACCAGGTTTACTCTGCTTTTCTGGGTGCTTTGCACACCAATTCAACACCAGTTTTTCCAATATGTCTGGATGAAACCAGAAATTTCCGGTTAAGTGGTGGTTAAATCAATCCCAGCTCTTGCTACAATTCTGTGTTTGCTACTGTTTTCTCGATAGTATCTATGGACTTTGAGTTGTGAATGGATTGTAACTTGTAACATTTTGTTTCTCTGTTGGCAAATGCTAATTGGTTTCAATGGAGACACAACAGGTACACATTCGTGTTTTCTAAGTGAAAAGCTGCAGAGAGCAGGTCAAAATTGATATTGGTGCTTGTAAACATGACATTCAATCCACTTGCTCAAGAAAAAGACTTTGCTTTTCTCCAAAACCAGGTTGACTCTGCTTTTCTGGGTCCTTTTAACACCAATTCAACAGCAGTTTTTCCAACAGGTCTGGATGAAACCAGAAATATCCGGTTCTGTGGTGGCTAACTCAATCCCAGCTGTTGCTACAGCTTCTTTGTTTGTTTGTGTTTTCTCGATAGTATCTATAAACCTTAGAGTTGTGAATGCATTGTAGCATGTAACATTTTGTTTTTCTGTTGGCAAACACCAATTGGTTTCACATGGAGACACAACAGGTACACATTCGTGTTTTCTGAGTGAAAAGTTGCAGAAACCAGGTTAAAAATGATATTTGTTTTTGTCAACATGACATTGAATCCACTTGCCCAAGAAAAAGACTCTGCTTTTCTCCAAAACCAGGTTGACTCTGCTTTTGTGGGTGCTTTGCACACCAATTCCACACCGTTGGTCCAGATAGCACTGGATGAAACCAGAAGTATCCTATTCTGTGATGGCTAACTCAATCCCAGAGGTTGCTACAGCTTCTGTGTTTGCTTGTGTTTCCTGGATACGTTCTATGGACTTTAGAGTTGTGAATGCATTGTAGCATGTAACATTTTGTTTATCTGTTGGCAAACGCTAAATGGTTTCACATGGACACACAACAGGTACACATTCGTGTTTTCTGAGTAAAAGCTGCAGAATTATGTAAAAAATGATATTGGTGTTTGTAAATATGACATTGAATCCACTAGCCCAAGAAAAAAACTTTGCTTTTCTCCAAAACCAGGTTGACTCTGCTTTTCTGGGTGCTCCACACACCAATTCCACATGAGTTCAACCAGATAGGTCTGGATGAAACCAGAAATTTCCGGTTCTGTGGTGGCTAACTCAAAACCAACGCTACCTACATCTTCTTTGTTTGCTTGTGTTTTCTCGATAGTATCTATGAACCTTAGAGTTGTGACTGCATTGTAGCATGTAACATTTTGTTTTTCTGTTGGCAAACACCAATTGGTTTCACATGGAGACACAACAGGTACACATTCGGGTTTTCTGAGTGAAAAGTTGCAGAAACCAGGTTAAAAATGATATTGGTGTTTGTCAACATGACATTGAATCCACTTGCCCAAGAAAAAGACTTTGCTTTTCTCCAAAACCAGGTTGACTCTGCTTTTCTGGGTGCTCCACACACCAATTCCACATGAGTTCATCCAGATAGGTCTGGATGAAACCAGAAATATCCGGTTCTGTGGTGGCTAACTCAATCCCAACTCTAGCTACAGCTTCTGTGTTTCTGCCTGTTCTCTAGATAGTATCTACGAACTTTAGGGTTGTGAATGCATTGTAGCATGTAACATTTGGTTTATCTGTTGGCAAACGCTAATTGGTTTCACATGGACACGCAACAGGTACACATTCGTGTTTTCTGAGTAGAAAGCTGCTGAATTATGTAAAAAATGATATTGGTGTTTGTAAATATGACATTGAATTCACTTGCCCAAGAAAAAGACGTTGCTTTTCTCCAAAACCAGGTTGACTCTGCTTTTCTGGGTCCTTTTCACACCAATTCAACAGCAGTTTTTCTAACAGGTCTGGATGAAACCAGAAATATCCGGTTCTGTGGTGGCTAACTCAATCCCAGCTCTTGCTACAATTCTGTGTTTGCTAGTGTTTTCTCGATAGTATCTATGGACTTTAGAGTTGTGAATGGATTGTAGCTTGTAACATTTTGTTTTTCTGTTGGCCAACACTAAGTGGTTTCAATGGAGACACAACAGGTACACATTCCTGTTTTCTAAGTGAAAAGCTGCAGAAACCAGGTCAAAATTGTTATTTGTGTTTATAACATGACATTCAATCTACTTGTCCAAGAAAAAGACTACTTTTCTCCAAAACCAGGTTGACTCTGCTTTTCTGGGTGCTTTGTACACCAATTCCACAAGTTTGACAAGATAGTGCTGGATGAAACCAGAAATATCCGGTTCTGTGGTGGCTAACTCAATCCCAGCTCTTGCTACAGCTTCTGTGTTTGCTTGTGTTTTCTCGATAGTATCTATGGACTTTAGAGTTGTGAATGAATTAAACCTTGTAATATTTTGTTTTTCTGTTTACAAATGCTACTTGGTTTCACATGGAGAATCAACAAGTACACATTCGTGTTTTATGAGTAAAAAGCTGCAGAAACCAGGTTAAAAATGATATTGGTGTTTGTAAACATGACATTGATTCCACTTACCGAAGAAAAAGACATGCTTTTCTCCAAAACCAGGTTGACTCTGCTTTTCTGGGTGCTTTGCAAACCAAATTCACAACAGTTTGTCCAAATAGGGCTGGATAAAACGAGAAATATCCAGTTCGATGATGGCTAACTCAATCCCAGCTCTTGCTACAATTCTGTGTTTGCTAGTGTTTTCTCGATAGTATCTATGGACTTTAGAGTTGTGAATGGATTGTAGCTTGTTACATTTTGTTTTTCTGTTGGCCAACACTAAGTGGTTTCAATGGGGACACCACAGATACACATTCGTGTTTTCTAAGTGCAAAGCTGCAGAAACCATGTTAAAAATGATATTTGTGTTTCTAAACATGATATTGATTCCAATTACCCAAGAAAAATATTTTGCTTTTCTCCAAAACCAGGTTGACTTTGCTTTTCTGGTGCTTTGCACACCAATTCCAGACCAGTTTGTCCCGATAGGGCTGGATGAAACCAGAAATATCCGGTTCTGTGGCTGCTCACTCAATCCAAGCTCTTGCTACAGCCTCTGCATTTCTTTGTGTTTTCCCGATAGTATCTAAGGACTTTAGAGTTATGAATGCATTGTACCATGTAATATTTTGTTTTTCTGTTGGCAAACCCTAATTGGTTTCACATGGAGACACAACAGGTACACTTTCGTGTTTTCTGATTAAAAAGCTGCAGAAACCAGGTTAAAAATGATATTTGTGTTTGTAAATATGACATTGAATCCACTTGCCCAAGAAAAAGACATGCTTTTCTCCAAAACCAGGTTGACTCTGCGTTTCTGGGTGCTTTGCACACCTATTCCACACCAGGGTATGCAGATATGTCTGGATCAAAGCAGAAATATCTGGTTCTGTGGTGGCTAACTCAATCCAAGCTCTTGCTACAGCTTCTTTGTTTGCTTTTGTTTTCTCGATAGTATCTATGGACTTTAGAGTTGTGAATGGATGTAGCTTGTAACATTTTGTTTTTCTGTTGGCCAACGCTAAGTGGTTTCAATGGAGACACAACAGGTACACATTTGTGTTTTCTGAGTAAAAAGCTGCAGAATTATGTTAAAAATGATATTGGTGTTTGTAAAGATGACATTGAATCCACTTGCCCAAGGTAAAGACATGCTTTTCTCCAAAACCAGGTTGACTCTGCTTTACTGGGTGCTTTGCACGCTAATTCCACAACAGTTGGTCCAGATAGTGCTGGATGAAACCAGAAAAATCCGGTTCTGTGCCGTCTAGCTCAATCCCAACCCTTGCAAAAGCTTCTGTGTTTGCTTGTGTTTTCTCTATAGTATCTATGAACCTTAGGGTTGTGAATGCATTGTAGCTTGCAACATTTAGTTTATCAGTTGGCAAACGCTAATTGGTTTCACATGGAGGCACAACAGCTACAATTGGAGATTTCTGAGTGAAAAGCTGCAGAAACCAGGTTAAAAATGATATTGGTGTTTGTAAACATGACATTGAATCCACTTGCCCAAGAAAAAGACTTTGCTTTTCTCCAAAACCAGGTTGACTCTGCTTTTCTGGGTGCTTTGCACACAAATTCCACACCAGTTTTTCCAGATACATCTGGATGAAACCAGAAATATCCGGTTCTGTGGTGGCTAACTCAATCCAAGCTCTTGCTACAGCTTCTGTGTTTGCTTGTGTTTCCTGGATACGTTCTATGGACTTTAGAGTTGTGAATGCATTGTAGCATGTAACATTTTGTTTATCTGTTGGCAAACACTAATTGGTTTCACATGGACACACAACAGGTACACATTCGTGTTTTCTGAGTAAAAAGCTGCTGAATTATGTAAAAAATGATATTGGTGTTTGTAAATATGACATGAATCTACTTGCCCAAGAAAAAGTCTTTGCTTCTCTCCAAAACCAGGTTGACTCTGCTTTTCGGGGTCCTTTTCACACCAATTCAACAGCAGTTTTTCTAACAGGTCTGGATGAAACCAGAAATATCCGGTTCTGTGGTGGCTAACTCAATCCCAGCTCTTGCTACAATTCTGTGTTTGCTAGTGTTTTCTCGATAGTATCTATGGACTTTAGAGTTGTGAATGGATGTAGCTTGTAACATTTTGTTTTTCTGTTGGTCAACGCTAAGTGGTTTCACATGGACACACAACAGGTACACATTCGTGTTTTCTGAGTGAAAAGCTGCAGAAACCAGGTTAAAAATGATATTGGTGTTTGTAAACATGACATTGAATCCACTTGCCCAAGAAAAAGACTTTGCTTTTCTCCAAAACCAGGTTGACTCTGCTTTTCTGGGTGCTTTGCACACCAATTCCACACCAGTTTTTCAAGATACATCTGGATGAAACCAGAAATATACGGTTCTGTGATGGCTAACTCAATCCCAGCTCTTGCTACAGCTTCTGTGTTTGCTTGTGTTTCCTGGATACGTTCTATGGACTTTAGAGTTGTGAATGCATTGTAGCATGTAACATTTTGTTTTTCTGTTGACAAACGCTAATTGGTTTCACATGGAGGCACAACAGGTACAATTTGAGTTTTCTGAGTGAAAAGCTGCAGAAACCAGGTTAAAAATGATATTTGTGGTTGTAAACATGACATTGAATCCACTTGCCCAAGAAAAAAACATTGCTTTTCTCCAAAACCAGGTTGACTCTGCTTTCCTGGGTGCTTTGCACACCAATTCCACACCAGTTTTTCCAGATAGGTCTAATGAAACCAGAAATATCCGGTTCTGTGGTGGCTAACTCAATCCCAGCTCTTGCTACAGCTTCTGTGTTTGCTTGTGTTTTCTCGATAGCATCTATGAGCTGTAGGGTTGTGAATGCATTGTAGCTTGTAATATTTAGTTTATCTGTTGGCAAACGCTAATTGGTTTCACATGGACACACAACAGGTACAATTTGAGTTTTCTGAGTGAAAAGCTGCAGAAACCAGGTTAAAAATGATATTGGTGTTTGTAAAGATGACATTGAATCCACCTGCCCAAGAAAAAGACTTTGCTTTTCTCCAATCCAGATTGACTCTGCTTTTCTGGGTGCTTTGCACACCAATTCCACACCAGTTTTTCCAGACATGTCTGGATGAAACCAGAAATATCCGGTTCTGTGATGGCTAACTCAATCCAAGCTCTTGCTACAGCTTATGTGTTTGCTTGTGTTTTCTCGATAGTATCTATGGACTTTAGAGTTGTGAATGCATTGTAGCATGTAACATTTTGTTTATCTGTTGGCAATGCTAATTGGTTTCACATGGACACACAACAGGTACACATTTGTGTTTTCTGAGTAAAAAGCTGCAGAATTACGTTAAAAATGATATTGGTGTTTGTAAATATGACATTGAATCCACTTGCCCAAGAAAAAGACATGCTTTTCTCCAAAACCAGGTTGACTCTGCTTTCCTGGGTGCTTTGCACAAATTCCACAACAGTTGGTCCAGATAGTGCTGGATGAAACCAGAAAAATCCGGTTCTGTGCCGTCTAGCTCAATCCCAACCCTTGCTAAAGCTTCTGTGTTTGCTTGTGTTTTCTCGATAGTATCTATGAACCTTAGGCTTGTGAATGCATTGTAGCTTGCAACATTTAGTTTATATGTTGGCAAACGCTAATTGGTTTCACATGGACACACAACAGGTACACATTCGTGTTTTCTGAATGAAAAGCTGCAGAATTACGTTAAAAATGATATTGATGTTTGTAAACATGACATTGAATCCACTTTCCCAAGAAAAAGACTTTGCTTTTCTCCAAAACCAGGTTGACTCTGCTTTTCTGGGTCCTTTTCACACCAATTCAACAGCAGTTTTTCTAACAGGTCTGGATGAAACCAGAAATATCCGGTTCTGTGGTGGCTAACTCAATCCCAGCTCTTGCTACAATTCTGTGTTTGCTAGTGTTTTCTCGATAGTATCTATGGACTTTAGAGTTGTGAATGGATTGTAGCTTGTAACATTTTGTTTTTCTGTTGACCAACGCTAAGTGGTTTCAATGGAGACACAACAGGTACACATTCGTGTTTTCTAAGTGAAAAGCTGCAGAAACCAGGTCAAAATTGATATTTGTGTTTATATACATGACATTCAATCCACTTGCCCAAGAAAAAGACTACTTTTCTCCAAAACCAGGTTGACTCTGCTTTTTGGGGTGCTTTGTACCCCAATTCCACAATAGTTTGACAAGGTAGGACTGGATCAAACCATAAATATCCGCTTATGTGTTGGCTAACTCATTCCCAGCTCTCGTTACAGCCTCTGAATTTATTTGTGTTTTCTGGATAGTATCTATTTACTTTAGAGGTTGCAATATACTGTAGCTTGTAACATTTTGGTTTTTTGTTGTCAAACACTAATTGGTTTCACATGGAGACAAAATAGGTACACATTCGCGTTTTCTGAGTAAAAAGCTGCAGAATTATGTTAAAAATGATATTGGTGTTTGTAAATATGACATTGAAACCACTTGCCCAAGAAAAAGACATGCTTTTCTCCAAAACCAGGTTGACTCTGCTTTCCTGGGTGCTTTGCACAAATTCCACAACAGTTGGTCCAGATAGTGCTGGATGAAACCAGAAAAATCCGGTTCTGTGCCGTCTAGCTCAATCCCAACCCTTGCTAAAGCTTCTGTGTTTGCTTGTGTTTTCTCAATAGTATCTATGAACCTTAGGGTTGTGAATGCATTGTAGCTTGCAACATTTAGTTTATCTGTTGGCAAACGCTAATTGGTTGCACATGGACACACAACAGGTACACATTCGTGTTTTCTGAGTGAAAAGCTGCAGAAACCAGGTTAAAAATGATATTGGTGTTTGTAAACATGACATTGAATCCACTTGCCCAAGAAAAAGACTTTGCTTTTCTCCAAAACCAGGTTGACTCTGCTTCTCTAGGTTTTTTGCACACGAATTCCACACCAGTTTTTCCAGATATGTCTGGATGAAACCAGAAATATCCGGTTCTGTGTTGGATAAGTCAATCCCAGCTCTTGCTACAGCTTATGTGTTTGCTTGTGTTTTCTCGATAGTATCTATGGACTTTAGAGTTGTGAATGCATTGTAGCATGTAACATTTTGTTTATCTGTTGGCAAATGCTAATTGGTTTCACATGGACACACAACAGGTACACATTCGTGTTTTCTGAGTAAAAAGCTGCAAAATTACGTTAAAAATGATATTGGTGTTTGTAAATATGACATTGAATCCACTTGCCCAAGAAAAAGACGTTGCTTTTCTCCAAAACCAGGTTGACTCTGCTTTTCTGGGTCCTTTTCACACCAATTCAACAGCAGTTTTTCTAACAGGTCTGGATGAAACCAGAAATATCCGGTTCTGTGGTGGCTAACTCAATCCCAGCTCTTGCTACAATTCTGTGTTTGCTAGTGTTTTCTCGATAGTATCTATGGACTTTAGAGTTGTGAATGGATTGTAGCTTGTAACATTTTGTTTTTCTGTTGACCAACGCTAAGTGGTTTCAATGGAGACACAACAGGTACACATTCGTGTTTTCTAAGTGAAAAGCTGCAGAAACCAGGTCAAAATTGATATTTGTGTTTATAAACATGACATTCAATCCACTTGCCCAAGAAAAAGACTACTTTTCTCCAAAACCAGGTTGACTCTGCTTTTTGGGGTGCTTTGTACCCCAATTCCACAATAGTTTGACAAGGTAGGACTGGATCAAACCATAAATATCCGCTTATGTGTTGGCTAACTCATTCCCAGCTCTCATTACAGCCTCTGAATTTATTTGTGTTTTCTGGATAGTATCTATTTACTTTAGAGGTTGCAATATACTGTAGCATGTAACATTTTGGTTTTTTGTTGTCAAACACTAATTGGTTTCACATGGAGACAAAATAGGTACACATTCGCGTTTTCTGAGTAAAAAGCTGCAGAATTATGTTAAAAATGATATTGGTGTTTGTAAATATGACATTGAATCCACTTGCCCAAGAAAAAGACATGCTTTTCTCCAAAACCAGGTTGACTCTGTTTTTCTGGGTGATATGCACACCAATTCCACAACAGTTGGTCCAGATAGTGCTGGATGAAACCAGAAAAATCCGGTTCTGTGCCGGCTAGCTCAATCCCAACCCTTGCTAAAGCTTCTGTGTTTGCTTGAGTTTTCTCAATAGTATCTATGAACCTTAGGGTTGTGAATGCATTGTAGCTTGCAACATTTAGTTTATATGTTGGCAAACGCTAATTGGTTTCACATGGACACACAACAGGTACACATTCGTGTTTTCTGAGTGAAAAGCTGCAGAAACCAGGTTAAAAATGATATTGGTGTTTGTAAACATGACATTGAATCCACTTGCCCAAGAAAAAGACTTTGCTTTTCTCCAAAACCAGGTTGACTCTGCTTTTCTGGGTGCTTTGCACACCAATTCCACACCAGGTTTCCAGATAGGAATGGATGAAACCAGAAATATCCGGTTCTGTGGTGGCTAACTCAATCCAAGCTCTTGCTACAGCTTCTGTGTTTGCTTGTGTTTCCTGGACACGTTCTATGGACTTTAGAGTTGTGAATGCATTGTAGCATGTAACATTTTGTTTATCTGTTGGCAAACGCTAATTGGTTTCACATGGAGGCACAACAGGTACAATTTGAGATTTCTGAGTGAAAAGCTGCAGAAACCAGGTTAAAAATGATATTGGTGTTTGTAAAGATGACATTGAATCCACTTGCCCAAGAAAAAGACGTTGCTTTTCTCCAAAACCAGGTTGACTCAGCTTTTCTGGGTCCTTTTCTCACCAATTCAACAGCAGTTTTTCTAACAGGTCTGGATGAAAACAGAAATATCCGGTTCTGTGGTGGCTAACTCAATCCCAGCTCTTGCTACAATTCTGTGTTTGCTAGTGTTTTCTCGATATTATCTATGGACTTTAGAGTTGTGAATGGATTGTAGCTTGTAACATTTTGTTTTTCTGTTGGCCAACGCTAAGTGTTTTCAATGGAGACACAACAGGTACACATTCATGTTTTCTAAGTGAAAAGCTGCAGAAACCAGGTCAAAATTGATATTTGTGTTTATAGACATGACATTCAATCCACTTGCCCACGAAAAAGACTTTGCTTTTCTCCAAAACCAGGTTGACTCTGCTTCTTTAGGTTTTTTGCACAATAATTCCAAATCATTTTTTCCCGATAGTTATGGATCAAAACAGAAATATCCAATGGCTAACCCAATCCCAACTCTTGCTAGAGCTTCTGTGTTTATGTGTGTTTTCTGGATAGTTTCTATGGACTTTAGAGTTGTGTATGAATGGTAGTGTGTAACATTTTGTTTTTTGTTGGCCCACGCTAATTGGTGTCACATTGAGGCACAACACATTCATGTTTTCTGAGTATAAAGCTTCAGTGACCATGTTAAAAATGATATTTGTGTTTGTGAACATGACATTGAATCCACCTGGCCAAGAAAAAGAATTTGCTTTTCTCGAAACCAAGTTGATTCTGCTTTTCTGGGTGCTTTGAACATGAACTCCACACCAGTTATTTCCAGATAGGCATGGATGAAACCAGAAATATCCAGTTCTCTGCTGGCTAACTTAATCCAAGCTCCTGCTACAGCCTCTGTGTTTGTGTTTTCTGGATAGTATCTATGGATTTTAGAGGTTGGAATATATTGTAGCATGTAACATTTTCTTTTTTTGTTTGCAAAGTTTAGTTGATTTCACATGGACAGACAACAAGTATACATTCGGTTTTTTCGCGTAAAAGGCTGCAGAAACCAGGTTAAAAATGATATTTGTGTTTGTAAACATGACATTGAATCCACTTGCAAAAGCAAAAGATTTGCTTTTCACCAAAACCAGTTTGACACTGCTTTTCTGGTTGCTTTGCACACCAATTACACAACAGTTTTTCCAGATAGGTCTGGATGAAAACAGAAATATATGGATCTGCGGTGGCTAACTCATTCCTAGCTCTTGCTACAGCCTCTGGTTTGTTTGTGTTTTCCGGATAGTATCTATGGACTTTAGAGTTGTGAATGCATTCTAGCATGTAACGCGCAGGCTACCGACATTGCGCACCTTGGGTAAGCCTATTCCCAGGCTATAGAACGCTGAAACAACTTTGCACTCCACTAGCATACAGAACACCCCTGAACTACATCTCGCTACAGCCAGGACGCAGAACGCCCATAAGCTGCGTTTCCTACAGTCAGCGTACAGAAATCCCGCATATTGCGAATGCCTACTCCAGGCTACAGGACTCTTCCAAACTGCTTCGTTCCACACCTCCGATACAGAATCATGTACCCTGCATCTCACCACAGTCAGGATTCAGAACCCCTGTACGCTTTCTCCTACATGCAGGCTACATACATTGAGCACATTGGATAAGCCTATTCCCAAGCTACAGAACGCTGAAACTGCTTTGCACTTCACTACCATATAGAACTGCCTTGCACTGCATCTCTCTACAGTTGGAGGCAGAACGCCCATAAGCTGTGTTTCCCACAGTCAAGCTACAGAAATCCGGCAGATTGCGAATGCCTACTCCTGGCTACAGAACTCTTCCATACTGCTTCGTTCCACACCTCCGATACAGAACTCATGTGCGCTGTAAATCACTACACTCAGGGTACAGAACTCCTGTACGCTCTGTCTCCTACACTCAGGCTACAGACATTGCGCACATTATTGTAAACCTATTCCAAGGCTACAGAACGCTGAAACAGCTTTGCACTCCACGAGCATACAGAACAGCCATGATCTACATCTTGCTGCAGCTGCAGAGCTGAGCACCCATGAGCTGCGTTTGCTACAATCAGCTAAAGACATTCACCTATGGCGAATACCTAGGCTACAGAACTCTTTCAAACTGCTTCGTTCCACACCTCCGATACAGAACTCATGCACCCTGCACCTCACCACGCTCTCTCTCCTACACGCAGGCTACAGACATTGCGCTCATTGAGTAAGCCTATTCCCAAGCTAAAGAACACTGAAACATCTTTGCACCCCACTAGCCTACAGAACTGCCATGCACTGCATCTCTCTACAGCCAGGAAGCAGAACGGCCATAAGCTGCATTTTACAGTCAGGCTACAGAAATTCCACCTATTGCGTACACTTACTCTCAGGCTACAGAACCATTCCAAACTGTTCGATCCACACTTCCGATATAGAACTCATGTACCCTGCATCTCACCACACTCAGGTTAGAGAGGTGCTGCACGCTCTCTCTCCTACACGCAGGCTACCCACACTGCGCACATTGGGTAAGCCTATTCCCAGGCTATAGAACGCTGAAACAACTTTCCACTCCACTGGCATACAGAACGCCCATGAACTACATCTCACTATAGCCAGGACGCAGAACGCCCATAAGCTGCGTTTCCTACAGTCAGGCTACAGAAATCCCGCAGATCGCGAATGCCTACACCCAAGCTACAGAACACTTCCAAACTGCTTCGTTCCACACCTCCGATACAGAAGTCATGTGTGCTGTAAATCATTACACTCAGGTTACAGAACTCCTGTACGCTCTCTCTCCTACACTCCGGCTTTAGACCTTGCGCACAAGGGTAAGCTTATTCCCGGGGTACAGAACGCTGAAACAGCTTTGCACTCCACTAGCATAAAGAATTGCAGTACACTGCATCTCTCTACAGCCAGGAAGCAGAACGCCGAAAAGCTGCATTTCTTACCGTCAGGCTACAGACATTCCACCTATGGCGAATACCTACTCCCAAGCTACAGAACTCTTCCAAACTGGTTCGCTCCACACCTCCGATACATAATCATGTACCCTGCATCTCACCACAATCAGGTCGGAGAGGACCTGTACGCTCTGTCTCCTACACTCAGGCTACAAACTTTGCGCACATTATTGTAAACCTATTCCAAGGCTACAGAACGCTGAAATAGCTTTGCACTCCACGAACATACAGAACTGCCGTGAACTACATCTCGCTGCAGCCGCAACACAGAGCGACCATAAGCTGCGTTTCAACACTTCGGACTCAGACATTCCCCTATTGCGAATAACTACTTCCAGGCTACAGAACTCTTCCAAACTGCTTAGTTCCACACATGCGATACAGAACTCATGCACCCTGCATCTCACCACACTCAGTTTAGAGAGGTCCTGTACGCTCTCAGTCCCACACGCAGTCCACAGACAGTGCGAACACTATTGTAAAACTATTCCAAGGCTACAGAACGCTGAAATAGCTTTGCACTCCACGAGCATACAGAACTGCCATGATCTACATCTCGCTGCAGCTGCAACGCAGAGCGCCCATGAGCTTCGTTGCAACAGTTTGGCTACAGACATTCGCCTATGGCGAATAACTAGGCTACAGAACGCTTCCAAACTGCTTCGTTCCACACCTCCGATACAGAATCATGTACCCTGCATCTCACCACTGTCAGGATTCAGAACTCCTGTACGCTTTCTCCTACATGCAGGCTACAGACATTGCGCATATTGGGTAAGCCTATCCCCAAGCTACACAACGCTGAAACTTCTTTGCACTCCACTAGCATACAGAACTGCCGTGAACTGCAGCTCTCTACAGCCGGGAGGCAGAACGCCCTTAAGCTGCGTTTCTACAGTGAGGCTACAGAAACCCCGCAGATTGCGAATGCCTACTGCCAGGCTACAGAACACTTCCAAACTGCTTCATTCCACACCTCCGATACAGAACTCATGTACCCTGCATCTCACCACACTCAGGTTAGAGAGGTGCTGCACGCTCTCTCTCCTACACGCAGGCTACCCACACTGCGCACATTGGGTAAGCCTATTCCCAAGCTACACAACGCTGAAACAACTTTCCACTCCATTAGCATACAGAACACCCATGAACTACATCTCACTACAGCCAGGATGCAGAACACCCATAAGCTGCGTTTCCTACAATCAGGGTACACAAATCCCGCATATGGTGAATGACTACTCCAAGGCTACAGAACTCTTCCAAACTGCTTCGTTCCACACCTCCGATACAGAACTCATCTGAGCTGTAAATCACTACACTCAGGTTACAGAACTCCTGTATGCTCTGTCTCCTACACTCTGGCTTCAGACATTGCGCACATTATTTTAAACCTATTCCAAGGCTGCAGAACGCTGAAATAGCTTTGCATTCCACGAACATACAGAACTGCTGTGAGCTACATCTCGCTGCAGCCGCAACGCAGAGCGACCGTAAGCTGCGTTTCAACACTTCGGACTCAGACATTCCCCTATTGCGAATAACTACTTCCAGGCTACAGAACTCTTCCAAACTGCTTCGTTCCACACCTGCGATACAGAACTTATGCACCCTGCATCTCACCACATTTAGGTTAGCGAGGTCCACCACGCTCTCTCTCCTACACGTAGGCTACAGACCTTGCACTCATTTAGCAAGCCTATTCCCAAGCAACAGAAAGTTGAAACTTCTTTGCACTCTACTAGCATACAGAATTGCCGTGAACTGCATCTCTCTACAGCTAGGAGGCAGAACGCCCGTAAGCTGCGTTTCCTACAGTCAGGCTACAGAAATCCCGCAGATCGCGAATGCCTACTCCCAAGCTACAGAACTCTTCCAAACTGGTTCGCTCCACACCTCCGATACATATCTCATGTAACCTGCATCTCACCACAACCAGGTCAGACAGGTCCTGTACACTCTCCCTCCTGCACGCAGGCAACAGACATTGGGTAAGCCTATTCCCAAGCTACACAACGCTGAAACAACTTTGCACTCCAGTAGCATGCAGAACACCCCTGAACTACATCTCGCTACAGCCAGGACGCAGAACGCCCATAAGCTGCGTTTCCCACAGTCAAGCTACAGAAATCCGGCAGATTTCGATTGCCTACTCCTGGCTACAGAACTCTTCCATACTGCTTCGTTCCACACCTCCGATACAAAACTCATCTGCGCTGTAAATCACTACACTCAGGTTACAGAACTCCTGTACGCTCTGTCTCCTACACTCAGGCTACAGACATTGCGCACATTATTGTAAACCTATTCCAAGGCTACAGAACGCTGAAATAGCTTTGCACTCCACGAGCATACAGAACTGCCATGATCTACATCTCGCTGCAGCCGGAACGCAGAGCGCCCAAGAGCTTCATTTCAACAGTTTGGCTACAGACATTCCCCTATTGCGAATAACTACTTCCAGGCTACAGAACTCTTCCAAACTGCTTCTTTCCACACATGCGATACAGAACTCATGCACCCTGCATCTCACCACACTCAGTTTAGAGAGGTCCTGTACGTTCTCCGTCCTACACGCAGTCAACAGACATTGCGCACACTATTGTAAAACTATTCCAAGGCTACAGAACGCTGAAAGAGCTTTGCACTCCAAGAACATACAGAACTGCCATGATCTACATCTCGCTGCAGCCGCAACACAGAGCGCCCATGAGCTTCGTTTCAACAGTTTGGCTACAGACATTCGCCTATGGCGAATAACTAGGCTACAGAACGCTTCCAAACTGCTTCGTTCCACACCTCCGATACAGAATAATATACCCTGCATCTCACCACTGTCAGGATTCAGAACTCCTGTACGCTTTCTCCTACATGCAGGCTACATACATTGAGCACATTGGATAAGCCTATTCCCAAGCTACAGAACGCTGAAACTGATTTGCACTTCACTACCATATAGAACTGCCTTGCACTGCATCTCTCTACAGCTAGGAGGCAGAACGCCCATAAGCTGTGTTTCCTACAGTCAGGCTACAGAAATCCCGCAGATAGCGAATGCCTACACCCAAGCTACAGAACACTTCCAAACTGCTTCGTTCCACACCTCTGATACAGAAGTCTTGTGTGCTGTAAATCACTACACTCGGGTTACAGAACTCCTGTACGCTCTCTCTCCTACACTCAGGCTTTAGACCTTGCGCACATAGGGTAAGCTTATTCCCAGGGTACAGAACGCTGAAACAGCTTTGCACTCCACTAGCATAAAGAACTGCCGTGCACTGCATCACTCTACAGCCAGGAAGAAGAACGCCGAAAAGCTGCGTTTCTTACAGTCAGGCTACAGACATTCCACCTATGGCGAATACCTACTCCCAAGCTACAGAACTGTTCCAAACTGCTTCGTTCCACACCTCCAATACAGCATCATGTACCCTGCATCTCACCACAATCAGGTCGGACAGGACCTGTACGCTCTCCCTCCTACACGCAGGCTACAGACATTGCGCATATTGGGTAAGCCTATTCCCAAGCTACACAACGCTGAAACTTCTTTGCACTCCACTAGCATACAGAACTGCCGTGAACTGCAGCTCTCTACAGCCGGGAGGCAGAACGCCCTTAAGCAGCATTTCTACAGTGAGGCTACAGAAACCCCGCAGATTGCGAATGCCTATTGCCAGGCTACAGAACACTTCCAAACTGCTTCATTCCACACCTCCGATACAGAACTCATGTGCGCTGTAAATCACTGCACTCGGGTAACAGAACTCCTGTACGCTCTGTCACCTACACGCAGGCTACAGACATTGCGCACATTATTGTAAACCTATTCCAAGGCTACAGAACGCTGAAAGAGCTTTGCACTCCACGAGCATACAGAACTGCCATGATCTACATCTCGCTGCAGCCGCAACGCAGAGCGCCCATGAGCTTCGTTTCAACAGTTTGGCTACAGACATTCGCCTATGGCGAATAACTACTCCAGGCTACAGAACTCTTCCAAACTGCTTCGGTCCACACCTGCGATACAGAACTCATGCACCCTGCATCTCACACACTTAGGTTAGCGAGGTCCACCACGCTCTCTCTCCTACACGCAGGCTACAGACATTGCGCTCATTGAGCAAGCCAATTCCCAAGCAACAGAAAGCTGAAACTTCTTTGCACTCTACTAGCAAACAGAACTGCCGTGAACTGCATCTCTCTACAGCTACGAGGCAGAACGCCCATAAGCTGCGTTTCCTACAGTCAGGCTACAGAAATCCCGCAGATTGCGAATGCCTACTCCCAAGCTACAGAACTATCCAAACTGGTTCGCTCCACACCTCCGATACATATTTCATTTAACCTGCATCTCACCACAACCAGGTCAGACAGGTCCTGTACGCTCTCCCTCTTACACGCAGGCAACAGACATTGGGTAAGCCTATTCCCAAGCTACACAACGCTGAAACAACTTTGCACTCCATTAGCATACAGAACACCCATGAACTACATCTCACTACAGCCAGGACGCAGAACACCCATAAGCTGCGTTTCCTACAGTCAGCGTACACAAATCCCGCATATTGCGATTGCCTACTGCCAGGCTACAGAACACTTCCAAACTGCTTCGTTCCACACCTCCGATACAAAACTCATGTGCGCTGTAAATCACTGCACTCGGGTTACAGAACTCCTGTACGCTCTGTCACCTACACTCAGGCTACAGACATTGCGCACATTATTGTAAACCTATTCCAAGGCTACAGAACGCTGAAAGAGCTTTGCACTCCACGAGAATACAGAACTGCCATGATCTACACATCGCTGCAGCCGCAACGCAGAGTGCCCATGAGCTTCGTTTCAACAGTTTGGCTACAGACATTCGCCTATGGCGAATAACTACTCCCAGGCTACAGAACACTTCCAAACTGCTTCGTTCCACACCTCCGATACAGAACTCATCTGCGCTGTAAATCACTACACTCACGTTTCAGAACTCCTGTACGCTCTTTCTCCTACACTCAGGCTTTAGACCTTGCGCACAAAGGGAAAGCTTATTCTAAGGCTACAGAACGCTGAAACAACTTTGCACTCCACTAGCATAAAGAACTGCCGTGAACTGCAGCTCTCTACAGCCGGGAGGCAGAACACCCTTAAGCTTCGTTTCTACAGTAAGGCTACAGAAACCCCGCAGATTGCGAAAGCCTACTGCCAGGCTACAGAACACTTCCAAACTGCTTCGTTCCACACCTGCGATACAGAACTCATGTGCGCTGTAAATCACTGCACTCGGGTAACAGAACTCCTGTACGCTCTGTCACCTACACTCAGGCTACAGACATTGCGCACATTATTGTAAACCTATTCCAAGGCTACAGAACGCTGAAAGAGCTTTGCACTCCACGAGCATACAGAACTGCCATGATCTACATTTCGCTGCAGCCGCAACGCAGAGCGCCCATGAGCTTCGTTTCAACAGTTTGGCTACAGACATTCGCCTATGGCGAATAACTACTCCAGGCTACAGAACTCTTCCAAACTGCTTCGGTCCACACCTGCGATACAGAGCTCATGCACCCTGCATCTCACACACTTAGGTTAGCGAGGTCCACCACGCTCTCTCTTCTACACGCAGGCTACAGACATTGCGCTCATTGAGCAAGCCAATTACCAAGCAACAGAAAGCTGAAACTTCTTTGCACTCTACTAGCATACAGAACTGCCGTGAACTGCATCTCTCTACAGCTAGGAGGCAGAACGCCCATAAGCTGCGTTTCCTACAGTCAGGCTACAGAAATCCCGCAGATCGCGAATGCCTACTCCCAAGCTACAGAACTATCCAAACTGGTTCGCTCCACACCTCCGATACATATCTCATGAAACCGGCATCTCACCACAACCAGGTCAGACAGGTCCTGTACGCTCTCCCTCCTGCACACAGGCTACAGACATTGGGTAAGCCTATTCCCAAGATACACAACGCTCAAACAACTATGCACTCCACTAGCATACAGAACACCCCTGAACTACATCTCGATACAGCCAGGACGCAGAACACCCATAAGCTGCGTTTCCTACAGTCAGCGTACACAAATGCCGCATATTGCGATTGCCTACTCCCAGGCTACAGAACACTTCCAAACTGCTTCGTTCCACACCTGCGATACAGAACTCATGCACCCTGCATCTCACCACATTTAGGTTAGCGAGGTCCACCACGCTCTCTCTCCTACACGCAGGCTACAGACATTGCACTCATTTAGCAAGCCTATTCCCAAGCAACAGAAAGCTGAAACTTCTTTGCACTCTACTAGCATACAGAACTGCCATGAACTGCATCTCTCTACAGCTAGGAGGCAGAACGCCCATAAGCTGCGTTTCCTACAGTCAGGCTACAGAAATCCCGCAGATCGCGAATGCCTACTCCCAAGCTACAGAACTATCCAAACTGGTTCGCTCCACACCTCCGATACATATTTCATTTAACCTGCATCTCACCACAACCAGGTCAGACAGGTCCTGTGTGCTCTCCCTCCTGCACACAGGCTACAGACATTGGGTAAGCCTATTCCCAAGCTACACAACGCTCAAACAACTATGCACTTCACTAGCATACAGAACACCCCTGAACTACATCTCGATACAGCCAGGACGCAGAACACCCATAAGCTGCGTTTCCTACAGTCAGCGTACACAAATGCCGCATATTGCGATTGCCTACTCCCAGGCTACAGAACACTTCCAAACTGCTTCGTTCCACACCTGCGATACAGAACTCATGTACCCTGCATCTCACCACACTCAGTTTAGAGAGGTCCTGTACGCTCTCCGTCCTACACGCTGGCAACAGACATTGCGCACATTATTGTAAACCTATTCCAAGGCTACAGAACGCTGAAATAGCTTTACACTCCAAAAGCATACAGAACTGCCATGATCTACATTTCGCTGCAGCCGCAACGCAGAGCGCCCATGAGCTTCGTTTCAACAGTTTGGCTACAGACATTCGCCTATGGCGAATAACTACTCCCAGGCTTCAGAACTCTTCCAAACTGCTTCGTTCCACACCTCAGATACAGAATCATGTACCCTGCATCTCACCACAATCAGGTCGGACAGGTCCTGTACGCTCTCCCTCCTACACGCAGGCTACCCACACTGCGCACATTGGGTAAGCCTATTCCCAGGCTATAGAACGCTGAAACAACTTTCCACTCCACTGGCATACAGAACGCCCATGAACTACATCTCACTATAGCCAGGACGCAGAACGCCCATAAGCTGCGTTTCCTACAATCAGGGTACACAAATCCCGCATATTGCGAATGACTACTCCCAGGCTACAGAACACTTCCAAACTGCTTCATTCCACACCTCCGATACAAAACTCATCTGCGCTGTAAATCACTACACTCACGTTTCAGAACTCCTGTATGCTCAGTCTCCTACACTCAGGCTACAGACATTGCGCACATTATTGTAAACCTATTCCAAGGCTACAGAACGCTGAAAGAGCTTTGCACTCCACGAACATACAGAACTGCTGTGAACTACATTTCGCTGCAGCCACAACACAGAGCGACCGTAAGCTGCGTTTCAACACTTCGGACTCAGACATTCCCCTATTGCGAATAACTACTTCCAGGCTACAGAACTCTTCCGAACTGCTTCGTTCCACACATGCGATACAGAACTCATGCACCCTGCATCTCACCACACTCAGTTTAGAGAGGTCCTGTATGCTCTCCGTCCTACACGCAGTCAACAGACATTGCGCACACTATTGTAAAACTATTCCAAGGCTACAGAACGCTGAAATAGAGTTGCACTCCACGAGCATACAGAACTGCCATGATCTACATCTCGCTGCAGCCGCAACGCAGAGCGCCCATGAGCTTCGTTGCAACAGTTTGGCTACAGACATTCGCCTATGGCGAATAACTAGGCTACAGAACGCTTCCAAACTGCTTCGTTCCACACCTGCGATACAGAACTCATGCACCCTGCATCTCAGCACACTTAGGTTAGCGAGGTCCACCACGCTCTCCCTCGTACACGCAGCCTACAGACATTGCGCACATTGGGTAAGCCTATTCCCAAGCTACACAACGCTGAAACAACTTTGCACTCCACTAGCATACAGAACACCCATGAACTACATCTCGCTACTGCCTGGACGCAGAACGCCCATAAGCTGCGTTTCCTTCAGTAAGCGTACAAAAATCCCGCATATTGCGAATGCCTACTCCCAGGCTACAGAACTCTTCCAAACTGCTTCGTTCCACTCCTCCGATACATATGTCATGTAACCTGCATCTCACCACAACCAGGTTAGAAATGTGCTCTACGCTCTCCCTCGTACACGCAGCCTACAGACATTGCGCACATTGGGTAAGCCTATTCCCAAGCTACACAACGCTGAAACAACTTTGCACTCCACTAGCATACAGAACACCCATGAACTACATCTCGCTACAGCCAGGACGCAGAACGCCCATAAGCTGCGTTTCCTACAGTCAGCGTACAAAAATCCCGCATATTGCGAATGCCTACTCCCAGGCTACAGAACACTTCCAAACTGCTTCATTCCACACCTCCGATACAGAACTCATCTGCGCTGTAAATCACAAAACTCAGGTTATAGAACTCCTGTATGCTCTGTCTCCTACACTCAGGCTACAAACATTGCGCACATTATTGTAAACCTATTCCAAGGCTACAGAACGCTGAAATAGCTTTGCACTCCACGAGCATACAGAACTGCCATAATCTACACCTCGCTGCAGCCGCAACGCAGAGCGCCCATGAGCTTCGTTTCAACAGTTTGGCTACAGACATTCGCCGATGGAGAATAACTACTCCCAGGCTTCAGAACTCTTCCGAACTGCTTCGTTCCACACCTCCGATACAGAACTCATCTGCGCTGTAAATCACTACACTCAGGTTACAGAACTCCTGTACGCTCTTTGTCCTACACTCAGGCTTCAGACATTGCGCACATTATGGTAAACCTATTCCAAGGCTACAAAACGCTGAAAGAGCTTTGCACTCCAAGCACATACAGAACTGCCGTGAACTACTTCTCGCTGCAGCTGCAACGCAGAGCGACCGTAAGCTGCGTTTCAACACTTCGGCTACAGACATTCCCCTATTGCGAATAACTACTCCCAGGCTACAGAACTCTTCCAAACTGCTTTGTTCCACACCTGCGATACAGAACTCATGCACCCTGCATCTCACCACATTTAGGTTAGCGAGGTCCACCACGCTCTCCCTCGTACACGCAGCCTACAGACATTGCGCACATTGGGTGAGCCTATTCCCAAGCTACACAACGCTGAAACAACTTTGCACTCCACTAGCATACAGAACACCCATGAACTACATCTCGCTACAGCCAGGACGCAGAACGCCCATAAGCTGCGTTTCCTACAGTCAGCGTACACAAATCCCGCATATTGCGATTGCCTACTCCCAGGCTACAGAACTCTTCCAAACTGTTCCGTTACACACCTGCGATACAGAACTCATGCACCCAGCATTTCATCACACTTAGGTTAGCGAGGTCCACCACGCTCTCTCTCTTACACGCAGGCTACAGACATTGCACTCATTGAGCAAGCCTATTCCCAAGCAACAGAAAGCTGAAACTTCTTTGCACTCTACTAGCATACAGAACTGCCGTGAACTGCATCTCTCTACAGCTAGGAGGCAGAACGCCTATAAGCTGCGTTTGCTACAGTCAGGCTAATGACATACACCTATGGCGAATACACAGGCTACAAACTCTTCCAAACTGCTTCGTTCCAATCTCCGATACAGAACTCATGCACCCTGCATCTCACCACGCTCTCTCTCCTACACGCAGGCTACAGACATTGCGCTCATTGGGTAAGCCTATTCCCAAGCTAAAGAACGCTGAAACATCTTTGCACTCCACTAGCATACAGAACACCCATGAACTACATCTCGCTACAGCCAGGACGCAGAACGCCCATAAGCTGCGTTTTCTACAGTCAGCGTACACAAATCCCGCATATTGCGATTGCCTACTCCCAGGCTACAGAACTCTTCCAAACTGCTTCATTCCACACGTCCGATACAGAACTCATCTGCGCTGTAAATCACTACACTCAGGTTACAGAACTCCTGTATGCTCTGTCTCCTACACTCAGGCTACAAACACTGCGCACATTATTGTAAACCTATTCCAAGGCTACAGAACGCTGAAATAGCTTTGCATCCACGAGCATACAGAACTGCCATAATCTACACCTCGCTGCAGCCGCAACGCAGAGCGCCCATGAGCTTCGTTTCAACAGTTTGGCTACAGACATTCGCCGATGGAGACTAACTACTCCCAGGCTTCAGAACTCTTCCAAACTGCTTCTTTCCACATCTCCGATACAGAATCATGTACCCTGCATCTCTCCACAGTCAGGAGTCAGAACTCCTGTACGCTTTCTCCTACATGCAGGCTACATACATTGAGCACATTGGATAAGCCTATTCCCAAGCTACAGAACGCTGAAACTGCTTTGCACTTCACTACCATATAGAACTGCCTTGCACTGCATCTCTCTATAGCTAGGAGGCAGAACGCCCATAAGCTGTGTGTCCTACAGTCAGGCTACAGAAATCACGCAGATCGCGAATGCCTACACCCAAGCTACAGAACACTTCCAAACTGCTTCGTTCCACACCTCCGATACAGAAGTCATGCACCCTGCATCTCACCACACTCAGGTTAGAGAGGTCCTGCACGCTCTCTCTCCTACACGCAGGCTACCCACACTGCGCACATTGGGTAAGCCTATTCCCAGGCTATAGAACGATGAAACATCTTTCCACTCCAGTGGCATAAAGAACGCCCATGAACTACATCTCACTATAGCCAGAACGCAGAACGCCCATAAGCTGCGTTTCTACAGTGAGGCTACAGAAACCCCGCAGATTGCGAATGCCTACTGCCAGGCTGCAGAACTCTTCCAAACTGCTTCGTTCCACACCTCCGATACAGAACTCATCTGCGTTGTAAATCACTACACTAAGGTTACAGAACTCCTGTACGCTCTGTCTCCTACACTCAGGCTTCAGACATTGCGCACATTATTGTAAACCTATTCCAAGGATACAGAACGCTGAAATAGCTTTGCACTCCAAGAACATACAGAACTGCCGTGAACTACATCTCGCTGCAGCCGCAACGCAGAGCGCCCATGAGCTTCGTTTCAACAGTTTGGCTACAGACATTCGCCGATGGCGAATAACTACTCCCAGGCTTCAGAACTCTTCCAAACTGCTTCGTTCCACACCTCTGATACAGAATCATGTACCCTGCATCTCACCACAGTCAGGATTCAGAACTCCTGTACGCTTTCTCCTACATGCAGGCTACATACATTGAGCACATTGGATAAGCCTATTCCCAAGCTACAGAAAGCTGAAACTTCTTTGCACTCCACGAGCATACAGAACTGCCATGAACTGCATCTCTCTACACCCAGCAGGCAGGAGGCCCATAAGCTGCGTTTCCTACAGTCAGGCTACAGAAATCCCGCAGATCGCGAATGCCTACTCGCAAGCTACACAACACTTCCAAACTGCTTCGTTCCACACCTCCGATACAGAACTCATGTGCGCAGTAAATCACTACACTCAGTTTACAGAACTCCTGTACGCTCTCTCTCCTACACTCAGGCTGTAGAACTTGCTCACATACTGTAAGCTCATTCCCAGGGTACAGAACGCTGTAACAGCTTTGCCCTCCATGAGCATTCAGAACTGCCGTGTACAGCATCTCTCTACAGCCAGGAAGAAGAACGCCCATAAGCTGCGTTTCTTACAGTCATGCTACAGACATTCCACCTATGGCGAATACCTACTCCCAAGCTACAGAACTCTTCCAAATTGCTTCGTTCCACACCTCCGATACAGAACTCATCTGTGCTGTAAATCACTACACTCAGGTTATAGAACTCCTGTACGCTCTGTCTCCTACACTCAGGCTACAGACATTGCGCACATTATTATAAACCTATTCTAAGGCTACAGAACGCTGAAGAAGCTTTGCACTCCCCGAACATACAGAACTGCCATAATCTACATCTCGCTGCAGCCGCAACGCAGTGCGCCCATGAGCTGCGTTTCAACAATTTGGCTACAGATATTCCCCTATTGCGAATAACTACTCCAGGCTACAGAACTCTTCCAAACTGCTTCGTTCCACACTTCCGATACAGAACTCATCTGCGCTGTAAATCATTACACTCAGGTTACAGAACTCCTGTATGCTCTGTCTCCTACACTCAGGCTACAGACATTGCGCACATTATTGTAAACCTCTTCCAAGGCTACAGAAAGCTGAAACAGCTTTGCACGCCACGAGCATACAGAACTGCCGTGTACAGCATCTCTCTACAGCCAGGAAGCAGAATGCCCATAAGCTGCGTTTCTTACAGTCAGGCTACAGACATTCCACCTATGGCGAATACCTACTCCCAAGCTACAGAACTCTTCCAAACTGGTTCGCTCCACACCTCCGATACAGAATCATGTACCCTGCATCTCACCACAATCAGGTCGGACAGGAACTGTACACTCTCCCTCCTACATGCAGGCTACAGACATTGCGCATATTGGGTAAGCCTATTCCCAAGCTACACAACGCTGAAACAACTTTGCACTCCACTAGCATACAGAACTGCCATGAACTGCAGCTCTCTACAGCCGGGAGGCAGAACGCCCTTAAGCTGCGTTTCTACAGTGAGGCTACAGCAACCCCGCAGATTGCGAATGCCCACTGCCAGGCTACAGAACACTTCCAAACTGCTTCGTTCCACACCTCCGATAGAGAACTCATGTGCGCTGTAAATCACTGCACTCGGGTTACAGAACTCCTGTATGCTCTGTCACCTACACTCAGGCTACAGACATTGCGCACATTACTGTAAACCTATTCCAAGGCTACAGAATGCTGAAAGAGCTTTGCACTCCACGAGCATACAGAACTGCCGTGAACTACATATCGCTGCAGCCGCAATGCAGAGCGACCGTAAGCTGCGTTTCAACACTTCGGCTACAGACATTCCCCTATTGCGAATAACTACTCCCAAGCTAACAGACTCTTCCAAATTGGTTCCTCCACACCTCCGATACAAATGTCATGTAACCTGCATCTCACCACAACCAGGTTAGAAATGAGCTGTACGCTCTCCCTCGTACACGCAGCCTACAGACATTGCGCACATTGGGTAAGCCTATTCCCAAGCTACACAACGCTGAAACAACTTTGCACTCCACTAGCATACAGAACACCCATGAACTACATCTCGCTACAGCCAGGACGCAGAACGCCCATAAGCTGCGTTTCCTACAGTCAGCGTACACAAATCCCGCATATTGCGAATGCCTACTCCCAGGCTACAGAACTCTTCCAAACTGCTTCGTTCCACACCTGCGATACAGAACTCATGCACCCTGCATCTCACCACACTTAGGTTAGCGAGGTCCACCACGCTCTCTCTCCTACACGCAGGCTACAGACATTGCGCTCATTGAGCAAGCCAATTCCCAAGCAACAGAAAGCTGAAACTTCTTTGCACTTACTAGCATACAGAACTGCCGTGAACTGCATCTCTCTACAGCTAGGAGGCAGAACGCCCATAAGCTGTGTTTCCTACAGTCAGGCTACAGAAATCCCACAGATCGCGAATGCCTACACCCAAGCTACAGAACACTTCCAAACTGCTTCGTTCCACACCCCCGATACTGAAGTCATGTGTGCTGTAAATCACTACACTCAGGTTACAGAACTCCTGTACGCTCTCTCTCCGACACTCAGGCTTTAGACATTGCGCACATAGGGTAAGCTTATTCCCAGGGTACAGAACGCTGAAACAGCTTTGCACTCCACTAGCATAAAGAACTGCCGTGCACTGCATCTCTCTACAGCCAGGAAGCAGAACGCCGAAAAGCTGCGTTTCTTACAGTCAGGCTACAGACATTCCACCTATGGCGAATACCTACTCCCAAGCTACAGAACTCTTCCAAACTGGTTCGCTCCACACCTCCGATACAGAATCATGTACCCTGCCTCTCACCACAATCAGGTCGAACAGAACCTGTACGCTCTCCCTCCTACACGCAGGCTACAGACATTGCGCATATTGGGTTAGCCTATTCCCTAGCTACACAACGCTGAAATACTTTGCACTCCACTAGCATACAGAACTGCCGTGAACTGCAGCTCTCTACAGCCGGGAGGCAGAACGCCCTTAAGCTGCGTTTCCTACAGTAGGCTACAGCAACCCCGCAGATTGCGAATGCCACTGCCAGGCTACAGAACACTTCCAAACTGCTTCGTTCCACACTTCCGATACAGAACTCATGTGCGCTGTAAATTACTGCATTCGGGTTACAGAACTCCTGTACGCTGTGTCTCCTACACTCAGGCTACAGACATTGCGCACATTATTGTAAACCTATTCCAAGGCTACAGAATGCTGAAAGAGCTTTGCACTCCACGAGCATACAGAAATGCCATGATCTAAATCTCGCTGTAGTCGCAACGCAGAGTGCCCATGAGCATCGTTTCAACAATTTGGCTACAGACATTCGCCTATGGCGAATAACTACTCCCAGGCTACAGAACTCTTCCAAACTGCTTCGTTCCACACCTGCGATAAAGAACTCATGCTCCCTGCACCTCACCACACTTAGGTTAGCGAGTTCCACCACGCTCTCACTCCTACACGCAGGCTACAGATATTGCACTCATTGAGCAAGCCTATTCCCAAGCAACAGAAAGCTGAAACTTCTTTGCACTCTACTAGCATACAGAACTGCCGTGAACTGCATCTCTCTACAGCTAGGAGGCAGAACGCCCATAAGCTGCGTTTCCTACAGTCAGGCTACAGAAATCCCACAGATCGCGAATGCCTACTCCCAAGCTACAGAACTCTTCCAAACTGGTTCGCTCCACACCTCCGATACATATTTCAAGTAACCTGAATCTCACCACAACCAGGTCAGACAGGTCCTGTACGCTCTCCCTCGTACACGCAGCCTACAGACATTGGGTAAGCCTATTCCCAAGCTACACAACGCTGAAACAACTTTGCACTCCACTAGCATACAGAACACCCATGAACTACATCTCACTACAGCCAGGACGAAGAACGCCTATAAGCTGCGTTTCCTACAGTCAGCGTACACAAATCCCGCATATTGCGAATCCCCACTCCCAGGCTACACAATACATCCAAACTGCTTCGTTCCAACCTCCGATACAGAACTCATATACCCTGCATCTCACCACACTCAGGTTGTGAGGTCTTGTACATTACAGCCAGTAAGTAAAATTCCCTTAAGCTGCGTTTCCTACATTAAGCGTACACAAATCCCGCATATTGCGAATGCCTACTCCCAGGCTACAGAACTCTTCCATACTGCTTCGTTCCACACCTCCGATACAGAACTCATCTGCGCTGTAAATCACTACACTCAGGTTACAGAACTCCTGTACGCTCTGTCTCCTACACTCAGGCTACAGACATTGCACACATTAGTATAAACCTATTCTAAGGCTACAGAACGCTGAAATAGCTTGCACTCCACGAGCATACAGAACTGCCATAATCTACATCTCGCTGCAGCCGCAACGCAAGGCGCCATGAGCTGCGTTTCAACAATTTGGCTACAGATATTCCCCTATTGCGAATAACGACTCCAGGCTACAGAACTCTTCCAAACTGCTTCGTTCCACACTTCCGATACAGAACTCATCTGCGCTGTAAATCATTACACTCAGGTTACAGAACTCCTGTACGCTGTGTCTCCTACACTCAGGCTATAGACATTGCGCACATTACTGTAAACTTATTCCAACGCTACAGAACGCTGAAATACGTTTGCACGCCACGAGCATACAGAACTGCCGTGAACTGCATCTCTACAGCTAGCAGGCAGAACGCCCATAAGTGCGTTTCCTACAGTCAGGGTACACAAATCCCGCAGATCGCGAATGCCTACTCGCAAGCTACAGAAAACTTCCAAACTGCTTCGTTCCACACTTCCGATACAGAACTCATGTGCGCAGTAAATCACTACACTCAGGTTACAGAACTCCTGTACGCTGTGTCTCCTACACTCAGGCTACAGACATTGCGCACATTCTTATAAACCTATTCCAAGGCAACAGAACGCTTTGAACTCCACGAGCATACAGAACTGCCCTGAACTACATCTCGCTGCAGCCGCAACGCAGAGCGCCCATGAGCTGCGTTTCAACAGTTTGGCTACAGTTATTCCCCTATTGCGAATAACTACTCGCAGGCTACAGAACTCTTCCAAACTGCTTCGTTCCACACCTCCAATACAGAACTCATGCATCCTGCATCTCACCACACTCAGGTTGGAGAGGTCCACCACGCTCTCTCTCGTACACGCAGGCTACAGACATTGCGCTCATTGAGCAAGCCTATTCCCAAGCTACAGAATGCTGAAACTTCTTTGCACTCCACGAGCATACAGAACTGCCATGAACTGCATCTCTCTACAGCTAGGAGGCAGAACGCCCATAAGCTGCGTTTCTTACAGTCAGGCTACAGAAATCCCGCAGATCGCGAATGCCTACTCGCAAGCTACACAACACTTCCAAACTGCTTCGTTCCACACCTCCGATACAGAACTCATGTGCGCAGTAAATCACTACACTCAGGTTACAGAACTCCTGTACGCTCTCTCTCCTACACTCAGGCTGTAGAACTTGCGCACATAGTGTAAGCTCATTCCCAGGGTACAGAATGCTGAAACAGCTTTGCCCTCCATGAGCATTCAGAACTGCCGTGTACAGCATATCTCTACTGCCAGGAAGCAGAACCCCCATAAGCTGCGTTTCTTACAGTCAGGCTACAGACATTCCACCTATGGCAAATACCTACTCCCAAGCTACAGAACTCTTCCAAACTGCTTCACTCCACACCTACGATACATATTTCGTGTAACCTGCATGTCACCACAATCAGGTCAGACAGGTACTGTACGCTCTCCCTCCTACACGCAAGCTACCGACATTGCGCATATTGGGTAAGCCTATTCCCAAGCTACACAACGCTGAAACAACTTTGCACTACACTAGCATACAAAACACGCATGAACAACATCTCGCTACAGCCAGGACTCAGAATTCCCATAAGCTGCGTTTCCTACAGTCAGGGTACACAAACCACGCATATTACTAATGCCTACTCCCAGGCTACAGAACTCTTCCATACTGCTTCGTTCCACACCTCTGATACAGAACTCATCTGCGCAGTAAATCACTACACTCAGGTTATAGAACTCCTGTACGCTCTGTCACCTACACTCAGGCTACAGACATTGCGCACATTATTATAAATCTATTCTAAGGCTACAGAACGCTGAAATAGCTTTGCACTCCATGAGCATACAGAACTGCATGAACTACATCTCGCTACAGCCAGGACTCAGAATTCCCATAAGCTGCGTTTCCTACAGTCAGGGTACACAAACCACGCATATTACGAATGCCTACTCCCAGGCTACAGAACTCTTCCATACTGCTTCGTTCCACACCTCTGATACAGAACTCATCTGCGCAGTAAATCACTACACTCAGGTTATAGAACTCCTGTACGCTCTGTCACCTACACTCAGGCTACAGACATTGCGCACATTATTATAAATCTATTCTAAGGCTACAGAACGCTGAAATAGCTTTGCACTCCATGAGCATACAGAACTGCATGAACTACATCTCGCTACAGCCAGGACTCAGAATTCCCATAAGCTGCGTTTCCTACAGTCAGGGTACACAAACCACGCATATTACGAATGCCTACTCCCAGGCTACAGAACTCTTCCATACTGCTTCGTTCCACACCTCTGATACAGAACTCATCTGCGCAGTAAATCACTACACTCAGGTTATAGAACTCCTGTACGCTCTGTCACCTACACTCAGGCTACAGACATTGCGCACATTGTTATAAACCTATTCTAAGGCTACAGAACGCTGAAATAGCTTTGCACTCCACGAGCATACAGAACTGCATGAACTACATCTCGCTGCAGCCACAAAGCAGAGCGCCCATGAGCTGCGTTTCAACTGTTTCTCTACAGATATTCCCCTATTGCGAATAACTACTCCAGGCTACAGAACTCTTCCAAACTGCTTCGCTGCACACCTCTGATCAGAACTCATCTGCGCTGTAAATCACTACACTCAGGTTATAGAACTCCTGTACGCTCTGTCTCCTACACTCAGGCAACAGACATTGCGCACATTGGGTAAGCCTATTCCCAGGCTACAAAACGATGAAACAACTTTGCACTCCACTAGCATACAAAACACACGTGAACCACATCTCGCTACAGCCAGGACGCAGAACGCCTATAGGCTGCGTTTCCTACAGTCAGGGTACACAAATCCCGCATATTGCAAATCCCCACTCCCAGGCTACAGAACACTTCCAAACTGCTTCGTTCCAACCTCCGATACAGAACTCATGTACCCTGCATCTCACCACACTCAGGTTAGTGAGGTCCTGTACATTACAACCAGTAAGTAAAATTCCCTTAAGCTGCATTTCCTATATCAGGCTACAGAAATCCCGCAGATTGTGAATGCCTACTCCCAGGCTACAGAACACTTCCAAACTCCTTCGTTCCAACCTGCATCTCACCACACTCAGGTTAGTGAATTGCATCACTACAGTTGCTACGCAGACGGCCCATAATCTTGGTTTCCTACAGTCAGGCTACACAAATCCCGCGCATTGCAAATCCCCACTCCCAGGCTACAGAACACTTCCAAACTGCTTCGTTCCAACCTCTGATACAGAACTCATGTACCCTGCATCTCACCACACTCAGGTTACAGTAAGCTCTCTCTATTAGCTTCAGGCTACTGACTTTGCGCGTTTTGTGTAAGCCTATTCCCAGGCTAGAGAACGCTGAAACAGCTTCGCACACCGCTAGCATACAGAACTCCCGTGAACTGCATCTCTCTAGAGCAAGGACGCAGAACGCCCTTAAGCTGCGCATCCTAGAGTCAGGCTACAGAAATCCCGCATATTGCGAATGCCTACTCCCAGGCTACAGAACTCTTCCAAACTGCTTACCTCCACATTTCTGAAACAGAATTCATGTACGCTGCATCTGACCAAACTCAGCTTATAGAATTCCTGTAAGCTCTGTCTTCTACCCTCAGGCTACCAACTTTCCGCACATTGTGTCAGACTACAGAACGCTGAAATAGCTTCGCACTCCACTAGCATACAGAACTCCCGTGAACTGCATCGCTCTTGAGCAAGGACGCAGAACGAACATAAGCTGCGCATCCTAGAGTCAGGCTACACAAAGCCCTCCTATTGCGAATGCTTACTCCCAGGCTACAGAATTCTTCCAAGCTGCTTTATTCCACACCTCTGATACAGAACTCTTGTACCCTGCATCTCACCACACTCAGGTTACAGTACGCTCTCTCTCCTAGCTTCAGGCTACTGACTTTGCGTGTATTGTGTAAGCCTATTCCCAGGCTACAGAACGCTGAAACAGCTTCGCACACCACTAGCATACAGAACTCCCGTGAACTGCATCTCTCTAGAGCAAGGACACAGAACGCCCATAAGCTGCGCATCCTATTGCCTATTCGCAGGCTACAGAACTCTTACAAACTGCTTCATTCCTCACCTCCGATACAGAACTCATGTATGCTGCATCTGGCTAAGCTCAGGTTACAGAACTCCTGTAAGCTCTGTCTCCTTCCTTCAGGCTACTGACTTTCCGCACATTGTGTAAGCCTATTCCCAGGCTACCGAACACTGAAACAGCTTTGCACTCCACTAGCATACAGAAATCCTGTGAATTGCATCACTACAGTTGCTACGCAGACGGCCCATAATCTTGGTTTCCTACAGTCAGGCTACACAAATCCCGCGCATTGCGAATGCTTACTCCCAGGCTACAGAACTCTTCCAAGCTGCTTTATTCCACACCTCTGATACAGAACTCATGTACCCTGCATCTCACCACACTCAGGTTACAGTAAGCTCTCTCTATTAGCTTCAGGCTACTGACTTTGCGCGTTTTGTGTAAGCCTATTCCCAGGCTAGAGAACGCTGAAACAGCTTCGCACACCGCTAGCATACAGAACTCCCGTGAACTGCATCTCTCTAGAGCAAGGACGCAGAACGCCCTTAAGCTGCGCATCCTAGAGTCAGGCTACAGAAATCCCGCATATTGCGAATGCCTACTCCCAGGCTACAGAACTCTTCCAAACTGCTTACCTCCACATTTCTGAAACAGAATTCATGTACGCTGCATCTGACCAAACTCAGCTTATAGAATTCCTGTAAGCTCTGTCTTCTACCCTCAGGCTACCAACTTTCCGCACATTGTGTCAGACTACAGAACGCTGAAATAGCTTCGCACTCCACTAGCATACAGAACTCCCGTGAACTGCATCGCTCTTGAGCAAGGACGCAGAACGAACATAAGCTGCGCATCCTAGAGTCAGGCTACACAAAGCCCTCCTATTGCGAATGCTTACTCCCAGGCTACAGAATTCTTCCAAGCTGCTTTATTCCACACCTCTGATACAGAACTCTTGTACCCTGCATCTCACCACACTCAGGTTACAGTACGCTCTCTCTCCTAGCTTCAGGCTACTGACTTTGCGTGTATTGTGTAAGCCTATTCCCAGGCTACAGAACGCTGAAACAGCTTCGCACACCACTAGCATACAGAACTCCCGTGAACTGCATCTCTCTAGAGCAAGGACACAGAACGCCCATAAGCTGCGCATCCTATTGCCTATTCGCAGGCTACAGAACTCTTACAAACTGCTTCATTCCTCACCTCCGATACAGAACTCATGTATGCTGCATCTGGCTAAGCTCAGGTTACAGAACTCCTGTAAGCTCTGTCTCCTTCCTTCAGGCTACTGACTTTCCGCACATTGTGTAAGCCTATTCCCAGGCTACCGAACACTGAAACAGCTTTGCACTCCACTAGCATACAGAAATCCTGTGAATTGCATCACTACAGTTGCTACGCAGACGGCCCATAGTCTTGGTTTCCTACAGTCAGGCTACACAAATCCCGCGCATTGCGAATGCTTACTCCCAGGCTACAGAACTCTTCCAAGCTGCTTTATTCCACACCTCTGATACAGAACTCATGTACCCTGCATCTCACCACACTCAGGTTACAGTAAGCTCTCTCTATTAGCTTCAGGCTACTGACTTTGCGCGTTTTGTGTAAGCCTATTCCCAGGCTAGAGAACGCTGAAACAGCTTCGCACACCGCTAGCATACAGAACTCCCGTGAACTGCATCTCTCTAGAGCAAGGACGCAGAACGCCCTTAAGCTGCGCATCCTAGAGTCAGGCTACAGAAATCCCGCATATTGCGAATGCCTACTCCCAGGCTACAGAACTCTTCCAAACTGCTTACCTCCACATTTCTGAAACAGAATTCATGTACGCTGCATCTGACCAAACTCAGCTTATAGAATTCCTGTAAGCTCTGTCTTCTACCCTCAGGCTACCAACTTTCCGCACATTGTGTCAGACTACAGAACGCTGAAATAGCTTCGCACTCCACTAGCATACAGAACTCCCGTGAACTGCATCGCTCTTGAGCAAGGACGCAGAACGAACATAAGCTGCGCATCCTAGAGTCAGGCTACACAAAGCCCTCCTATTGCGAATGCTTACTCCCAGGCTACAGAATTCTTCCAAGCTGCTTTATTCCACACCTCTGATACAGAACTCTTGTACCCTGCATCTCACCACACTCAGGTTACAGTACGCTCTCTCTCCTAGCTTCAGGCTACTGACTTTGCGTGTATTGTGTAAGCCTATTCCCAGGCTACAGAACGCTGAAACAGCTTCGCACACCACTAGCACACAGAACTCCCGTGAACTGCATCTCTCTAGAGCAAGGACACAGAACGCCCATAAGCTGCGCATCCTATTGCCTATTCGCAGGCTACAGAACTCTTACAAACTGCTTCGTTCCACACCTCCGATACAGAACTCATGTATACTGCATCTGGCTAAGCTCAGGTTACAGAACTCCTGTAAGCTCTGTCTCCTTCCTTCAGGCTACTGACTTTCCGCACATTGTGTAAGCCTATTCCCAGGCTACCGAACACTGAAACAGCTTTGCACTCCACTAGCATACAGAAATCCTGTGAATTGCATCACTACAGTTGCTACGCAGACGGCCCATAATCTTGGTTTCCTACAGTCAGGCTACACAAATCCCGCGCATTGCGAATGCTTACTCCCAGGCTACAGAACTCTTCCAAGCTGCTTTATTCCACACCTCTGATACAGAACTCATGTACCCTGCATCTCACCACACTCAGGTTACAGTAAGCTCTCTCTATTAGCTTCAGGCTACTGACTTTGCGCGTTTTGTGTAAGCCTATTCCCAGGCTAGAGAACGCTGAAACAGCTTCGCACACCGCTAGCATACAGAACTCCCGTGAACTGCATCTCTCTAGAGCAAGGACGCAGAACGCCCTTAAGCTGCGCATCCTAGAGTCAGGCTACAGAAATCCCGCATATTGCGAATGCCTACTCCCAGGCTACAGAACTCTTCCAAACTGCTTACCTCCACATTTCTGAAACAGAATTCATGTACGCTGCATCTGACCAAACTCAGCTTATAGAATTCCTGTAAGCTCTGTCTTCTACCCTCAGGCTACCAACTTTCCGCACATTGTGTCAGACTACAGAACGCTGAAATAGCTTCGCACTCCACTAGCATACAGAACTCCCGTGAACTGCATCGCTCTTGAGCAAGGACGCAGAACGAACATAAGCTGCGCATCCTAGAGTCAGGCTACACAAAGCCCTCCTATTGCGAATGCTTACTCCCAGGCTACAGAATTCTTCCAAGCTGCTTTATTCCACACCTCTGATACAGAACTCTTGTACCCTGCATCTCACCACACTCAGGTTACAGTACGCTCTCTCTCCTAGCTTCAGGCTACTGACTTTGCGTGTATTGTGTAAGCCTATTCCCAGGCTACAGAACGCTGAAACAGCTTCGCACACCACTAGCGTACAGAACTCCCGTGAACTGCATCTCTCTAGAGCAAGGACACAGAACGCCCATAAGCTGCGCATCCTATTGCCTATTCGCAGGCTACAGAACTCTTACAAACTGCTTCGTTCCTCACCTCCGATACAGAACTCATGTATGCTGCATCTGGCTAAGATCAGGTTACAGAACTCCTGTAAGCTCTGTCTCCTTCCTTCAGGCTACTGACTTTCCGCACATTGTGTAAGCCTATTCCCAGGCTACCGAACACTGAAACAGCTTTGCACTCCACTAGCATACAGAAATCCTGTGAATTGCATCACTACAGTTGCTACGCAGACGGCCCATAATCTTGGTTTCCTACAGTCAGGCTACACAAATCCCGCGCATTGCGAATGCTTACTCCCAGGCTACAGAACTCTTCCAAGCTGCTTTATTCCACACCTCTGATACAGAACTCATGTACCCTGCATCTCACCACACTCAGGTTACAGTAAGCTCTCTCTATTAGCTTCAGGCTACTGACTTTGCGCGTTTTGTGTAAGCCTATTCCCAGGCTAGAGAACGCTGAAACAGCTTCGCACACCGCTAGCATACAGAACTCCCGTGAACTGCATCTCTCTAGAGCAAGGACGCAGAACGCCCTTAAGCTGCGCATCCTAGAGTCAGGCTACAGAAATCCCGCATATTGCGAATGCCTACTCCCAGGCTACAGAACTCTTCCAAACTGCTTACCTCCACATTTCTGAAACAGAATTCATGTACGCTGCATCTGACCAAACTCAGCTTATAGAATTCCTGTAAGCTCTGTCTTCTACCCTCAGGCTACCAACTTTCCGCACATTGTGTCAGACTACAGAACGCTGAAATAGCTTCGCACTCCACTAGCATACAGAACTCCCGTGAACTGCATCGCTCTTGAGCAAGGACGCAGAACGAACATAAGCTGCGCATCCTAGAGTCAGGCTACACAAAGCCCTCCTATTGCGAATGCTTACTCCCAGGCTACAGAATTCTTCCAAGCTGCTTTATTCCACACCTCTGATACAGAACTCTTGTACCCTGCATCTCACCACACTCAGGTTACAGTACGCTCTCTCTCCTAGCTTCAGGCTACTGACTTTGCGTGTATTGTGTAAGCCTATTCCCAGGCTACAGAACGCTGAAACA
The DNA here is from genome assembly GCA_949820135.1 of Sylvilagus floridanus. Classification (NCBI taxonomy): domain Eukaryota; kingdom Metazoa; phylum Chordata; class Mammalia; order Lagomorpha; family Leporidae; genus Sylvilagus; species Sylvilagus floridanus. The sequence continues at coordinate 83,964,643 of OX463233.1, forward strand.
GCTTCGCACACCACTAGCACACAGAACTCCCGTGAACTGCATCTCTCTAGAGCAAGGACACAGAACGCCCATAAGCTGCGCATCCTATTGCCTATTCGCAGGCTACAGAACTCTTACAAACTGCTTCGTTCCTCACCTCCGATACAGAACTCATGTATGCTGCATCTGGCTAAGCTCAGGTTACAGAACTCCTGTAAGCTCTGTCTCCTTCCTTCAGGCTACTGACTTTCCGCACATTGTGTAAGCCTATTCCCAGGCTACCGAACACTGAAACAGCTTTGCACTCCACTAGCATACAGAAATCCTGTGAATTGCATCACTACAGTTGCTACGCAGACGGCCCATAGTCTTGGTTTCCTACAGTCAGGCTACACAAATCCCGCGCATTGCGAATGCTTACTCCCAGGCTACAGAACTCTTCCAAGCTGCTTTATTCCACACCTCTGATACAGAACTCATGTACCCTGCATCTCACCACACTCAGGTTACAGTAAGCTCTCTCTATTAGCTTCAGGCTACTGACTTTGCGCGTTTTGTGTAAGCCTATTCCCAGGCTAGAGAACGCTGAAACAGCTTCGCACACCGCTAGCATACAGAACTCCCGTGAACTGCATCTCTCTAGAGCAAGGACGCAGAACGCCCTTAAGCTGCGCATCCTAGAGTCAGGCTACAGAAATCCCGCATATTGCGAATGCCTACTCCCAGGCTACAGAACTCTTCCAAACTGCTTACCTCCACATTTCTGAAACAGAATTCATGTACGCTGCATCTGACCAAACTCAGCTTATAGAATTCCTGTAAGCTCTGTCTTCTACCCTCAGGCTACCAACTTTCCGCACATTGTGTCAGACTACAGAACGCTGAAATAGCTTCGCACTCCACTAGCATACAGAACTCCCGTGAACTGCATCGCTCTTGAGCAAGGACGCAGAACGAACATAAGCTGCGCATCCTAGAGTCAGGCTACACAAAGCCCTCCTATTGCGAATGCTTACTCCCAGGCTACAGAATTCTTCCAAGCTGCTTTATTCCACACCTCTGATACAGAACTCTTGTACCCTGCATCTCACCACACTCAGGTTACAGTACGCTCTCTCTCCTAGCTTCAGGCTACTGACTTTGCGTGTATTGTGTAAGCCTATTCCCAGGCTACAGAACGCTGAAACAGCTTCGCACACCACTAGCGTACAGAACTCCCGTGAACTGCATCTCTCTAGAGCAAGGACACAGAACGCCCATAAGCTGCGCATCCTATTGCCTATTCGCAGGCTACAGAACTCTTACAAACTGCTTCGTTCCTCACCTCCGATACAGAACTCATGTATGCTGCATCTGGCTAAGCTCAGGTTACAGAACTCCTGTAAGCTCTGTCTCCTTCCTTCAGGCTACTGACTTTCCGCACATTGTGTAAGCCTATTCCCAGGCTACCGAACACTGAAACAGCTTTGCACTCCACTAGCATACAGAAATCCTGTGAATTGCATCACTACAGTTGCTACGCAGACGGCCCATAGTCTTGGTTTCCTACAGTCAGGCTACACAAATCCCGCGCATTGCGAATGCTTACTCCCAGGCTACAGAACTCTTCCAAGCTGCTTTATTCCACACCTCTGATACAGAACTCATGTACCCTGCATCTCACCACACTCAGGTTACAGTAAGCTCTCTCTATTAGCTTCAGGCTACTGACTTTGCGCGTTTTGTGTAAGCCTATTCCCAGGCTAGAGAACGCTGAAACAGCTTCGCACACCGCTAGCATACAGAACTCCCGTGAACTGCATCTCTCTAGAGCAAGGACGCAGAACGCCCTTAAGCTGCGCATCCTAGAGTCAGGCTACAGAAATCCCGCATATTGCGAATGCCTACTCCCAGGCTACAGAACTCTTCCAAACTGCTTACCTCCACATTTCTGAAACAGAATTCATGTACGCTGCATCTGACCAAACTCAGCTTATAGAATTCCTGTAAGCTCTGTCTTCTACCCTCAGGCTACCAACTTTCCGCACATTGTGTCAGACTACAGAACGCTGAAATAGCTTCGCACTCCACTAGCATACAGAACTCCCGTGAACTGCATCGCTCTTGAGCAAGGACGCAGAACGAACATAAGCTGCGCATCCTAGAGTCAGGCTACACAAAGCCCTCCTATTGCGAATGCTTACTCCCAGGCTACAGAATTCTTCCAAGCTGCTTTATTCCACACCTCTGATACAGAACTCTTGTACCCTGCATCTCACCACACTCAGGTTACAGTACGCTCTCTCTCCTAGCTTCAGGCTACTGACTTTGCGTGTATTGTGTAAGCCTATTCCCAGGCTACAGAACGCTGAAACAGCTTCGCACACCACTAGCACACAGAACTCCCGTGAACTGCATCTCTCTAGAGCAAGGACACAGAACGCCCATAAGCTGCGCATCCTATTGCCTATTCGCAGGCTACAGAACTCTTACAAACTGCTTCGTTCCACACCTCCGATACAGAACTCATGTATACTGCATCTGGCTAAGCTCAGGTTACAGAACTCCTGTAAGCTCTGTCTCCTTCCTTCAGGCTACTGACTTTCCGCACATTGTGTAAGCCTATTCCCAGGCTACCGAACACTGAAACAGCTTTGCACTCCACTAGCATACAGAAATCCTGTGAATTGCATCACTACAGTTGCTACGCAGACGGCCCATAATCTTGGTTTCCTACAGTCAGGCTACACAAATCCCGCGCATTGCGAATGCTTACTCCCAGGCTACAGAACTCTTCCAAGCTGCTTTATTCCACACCTCTGATACAGAACTCATGTACCCTGCATCTCACCACACTCAGGTTACAGTAAGCTCTCTCTATTAGCTTCAGGCTACTGACTTTGCGCGTTTTGTGTAAGCCTATTCCCAGGCTAGAGAACGCTGAAACAGCTTCGCACACCGCTAGCATACAGAACTCCCGTGAACTGCATCTCTCTAGAGCAAGGACGCAGAACGCCCTTAAGCTGCGCATCCTAGAGTCAGGCTACAGAAATCCCGCATATTGCGAATGCCTACTCCCAGGCTACAGAACTTTTCCAAACTGCTTACCTCCACATTTCTGAAACAGAATTCATGTACGCTGCATCTGACCAAACTCAGCTTATAGAATTCCTGTAAGCTCTGTCTTCTACCCTCAGGCTACCAACTTTCCGCACATTGTGTCAGACTACAGAACGCTGAAATAGCTTCGCACTCCACTAGCATACAGAACTCCCGTGAACTGCATCGCTCTTGAGCAAGGACGCAGAACGAACATAAGCTGCGCATCCTAGAGTCAGGCTACACAAAGCCCTCCTATTGCGAATGCTTACTCCCAGGCTACAGAATTCTTCCAAGCTGCTTTATTCCACACCTCTGATACAGAACTCTTGTACCCTGCATCTCACCACACTCAGGTTACAGTACGCTCTCTCTCCTAGCTTCAGGCTACTGACTTTGCGTGTATTGTGTAAGCCTATTCCCAGGCTACAGAACGCTGAAACAGCTTCGCACACCACTAGCGTACAGAACTCCCGTGAACTGCATCTCTCTAGAGCAAGGACACAGAACGCCCATAAGCTGCGCATCCTATTGCCTATTCGCAGGCTACAGAACTCTTACAAACTGCTTCGTTCCTCACCTCCGATACAGAACTCATGTATGCTGCATCTGGCTAAGCTCAGGTTACAGAACTCCTGTAAGCTCTGTCTCCTTCCTTCAGGCTACTGACTTTCCGCACATTGTGTAAGCCTATTCCCAGGCTACCGAACACTGAAACAGCTTTGCACTCCACTAGCATACAGAAATCCTGTGAATTGCATCACTACAGTTGCTACGCAGACGGCCCATAATCTTGGTTTCCTACAGTCAGGCTACACAAATCCCGCGCATTGCGAATGCTTACTCCCAGGCTACAGAACTCTTCCAAGCTGCTTTATTCCACACCTCTGATACAGAACTCATGTACCCTGCATCTCACCACACTCAGGTTACAGTAAGCTCTCTCTATTAGCTTCAGGCTACTGACTTTGCGCGTTTTGTGTAAGCCTATTCCCAGGCTAGAGAACGCTGAAACAGCTTCGCACACCGCTAGCATACAGAACTCCCGTGAACTGCATCTCTCTAGAGCAAGGACGCAGAACGCCCTTAAGCTGCGCATCCTAGAGTCAGGCTACAGAAATCCCGCATATTGCGAATGCCTACTCCCAGGCTACAGAACTCTTCCAAACTGCTTACCTCCACATTTCTGAAACAGAATTCATGTACGCTGCATCTGACCAAACTCAGCTTATAGAATTCCTGTAAGCTCTGTCTTCTACCCTCAGGCTACCAACTTTCCGCACATTGTGTCAGACTACAGAACGCTGAAATAGCTTCGCACTCCACTAGCATACAGAACTCCCGTGAACTGCATCGCTCTTGAGCAAGGACGCAGAACGAACATAAGCTGCGCATCCTAGAGTCAGGCTACACAAAGCCCTCCTATTGCGAATGCTTACTCCCAGGCTACAGAATTCTTCCAAGCTGCTTTATTCCACACCTCTGATACAGAACTCTTGTACCCTGCATCTCACCACACTCAGGTTACAGTACGCTCTCTCTCCTAGCTTCAGGCTACTGACTTTGCGTGTATTGTGTAAGCCTATTCCCAGGCTACAGAACGCTGAAACAGCTTCGCACACCACTAGCGTACAGAACTCCCGTGAACTGCATCTCTCTAGAGCAAGGACACAGAACGCCCATAAGCTGCGCATCCTATTGCCTATTCGCAGGCTACAGAACTCTTACAAACTGCTTCGTTCCTCACCTCCGATACAGAACTCATGTATGCTGCATCTGGCTAAGCTCAGGTTACAGAACTCCTGTAAGCTCTGTCTCCTTCCTTCAGGCTACTGACTTTCCGCACATTGTGTAAGCCTATTCCCAGGCTACCGAACACTGAAACAGCTTTGCACTCCACTAGCATACAGAAATCCTGTGAATTGCATCACTACAGTTGCTACGCAGACGGCCCATAGTCTTGGTTTCCTACAGTCAGGCTACACAAATCCCGCGCATTGCGAATGCTTACTCCCAGGCTACAGAACTCTTCCAAGCTGCTTTATTCCACACCTCTGATACAGAACTCATGTACCCTGCATCTCACCACACTCAGGTTACAGTAAGCTCTCTCTATTAGCTTCAGGCTACTGACTTTGCGCGTTTTGTGTAAGCCTATTCCCAGGCTAGAGAACGCTGAAACAGCTTCGCACACCGCTAGCATACAGAACTCCCGTGAACTGCATCTCTCTAGAGCAAGGACGCAGAACGCCCTTAAGCTGCGCATCCTAGAGTCAGGCTACAGAAATCCCGCATATTGCGAATGCCTACTCCCAGGCTACAGAACTCTTCCAAACTGCTTACCTCCACATTTCTGAAACAGAATTCATGTACGCTGCATCTGACCAAACTCAGCTTATAGAATTCCTGTAAGCTCTGTCTTCTACCCTCAGGCTACCAACTTTCCGCACATTGTGTCAGACTACAGAACGCTGAAATAGCTTCGCACTCCACTAGCATACAGAACTCCCGTGAACTGCATCGCTCTTGAGCAAGGACGCAGAACGAACATAAGCTGCGCATCCTAGAGTCAGGCTACACAAAGCCCTCCTATTGCGAATGCTTACTCCCAGGCTACAGAATTCTTCCAAGCTGCTTTATTCCACACCTCTGATACAGAACTCTTGTACCCTGCATCTCACCACACTCAGGTTACAGTACGCTCTCTCTCCTAGCTTCAGGCTACTGACTTTGCGTGTATTGTGTAAGCCTATTCCCAGGCTACAGAACGCTGAAACAGCTTCGCACACCACTAGCATACAGAACTCCCGTGAACTGCATCTCTCTAGAGCAAGGACACAGAACGCCCATAAGCTGCGCATCCTATTGCCTATTCGCAGGCTACAGAACTCTTACAAACTGCTTCATTCCTCACCTCCGATACAGAACTCATGTATGCTGCATCTGGCTAAGCTCAGGTTACAGAACTCCTGTAAGCTCTGTCTCCTTCCTTCAGGCTACTGACTTTCCGCACATTGTGTAAGCCTATTCCCAGGCTACCGAACACTGAAACAGCTTTGCACTCCACTAGCATACAGAAATCCTGTGAATTGCATCACTACAGTTGCTACGCAGACGGCCCATAATCTTGGTTTCCTACAGTCAGGCTACACAAATCCCGCGCATTGCGAATGCTTACTCCCAGGCTACAGAACTCTTCCAAGCTGCTTTATTCCACACCTCTGATACAGAACTCATGTACCCTGCATCTCACCACACTCAGGTTACAGTACGCTCTCTCTCCTAGCTTCAGGCTACTGACTTTGCGCGTTTTGTGTAAGCCTATTCCCAGGCTACAGAACGCTGAAACAGCTTCGCACACCGCTAGCATACAGAACTCCCGTGAACTGCATCTCTCTAGAGCAAGGACGCAGAACGCCCTTAAGCTGCGCATCCTAGAGTCAGGCTACAGAAATCCCGCATATTGCGAATGCCTACTCCCAGGCTACAGAACTCTTCCAAACTGCTTACCTCCACATTTCTGAAACAGAATTCATGTACGCTGCATCTGACCAAACTCAGCTTATAGAATTCCTGTAAGCTCTGTCTTCTACCCTCAGGCTACCAACTTTCCGCACATTGTGTCAGACTACAGAACGCTGAAATAGCTTCGCACTCCACTAGCATACAGAACTCCCGTGAACTGCATCGCTCTTGAGCAAGGACGCAGAACGAACATAAGCTGCGCATCCTAGAGTCAGGCTACACAAAGCCCTCCTATTGCGAATGCTTACTCCCAGGCTACAGAATTCTTCCAAGCTGCTTTATTCCACACCTCTGATACAGAACTCTTGTACCCTGCATCTCACCACACTCAGGTTACAGTACGCTCTCTCTCCTAGCTTCAGGCTACTGACTTTGCGTGTATTGTGTAAGCCTATTCCCAGGCTACAGAACGCTGAAACAGCTTCGCACACCACTAGCACACAGAACTCCCGTGAACTGCATCTCTCTAGAGCAAGGACACAGAACGCCCATAAGCTGCGCATCCTATTGCCTATTCGCAGGCTACAGAACTCTTACAAACTGCTTCGTTCCTCACCTCCGATACAGAACTCATGTATGCTGCATCTGGCTAAGCTCAGGTTACAGAACTCCTGTAAGCTCTGTCTCCTTCCTTCAGGCTACTGACTTTCCGCACATTGTGTAAGCCTATTCCCAGGCTACCGAACACTGAAACAGCTTTGCACTCCACTAGCATACAGAAATCCTGTGAATTGCATCACTACAGTTGCTACGCAGACGGCCCATAGTCTTGGTTTCCTACAGTCAGGCTACACAAATCCCGCGCATTGCGAATGCTTACTCCCAGGCTACAGAACTCTTCCAAGCTGCTTTATTCCACACCTCTGATACAGAACTCATGTACCCTGCATCTCACCACACTCAGGTTACAGTAAGCTCTCTCTATTAGCTTCAGGCTACTGACTTTGCGCGTTTTGTGTAAGCCTATTCCCAGGCTAGAGAACGCTGAAACAGCTTCGCACACCGCTAGCATACAGAACTCCCGTGAACTGCATCTCTCTAGAGCAAGGACGCAGAACGCCCTTAAGCTGCGCATCCTAGAGTCAGGCTACAGAAATCCCGCATATTGCGAATGCCTACTCCCAGGCTACAGAACTCTTCCAAACTGCTTACCTCCACATTTCTGAAACAGAATTCATGTACGCTGCATCTGACCAAACTCAGCTTATAGAATTCCTGTAAGCTCTGTCTTCTACCCTCAGGCTACCAACTTTCCGCACATTGTGTCAGACTACAGAACGCTGAAATAGCTTCGCACTCCACTAGCATACAGAACTCCCGTGAACTGCATCGCTCTTGAGCAAGGACGCAGAACGAACATAAGCTGCGCATCCTAGAGTCAGGCTACACAAAGCCCTCCTATTGCGAATGCTTACTCCCAGGCTACAGAATTCTTCCAAGCTGCTTTATTCCACACCTCTGATACAGAACTCTTGTACCCTGCATCTCACCACACTCAGGTTACAGTACGCTCTCTCTCCTAGCTTCAGGCTACTGACTTTGCGTGTATTGTGTAAGCCTATTCCCAGGCTACAGAACGCTGAAACAGCTTCGCACACCACTAGCATACAGAACTCCCGTGAACTGCATCTCTCTAGAGCAAGGACACAGAACGCCCATAAGCTGCGCATCCTATTGCCTATTCGCAGGCTACAGAACTCTTACAAACTGCTTCATTCCTCACCTCCGATACAGAACTCATGTATGCTGCATCTGGCTAAGCTCAGGTTACAGAACTCCTGTAAGCTCTGTCTCCTTCCTTCAGGCTACTGACTTTCCGCACATTGTGTAAGCCTATTCCCAGGCTACCGAACACTGAAACAGCTTTGCACTCCACTAGCATACAGAAATCCTGTGAATTGCATCACTACAGTTGCTACGCAGACGGCCCATAATCTTGGTTTCCTACAGTCAGGCTACACAAATCCCGCGCATTGCGAATGCTTACTCCCAGGCTACAGAACTCTTCCAAGCTGCTTTATTCCACACCTCTGATACAGAACTCATGTACCCTGCATCTCACCACACTCAGGTTACAGTACGCTCTCTCTCCTAGCTTCAGGCTACTGACTTTGCGCGTTTTGTGTAAGCCTATTCCCAGGCTACAGAACGCTGAAACAGCTTCGCACACCGCTAGCATACAGAACTCCCGTGAACTGCATCTCTCTAGAGCAAGGACGCAGAACGCCCTTAAGCTGCGCATCCTAGAGTCAGGCTACAGAAATCCCGCATATTGCGAATGCCTACTCCCAGGCTACAGAACTCTTCCAAACTGCTTACCTCCACATTTCTGAAACAGAATTCATGTACGCTGCATCTGACCAAACTCAGCTTATAGAATTCCTGTAAGCTCTGTCTTCTACCCTCAGGCTACCAACTTTCCGCACATTGTGTCAGACTACAGAACGCTGAAATAGCTTCGCACTCCACTAGCATACAGAACTCCCGTGAACTGCATCGCTCTTGAGCAAGGACGCAGAACGAACATAAGCTGCGCATCCTAGAGTCAGGCTACACAAAGCCCTCCTATTGCGAATGCTTACTCCCAGGCTACAGAATTCTTCCAAGCTGCTTTATTCCACACCTCTGATACAGAACTCTTGTACCCTGCATCTCACCACACTCAGGTTACAGTACGCTCTCTCTCCTAGCTTCAGGCTACTGACTTTGCGTGTATTGTGTAAGCCTATTCCCAGGCTACAGAACGCTGAAACAGCTTCGCACACCACTAGCACACAGAACTCCCGTGAACTGCATCTCTCTAGAGCAAGGACACAGAACGCCCATAAGCTGCGCATCCTATTGCCTATTCGCAGGCTACAGAACTCTTACAAACTGCTTCGTTCCTCACCTCCGATACAGAACTCATGTATGCTGCATCTGGCTAAGCTCAGGTTACAGAACTCCTGTAAGCTCTGTCTCCTTCCTTCAGGCTACTGACTTTCCGCACATTGTGTAAGCCTATTCCCAGGCTACCGAACACTGAAACAGCTTTGCACTCCACTAGCATACAGAAATCCTGTGAATTGCATCACTACAGTTGCTACGCAGACGGCCCATAGTCTTGGTTTCCTACAGTCAGGCTACACAAATCCCGCGCATTGCGAATGCTTACTCCCAGGCTACAGAACTCTTCCAAGCTGCTTTATTCCACACCTCTGATACAGAACTCATGTACCCTGCATCTCACCACACTCAGGTTACAGTAAGCTCTCTCTATTAGCTTCAGGCTACTGACTTTGCGCGTTTTGTGTAAGCCTATTCCCAGGCTAGAGAACGCTGAAACAGCTTCGCACACCGCTAGCATACAGAACTCCCTTGAACTGCATCTCTCTAGAGCAAGGACGCAGAACGCCCTTAAGCTGCGCATCCTAGAGTCAGGCTACAGAAATCCCGCATATTGCGAATGCCTACTCCCAGGCTACAGAACTCTTCCAAACTGCTTACCTCCACATTTCTGAAACAGAATTCATGTACGCTGCATCTGACCAAACTCAGCTTATAGAATTCCTGTAAGCTCTGTCTTCTACCCTCAGGCTACCAACTTTCCGCACATTGTGTCAGACTACAGAACGCTGAAATAGCTTCGCACTCCACTAGCATACAGAACTCCCGTGAACTGCATCGCTCTTGAGCAAGGACGCAGAACGAACATAAGCTGCGCATCCTAGAGTCAGGCTACACAAAGCCCTCCTATTGCGAATGCTTACTCCCAGGCTACAGAATTCTTCCAAGCTGCTTTATTCCACACCTCTGATACAGAACTCTTGTACCCTGCATCTCACCACACTCAGGTTACAGTACGCTCTCTCTCCTAGCTTCAGGCTACTGACTTTGCGTGTATTGTGTAAGCCTATTCCCAGGCTACAGAACGCTGAAACAGCTTCGCACACCACTAGCACACAGAACTCCCGTGAACTGCATCTCTCTAGAGCAAGGACACAGAACGCCCATAAGCTGCGCATCCTATTGCCTATTCGCAGGCTACAGAACTCTTACAAACTGCTTCGTTCCACACCTCCGATACAGAACTCATGTATACTGCATCTGGCTAAGCTCAGGTTACAGAACTCCTGTAAGCTCTGTCTCCTTCCTTCAGGCTACTGACTTTCCGCACATTGTGTAAGCCTATTCCCAGGCTACCGAACACTGAAACAGCTTTGCACTCCACTAGCATACAGAAATCCTGTGAATTGCATCACTACAGTTGCTACGCAGACGGCCCATAATCTTGGTTTCCTACAGTCAGGCTACACAAATCCCGCGCATTGCGAATGCTTACTCCCAGGCTACAGAACTCTTCCAAGCTGCTTTATTCCACACCTCTGATACAGAACTCATGTACCCTGCATCTCACCACACTCAGGTTACAGTAAGCTCTCTCTATTAGCTTCAGGCTACTGACTTTGCGCGTTTTGTGTAAGCCTATTCCCAGGCTAGAGAACGCTGAAACAGCTTCGCACACCGCTAGCATACAGAACTCCCGTGAACTGCATCTCTCTAGAGCAAGGACGCAGAACGCCCTTAAGCTGCGCATCCTAGAGTCAGGCTACAGAAATCCCGCATATTGCGAATGCCTACTCCCAGGCTACAGAACTCTTCCAAACTGCTTACCTCCACATTTCTGAAACAGAATTCATGTACGCTGCATCTGACCAAACTCAGCTTATAGAATTCCTGTAAGCTCTGTCTTCTACCCTCAGGCTACCAACTTTCCGCACATTGTGTCAGACTACAGAACGCTGAAATAGCTTCGCACTCCACTAGCATACAGAACTCCCGTGAACTGCATCGCTCTTGAGCAAGGACGCAGAACGAACATAAGCTGCGCATCCTAGAGTCAGGCTACACAAAGCCCTCCTATTGCGAATGCTTACTCCCAGGCTACAGAATTCTTCCAAGCTGCTTTATTCCACACCTCTGATACAGAACTCTTGTACCCTGCATCTCACCACACTCAGGTTACAGTACGCTCTCTCTCCTAGCTTCAGGCTACTGACTTTGCGTGTATTGTGTAAGCCTATTCCCAGGCTACAGAACGCTGAAACAGCTTCGCACACCACTAGCGTACAGAACTCCCGTGAACTGCATCTCTCTAGAGCAAGGACACAGAACGCCCATAAGCTGCGCATCCTATTGCCTATTCGCAGGCTACAGAACTCTTACAAACTGCTTCGTTCCTCACCTCCGATACAGAACTCATGTATGCTGCATCTGGCTAAGCTCAGGTTACAGAACTCCTGTAAGCTCTGTCTCCTTCCTTCAGGCTACTGACTTTCCGCACATTGTGTAAGCCTATTCCCAGGCTACCGAACACTGAAACAGCTTTGCACTCCACTAGCATACAGAAATCCTGTGAATTGCATCACTACAGTTGCTACGCAGACGGCCCATAGTCTTGGTTTCCTACAGTCAGGCTACACAAATCCCGCGCATTGCGAATGCTTACTCCCAGGCTACAGAACTCTTCCAAGCTGCTTTATTCCACACCTCTGATACAGAACTCATGTACCCTGCATCTCACCACACTCAGGTTACAGTAAGCTCTCTCTATTAGCTTCAGGCTACTGACTTTGCGCGTTTTGTGTAAGCCTATTCCCAGGCTAGAGAACGCTGAAACAGCTTCGCACACCGCTAGCATACAGAACTCCCGTGAACTGCATCTCTCTAGAGCAAGGACGCAGAACGCCCTTAAGCTGCGCATCCTAGAGTCAGGCTACAGAAATCCCGCATATTGCGAATGCCTACTCCCAGGCTACAGAACTCTTCCAAACTGCTTACCTCCACATTTCTGAAACAGAATTCATGTACGCTGCATCTGACCAAACTCAGCTTATAGAATTCCTGTAAGCTCTGTCTTCTACCCTCAGGCTACCAACTTTCCGCACATTGTGTCAGACTACAGAACGCTGAAATAGCTTCGCACTCCACTAGCATACAGAACTCCCGTGAACTGCATCGCTCTTGAGCAAGGACGCAGAACGAACATAAGCTGCGCATCCTAGAGTCAGGCTACACAAAGCCCTCCTATTGCGAATGCTTACTCCCAGGCTACAGAATTCTTCCAAGCTGCTTTATTCCACACCTCTGATACAGAACTCTTGTACCCTGCATCTCACCACACTCAGGTTACAGTACGCTCTCTCTCCTAGCTTCAGGCTACTGACTTTGCGTGTATTGTGTAAGCCTATTCCCAGGCTACAGAACGCTGAAACAGCTTCGCACACCACTAGCATACAGAACTCCCGTGAACTGCATCTCTCTAGAGCAAGGACACAGAACGCCCATAAGCTGCGCATCCTATTGCCTATTCGCAGGCTACAGAACTCTTACAAACTGCTTCATTCCTCACCTCCGATACAGAACTCATGTATGCTGCATCTGGCTAAGCTCAGGTTACAGAACTCCTGTAAGCTCTGTCTCCTTCCTTCAGGCTACTGACTTTCCGCACATTGTGTAAGCCTATTCCCAGGCTACCGAACACTGAAACAGCTTTGCACTCCACTAGCATACAGAAATCCTGTGAATTGCATCACTACAGTTGCTACGCAGACGGCCCATAGTCTTGGTTTCCTACAGTCAGGCTACACAAATCCCGCGCATTGCGAATGCTTACTCCCAGGCTACAGAACTCTTCCAAGCTGCTTTATTCCACACCTCTGATACAGAACTCATGTACCCTGCATCTCACCACACTCAGGTTACAGTACGCTCTCTCTATTAGCTTCAGGCTACTGACTTTGCGCGTTTTGTGTAAGCCTATTCCCAGGCTAGAGAACGCTGAAACAGCTTCGCACACCGCTAGCATACAGAACTCCCGTGAACTGCATCTCTCTAGAGCAAGGACGCAGAACGCCCTTAAGCTGCGCATCCTAGAGTCAGGCTACAGAAATCCCGCATATTGCGAATGCCTACTCCCAGGCTACAGAACTCTTCCAAACTGCTTACCTCCACATTTCTGAAACAGAATTCATGTACGCTGCATCTGACCAAACTCAGCTTATAGAATTCCTGTAAGCTCTGTCTTCTACCCTCAGGCTACCAACTTTCCGCACATTGTGTCAGACTACAGAACGCTGAAATAGCTTCGCACTCCACTAGCATACAGAACTCCCGTGAACTGCATCGCTCTTGAGCAAGGACGCAGAACGAACATAAGCTGCGCATCCTAGAGTCAGGCTACACAAAGCCCTCCTATTGCGAATGCTTACTCCCAGGCTACAGAATTCTTCCAAGCTGCTTTATTCCACACCTCTGATACAGAACTCTTGTACCCTGCATCTCACCACACTCAGGTTACAGTACGCTCTCTCTCCTAGCTTCAGGCTACTGACTTTGCGTGTATTGTGTAAGCCTATTCCCAGGCTACAGAACGCTGAAACAGCTTCGCACACCACTAGCACACAGAACTCCCGTGAACTGCATCTCTCTAGAGCAAGGACACAGAACGCCCATAAGCTGCGCATCCTATTGCCTATTCGCAGGCTACAGAACTCTTACAAACTGCTTCGTTCCACACCTCCGATACAGAACTCATGTATACTGCATCTGGCTAAGCTCAGGTTACAGAACTCCTGTAAGCTCTGTCTCCTTCCTTCAGGCTACTGACTTTCCGCACATTGTGTAAGCCTATTCCCAGGCTACCGAACACTGAAACAGCTTTGCACTCCACTAGCATACAGAAATCCTGTGAATTGCATCACTACAGTTGCTACGCAGACGGCCCATAATCTTGGTTTCCTACAGTCAGGCTACACAAATCCCGCGCATTGCGAATGCTTACTCCCAGGCTACAGAACTCTTCCAAGCTGCTTTATTCCACACCTCTGATACAGAACTCATGTACCCTGCATCTCACCACACTCAGGTTACAGTAAGCTCTCTCTATTAGCTTCAGGCTACTGACTTTGCGCGTTTTGTGTAAGCCTATTCCCAGGCTAGAGAACGCTGAAACAGCTTCGCACACCGCTAGCATACAGAACTCCCGTGAACTGCATCTCTCTAGAGCAAGGACGCAGAACGCCCTTAAGCTGCGCATCCTAGAGTCAGGCTACAGAAATCCCGCATATTGCGAATGCCTACTCCCAGGCTACAGAACTCTTCCAAACTGCTTACCTCCACATTTCTGAAACAGAATTCATGTACGCTGCATCTGACCAAACTCAGCTTATAGAATTCCTGTAAGCTCTGTCTTCTACCCTCAGGCTACCAACTTTCCGCACATTGTGTCAGACTACAGAACGCTGAAATAGCTTCGCACTCCACTAGCATACAGAACTCCCGTGAACTGCATCGCTCTTGAGCAAGGACGCAGAACGAACATAAGCTGCGCATCCTAGAGTCAGGCTACACAAAGCCCTCCTATTGCGAATGCTTACTCCCAGGCTACAGAATTCTTCCAAGCTGCTTTATTCCACACCTCTGATACAGAACTCTTGTACCCTGCATCTCACCACACTCAGGTTACAGTACGCTCTCTCTCCTAGCTTCAGGCTACTGACTTTGCGTGTATTGTGTAAGCCTATTCCCAGGCTACAGAACGCTGAAACAGCTTCGCACACCACTAGCGTACAGAACTCCCGTGAACTGCATCTCTCTAGAGCAAGGACACAGAACGCCCATAAGCTGCGCATCCTATTGCCTATTCGCAGGCTACAGAACTCTTACAAACTGCTTCGTTCCTCACCTCCGATACAGAACTCATGTATGCTGCATCTGGCTAAGCTCAGGTTACAGAACTCCTGTAAGCTCTGTCTCCTTCCTTCAGGCTACTGACTTTCCGCACATTGTGTAAGCCTATTCCCAGGCTACCGAACACTGAAACAGCTTTGCACTCCACTAGCATACAGAAATCCTGTGAATTGCATCACTACAGTTGCTACGCAGACGGCCCATAATCTTGGTTTCCTACAGTCAGGCTACACAAATCCCGCGCATTGCGAATGCTTACTCCCAGGCTACAGAACTCTTCCAAGCTGCTTTATTCCACACCTCTGATACAGAACTCATGTACCCTGCATCTCACCACACTCAGGTTACAGTAAGCTCTCTCTATTAGCTTCAGGCTACTGACTTTGCGCGTTTTGTGTAAGCCTATTCCCAGGCTAGAGAACGCTGAAACAGCTTCGCACACCGCTAGCATACAGAACTCCCGTGAACTGCATCTCTCTAGAGCAAGGACGCAGAACGCCCTTAAGCTGCGCATCCTAGAGTCAGGCTACAGAAATCCCGCATATTGCGAATGCCTACTCCCAGGCTACAGAACTCTTCCAAACTGCTTACCTCCACATTTCTGAAACAGAATTCATGTACGCTGCATCTGACCAAACTCAGCTTATAGAATTCCTGTAAGCTCTGTCTTCTACCCTCAGGCTACCAACTTTCCGCACATTGTGTCAGACTACAGAACGCTGAAATAGCTTCGCACTCCACTAGCATACAGAACTCCCGTGAACTGCATCGCTCTTGAGCAAGGACGCAGAACGAACATAAGCTGCGCATCCTAGAGTCAGGCTACACAAAGCCCTCCTATTGCGAATGCTTACTCCCAGGCTACAGAATTCTTCCAAGCTGCTTTATTCCACACCTCTGATACAGAACTCTTGTACCCTGCATCTCACCACACTCAGGTTACAGTACGCTCTCTCTCCTAGCTTCAGGCTACTGACTTTGCGTGTATTGTGTAAGCCTATTCCCAGGCTACAGAACGCTGAAACAGCTTCGCACACCACTAGCGTACAGAACTCCCGTGAACTGCATCTCTCTAGAGCAAGGACACAGAACGCCCATAAGCTGCGCATCCTATTGCCTATTCGCAGGCTACAGAACTCTTACAAACTGCTTCGTTCCTCACCTCCGATACAGAACTCATGTATGCTGCATCTGGCTAAGCTCAGGTTACAGAACTCCTGTAAGCTCTGTCTCCTTCCTTCAGGCTACTGACTTTCCGCACATTGTGTAAGCCTATTCCCAGGCTACCGAACACTGAAACAGCTTTGCACTCCACTAGCATACAGAAATCCTGTGAATTGCATCACTACAGTTGCTACGCAGACGGCCCATAATCTTGGTTTCCTACAGTCAGGCTACACAAATCCCGCGCATTGCGAATGCTTACTCCCAGGCTACAGAACTCTTCCAAGCTGCTTTATTCCACACCTCTGATACAGAACTCATGTACCCTGCATCTCACCACACTCAGGTTACAGTACGCTCTCTCTCCTAGCTTCAGGCTACTGACTTTGCGCGTTTTGTGTAAGCCTATTCCCAGGCTACAGAACGCTGAAACAGCTTCGCACACCGCTAGCATACAGAACTCCCGTGAACTGCATCTCTCTAGAGCAAGGACGCAGAACGCCCTTAAGCTGCGCATCCTAGAGTCAGGCTACAGAAATCCCGCATATTGCGAATGCCTACTCCCAGGCTACAGAACTCTTCCAAACTGCTTACCTCCACATTTCTGAAACAGAATTCATGTACGCTGCATCTGACCAAACTCAGCTTATAGAATTCCTGTAAGCTCTGTCTTCTACCCTCAGGCTACCAACTTTCCGCACATTGTGTCAGACTACAGAACGCTGAAATAGCTTCGCACTCCACTAGCATACAGAACTCCCGTGAACTGCATCGCTCTTGAGCAAGGACGCAGAACGAACATAAGCTGCGCATCCTAGAGTCAGGCTACACAAAGCCCTCCTATTGCGAATGCTTACTCCCAGGCTACAGAATTCTTCCAAGCTGCTTTATTCCACACCTCTGATACAGAACTCTTGTACCCTGCATCTCACCACACTCAGGTTACAGTACGCTCTCTCTCCTAGCTTCAGGCTACTGACTTTGCGTGTATTGTGTAAGCCTATTCCCAGGCTACAGAACGCTGAAACAGCTTCGCACACCACTAGCACACAGAACTCCCGTGAACTGCATCTCTCTAGAGCAAGGACACAGAACGCCCATAAGCTGCGCATCCTATTGCCTATTCGCAGGCTACAGAACTCTTACAAACTGCTTCGTTCCACACCTCCGATACAGAACTCATGTATACTGCATCTGGCTAAGCTCAGGTTACAGAACTCCTGTAAGCTCTGTCTCCTTCCTTCAGGCTACTGACTTTCCGCACATTGTGTAAGCCTATTCCCAGGCTACCGAACACTGAAACAGCTTTGCACTCCACTAGCATACAGAAATCCTGTGAATTGCATCACTACAGTTGCTACGCAGACGGCCCATAATCTTGGTTTCCTACAGTCAGGCTACACAAATCCCGCGCATTGCGAATGCTTACTCCCAGGCTACAGAACTCTTCCAAGCTGCTTTATTCCACACCTCTGATACAGAACTCATGTACCCTGCATCTCACCACACTCAGGTTACAGTAAGCTCTCTCTATTAGCTTCAGGCTACTGACTTTGCGCGTTTTGTGTAAGCCTATTCCCAGGCTAGAGAACGCTGAAACAGCTTCGCACACCGCTAGCATACAGAACTCCCGTGAACTGCATCTCTCTAGAGCAAGGACGCAGAACGCCCTTAAGCTGCGCATCCTAGAGTCAGGCTACAGAAATCCCGCATATTGCGAATGCCTACTCCCAGGCTACAGAACTCTTCCAAACTGCTTACCTCCACATTTCTGAAACAGAATTCATGTACGCTGCATCTGACCAAACTCAGCTTATAGAATTCCTGTAAGCTCTGTCTTCTACCCTCAGGCTACCAACTTTCCGCACATTGTGTCAGACTACAGAACGCTGAAATAGCTTCGCACTCCACTAGCATACAGAACTCCCGTGAACTGCATCGCTCTTGAGCAAGGACGCAGAACGAACATAAGCTGCGCATCCTAGAGTCAGGCTACACAAAGCCCTCCTATTGCGAATGCTTACTCCCAGGCTACAGAATTCTTCCAAGCTGCTTTATTCCACACCTCTGATACAGAACTCTTGTACCCTGCATCTCACCACACTCAGGTTACAGTACGCTCTCTCTCCTAGCTTCAGGCTACTGACTTTGCGTGTATTGTGTAAGCCTATTCCCAGGCTACAGAACGCTGAAACAGCTTCGCACACCACTAGCGTACAGAACTCCCGTGAACTGCATCTCTCTAGAGCAAGGACACAGAACGCCCATAAGCTGCGCATCCTATTGCCTATTCGCAGGCTACAGAACTCTTACAAACTGCTTCGTTCCTCACCTCCGATACAGAACTCATGTATGCTGCATCTGGCTAAGCTCAGGTTACAGAACTCCTGTAAGCTCTGTCTCCTTCCTTCAGGCTACTGACTTTCCGCACATTGTGTAAGCCTATTCCCAGGCTACCGAACACTGAAACAGCTTTGCACTCCACTAGCATACAGAAATCCTGTGAATTGCATCACTACAGTTGCTACGCAGACGGCCCATAGTCTTGGTTTCCTACAGTCAGGCTACACAAATCCCGCGCATTGCGAATGCTTACTCCCAGGCTACAGAACTCTTCCAAGCTGCTTTATTCCACACCTCTGATACAGAACTCATGTACCCTGCATCTCACCACACTCAGGTTACAGTAAGCTCTCTCTATTAGCTTCAGGCTACTGACTTTGCGCGTTTTGTGTAAGCCTATTCCCAGGCTAGAGAACGCTGAAACAGCTTCGCACACCGCTAGCATACAGAACTCCCGTGAACTGCATCTCTCTAGAGCAAGGACGCAGAACGCCCTTAAGCTGCGCATCCTAGAGTCAGGCTACAGAAATCCCGCATATTGCGAATGCCTACTCCCAGGCTACAGAACTCTTCCAAACTGCTTACCTCCACATTTCTGAAACAGAATTCATGTACGCTGCATCTGACCAAACTCAGCTTATAGAATTCCTGTAAGCTCTGTCTTCTACCCTCAGGCTACCAACTTTCCGCACATTGTGTCAGACTACAGAACGCTGAAATAGCTTTGCACTCCACTAGCATACAGAACTCCCGTGAACTGCATCGCTCTTGAGCAAGGACACAGAACGAACATAAGCTGCGCATCCTAGAGTCAGGCTACACAAAGCCCTCCTATTGCGAATGCTTACTCCCAGGCTACAGAATTCTTCCAAGCTGCTTTATTCCACACCTCTGATACAGAACTCTTGTACCCTGCATCTCACCACACTCAGGTTACAGTACGCTCTCTCTCCTAGCTTCAGGCTACTGACTTTGCGTGTATTGTGTAAGCCTATTCCCAGGCTACAGAACGCTGAAACAGCTTCGCCCACCACTAGCACACAGAACTCCCGTGAACTGCATCTCTCTAGAGCAAGGACACAGAACGCCCATAAGCTGCGCATCCTATTGCCTATTCGCAGGCTACAGAACTCTTACAAACTGCTTCGTTCCACACCTCTGATACAGAACTCATGTATACTGCATCTGGCTAAGCTCAGGTTACAGAACTCCTGTAAGCTCTGTCTCCTTCCTTCAGGCTACTGACTTTCCGCACATTGTGTAAGCCTATTCCCAGGCTACCGAACACTGAAACAGCTTTGCACTCCACTAGCATACAGAAATCCTGTGAATTGCATCACTACAGTTGCTACGCAGACGGCCCATAATCTTGGTTTCCTACAGTCAGGCTACACAAATCCCGCGCATTGCGAATGCTTACTCCCAGGCTACAGAACTCTTCCAAGCTGCTTTATTCCACACCTCTGATACAGAACTCATGTACCCTGCATCTCACCACACTCAGGTTACAGTAAGCTCTCTCTATTAGCTTCAGGCTACTGACTTTGCGCGTTTTGTGTAAGCCTATTCCCAGGCTAGAGAACGCTGAAACAGCTTCGCACACCGCTAGCATACAGAACTCCCGTGAACTGCATCTCTCTAGAGCAAGGACGCAGAACGCCCTTAAGCTGCGCATCCTAGAGTCAGGCTACAGAAATCCCGCATATTGCGAATGCCTACTCCCAGGCTACAGAACTCTTCCAAACTGCTTACCTCCACATTTCTGAAACAGAATTCATGTACGCTGCATCTGACCAAACTCAGCTTATAGAATTCCTGTAAGCTCTGTCTTCTACCCTCAGGCTACCAACTTTCCGCACATTGTGTCAGACTACAGAACGCTGAAATAGCTTCGCACTCCACTAGCATACAGAACTCCCGTGAACTGCATCGCTCTTGAGCAAGGACGCAGAACGAACATAAGCTGCGCATCCTAGAGTCAGGCTACACAAAGCCCTCCTATTGCGAATGCTTACTCCCAGGCTACAGAATTCTTCCAAGCTGCTTTATTCCACACCTCTGATACAGAACTCTTGTACCCTGCATCTCACCACACTCAGGTTACAGTACGCTCTCTCTCCTAGCTTCAGGCTACTGACTTTGCGTGTATTGTGTAAGCCTATTCCCAGGCTACAGAACGCTGAAACAGCTTCGCACACCACTAGCGTACAGAACTCCCGTGAACTGCATCTCTCTAGAGCAAGGACACAGAACGCCCATAAGCTGCGCATCCTATTGCCTATTCGCAGGCTACAGAACTCTTACAAACTGCTTCGTTCCTCACCTCCGATACAGAACTCATGTATGCTGCATCTGGCTAAGCTCAGGTTACAGAACTCCTGTAAGCTCTGTCTCCTTCCTTCAGGCTACTGACTTTCCGCACATTGTGTAAGCCTATTCCCAGGCTACCGAACACTGAAACAGCTTTGCACTCCACTAGCATACAGAAATCCTGTGAATTGCATCACTACAGTTGCTACGCAGACGGCCCATAATCTTGGTTTCCTACAGTCAGGCTACACAAATCCCGCGCATTGCGAATGCTTACTCCCAGGCTACAGAACTCTTCCAAGCTGCTTTATTCCACACCTCTGATACAGAACTCATGTACCCTGCATCTCACCACACTCAGGTTACAGTACGCTCTCTCTCCTAGCTTCAGGCTACTGACTTTGCGCGTTTTGTGTAAGCCTATTCCCAGGCTACAGAACGCTGAAACAGCTTCGCACACCGCTAGCATACAGAACTCCCGTGAACTGCATCTCTCTAGAGCAAGGACGCAGAACGCCCTTAAGCTGCGCATCCTAGAGTCAGGCTACAGAAATCCCGCATATTGCGAATGCCTACTCCCAGGCTACAGAACTCTTCCAAACTGCTTACCTCCACATTTCTGAAACAGAATTCATGTACGCTGCATCTGACCAAACTCAGCTTATAGAATTCCTGTAAGCTCTGTCTTCTACCCTCAGGCTACCAACTTTCCGCACATTGTGTCAGACTACAGAACGCTGAAATAGCTTCGCACTCCACTAGCATACAGAACTCCCGTGAACTGCATCGCTCTTGAGCAAGGACGCAGAACGAACATAAGCTGCGCATCCTAGAGTCAGGCTACACAAAGCCCTCCTATTGCGAATGCTTACTCCCAGGCTACAGAATTCTTCCAAGCTGCTTTATTCCACACCTCTGATACAGAACTCTTGTACCCTGCATCTCACCACACTCAGGTTACAGTACGCTCTCTCTCCTAGCTTCAGGCTACTGACTTTGCGTGTATTGTGTAAGCCTATTCCCAGGCTACAGAACGCTGAAACAGCTTCGCACACCACTAGCGTACAGAACTCCCGTGAACTGCATCTCTCTAGAGCAAGGACACAGAACGCCCATAAGCTGCGCATCCTATTGCCTATTCGCAGGCTACAGAACTCTTACAAACTGCTTCGTTCCTCACCTCCGATACAGAACTCATGTATGCTGCATCTGGCTAAGCTCAGGTTACAGAACTCCTGTAAGCTCTGTCTCCTTCCTTCAGGCTACTGACTTTCCGCACATTGTGTAAGCCTATTCCCAGGCTACCGAACACTGAAACAGCTTTGCACTCCACTAGCATACAGAAATCCTGTGAATTGCATCACTACAGTTGCTACGCAGACGGCCCATAATCTTGGTTTCCTACAGTCAGGCTACACAAATCCCGCGCATTGCGAATGCTTACTCCCAGGCTACAGAACTCTTCCAAGCTGCTTTATTCCACACCTCTGATACAGAACTCATGTACCCTGCATCTCACCACACTCAGGTTACAGTACGCTCTCTCTCCTAGCTTCAGGCTACTGACTTTGCGCGTTTTGTGTAAGCCTATTCCCAGGCTACAGAACGCTGAAACAGCTTCGCACACCGCTAGCATACAGAACTCCCGTGAACTGCATCTCTCTAGAGCAAGGACGCAGAACGCCCTTAAGCTGCGCATCCTAGAGTCAGGCTACAGAAATCCCGCATATTGCGAATGCCTACTCCCAGGCTACAGAACTCTTCCAAACTGCTTACCTCCACATTTCTGAAACAGAATTCATGTACGCTGCATCTGACCAAACTCAGCTTATAGAATTCCTGTAAGCTCTGTCTTCTACCCTCAGGCTACCAACTTTCCGCACATTGTGTCAGACTACAGAACGCTGAAATAGCTTCGCACTCCACTAGCATACAGAACTCCCGTGAACTGCATCGCTCTTGAGCAAGGACGCAGAACGAACATAAGCTGCGCATCCTAGAGTCAGGCTACACAAAGCCCTCCTATTGCGAATGCTTACTCCCAGGCTACAGAATTCTTCCAAGCTGCTTTATTCCACACCTCTGATACAGAACTCTTGTACCCTGCATCTCACCACACTCAGGTTACAGTACGCTCTCTCTCCTAGCTTCAGGCTACTGACTTTGCGTGTATTGTGTAAGCCTATTCCCAGGCTACAGAACGCTGAAACAGCTTCGCACACCACTAGCACACAGAACTCCCGTGAACTGCATCTCTCTAGAGCAAGGACACAGAACGCCCATAAGCTGCGCATCCTATTGCCTATTCGCAGGCTACAGAACTCTTACAAACTGCTTCGTTCCACACCTCCGATACAGAACTCATGTATACTGCATCTGGCTAAGCTCAGGTTACAGAACTCCTGTAAGCTCTGTCTCCTTCCTTCAGGCTACTGACTTTCCGCACATTGTGTAAGCCTATTCCCAGGCTACCGAACACTGAAACAGCTTTGCACTCCACTAGCATACAGAAATCCTGTGAATTGCATCACTACAGTTGCTACGCAGACGGCCCATAATCTTGGTTTCCTACAGTCAGGCTACACAAATCCCGCGCATTGCGAATGCTTACTCCCAGGCTACAGAACTCTTCCAAGCTGCTTTATTCCACACCTCTGATACAGAACTCATGTACCCTGCATCTCACCACACTCAGGTTACAGTAAGCTCTCTCTATTAGCTTCAGGCTACTGACTTTGCGCGTTTTGTGTAAGCCTATTCCCAGGCTAGAGAACGCTGAAACAGCTTCGCACACCGCTAGCATACAGAACTCCCGTGAACTGCATCTCTCTAGAGCAAGGACGCAGAACGCCCTTAAGCTGCGCATCCTAGAGTCAGGCTACAGAAATCCCGCATATTGCGAATGCCTACTCCCAGGCTACAGAACTCTTCCAAACTGCTTACCTCCACATTTCTGAAACAGAATTCATGTACGCTGCATCTGACCAAACTCAGCTTATAGAATTCCTGTAAGCTCTGTCTTCTACCCTCAGGCTACCAACTTTCCGCACATTGTGTCAGACTACAGAACGCTGAAATAGCTTCGCACTCCACTAGCATACAGAACTCCCGTGAACTGCATCGCTCTTGAGCAAGGACGCAGAACGAACATAAGCTGCGCATCCTAGAGTCAGGCTACACAAAGCCCTCCTATTGCGAATGCTTACTCCCAGGCTACAGAATTCTTCCAAGCTGCTTTATTCCACACCTCTGATACAGAACTCTTGTACCCTGCATCTCACCACACTCAGGTTACAGTACGCTCTCTCTCCTAGCTTCAGGCTACTGACTTTGCGTGTATTGTGTAAGCCTATTCCCAGGCTACAGAACGCTGAAACAGCTTCGCACACCACTAGCGTACAGAACTCCCGTGAACTGCATCTCTCTAGAGCAAGGACACAGAACGCCCATAAGCTGCGCATCCTATTGCCTATTCGCAGGCTACAGAACTCTTACAAACTGCTTCGTTCCTCACCTCCGATACAGAACTCATGTATGCTGCATCTGGCTAAGCTCAGGTTACAGAACTCCTGTAAGCTCTGTCTCCTTCCTTCAGGCTACTGACTTTCCGCACATTGTGTAAGCCTATTCCCAGGCTACCGAACACTGAAACAGCTTTGCACTCCACTAGCATACAGAAATCCTGTGAATTGCATCACTACAGTTGCTACGCAGACGGCCCATAGTCTTGGTTTCCTACAGTCAGGCTACACAAATCCCGCGCATTGCGAATGCTTACTCCCAGGCTACAGAACTCTTCCAAGCTGCTTTATTCCACACCTCTGATACAGAACTCATGTACCCTGCATCTCACCACACTCAGGTTACAGTAAGCTCTCTCTATTAGCTTCAGGCTACTGACTTTGCGCGTTTTGTGTAAGCCTATTCCCAGGCTAGAGAACGCTGAAACAGCTTCGCACACCGCTAGCATACAGAACTCCCGTGAACTGCATCTCTCTAGAGCAAGGACGCAGAACGCCCTTAAGCTGCGCATCCTAGAGTCAGGCTACAGAAATCCCGCATATTGCGAATGCCTACTCCCAGGCTACAGAACTCTTCCAAACTGCTTACCTCCACATTTCTGAAACAGAATTCATGTACGCTGCATCTGACCAAACTCAGCTTATAGAATTCCTGTAAGCTCTGTCTTCTACCCTCAGGCTACCAACTTTCCGCACATTGTGTCAGACTACAGAACGCTGAAATAGCTTTGCACTCCACTAGCATACAGAACTCCCGTGAACTGCATCGCTCTTGAGCAAGGACACAGAACGAACATAAGCTGCGCATCCTAGAGTCAGGCTACACAAAGCCCTCCTATTGCGAATGCTTACTCCCAGGCTACAGAATTCTTCCAAGCTGCTTTATTCCACACCTCTGATACAGAACTCTTGTACCCTGCATCTCACCACACTCAGGTTACAGTACGCTCTCTCTCCTAGCTTCAGGCTACTGACTTTGCGTGTATTGTGTAAGCCTATTCCCAGGCTACAGAACGCTGAAACAGCTTCGCCCACCACTAGCACACAGAACTCCCGTGAACTGCATCTCTCTAGAGCAAGGACACAGAACGCCCATAAGCTGCGCATCCTATTGCCTATTCGCAGGCTACAGAACTCTTACAAACTGCTTCGTTCCACACCTCTGATACAGAACTCATGTATACTGCATCTGGCTAAGCTCAGGTTACAGAACTCCTGTAAGCTCTGTCTCCTTCCTTCAGGCTACTGACTTTCCGCACATTGTGTAAGCCTATTCCCAGGCTACCGAACACTGAAACAGCTTTGCACTCCACTAGCATACAGAAATCCTGTGAATTGCATCACTACAGTTGCTACGCAGACGGCCCATAATCTTGGTTTCCTACAGTCAGGCTACACAAATCCCGCGCATTGCGAATGCTTACTCCCAGGCTACAGAACTCTTCCAAGCTGCTTTATTCCACACCTCTGATACAGAACTCATGTACCCTGCATCTCACCACACTCAGGTTACAGTAAGCTCTCTCTATTAGCTTCAGGCTACTGACTTTGCGCGTTTTGTGTAAGCCTATTCCCAGGCTAGAGAACGCTGAAACAGCTTCGCACACCGCTAGCATACAGAACTCCCGTGAACTGCATCTCTCTAGAGCAAGGACGCAGAACGCCCTTAAGCTGCGCATCCTAGAGTCAGGCTACAGAAATCCCGCATATTGCGAATGCCTACTCCCAGGCTACAGAACTCTTCCAAACTGCTTACCTCCACATTTCTGAAACAGAATTCATGTACGCTGCATCTGACCAAACTCAGCTTATAGAATTCCTGTAAGCTCTGTCTTCTACCCTCAGGCTACCAACTTTCCGCACATTGTGTCAGACTACAGAACGCTGAAATAGCTTCGCACTCCACTAGCATACAGAACTCCCGTGAACTGCATCGCTCTTGAGCAAGGACGCAGAACGAACATAAGCTGCGCATCCTAGAGTCAGGCTACACAAAGCCCTCCTATTGCGAATGCTTACTCCCAGGCTACAGAATTCTTCCAAGCTGCTTTATTCCACACCTCTGATACAGAACTCTTGTACCCTGCATCTCACCACACTCAGGTTACAGTACGCTCTCTCTCCTAGCTTCAGGCTACTGACTTTGCGTGTATTGTGTAAGCCTATTCCCAGGCTACAGAACGCTGAAACAGCTTCGCACACCACTAGCGTACAGAACTCCCGTGAACTGCATCTCTCTAGAGCAAGGACACAGAACGCCCATAAGCTGCGCATCCTATTGCCTATTCGCAGGCTACAGAACTCTTACAAACTGCTTCGTTCCTCACCTCCGATACAGAACTCATGTATGCTGCATCTGGCTAAGCTCAGGTTACAGAACTCCTGTAAGCTCTGTCTCCTTCCTTCAGGCTACTGACTTTCCGCACATTGTGTAAGCCTATTCCCAGGCTACCGAACACTGAAACAGCTTTGCACTCCACTAGCATACAGAAATCCTGTGAATTGCATCACTACAGTTGCTACGCAGACGGCCCATAATCTTGGTTTCCTACAGTCAGGCTACACAAATCCCGCGCATTGCGAATGCTTACTCCCAGGCTACAGAACTCTTCCAAGCTGCTTTATTCCACACCTCTGATACAGAACTCATGTACCCTGCATCTCACCACACTCAGGTTACAGTAAGCTCTCTCTATTAGCTTCAGGCTACTGACTTTGCGCGTTTTGTGTAAGCCTATTCCCAGGCTAGAGAACGCTGAAACAGCTTCGCACACCGCTAGCATACAGAACTCCCGTGAACTGCATCTCTCTAGAGCAAGGACGCAGAACGCCCTTAAGCTGCGCATCCTAGAGTCAGGCTACAGAAATCCCGCATATTGCGAATGCCTACTCCCAGGCTACAGAACTCTTCCAAACTGCTTACCTCCACATTTCTGAAACAGAATTCATGTACGCTGCATCTGACCAAACTCAGCTTATAGAATTCCTGTAAGCTCTGTCTTCTACCCTCAGGCTACCAACTTTCCGCACATTGTGTCAGACTACAGAACGCTGAAATAGCTTCGCACTCCACTAGCATACAGAACTCCCGTGAACTGCATCGCTCTTGAGCAAGGACGCAGAACGAACATAAGCTGCGCATCCTAGAGTCAGGCTACACAAAGCCCTCCTATTGCGAATGCTTACTCCCAGGCTACAGAATTCTTCCAAGCTGCTTTATTCCACACCTCTGATACAGAACTCTTGTACCCTGCATCTCACCACACTCAGGTTACAGTACGCTCTCTCTCCTAGCTTCAGGCTACTGACTTTGCGTGTATTGTGTAAGCCTATTCCCAGGCTACAGAACGCTGAAACAGCTTCGCACACCACTAGCATACAGAACTCCCGTGAACTGCATCTCTCTAGAGCAAGGACACAGAACGCCCATAAGCTGCGCATCCTATTGCCTATTCGCAGGCTACAGAACTCTTACAAACTGCTTCATTCCTCACCTCCGATACAGAACTCATGTATGCTGCATCTGGCTAAGCTCAGGTTACAGAACTCCTGTAAGCTCTGTCTCCTTCCTTCAGGCTACTGACTTTCCGCACATTGTGTAAGCCTATTCCCAGGCTACCGAACACTGAAACAGCTTTGCACTCCACTAGCATACAGAAATCCTGTGAATTGCATCACTACAGTTGCTACGCAGACGGCCCATAGTCTTGGTTTCCTACAGTCAGGCTACACAAATCCCGCGCATTGCGAATGCTTACTCCCAGGCTACAGAACTCTTCCAAGCTGCTTTATTCCACACCTCTGATACAGAACTCATGTACCCTGCATCTCACCACACTCAGGTTACAGTAAGCTCTCTCTATTAGCTTCAGGCTACTGACTTTGCGCGTTTTGTGTAAGCCTATTCCCAGGCTAGAGAACGCTGAAACAGCTTCGCACACCGCTAGCATACAGAACTCCCGTGAACTGCATCTCTCTAGAGCAAGGACGCAGAACGCCCTTAAGCTGCGCATCCTAGAGTCAGGCTACAGAAATCCCGCATATTGCGAATGCCTACTCCCAGGCTACAGAACTCTTCCAAACTGCTTACCTCCACATTTCTGAAACAGAATTCATGTACGCTGCATCTGACCAAACTCAGCTTATAGAATTCCTGTAAGCTCTGTCTTCTACCCTCAGGCTACCAACTTTCCGCACATTGTGTCAGACTACAGAACGCTGAAATAGCTTCGCACTCCACTAGCATACAGAACTCCCGTGAACTGCATCGCTCTTGAGCAAGGACGCAGAACGAACATAAGCTGCGCATCCTAGAGTCAGGCTACACAAAGCCCTCCTATTGCGAATGCTTACTCCCAGGCTACAGAATTCTTCCAAGCTGCTTTATTCCACACCTCTGATACAGAACTCTTGTACCCTGCATCTCACCACACTCAGGTTACAGTACGCTCTCTCTCCTAGCTTCAGGCTACTGACTTTGCGTGTATTGTGTAAGCCTATTCCCAGGCTACAGAACGCTGAAACAGCTTCGCACACCACTAGCGTACAGAACTCCCGTGAACTGCATCTCTCTAGAGCAAGGACACAGAACGCCCATAAGCTGCGCATCCTATTGCCTATTCGCAGGCTACAGAACTCTTACAAACTGCTTCGTTCCTCACCTCCGATACAGAACTCATGTATGCTGCATCTGTCTAAGCTCAGGTTACAGAACTCCTGTAAGCTCTGTCTCCTTCCTTCAGGCTACTGACTTTCCGCACATTGTGTAAGCCTATTCCCAGGCTACCGAACACTGAAACAGCTTTGCACTCCACTAGCATACAGAAATCCTGTGAATTGCATCACTACAGTTGCTACGCAGACGGCCCATAGTCTTGGTTTCCTACAGTCAGGCTACACAAATCCCGCGCATTGCGAATGCTTACTCCCAGGCTACAGAACTCTTCCAAGCTGCTTTATTCCACACCTCTGATACAGAACTCATGTACCCTGCATCTCACCACACTCAGGTTACAGTAAGCTCTCTCTATTAGCTTCAGGCTACTGACTTTGCGCGTTTTGTGTAAGCCTATTCCCAGGCTAGAGAACGCTGAAACAGCTTCGCACACCGCTAGCATACAGAACTCCCGTGAACTGCATCTCTCTAGAGCAAGGACGCAGAACGCCCTTAAGCTGCGCATCCTAGAGTCAGGCTACAGAAATCCCGCATATTGCGAATGCCTACTCCCAGGCTACAGAACTCTTCCAAACTGCTTACCTCCACATTTCTGAAACAGAATTCATGTACGCTGCATCTGACCAAACTCAGCTTATAGAATTCCTGTAAGCTCTGTCTTCTACCCTCAGGCTACCAACTTTCCGCACATTGTGTCAGACTACAGAACGCTGAAATAGCTTCGCACTCCACTAGCATACAGAACTCCCGTGAACTGCATCGCTCTTGAGCAAGGACGCAGAACGAACATAAGCTGCGCATCCTAGAGTCAGGCTACACAAAGCCCTCCTATTGCGAATGCTTACTCCCAGGCTACAGAATTCTTCCAAGCTGCTTTATTCCACACCTCTGATACAGAACTCTTGTACCCTGCATCTCACCACACTCAGGTTACAGTACGCTCTCTCTCCTAGCTTCAGGCTACTGACTTTGCGTGTATTGTGTAAGCCTATTCCCAGGCTACAGAACGCTGAAACAGCTTCGCACACCACTAGCGTACAGAACTCCCGTGAACTGCATCTCTCTAGAGCAAGGACACAGAACGCCCATAAGCTGCGCATCCTATTGCCTATTCGCAGGCTACAGAACTCTTACAAACTGCTTCGTTCCTCACCTCCGATACAGAACTCATGTATGCTGCATCTGGCTAAGCTCAGGTTACAGAACTCCTGTAAGCTCTGTCTCCTTCCTTCAGGCTACTGACTTTCCGCACATTGTGTAAGCCTATTCCCAGGCTACCGAACACTGAAACAGCTTTGCACTCCACTAGCATACAGAAATCCTGTGAATTGCATCACTACAGTTGCTACGCAGACGGCCCATAATCTTGGTTTCCTACAGTCAGGCTACACAAATCCCGCGCATTGCGAATGCTTACTCCCAGGCTACAGAACTCTTCCAAGCTGCTTTATTCCACACCTCTGATACAGAACTCATGTACCCTGCATCTCACCACACTCAGGTTACAGTAAGCTCTCTCTATTAGCTTCAGGCTACTGACTTTGCGCGTTTTGTGTAAGCCTATTCCCAGGCTAGAGAACGCTGAAACAGCTTCGCACACCGCTAGCATACAGAACTCCCGTGAACTGCATCTCTCTAGAGCAAGGACGCAGAACGCCCTTAAGCTGCGCATCCTAGAGTCAGGCTACAGAAATCCCGCATATTGCGAATGCCTACTCCCAGGCTACAGAACTCTTCCAAACTGCTTACCTCCACATTTCTGAAACAGAATTCATGTACGCTGCATCTGACCAAACTCAGCTTATAGAATTCCTGTAAGCTCTGTCTTCTACCCTCAGGCTACCAACTTTCCGCACATTGTGTCAGACTACAGAACGCTGAAATAGCTTCGCACTCCACTAGCATACAGAACTCCCGTGAACTGCATCGCTCTTGAGCAAGGACGCAGAACGAACATAAGCTGCGCATCCTAGAGTCAGGCTACACAAAGCCCTCCTATTGCGAATGCTTACTCCCAGGCTACAGAATTCTTCCAAGCTGCTTTATTCCACACCTCTGATACAGAACTCTTGTACCCTGCATCTCACCACACTCAGGTTACAGTACGCTCTCTCTCCTAGCTTCAGGCTACTGACTTTGCGTGTATTGTGTAAGCCTATTCCCAGGCTACAGAACGCTGAAACAGCTTCGCACACCACTAGCGTACAGAACTCCCGTGAACTGCATCTCTCTAGAGCAAGGACACAGAACGCCCATAAGCTGCGCATCCTATTGCCTATTCGCAGGCTACAGAACTCTTACAAACTGCTTCGTTCCTCACCTCCGATACAGAACTCATGTATGCTGCATCTGGCTAAGCTCAGGTTACAGAACTCCTGTAAGCTCTGTCTCCTTCCTTCAGGCTACTGACTTTCCGCACATTGTGTAAGCCTATTCCCAGGCTACCGAACACTGAAACAGCTTTGCACTCCACTAGCATACAGAAATCCTGTGAATTGCATCACTACAGTTGCTACGCAGACGGCCCATAATCTTGGTTTCCTACAGTCAGGCTACACAAATCCCGCGCATTGCGAATGCTTACTCCCAGGCTACAGAACTCTTCCAAGCTGCTTTATTCCACACCTCTGATACAGAACTCATGTACCCTGCATCTCACCACACTCAGGTTACAGTACGCTCTCTCTCCTAGCTTCAGGCTACTGACTTTGCGCGTTTTGTGTAAGCCTATTCCCAGGCTACAGAACGCTGAAACAGCTTCGCACACCGCTAGCATACAGAACTCCCGTGAACTGCATCTCTCTAGAGCAAGGACGCAGAACGCCCTTAAGCTGCGCATCCTAGAGTCAGGCTACAGAAATCCCGCATATTGCGAATGCCTACTCCCAGGCTACAGAACTCTTCCAAACTGCTTACCTCCACATTTCTGAAACAGAATTCATGTACGCTGCATCTGACCAAACTCAGCTTATAGAATTCCTGTAAGCTCTGTCTTCTACCCTCAGGCTACCAACTTTCCGCACATTGTGTCAGACTACAGAACGCTGAAATAGCTTCGCACTCCACTAGCATACAGAACTCCCGTGAACTGCATCGCTCTTGAGCAAGGACGCAGAACGAACATAAGCTGCGCATCCTAGAGTCAGGCTACACAAAGCCCTCCTATTGCGAATGCTTACTCCCAGGCTACAGAATTCTTCCAAGCTGCTTTATTCCACACCTCTGATACAGAACTCTTGTACCCTGCATCTCACCACACTCAGGTTACAGTACGCTCTCTCTCCTAGCTTCAGGCTACTGACTTTGCGTGTATTGTGTAAGCCTATTCCCAGGCTACAGAACGCTGAAACAGCTTCGCACACCACTAGCACACAGAACTCCCGTGAACTGCATCTCTCTAGAGCAAGGACACAGAACGCCCATAAGCTGCGCATCCTATTGCCTATTCGCAGGCTACAGAACTCTTACAAACTGCTTCGTTCCTCACCTCCGATACAGAACTCATGTATGCTGCATCTGTCTAAGCTCAGGTTACAGAACTCCTGTAAGCTCTGTCTCCTTCCTTCAGGCTACTGACTTTCCGCACATTGTGTAAGCCTATTCCCAGGCTACCGAACACTGAAACAGCTTTGCACTCCACTAGCATACAGAAATCCTGTGAATTGCATCACTACAGTTGCTACGCAGACGGCCCATAGTCTTGGTTTCCTACAGTCAGGCTACACAAATCCCGCGCATTGCGAATGCTTACTCCCAGGCTACAGAACTCTTCCAAGCTGCTTTATTCCACACCTCTGATACAGAACTCATGTACCCTGCATCTCACCACACTCAGGTTACAGTAAGCTCTCTCTATTAGCTTCAGGCTACTGACTTTGCGCGTTTTGTGTAAGCCTATTCCCAGGCTAGAGAACGCTGAAACAGCTTCGCACACCGCTAGCATACAGAACTCCCGTGAACTGCATCTCTCTAGAGCAAGGACGCAGAACGCCCTTAAGCTGCGCATCCTAGAGTCAGGCTACAGAAATCCCGCATATTGCGAATGCCTACTCCCAGGCTACAGAACTCTTCCAAACTGCTTACCTCCACATTTCTGAAACAGAATTCATGTACGCTGCATCTGACCAAACTCAGCTTATAGAATTCCTGTAAGCTCTGTCTTCTACCCTCAGGCTACCAACTTTCCGCACATTGTGTCAGACTACAGAACGCTGAAATAGCTTCGCACTCCACTAGCATACAGAACTCCCGTGAACTGCATCGCTCTTGAGCAAGGACGCAGAACGAACATAAGCTGCGCATCCTAGAGTCAGGCTACACAAAGCCCTCCTATTGCGAATGCTTACACCCAGGCTACAGAATTCTTCCAAGCTGCTTTATTCCACACCTCTGATACAGAACTCTTGTACCCTGCATCTCACCACACTCAGGTTACAGTACGCTCTCTCTCCTAGCTTCAGGCTACTGACTTTGCGTGTATTGTGTAAGCCTATTCCCAGGCTACAGAACGCTGAAACAGCTTCGCACACCACTAGCGTACAGAACTCCCGTGAACTGCATCTCTCTAGAGCAAGGACACAGAACGCCCATAAGCTGCGCATCCTATTGCCTATTCGCAGGCTACAGAACTCTTACAAACTGCTTCGTTCCTCACCTCCGATACAGAACTCATGTATGCTGCATCTGGCTAAGCTCAGGTTACAGAACTCCTGTAAGCTCTGTCTCCTTCCTTCAGGCTACTGACTTTCCGCACATTGTGTAAGCCTATTCCCAGGCTACCGAACACTGAAACAGCTTTGCACTCCACTAGCATACAGAAATCCTGTGAATTGCATCACTACAGTTGCTACGCAGACGGCCCATAATCTTGGTTTCCTACAGTCAGGCTACACAAATCCCGCGCATTGCGAATGCTTACTCCCAGGCTACAGAACTCTTCCAAGCTGCTTTATTCCACACCTCTGATACAGAACTCATGTACCCTGCATCTCACCACACTCAGGTTACAGTAAGCTCTCTCTATTAGCTTCAGGCTACTGACTTTGCGCGTTTTGTGTAAGCCTATTCCCAGGCTAGAGAACGCTGAAACAGCTTCGCACACCGCTAGCATAC
The DNA here is from genome assembly GCA_949820135.1 of Sylvilagus floridanus. Taxonomy (NCBI): domain Eukaryota; kingdom Metazoa; phylum Chordata; class Mammalia; order Lagomorpha; family Leporidae; genus Sylvilagus; species Sylvilagus floridanus. The sequence goes on from OX463233.1 coordinate 83,999,080, forward strand.
AGAACTCCCGTGAACTGCATCTCTCTAGAGCAAGGACGCAGAACGCCCTTAAGCTGCGCATCCTAGAGTCAGGCTACAGAAATCCCGCATATTGCGAATGCCTACTCCCAGGCTACAGAACTCTTCCAAACTGCTTACCTCCACATTTCTGAAACAGAATTCATGTACGCTGCATCTGACCAAACTCAGCTTATAGAATTCCTGTAAGCTCTGTCTTCTACCCTCAGGCTACCAACTTTCCGCACATTGTGTCAGACTACAGAACGCTGAAATAGCTTCGCACTCCACTAGCATACAGAACTCCCGTGAACTGCATCGCTCTTGAGCAAGGACGCAGAACGAACATAAGCTGCGCATCCTAGAGTCAGGCTACACAAAGCCCTCCTATTGCGAATGCTTACTCCCAGGCTACAGAATTCTTCCAAGCTGCTTTATTCCACACCTCTGATACAGAACTCTTGTACCCTGCATCTCACCACACTCAGGTTACAGTACGCTCTCTCTCCTAGCTTCAGGCTACTGACTTTGCGTGTATTGTGTAAGCCTATTCCCAGGCTACAGAACGCTGAAACAGCTTCGCACACCACTAGCGTACAGAACTCCCGTGAACTGCATCTCTCTAGAGCAAGGACACAGAACGCCCATAAGCTGCGCATCCTATTGCCTATTCGCAGGCTACAGAACTCTTACAAACTGCTTCGTTCCTCACCTCCGATACAGAACTCATGTATGCTGCATCTGGCTAAGCTCAGGTTACAGAACTCCTGTAAGCTCTGTCTCCTTCCTTCAGGCTACTGACTTTCCGCACATTGTGTAAGCCTATTCCCAGGCTACCGAACACTGAAACAGCTTTGCACTCCACTAGCATACAGAAATCCTGTGAATTGCATCACTACAGTTGCTACGCAGACGGCCCATAGTCTTGGTTTCCTACAGTCAGGCTACACAAATCCCGCGCATTGCGAATGCTTACTCCCAGGCTACAGAACTCTTCCAAGCTGCTTTATTCCACACCTCTGATACAGAACTCATGTACCCTGCATCTCACCACACTCAGGTTACAGTAAGCTCTCTCTATTAGCTTCAGGCTACTGACTTTGCGCGTTTTGTGTAAGCCTATTCCCAGGCTAGAGAACGCTGAAACAGCTTCGCACACCGCTAGCATACAGAACTCCCGTGAACTGCATCTCTCTAGAGCAAGGACGCAGAACGCCCTTAAGCTGCGCATCCTAGAGTCAGGCTACAGAAATCCCGCATATTGCGAATGCCTACTCCCAGGCTACAGAACTCTTCCAAACTGCTTACCTCCACATTTCTGAAACAGAATTCATGTACGCTGCATCTGACCAAACTCAGCTTATAGAATTCCTGTAAGCTCTGTCTTCTACCCTCAGGCTACCAACTTTCCGCACATTGTGTCAGACTACAGAACGCTGAAATAGCTTCGCACTCCACTAGCATACAGAACTCCCGTGAACTGCATCGCTCTTGAGCAAGGACGCAGAACGAACATAAGCTGCGCATCCTAGAGTCAGGCTACACAAAGCCCTCCTATTGCGAATGCTTACTCCCAGGCTACAGAATTCTTCCAAGCTGCTTTATTCCACACCTCTGATACAGAACTCTTGTACCCTGCATCTCACCACACTCAGGTTACAGTACGCTCTCTCTCCTAGCTTCAGGCTACTGACTTTGCGTGTATTGTGTAAGCCTATTCCCAGGCTACAGAACGCTGAAACAGCTTCGCACACCACTAGCGTACAGAACTCCCGTGAACTGCATCTCTCTAGAGCAAGGACACAGAACGCCCATAAGCTGCGCATCCTATTGCCTATTCGCAGGCTACAGAACTCTTACAAACTGCTTCGTTCCTCACCTCCGATACAGAACTCATGTATGCTGCATCTGGCTAAGCTCAGGTTACAGAACTCCTGTAAGCTCTGTCTCCTTCCTTCAGGCTACTGACTTTCCGCACATTGTGTAAGCCTATTCCCAGGCTACCGAACACTGAAACAGCTTTGCACTCCACTAGCATACAGAAATCCTGTGAATTGCATCACTACAGTTGCTACGCAGACGGCCCATAGTCTTGGTTTCCTACAGTCAGGCTACACAAATCCCGCGCATTGCGAATGCTTACTCCCAGGCTACAGAACTCTTCCAAGCTGCTTTATTCCACACCTCTGATACAGAACTCATGTACCCCTGCATCTCACCACACTCAGGTTACAGTAAGCTCTCTCTATTAGCTTCAGGCTACTGACTTTGCGCGTTTTGTGTAAGCCTATTCCCAGGCTAGAGAACGCTGAAACAGCTTCGCACACCGCTAGCATACAGAACTCCCGTGAACTGCATCTCTCTAGAGCAAGGACGCAGAACGCCCTTAAGCTGCGCATCCTAGAGTCAGGCTACAGAAATCCCGCATATTGCGAATGCCTACTCCCAGGCTACAGAACTCTTCCAAACTGCTTACCTCCACATTTCTGAAACAGAATTCATGTACGCTGCATCTGACCAAACTCAGCTTATAGAATTCCTGTAAGCTCTGTCTTCTACCCTCAGGCTACCAACTTTCCGCACATTGTGTCAGACTACAGAACGCTGAAATAGCTTCGCACTCCACTAGCATACAGAACTCCCGTGAACTGCATCGCTCTTGAGCAAGGACGCAGAACGAACATAAGCTGCGCATCCTAGAGTCAGGCTACACAAAGCCCTCCTATTGCGAATGCTTACTCCCAGGCTACAGAATTCTTCCAAGCTGCTTTATTCCACACCTCTGATACAGAACTCTTGTACCCTGCATCTCACCACACTCAGGTTACAGTACGCTCTCTCTCCTAGCTTCAGGCTACTGACTTTGCGTGTATTGTGTAAGCCTATTCCCAGGCTACAGAACGCTGAAACAGCTTCGCACACCACTAGCGTACAGAACTCCCGTGAACTGCATCTCTCTAGAGCAAGGACACAGAACGCCCATAAGCTGCGCATCCTATTGCCTATTCGCAGGCTACAGAACTCTTACAAACTGCTTCGTTCCTCACCTCCGATACAGAACTCATGTATGCTGCATCTGGCTAAGCTCAGGTTACAGAACTCCTGTAAGCTCTGTCTCCTTCCTTCAGGCTACTGACTTTCCGCACATTGTGTAAGCCTATTCCCAGGCTACCGAACACTGAAACAGCTTTGCACTCCACTAGCATACAGAAATCCTGTGAATTGCATCACTACAGTTGCTACGCAGACGGCCCATAGTCTTGGTTTCCTACAGTCAGGCTACACAAATCCCGCGCATTGCGAATGCTTACTCCCAGGCTACAGAACTCTTCCAAGCTGCTTTATTCCACACCTCTGATACAGAACTCATGTACCCTGCATCTCACCACACTCAGGTTACAGTAAGCTCTCTCTATTAGCTTCAGGCTACTGACTTTGCGCGTTTTGTGTAAGCCTATTCCCAGGCTAGAGAACGCTGAAACAGCTTCGCACACCGCTAGCATACAGAACTCCCGTGAACTGCATCTCTCTAGAGCAAGGACGCAGAACGCCCTTAAGCTGCGCATCCTAGAGTCAGGCTACAGAAATCCCGCATATTGCGAATGCCTACTCCCAGGCTACAGAACTCTTCCAAACTGCTTACCTCCACATTTCTGAAACAGAATTCATGTACGCTGCATCTGACCAAACTCAGCTTATAGAATTCCTGTAAGCTCTGTCTTCTACCCTCAGGCTACCAACTTTCCGCACATTGTGTCAGACTACAGAACGCTGAAATAGCTTCGCACTTCCACTAGCATACAGAACTCCCGTGAACTGCATCGCTCTTGAGCAAGGACGCAACGAACATAAGCTGCGCATCCTAGAGTCAGGCTACACAAAGCCCTCCTATTGCGAATGCTTACTCCCAGGCTACAGAATTCTTCCAAGCTGCTTTATTCCACACCTCTGATACAGAACTCTTGTACCCTGCATCTCACCACACTCAGGTTACAGTACGCTCTCTCTCCTAGCTTCAGGCTACTGACTTTGCGTGTATTGTGTAAGCCTATTCCCAGGCTACAGAACGCTGAAACAGCTTCGCACACCACTAGCATACAGAACTCCCGTGAACTGCATCTCTCTAGAGCAAGGACACAGAACGCCCATAAGCTGCGCATCCTATTGCCTATTCGCAGGCTACAGAACTCTTACAAACTGCTTCATTCCTCACCTCCGATACAGAACTCATGTATGCTGCATCTGGCTAAGCTCAGGTTACAGAACTCCTGTAAGCTCTGTCTCCTTCCTTCAGGCTACTGACTTTCCGCACATTGTGTAAGCCTATTCCCAGGCTACCGAACACTGAAACAGCTTTGCACTCCACTAGCATACAGAAATCCTGTGAATTGCATCACTACAGTTGCTACGCAGACGGCCCATAATCTTGGTTTCCTACAGTCAGGCTACACAAATCCCGCGCATTGCGAATGCTTACTCCCAGGCTACAGAACTCTTCCAAGCTGCTTTATTCCACACCTCTGATACAGAACTCATGTACCCTGCATCTCACCACACTCAGGTTACAGTACGCTCTCTCTCCTAGCTTCAGGCTACTGACTTTGCGTGTATTGTGTAAGCCTATTCCCAGGCTACAGAACGCTGAAACAGCTTCGCACACCACTAGCGTACAGAACTCCCGTGAACTGCATCTCTCTAGAGCAAGGACACAGAACGCCCATAAGCTGCGCATCCTATTGCCTATTCGCAGGCTACAGAACTCTTACAAACTGCTTCGTTCCTCACCTCCGATACAGAACTCATGTATGCTGCATCTGGCTAAGCTCAGGTTACAGAACTCCTGTAAGCTCTGTCTCCTTCCTTCAGGCTACTGACTTTCCGCACATTGTGTAAGCCTATTCCCAGGCTACCGAACACTGAAACAGCTTTGCACTCCACTAGCATACAGAAATCCTGTGAATTGCATCACTACAGTTGCTACGCAGACGGCCCATAGTCTTGGTTTCCTACAGTCAGGCTACACAAATCCCGCGCATTGCGAATGCTTACTCCCAGGCTACAGAACTCTTCCAAGCTGCTTTATTCCACACCTCTGATACAGAACTCATGTACCCTGCATCTCACCACACTCAGGTTACAGTAAGCTCTCTCTATTAGCTTCAGGCTACTGACTTTGCGCGTTTTGTGTAAGCCTATTCCCAGGCTAGAGAACGCTGAAACAGCTTCGCACACCGCTAGCATACAGAACTCCCGTGAACTGCATCTCTCTAGAGCAAGGACGCAGAACGCCCTTAAGCTGCGCATCCTAGAGTCAGGCTACAGAAATCCCGCATATTGCGAATGCCTACTCCCAGGCTACAGAACTCTTCCAAACTGCTTACCTCCACATTTCTGAAACAGAATTCATGTACGCTGCATCTGACCAAACTCAGCTTATAGAATTCCTGTAAGCTCTGTCTTCTACCCTCAGGCTACCAACTTTCCGCACATTGTGTCAGACTACAGAACGCTGAAATAGCTTCGCACTCCACTAGCATACAGAACTCCCGTGAACTGCATCGCTCTTGAGCAAGGACGCAGAACGAACATAAGCTGCGCATCCTAGAGTCAGGCTACACAAAGCCCTCCTATTGCGAATGCTTACTCCCAGGCTACAGAATTCTTCCAAGCTGCTTTATTCCACACCTCTGATACAGAACTCTTGTACCCTGCATCTCACCACACTCAGGTTACAGTACGCTCTCTCTCCTAGCTTCAGGCTACTGACTTTGCGTGTATTGTGTAAGCCTATTCCCAGGCTACAGAACGCTGAAACAGCTTCGCACACCACTAGCGTACAGAACTCCCGTGAACTGCATCTCTCTAGAGCAAGGACACAGAACGCCCATAAGCTGCGCATCCTATTGCCTATTCGCAGGCTACAGAACTCTTACAAACTGCTTCGTTCCTCACCTCCGATACAGAACTCATGTATGCTGCATCTGGCTAAGCTCAGGTTACAGAACTCCTGTAAGCTCTGTCTCCTTCCTTCAGGCTACTGACTTTCCGCACATTGTGTAAGCCTATTCCCAGGCTACCGAACACTGAAACAGCTTTGCACTCCACTAGCATACAGAAATCCTGTGAATTGCATCACTACAGTTGCTACGCAGACGGCCCATAGTCTTGGTTTCCTACAGTCAGGCTACACAAATCCCGCGCATTGCGAATGCTTACTCCCAGGCTACAGAACTCTTCCAAGCTGCTTTATTCCACACCTCTGATACAGAACTCATGTACCCTGCATCTCACCACACTCAGGTTACAGTAAGCTCTCTCTATTAGCTTCAGGCTACTGACTTTGCGCGTTTTGTGTAAGCCTATTCCCAGGCTAGAGAACGCTGAAACAGCTTCGCACACCGCTAGCATACAGAACTCCCGTGAACTGCATCTCTCTAGAGCAAGGACGCAGAACGCCCTTAAGCTGCGCATCCTAGAGTCAGGCTACAGAAATCCCGCATATTGCGAATGCCTACTCCCAGGCTACAGAACTCTTCCAAACTGCTTACCTCCACATTTCTGAAACAGAATTCATGTACGCTGCATCTGACCAAACTCAGCTTATAGAATTCCTGTAAGCTCTGTCTTCTACCCTCAGGCTACCAACTTTCCGCACATTGTGTCAGACTACAGAACGCTGAAATAGCTTCGCACTCCACTAGCATACAGAACTCCCGTGAACTGCATCGCTCTTGAGCAAGGACGCAGAACGAACATAAGCTGCGCATCCTAGAGTCAGGCTACACAAAGCCCTCCTATTGCGAATGCTTACTCCCAGGCTACAGAATTCTTCCAAGCTGCTTTATTCCACACCTCTGATACAGAACTCTTGTACCCTGCATCTCACCACACTCAGGTTACAGTACGCTCTCTCTCCTAGCTTCAGGCTACTGACTTTGCGTGTATTGTGTAAGCCTATTCCCAGGCTACAGAACGCTGAAACAGCTTCGCACACCACTAGCGTACAGAACTCCCGTGAACTGCATCTCTCTAGAGCAAGGACACAGAACGCCCATAAGCTGCGCATCCTATTGCCTATTCGCAGGCTACAGAACTCTTACAAACTGCTTCGTTCCTCACCTCCGATACAGAACTCATGTATGCTGCATCTGGCTAAGCTCAGGTTACAGAACTCCTGTAAGCTCTGTCTCCTTCCTTCAGGCTACTGACTTTCCGCACATTGTGTAAGCCTATTCCCAGGCTACCGAACACTGAAACAGCTTTGCACTCCACTAGCATACAGAAATCCTGTGAATTGCATCACTACAGTTGCTACGCAGACGGCCCATAGTCTTGGTTTCCTACAGTCAGGCTACACAAATCCCGCGCATTGCGAATGCTTACTCCCAGGCTACAGAACTCTTCCAAGCTGCTTTATTCCACACCTCTGATACAGAACTCATGTACCCTGCATCTCACCACACTCAGGTTACAGTAAGCTCTCTCTATTAGCTTCAGGCTACTGACTTTGCGCGTTTTGTGTAAGCCTATTCCCAGGCTAGAGAACGCTGAAACAGCTTCGCACACCGCTAGCATACAGAACTCCCGTGAACTGCATCTCTCTAGAGCAAGGACGCAGAACGCCCTTAAGCTGCGCATCCTAGAGTCAGGCTACAGAAATCCCGCATATTGCGAATGCCTACTCCCAGGCTACAGAACTCTTCCAAACTGCTTACCTCCACATTTCTGAAACAGAATTCATGTACGCTGCATCTGACCAAACTCAGCTTATAGAATTCCTGTAAGCTCTGTCTTCTACCCTCAGGCTACCAACTTTCCGCACATTGTGTCAGACTACAGAACGCTGAAATAGCTTCGCACTCCACTAGCATACAGAACTCCCGTGAACTGCATCGCTCTTGAGCAAGGACGCAGAACGAACATAAGCTGCGCATCCTAGAGTCAGGCTACACAAAGCCCTCCTATTGCGAATGCTTACTCCCAGGCTACAGAATTCTTCCAAGCTGCTTTATTCCACACCTCTGATACAGAACTCTTGTACCCTGCATCTCACCACACTCAGGTTACAGTACGCTCTCTCTCCTAGCTTCAGGCTACTGACTTTGCGTGTATTGTGTAAGCCTACTCCCAGGCTACAGAACGCTGAAACAGCTTCGCACACCACTAGCATACAGAACTCCCGTGAACTGCATCTCTCTAGAGCAAGGACACAGAACGCCCATAAGCTGCGCATCCTATTGCCTATTCGCAGGCTACAGAACTCTTACAAACTGCTTCATTCCTCACCTCCGATACAGAACTCATGTATGCTGCATCTGGCTAAGCTCAGGTTACAGAACTCCTGTAAGCTCTGTCTCCTTCCTTCAGGCTACTGACTTTCCGCACATTGTGTAAGCCTATTCCCAGGCTACCGAACACTGAAACAGCTTTGCACTCCACTAGCATACAGAAATCCTGTGAATTGCATCACTACAGTTGCTACGCAGACGGCCCATAATCTTGGTTTCCTACAGTCAGGCTACACAAATCCCGCGCATTGCGAATGCTTACTCCCAGGCTACAGAACTCTTCCAAGCTGCTTTATTCCACACCTCTGATACAGAACTCATGTACCCTGCATCTCACCACACTCAGGTTACAGTACGCTCTCTCTCCTAGCTTCAGGCTACTGACTTTGCGTGTATTGTGTAAGCCTATTCCCAGGCTACAGAACGCTGAAACAGCTTCGCACACCACTAGCGTACAGAACTCCCGTGAACTGCATCTCTCTAGAGCAAGGACACAGAACGCCCATAAGCTGCGCATCCTATTGCCTATTCGCAGGCTACAGAACTCTTACAAACTGCTTCGTTCCTCACCTCCGATACAGAACTCATGTATGCTGCATCTGGCTAAGCTCAGGTTACAGAACTCCTGTAAGCTCTGTCTCCTTCCTTCAGGCTACTGACTTTCCGCACATTGTGTAAGCCTATTCCCAGGCTACCGAACACTGAAACAGCTTTGCACTCCACTAGCATACAGAAATCCTGTGAATTGCATCACTACAGTTGCTACGCAGACGGCCCATAGTCTTGGTTTCCTACAGTCAGGCTACACAAATCCCGCGCATTGCGAATGCTTACTCCCAGGCTACAGAACTCTTCCAAGCTGCTTTATTCCACACCTCTGATACAGAACTCATGTACCCTGCATCTCACCACACTCAGGTTACAGTAAGCTCTCTCTATTAGCTTCAGGCTACTGACTTTGCGCGTTTTGTGTAAGCCTATTCCCAGGCTAGAGAACGCTGAAACAGCTTCGCACACCGCTAGCATACAGAACTCCCGTGAACTGCATCTCTCTAGAGCAAGGACGCAGAACGCCCTTAAGCTGCGCATCCTAGAGTCAGGCTACAGAAATCCCGCATATTGCGAATGCCTACTCCCAGGCTACAGAACTCTTCCAAACTGCTTACCTCCACATTTCTGAAACAGAATTCATGTACGCTGCATCTGACCAAACTCAGCTTATAGAATTCCTGTAAGCTCTGTCTTCTACCCTCAGGCTACCAACTTTCCGCACATTGTGTCAGACTACAGAACGCTGAAATAGCTTCGCACTCCACTAGCATACAGAACTCCCGTGAACTGCATCGCTCTTGAGCAAGGACGCAGAACGAACATAAGCTGCGCATCCTAGAGTCAGGCTACACAAAGCCCTCCTATTGCGAATGCTTACTCCCAGGCTACAGAATTCTTCCAAGCTGCTTTATTCCACACCTCTGATACAGAACTCTTGTACCCTGCATCTCACCACACTCAGGTTACAGTACGCTCTCTCTCCTAGCTTCAGGCTACTGACTTTGCGTGTATTGTGTAAGCCTATTCCCAGGCTACAGAACGCTGAAACAGCTTCGCACACCACTAGCATACAGAACTCCCGTGAACTGCATCTCTCTAGAGCAAGGACACAGAACGCCCATAAGCTGCGCATCCTATTGCCTATTCGCAGGCTACAGAACTCTTACAAACTGCTTCGTTCCACACCTCCGATACAGAACTCATGTATGCTGCATCTGGCTAAGCTCAGGTTACAGAACTCCTGTAAGCTCTGTCTCCTTCCTTCAGGCTACTGACTTTCCGCACATTGTGTAAGCCTATTCCCAGGCTACCGAACACTGAAACAGCTTTGCACTCCACTAGCATACAGAAATCCTGTGAATTGCATCACTACAGTTGCTACGCAGACGGCCCATAGTCTTGGTTTCCTACAGTCAGGCTACACAAATCCCGCGCATTGCGAATGCTTACTCCCAGGCTACAGAACTCTTCCAAGCTGCTTTATTCCACACCTCTGATACAGAACTCATGTACCCTGCATCTCACCACACTCAGGTTACAGTAAGCTCTCTCTATTAGCTTCAGGCTACTGACTTTGCGCGTTTTGTGTAAGCCTATTCCCAGGCTAGAGAACGCTGAAACAGCTTCGCACACCGCTAGCATACAGAACTCCCGTGAACTGCATCTCTCTAGAGCAAGGACGCAGAACGCCCTTAAGCTGCGCATCCTAGAGTCAGGCTACAGAAATCCCGCATATTGCGAATGCCTACTCCCAGGCTACAGAACTCTTCCAAACTGCTTACCTCCACATTTCTGAAACAGAATTCATGTACGCTGCATCTGACCAAACTCAGCTTATAGAATTCCTGTAAGCTCTGTCTTCTACCCTCAGGCTACCAACTTTCCGCACATTGTGTCAGACTACAGAACGCTGAAATAGCTTCGCACTCCACTAGCATACAGAACTCCCGTGAACTGCATCGCTCTTGAGCAAGGACGCAGAACGAACATAAGCTGCGCATCCTAGAGTCAGGCTACACAAAGCCCTCCTATTGCGAATGCTTACTCCCAGGCTACAGAATTCTTCCAAGCTGCTTTATTCCACACCTCTGATACAGAACTCTTGTACCCTGCATCTCACCACACTCAGGTTACAGTACGCTCTCTCTCCTAGCTTCAGGCTACTGACTTTGCGTGTATTGTGTAAGCCTATTCCCAGGCTACAGAACGCTGAAACAGCTTCGCACACCACTAGCGTACAGAACTCCCGTGAACTGCATCTCTCTAGAGCAAGGACACAGAACGCCCATAAGCTGCGCATCCTATTGCCTATTCGCAGGCTACAGAACTCTTACAAACTGCTTCGTTCCTCACCTCCGATACAGAACTCATGTATGCTGCATCTGGCTAAGCTCAGGTTACAGAACTCCTGTAAGCTCTGTCTCCTTCCTTCAGGCTACTGACTTTCCGCACATTGTGTAAGCCTATTCCCAGGCTACCGAACACTGAAACAGCTTTGCACTCCACTAGCATACAGAAATCCTGTGAATTGCATCACTACAGTTGCTACGCAGACGGCCCATAGTCTTGGTTTCCTACAGTCAGGCTACACAAATCCCGCGCATTGCGAATGCTTACTCCCAGGCTACAGAACTCTTCCAAGCTGCTTTATTCCACACCTCTGATACAGAACTCATGTACCCTGCATCTCACCACACTCAGGTTACAGTAAGCTCTCTCTATTAGCTTCAGGCTACTGACTTTGCGCGTTTTGTGTAAGCCTATTCCCAGGCTAGAGAACGCTGAAACAGCTTCGCACACCGCTAGCATACAGAACTCCCGTGAACTGCATCTCTCTAGAGCAAGGACGCAGAACGCCCTTAAGCTGCGCATCCTAGAGTCAGGCTACAGAAATCCCGCATATTGCGAATGCCTACTCCCAGGCTACAGAACTCTTCCAAACTGCTTACCTCCACATTTCTGAAACAGAATTCATGTACGCTGCATCTGACCAAACTCAGCTTATAGAATTCCTGTAAGCTCTGTCTTCTACCCTCAGGCTACCAACTTTCCGCACATTGTGTCAGACTACAGAACGCTGAAATAGCTTCGCACTCCACTAGCATACAGAACTCCCGTGAACTGCATCGCTCTTGAGCAAGGACGCAGAACGAACATAAGCTGCGCATCCTAGAGTCAGGCTACACAAAGCCCTCCTATTGCGAATGCTTACTCCCAGGCTACAGAATTCTTCCAAGCTGCTTTATTCCACACCTCTGATACAGAACTCTTGTACCCTGCATCTCACCACACTCAGGTTGCAGTACGCTCTCTCTCCTAGCTTCAGGCTACTGACTTTGCGTGTATTGTGTAAGCCTATTCCCAGGCTACAGAACGCTGAAACAGCTTCGCACACCACTAGCGTACAGAACTCCCGTGAACTGCATCTCTCTAGAGCAAGGACACAGAACGCCCATAAGCTGCGCATCCTATTGCCTATTCGCAGGCTACAGAACTCTTACAAACTGCTTCGTTCCTCACCTCCGATACAGAACTCATGTATGCTGCATCTGGCTAAGCTCAGGTTACAGAACTCCTGTAAGCTCTGTCTCCTTCCTTCAGGCTACTGACTTTCCGCACATTGTGTAAGCCTATTCCCAGGCTACCGAACACTGAAACAGCTTTGCACTCCACTAGCATACAGAAATCCTGTGAATTGCATCACTACAGTTGCTACGCAGACGGCCCATAGTCTTGGTTTCCTACAGTCAGGCTACACAAATCCCGCGCATTGCGAATGCTTACTCCCAGGCTACAGAACTCTTCCAAGCTGCTTTATTCCACACCTCTGATACAGAACTCATGTACCCTGCATCTCACCACACTCAGGTTACAGTAAGCTCTCTCTATTAGCTTCAGGCTACTGACTTTGCGCGTTTTGTGTAAGCCTATTCCCAGGCTAGAGAACGCTGAAACAGCTTCGCACACCGCTAGCATACAGAACTCCCGTGAACTGCATCTCTCTAGAGCAAGGACGCAGAACGCCCTTAAGCTGCGCATCCTAGAGTCAGGCTACAGAAATCCCGCATATTGCGAATGCCTACTCCCAGGCTACAGAACTCTTCCAAACTGCTTACCTCCACATTTCTGAAACAGAATTCATGTACGCTGCATCTGACCAAACTCAGCTTATAGAATTCCTGTAAGCTCTGTCTTCTACCCTCAGGCTACCAACTTTCCGCACATTGTGTCAGACTACAGAACGCTGAAATAGCTTCGCACTCCACTAGCATACAGAACTCCCGTGAACTGCATCGCTCTTGAGCAAGGACGCAGAACGAACATAAGCTGCGCATCCTAGAGTCAGGCTACACAAAGCCCTCCTATTGCGAATGCTTACTCCCAGGCTACAGAATTCTTCCAAGCTGCTTTATTCCACACCTCTGATACAGAACTCTTGTACCCTGCATCTCACCACACTCAGGTTACAGTACGCTCTCTCTCCTAGCTTCAGGCTACTGACTTTGCGTGTATTGTGTAAGCCTACTCCCAGGCTACAGAACGCTGAAACAGCTTCGCACACCACTAGCATACAGAACTCCCGTGAACTGCATCTCTCTAGAGCAAGGACACAGAACGCCCATAAGCTGCGCATCCTATTGCCTATTCGCAGGCTACAGAACTCTTACAAACTGCTTCATTCCTCACCTCCGATACAGAACTCATGTATGCTGCATCTGGCTAAGCTCAGGTTACAGAACTCCTGTAAGCTCTGTCTCCTTCCTTCAGGCTACTGACTTTCCGCACATTGTGTAAGCCTATTCCCAGGCTACCGAACACTGAAACAGCTTTGCACTCCACTAGCATACAGAAATCCTGTGAATTGCATCACTACAGTTGCTACGCAGACGGCCCATAATCTTGGTTTCCTACAGTCAGGCTACACAAATCCCGCGCATTGCGAATGCTTACTCCCAGGCTACAGAACTCTTCCAAGCTGCTTTATTCCACACCTCTGATACAGAACTCATGTACCCTGCATCTCACCACACTCAGGTTACAGTACGCTCTCTCTCCTAGCTTCAGGCTACTGACTTTGCGTGTATTGTGTAAGCCTATTCCCAGGCTACAGAACGCTGAAACAGCTTCGCACACCACTAGCGTACAGAACTCCCGTGAACTGCATCTCTCTAGAGCAAGGACACAGAACGCCCATAAGCTGCGCATCCTATTGCCTATTCGCAGGCTACAGAACTCTTACAAACTGCTTCGTTCCTCACCTCCGATACAGAACTCATGTATGCTGCATCTGGCTAAGCTCAGGTTACAGAACTCCTGTAAGCTCTGTCTCCTTCCTTCAGGCTACTGACTTTCCGCACATTGTGTAAGCCTATTCCCAGGCTACCGAACACTGAAACAGCTTTGCACTCCACTAGCATACAGAAATCCTGTGAATTGCATCACTACAGTTGCTACGCAGACGGCCCATAGTCTTGGTTTCCTACAGTCAGGCTACACAAATCCCGCGCATTGCGAATGCTTACTCCCAGGCTACAGAACTCTTCCAAGCTGCTTTATTCCACACCTCTGATACAGAACTCATGTACCCTGCATCTCACCACACTCAGGTTACAGTAAGCTCTCTCTATTAGCTTCAGGCTACTGACTTTGCGCGTTTTGTGTAAGCCTATTCCCAGGCTAGAGAACGCTGAAACAGCTTCGCACACCGCTAGCATACAGAACTCCCGTGAACTGCATCTCTCTAGAGCAAGGACGCAGAACGCCCTTAAGCTGCGCATCCTAGAGTCAGGCTACAGAAATCCCGCATATTGCGAATGCCTACTCCCAGGCTACAGAACTCTTCCAAACTGCTTACCTCCACATTTCTGAAACAGAATTCATGTACGCTGCATCTGACCAAACTCAGCTTATAGAATTCCTGTAAGCTCTGTCTTCTACCCTCAGGCTACCAACTTTCCGCACATTGTGTCAGACTACAGAACGCTGAAATAGCTTCGCACTCCACTAGCATACAGAACTCCCGTGAACTGCATCGCTCTTGAGCAAGGACGCAGAACGAACATAAGCTGCGCATCCTAGAGTCAGGCTACACAAAGCCCTCCTATTGCGAATGCTTACTCCCAGGCTACAGAATTCTTCCAAGCTGCTTTATTCCACACCTCTGATACAGAACTCTTGTACCCTGCATCTCACCACACTCAGGTTACAGTACGCTCTCTCTCCTAGCTTCAGGCTACTGACTTTGCGTGTATTGTGTAAGCCTATTCCCAGGCTACAGAACGCTGAAACAGCTTCGCACACCACTAGCATACAGAACTCCCGTGAACTGCATCTCTCTAGAGCAAGGACACAGAACGCCCATAAGCTGCGCATCCTATTGCCTATTCGCAGGCTACAGAACTCTTACAAACTGCTTCGTTCCACACCTCCGATACAGAACTCATGTATGCTGCATCTGGCTAAGCTCAGGTTACAGAACTCCTGTAAGCTCTGTCTCCTTCCTTCAGGCTACTGACTTTCCGCACATTGTGTAAGCCTATTCCCAGGCTACCGAACACTGAAACAGCTTTGCACTCCACTAGCATACAGAAATCCTGTGAATTGCATCACTACAGTTGCTACGCAGACGGCCCATAGTCTTGGTTTCCTACAGTCAGGCTACACAAATCCCGCGCATTGCGAATGCTTACTCCCAGGCTACAGAACTCTTCCAAGCTGCTTTATTCCACACCTCTGATACAGAACTCATGTACCCTGCATCTCACCACACTCAGGTTACAGTAAGCTCTCTCTATTAGCTTCAGGCTACTGACTTTGCGCGTTTTGTGTAAGCCTATTCCCAGGCTAGAGAACGCTGAAACAGCTTCGCACACCGCTAGCATACAGAACTCCCATGAACTGCATCTCTCTAGAGCAAGGACGCAGAACGCCCTTAAGCTGCGCATCCTAGAGTCAGGCTACAGAAATCCCGCATATTGCGAATGCCTACTCCCAGGCTACAGAACTCTTCCAAACTGCTTACCTCCACATTTCTGAAACAGAATTCATGTACGCTGCATCTGACCAAACTCAGCTTATAGAATTCCTGTAAGCTCTGTCTTCTACCCTCAGGCTACCAACTTTCCGCACATTGTGTCAGACTACAGAACGCTGAAATAGCTTCGCACTCCACTAGCATACAGAACTCCCGTGAACTGCATCGCTCTTGAGCAAGGACGCAGAACGAACATAAGCTGCGCATCCTAGAGTCAGGCTACACAAAGCCCTCCTATTGCGAATGCTTACTCCCAGGCTACAGAATTCTTCCAAGCTGCTTTATTCCACACCTCTGATACAGAACTCTTGTACCCTGCATCTCACCACACTCAGGTTACAGTACGCTCTCTCTCCTAGCTTCAGGCTACTGACTTTGCGTGTATTGTGTAAGCCTATTCCCAGGCTACAGAACGCTGAAACAGCTTCGCACACCACTAGCGTACAGAACTCCCGTGAACTGCATCTCTCTAGAGCAAGGACACAGAACGCCCATAAGCTGCGCATCCTATTGCCTATTCGCAGGCTACAGAACTCTTACAAACTGCTTCGTTCCTCACCTCCGATACAGAACTCATGTATGCTGCATCTGGCTAAGCTCAGGTTACAGAACTCCTGTAAGCTCTGTCTCCTTCCTTCAGGCTACTGACTTTCCGCACATTGTGTAAGCCTATTCCCAGGCTACCGAACACTGAAACAGCTTTGCACTCCACTAGCATACAGAAATCCTGTGAATTGCATCACTACAGTTGCTACGCAGACGGCCCATAGTCTTGGTTTCCTACAGTCAGGCTACACAAATCCCGCGCATTGCGAATGCTTACTCCCAGGCTACAGAACTCTTCCAAGCTGCTTTATTCCACACCTCTGATACAGAACTCATGTACCCTGCATCTCACCACACTCAGGTTACAGTAAGCTCTCTCTATTAGCTTCAGGCTACTGACTTTGCGCGTTTTGTGTAAGCCTATTCCCAGGCTAGAGAACGCTGAAACAGCTTCGCACACCGCTAGCATACAGAACTCCCGTGAACTGCATCTCTCTAGAGCAAGGACGCAGAACGCCCTTAAGCTGCGCATCCTAGAGTCAGGCTACAGAAATCCCGCATATTGCGAATGCCTACTCCCAGGCTACAGAACTCTTCCAAACTGCTTACCTCCACATTTCTGAAACAGAATTCATGTACGCTGCATCTGACCAAACTCAGCTTATAGAATTCCTGTAAGCTCTGTCTTCTACCCTCAGGCTACCAACTTTCCGCACATTGTGTCAGACTACAGAACGCTGAAATAGCTTCGCACTCCACTAGCATACAGAACTCCCGTGAACTGCATCGCTCTTGAGCAAGGACGCAGAACGAACATAAGCTGCGCATCCTAGAGTCAGGCTACACAAAGCCCTCCTATTGCGAATGCTTACTCCCAGGCTACAGAATTCTTCCAAGCTGCTTTATTCCACACCTCTGATACAGAACTCTTGTACCCTGCATCTCACCACACTCAGGTTACAGTACGCTCTCTCTCCTAGCTTCAGGCTACTGACTTTGCGTGTATTGTGTAAGCCTATTCCCAGGCTACAGAACGCTGAAACAGCTTCGCACACCACTAGCGTACAGAACTCCCGTGAACTGCATCTCTCTAGAGCAAGGACACAGAACGCCCATAAGCTGCGCATCCTATTGCCTATTCGCAGGCTACAGAACTCTTACAAACTGCTTCGTTCCTCACCTCCGATACAGAACTCATGTATGCTGCATCTGGCTAAGCTCAGGTTACAGAACTCCTGTAAGCTCTGTCTCCTTCCTTCAGGCTACTGACTTTCCGCACATTGTGTAAGCCTATTCCCAGGCTACCGAACACTGAAACAGCTTTGCACTCCACTAGCATACAGAAATCCTGTGAATTGCATCACTACAGTTGCTACGCAGACGGCCCATAGTCTTGGTTTCCTACAGTCAGGCTACACAAATCCCGCGCATTGCGAATGCTTACTCCCAGGCTACAGAACTCTTCCAAGCTGCTTTATTCCACACCTCTGATACAGAACTCATGTACCCTGCATCTCACCACACTCAGGTTACAGTAAGCTCTCTCTATTAGCTTCAGGCTACTGACTTTGCGCGTTTTGTGTAAGCCTATTCCCAGGCTAGAGAACGCTGAAACAGCTTCGCACACCGCTAGCATACAGAACTCCCGTGAACTGCATCTCTCTAGAGCAAGGACGCAGAACGCCCTTAAGCTGCGCATCCTAGAGTCAGGCTACAGAAATCCCGCATATTGCGAATGCCTACTCCCAGGCTACAGAACTCTTCCAAACTGCTTACCTCCACATTTCTGAAACAGAATTCATGTACGCTGCATCTGACCAAACTCAGCTTATAGAATTCCTGTAAGCTCTGTCTTCTACCCTCAGGCTACCAACTTTCCGCACATTGTGTCAGACTACAGAACGCTGAAATAGCTTCGCACTCCACTAGCATACAGAACTCCCGTGAACTGCATCGCTCTTGAGCAAGGACGCAGAACGAACATAAGCTGCGCATCCTAGAGTCAGGCTACACAAAGCGCTCCTATTGCGAATGCTTACTCCCAGGCTACAGAATTCTTCCAAGCTGCTTTATTCCACACCTCTGATACAGAACTCTTGTACCCTGCATCTCACCACACTCAGGTTACAGTACGCTCTCTCTCCTAGCTTCAGGCTACTGACTTTGCGTGTATTGTGTAAGCCTACTCCCAGGCTACAGAACGCTGAAACAGCTTCGCACACCACTAGCATACAGAACTCCCGTGAACTGCATCTCTCTAGAGCAAGGACACAGAACGCCCATAAGCTGCGCATCCTATTGCCTATTCGCAGGCTACAGAACTCTTACAAACTGCTTCATTCCTCACCTCCGATACAGAACTCATGTATGCTGCATCTGGCTAAGCTCAGGTTACAGAACTCCTGTAAGCTCTGTCTCCTTCCTTCAGGCTACTGACTTTCCGCACATTGTGTAAGCCTATTCCCAGGCTACCGAACACTGAAACAGCTTTGCACTCCACTAGCATACAGAAATCCTGTGAATTGCATCACTACAGTTGCTACGCAGACGGCCCATAATCTTGGTTTCCTACAGTCAGGCTACACAAATCCCGCGCATTGCGAATGCTTACTCCCAGGCTACAGAACTCTTCCAAGCTGCTTTATTCCACACCTCTGATACAGAACTCATGTACCCTGCATCTCACCACACTCAGGTTACAGTACGCTCTCTCTCCTAGCTTCAGGCTACTGACTTTGCGTGTATTGTGTAAGCCTATTCCCAGGCTAGAGAACGCTGAAACAGCTTCGCACACCACTAGCGTACAGAACTCCCGTGAACTGCATCTCTCTAGAGCAAGGACACAGAACGCCCATAAGCTGCGCATCCTATTGCCTATTCGCAGGCTACAGAACTCTTACAAACTGCTTCGTTCCTCACCTCCGATACAGAACTCATGTATGCTGCATCTGGCTAAGCTCAGGTTACAGAACTCCTGTAAGCTCTGTCTCCTTCCTTCAGGCTACTGACTTTCCGCACATTGTGTAAGCCTATTCCCAGGCTACCGAACACTGAAACAGCTTTGCACTCCACTAGCATACAGAAATCCTGTGAATTGCATCACTACAGTTGCTACGCAGACGGCCCATAATCTTGGTTTCCTACAGTCAGGCTACACAAATCCCGCGCATTGCGAATGCTTACTCCCAGGCTACAGAACTCTTCCAAGCTGCTTTATTCCACACCTCTGATACAGAACTCATGTACCCTGCATCTCACCACACTCAGGTTACAGTAAGCTCTCTCTATTAGCTTCAGGCTACTGACTTTGCGCGTTTTGTGTAAGCCTATTCCCAGGCTAGAGAACGCTGAAACAGCTTCGCACACCGCTAGCATACAGAACTCCCGTGAACTGCATCTCTCTAGAGCAAGGACGCAGAACGCCCTTAAGCTGCGCATCCTAGAGTCAGGCTACAGAAATCCCGCATATTGCGAATGCCTACTCCCAGGCTACAGAACTCTTCCAAACTGCTTACCTCCACATTTCTGAAACAGAATTCATGTACGCTGCATCTGACCAAACTCAGCTTATAGAATTCCTGTAAGCTCTGTCTTCTACCCTCAGGCTACCAACTTTCCGCACATTGTGTCAGACTACAGAACGCTGAAATAGCTTCGCACTCCACTAGCATACAGAACTCCCGTGAACTGCATCGCTCTTGAGCAAGGACGCAGAACGAACATAAGCTGCGCATCCTAGAGTCAGGCTACACAAAGCCCTCCTATTGCGAATGCTTACTCCCAGGCTACAGAATTCTTCCAAGCTGCTTTATTCCACACCTCTGATACAGAACTCTTGTACCCTGCATCTCACCACACTCAGGTTACAGTACGCTCTCTCTCCTAGCTTCAGGCTACTGACTTTGCGTGTATTGTGTAAGCCTATTCCCAGGCTACAGAACGCTGAAACAGCTTCGCACACCACTAGCGTACAGAACTCCCGTGAACTGCATCTCTCTAGAGCAAGGACACAGAACGCCCATAAGCTGCGCATCCTATTGCCTATTCGCAGGCTACAGAACTCTTACAAACTGCTTCGTTCCTCACCTCCGATACAGAACTCATGTATGCTGCATCTGGCTAAGCTCAGGTTACAGAACTCCTGTAAGCTCTGTCTCCTTCCTTCAGGCTACTGACTTTCCGCACATTGTGTAAGCCTATTCCCAGGCTACCGAACACTGAAACAGCTTTGCACTCCACTAGCATACAGAAATCCTGTGAATTGCATCACTACAGTTGCTACGCAGACGGCCCATAGTCTTGGTTTCCTACAGTCAGGCTACACAAATCCCGCGCATTGCGAATGCTTACTCCCAGGCTACAGAACTCTTCCAAGCTGCTTTATTCCACACCTCTGATACAGAACTCATGTACCCTGCATCTCACCACACTCAGGTTACAGTAAGCTCTCTCTATTAGCTTCAGGCTACTGACTTTGCGCGTTTTGTGTAAGCCTATTCCCAGGCTAGAGAACGCTGAAACAGCTTCGCACACCGCTAGCATACAGAACTCCCGTGAACTGCATCTCTCTAGAGCAAGGACGCAGAACGCCCTTAAGCTGCGCATCCTAGAGTCAGGCTACAGAAATCCCGCATATTGCGAATGCCTACTCCCAGGCTACAGAACTCTTCCAAACTGCTTACCTCCACATTTCTGAAACAGAATTCATGTACGCTGCATCTGACCAAACTCAGCTTATAGAATTCCTGTAAGCTCTGTCTTCTACCCTCAGGCTACCAACTTTCCGCACATTGTGTCAGACTACAGAACGCTGAAATAGCTTCGCACTCCACTAGCATACAGAACTCCCGTGAACTGCATCGCTCTTGAGCAAGGACGCAGAACGAACATAAGCTGCGCATCCTAGAGTCAGGCTACACAAAGCCCTCCTATTGCGAATGCTTACTCCCAGGCTACAGAATTCTTCCAAGCTGCTTTATTCCACACCTCTGATACAGAACTCTTGTACCCTGCATCTCACCACACTCAGGTTACAGTACGCTCTCTCTCCTAGCTTCAGGCTACTGACTTTGCGTGTATTGTGTAAGCCTATTCCCAGGCTACAGAACGCTGAAACAGCTTCGCACACCACTAGCATACAGAACTCCCGTGAACTGCATCTCTCTAGAGCAAGGACACAGAACGCCCATAAGCTGCGCATCCTATTGCCTATTCGCAGGCTACAGAACTCTTACAAACTGCTTCATTCCTCACCTCCGATACAGAACTCATGTATGCTGCATCTGGCTAAGCTCAGGTTACAGAACTCCTGTAAGCTCTGTCTCCTTCCTTCAGGCTACTGACTTTCCGCACATTGTGTAAGCCTATTCCCAGGCTACCGAACACTGAAACAGCTTTGCACTCCACTAGCATACAGAAATCCTGTGAATTGCATCACTACAGTTGCTACGCAGACGGCCCATAATCTTGGTTTCCTACAGTCAGGCTACACAAATCCCGCGCATTGCGAATGCTTACTCCCAGGCTACAGAACTCTTCCAAGCTGCTTTATTCCACACCTCTGATACAGAACTCATGTACCCTGCATCTCACCACACTCAGGTTGCAGTACGCTCTCTCTCCTAGCTTCAGGCTACTGACTTTGCGTGTATTGTGTAAGCCTATTCCCAGGCTACAGAACGCTGAAACAGCTTCGCACACCACTAGCGTACAGAACTCCCGTGAACTGCATCTCTCTAGAGCAAGGACACAGAACGCCCATAAGCTGCGCATCCTATTGCCTATTCGCAGGCTACAGAACTCTTACAAACTGCTTCGTTCCTCACCTCCGATACAGAACTCATGTATGCTGCATCTGGCTAAGCTCAGGTTACAGAACTCCTGTAAGCTCTGTCTCCTTCCTTCAGGCTACTGACTTTCCGCACATTGTGTAAGCCTATTCCCAGGCTACCGAACACTGAAACAGCTTTGCACTCCACTAGCATACAGAAATCCTGTGAATTGCATCACTACAGTTGCTACGCAGACGGCCCATAGTCTTGGTTTCCTACAGTCAGGCTACACAAATCCCGCGCATTGCGAATGCTTACTCCCAGGCTACAGAACTCTTCCAAGCTGCTTTATTCCACACCTCTGATACAGAACTCATGTACCCTGCATCTCACCACACTCAGGTTACAGTAAGCTCTCTCTATTAGCTTCAGGCTACTGACTTTGCGCGTTTTGTGTAAGCCTATTCCCAGGCTAGAGAACGCTGAAACAGCTTCGCACACCGCTAGCATACAGAACTCCCGTGAACTGCATCTCTCTAGAGCAAGGACGCAGAACGCCCTTAAGCTGCGCATCCTAGAGTCAGGCTACAGAAATCCCGCATATTGCGAATGCCTACTCCCAGGCTACAGAACTCTTCCAAACTGCTTACCTCCACATTTCTGAAACAGAATTCATGTACGCTGCATCTGACCAAACTCAGCTTATAGAATTCCTGTAAGCTCTGTCTTCTACCCTCAGGCTACCAACTTTCCGCACATTGTGTCAGACTACAGAACGCTGAAATAGCTTCGCACTCCACTAGCATACAGAACTCCCGTGAACTGCATCGCTCTTGAGCAAGGACGCAGAACGAACATAAGCTGCGCATCCTAGAGTCAGGCTACACAAAGCCCTCCTATTGCGAATGCTTACTCCCAGGCTACAGAATTCTTCCAAGCTGCTTTATTCCACACCTCTGATACAGAACTCTTGTACCCTGCATCTCACCACACTCAGGTTACAGTACGCTCTCTCTCCTAGCTTCAGGCTACTGACTTTGCGTGTATTGTGTAAGCCTATTCCCAGGCTACAGAACGCTGAAACAGCTTCGCACACCACTAGCGTACAGAACTCCCGTGAACTGCATCTCTCTAGAGCAAGGACACAGAACGCCCATAAGCTGCGCATCCTATTGCCTATTCGCAGGCTACAGAACTCTTACAAACTGCTTCGTTCCTCACCTCCGATACAGAACTCATGTATGCTGCATCTGGCTAAGCTCAGGTTACAGAACTCCTGTAAGCTCTGTCTCCTTCCTTCAGGCTACTGACTTTCCGCACATTGTGTAAGCCTATTCCCAGGCTACCGAACACTGAAACAGCTTTGCACTCCACTAGCATACAGAAATCCTGTGAATTGCATCACTACAGTTGCTACGCAGACGGCCCATAGTCTTGGTTTCCTACAGTCAGGCTACACAAATCCCGCGCATTGCGAATGCTTACTCCCAGGCTACAGAACTCTTCCAAGCTGCTTTATTCCACACCTCTGATACAGAACTCATGTACCCTGCATCTCACCACACTCAGGTTACAGTAAGCTCTCTCTATTAGCTTCAGGCTACTGACTTTGCGCGTTTTGTGTAAGCCTATTCCCAGGCTAGAGAACGCTGAAACAGCTTCGCACACCGCTAGCATACAGAACTCCCGTGAACTGCATCTCTCTAGAGCAAGGACGCAGAACGCCCTTAAGCTGCGCATCCTAGAGTCAGGCTACAGAAATCCCGCATATTGCGAATGCCTACTCCCAGGCTACAGAACTCTTCCAAACTGCTTACCTCCACATTTCTGAAACAGAATTCATGTACGCTGCATCTGACCAAACTCAGCTTATAGAATTCCTGTAAGCTCTGTCTTCTACCCTCAGGCTACCAACTTTCCGCACATTGTGTCAGACTACAGAACGCTGAAATAGCTTCGCACTCCACTAGCATACAGAACTCCCGTGAACTGCATCGCTCTTGAGCAAGGACGCAGAACGAACATAAGCTGCGCATCCTAGAGTCAGGCTACACAAAGCCCTCCTATTGCGAATGCTTACTCCCAGGCTACAGAATTCTTCCAAGCTGCTTTATTCCACACCTCTGATACAGAACTCTTGTACCCTGCATCTCACCACACTCAGGTTACAGTACGCTCTCTCTCCTAGCTTCAGGCTACTGACTTTGCGTGTATTGTGTAAGCCTATTCCCAGGCTACAGAACGCTGAAACAGCTTCGCACACCACTAGCGTACAGAACTCCCGTGAACTGCATCTCTCTAGAGCAAGGACACAGAACGCCCATAAGCTGCGCATCCTATTGCCTATTCGCAGGCTACAGAACTCTTACAAACTGCTTCGTTCCTCACCTCCGATACAGAACTCATGTATGCTGCATCTGGCTAAGCTCAGGTTACAGAACTCCTGTAAGCTCTGTCTCCTTCCTTCAGGCTACTGACTTTCCGCACATTGTGTAAGCCTATTCCCAGGCTACCGAACACTGAAACAGCTTTGCACTCCACTAGCATACAGAAATCCTGTGAATTGCATCACTACAGTTGCTACGCAGACGGCCCATAGTCTTGGTTTCCTACAGTCAGGCTACACAAATCCCGCGCATTGCGAATGCTTACTCCCAGGCTACAGAACTCTTCCAAGCTGCTTTATTCCACACCTCTGATACAGAACTCATGTACCCTGCATCTCACCACACTCAGGTTACAGTAAGCTCTCTCTATTAGCTTCAGGCTACTGACTTTGCGCGTTTTGTGTAAGCCTATTCCCAGGCTAGAGAACGCTGAAACAGCTTCGCACACCGCTAGCATACAGAACTCCCGTGAACTGCATCTCTCTAGAGCAAGGACGCAGAACGCCCTTAAGCTGCGCATCCTAGAGTCAGGCTACAGAAATCCCGCATATTGCGAATGCCTACTCCCAGGCTACAGAACTCTTCCAAACTGCTTACCTCCACATTTCTGAAACAGAATTCATGTACGCTGCATCTGACCAAACTCAGCTTATAGAATTCCTGTAAGCTCTGTCTTCTACCCTCAGGCTACCAACTTTCCGCACATTGTGTCAGACTACAGAACGCTGAAATAGCTTCGCACTCCACTAGCATACAGAACTCCCGTGAACTGCATCGCTCTTGAGCAAGGACGCAGAACGAACATAAGCTGCGCATCCTAGAGTCAGGCTACACAAAGCCCTCCTATTGCGAATGCTTACTCCCAGGCTACAGAATTCTTCCAAGCTGCTTTATTCCACACCTCTGATACAGAACTCTTGTACCCTGCATCTCACCACACTCAGGTTACAGTACGCTCTCTCTCCTAGCTTCAGGCTACTGACTTTGCGTGTATTGTGTAAGCCTACTCCCAGGCTACAGAACGCTGAAACAGCTTCGCACACCACTAGCATACAGAACTCCCGTGAACTGCATCTCTCTAGAGCAAGGACACAGAACGCCCATAAGCTGCGCATCCTATTGCCTATTCGCAGGCTACAGAACTCTTACAAACTGCTTCATTCCTCACCTCCGATACAGAACTCATGTATGCTGCATCTGGCTAAGCTCAGGTTACAGAACTCCTGTAAGCTCTGTCTCCTTCCTTCAGGCTACTGACTTTCCGCACATTGTGTAAGCCTATTCCCAGGCTACCGAACACTGAAACAGCTTTGCACTCCACTAGCATACAGAAATCCTGTGAATTGCATCACTACAGTTGCTACGCAGACGGCCCATAATCTTGGTTTCCTACAGTCAGGCTACACAAATCCCGCGCATTGCGAATGCTTACTCCCAGGCTACAGAACTCTTCCAAGCTGCTTTATTCCACACCTCTGATACAGAACTCATGTACCCTGCATCTCACCACACTCAGGTTGCAGTACGCTCTCTCTCCTAGCTTCAGGCTACTGACTTTGCGTGTATTGTGTAAGCCTATTCCCAGGCTACAGAACGCTGAAACAGCTTCGCACACCACTAGCGTACAGAACTCCCGTGAACTGCATCTCTCTAGAGCAAGGACACAGAACGCCCATAAGCTGCGCATCCTATTGCCTATTCGCAGGCTACAGAACTCTTACAAACTGCTTCGTTCCTCACCTCCGATACAGAACTCATGTATGCTGCATCTGGCTAAGCTCAGGTTACAGAACTCCTGTAAGCTCTGTCTCCTTCCTTCAGGCTACTGACTTTCCGCACATTGTGTAAGCCTATTCCCAGGCTACCGAACACTGAAACAGCTTTGCACTCCACTAGCATACAGAAATCCTGTGAATTGCATCACTACAGTTGCTACGCAGACGGCCCATAGTCTTGGTTTCCTACAGTCAGGCTACACAAATCCCGCGCATTGCGAATGCTTACTCCCAGGCTACAGAACTCTTCCAAGCTGCTTTATTCCACACCTCTGATACAGAACTCATGTACCCTGCATCTCACCACACTCAGGTTACAGTAAGCTCTCTCTATTAGCTTCAGGCTACTGACTTTGCGCGTTTTGTGTAAGCCTATTCCCAGGCTAGAGAACGCTGAAACAGCTTCGCACACCGCTAGCATACAGAACTCCCGTGAACTGCATCTCTCTAGAGCAAGGACGCAGAACGCCCTTAAGCTGCGCATCCTAGAGTCAGGCTACAGAAATCCCGCATATTGCGAATGCCTACTCCCAGGCTACAGAACTCTTCCAAACTGCTTACCTCCACATTTCTGAAACAGAATTCATGTACGCTGCATCTGACCAAACTCAGCTTATAGAATTCCTGTAAGCTCTGTCTTCTACCCTCAGGCTACCAACTTTCCGCACATTGTGTCAGACTACAGAACGCTGAAATAGCTTCGCACTCCACTAGCATACAGAACTCCCGTGAACTGCATCGCTCTTGAGCAAGGACGCAGAACGAACATAAGCTGCGCATCCTAGAGTCAGGCTACACAAAGCCCTCCTATTGCGAATGCTTACTCCCAGGCTACAGAATTCTTCCAAGCTGCTTTATTCCACACCTCTGATACAGAACTCTTGTACCCTGCATCTCACCACACTCAGGTTACAGTACGCTCTCTCTCCTAGCTTCAGGCTACTGACTTTGCGTGTATTGTGTAAGCCTATTCCCAGGCTACAGAACGCTGAAACAGCTTCGCACACCACTAGCGTACAGAACTCCCGTGAACTGCATCTCTCTAGAGCAAGGACACAGAACGCCCATAAGCTGCGCATCCTATTGCCTATTCGCAGGCTACAGAACTCTTACAAACTGCTTCGTTCCTCACCTCCGATACAGAACTCATGTATGCTGCATCTGGCTAAGCTCAGGTTACAGAACTCCTGTAAGCTCTGTCTCCTTCCTTCAGGCTACTGACTTTCCGCACATTGTGTAAGCCTATTCCCAGGCTACCGAACACTGAAACAGCTTTGCACTCCACTAGCATACAGAAATCCTGTGAATTGCATCACTACAGTTGCTACGCAGACGGCCCATAGTCTTGGTTTCCTACAGTCAGGCTACACAAATCCCGCGCATTGCGAATGCTTACTCCCAGGCTACAGAACTCTTCCAAGCTGCTTTATTCCACACCTCTGATACAGAACTCATGTACCCTGCATCTCACCACACTCAGGTTACAGTAAGCTCTCTCTATTAGCTTCAGGCTACTGACTTTGCGCGTTTTGTGTAAGCCTATTCCCAGGCTAGAGAACGCTGAAACAGCTTCGCACACCGCTAGCATACAGAACTCCCGTGAACTGCATCTCTCTAGAGCAAGGACGCAGAACGCCCTTAAGCTGCGCATCCTAGAGTCAGGCTACAGAAATCCCGCATATTGCGAATGCCTACTCCCAGGCTACAGAACTCTTCCAAACTGCTTACCTCCACATTTCTGAAACAGAATTCATGTACGCTGCATCTGACCAAACTCAGCTTATAGAATTCCTGTAAGCTCTGTCTTCTACCCTCAGGCTACCAACTTTCCGCACATTGTGT
The DNA here is from genome assembly GCA_949820135.1 of Sylvilagus floridanus. Classification (NCBI taxonomy): domain Eukaryota; kingdom Metazoa; phylum Chordata; class Mammalia; order Lagomorpha; family Leporidae; genus Sylvilagus; species Sylvilagus floridanus. The sequence goes on from OX463233.1 coordinate 84,027,271, forward strand.
CAGACTACAGAACGCTGAAATAGCTTCGCACTCCACTAGCATACAGAACTCCCGTGAACTGCATCGCTCTTGAGCAAGGACGCAGAACGAACATAAGCTGCGCATCCTAGAGTCAGGCTACACAAAGCCCTCCTATTGCGAATGCTTACTCCCAGGCTACAGAATTCTTCCAAGCTGCTTTATTCCACACCTCTGATACAGAACTCTTGTACCCTGCATCTCACCACACTCAGGTTACAGTACGCTCTCTCTCCTAGCTTCAGGCTACTGACTTTGCGTGTATTGTGTAAGCCTATTCCCAGGCTACAGAACGCTGAAACAGCTTCGCACACCACTAGCGTACAGAACTCCCGTGAACTGCATCTCTCTAGAGCAAGGACACAGAACGCCCATAAGCTGCGCATCCTATTGCCTATTCGCAGGCTACAGAACTCTTACAAACTGCTTCGTTCCTCACCTCCGATACAGAACTCATGTATGCTGCATCTGGCTAAGCTCAGGTTACAGAACTCCTGTAAGCTCTGTCTCCTTCCTTCAGGCTACTGACTTTCCGCACATTGTGTAAGCCTATTCCCAGGCTACCGAACACTGAAACAGCTTTGCACTCCACTAGCATACAGAAATCCTGTGAATTGCATCACTACAGTTGCTACGCAGACGGCCCATAGTCTTGGTTTCCTACAGTCAGGCTACACAAATCCCGCGCATTGCGAATGCTTACTCCCAGGCTACAGAACTCTTCCAAGCTGCTTTATTCCACACCTCTGATACAGAACTCATGTACCCTGCATCTCACCACACTCAGGTTACAGTAAGCTCTCTCTATTAGCTTCAGGCTACTGACTTTGCGCGTTTTGTGTAAGCCTATTCCCAGGCTAGAGAACGCTGAAACAGCTTCGCACACCGCTAGCATACAGAACTCCCGTGAACTGCATCTCTCTAGAGCAAGGACGCAGAACGCCCTTAAGCTGCGCATCCTAGAGTCAGGCTACAGAAATCCCGCATATTGCGAATGCCTACTCCCAGGCTACAGAACTCTTCCAAACTGCTTACCTCCACATTTCTGAAACAGAATTCATGTACGCTGCATCTGACCAAACTCAGCTTATAGAATTCCTGTAAGCTCTGTCTTCTACCCTCAGGCTACCAACTTTCCGCACATTGTGTCAGACTACAGAACGCTGAAATAGCTTCGCACTCCACTAGCATACAGAACTCCCGTGAACTGCATCGCTCTTGAGCAAGGACGCAGAACGAACATAAGCTGCGCATCCTAGAGTCAGGCTACACAAAGCCCTCCTATTGCGAATGCTTACTCCCAGGCTACAGAATTCTTCCAAGCTGCTTTATTCCACACCTCTGATACAGAACTCTTGTACCCTGCATCTCACCACACTCAGGTTACAGTACGCTCTCTCTCCTAGCTTCAGGCTACTGACTTTGCGTGTATTGTGTAAGCCTATTCCCAGGCTACAGAACGCTGAAACAGCTTCGCACACCACTAGCATACAGAACTCCCGTGAACTGCATCTCTCTAGAGCAAGGACACAGAACGCCCATAAGCTGCGCATCCTATTGCCTATTCGCAGGCTACAGAACTCTTACAAACTGCTTCATTCCTCACCTCCGATACAGAACTCATGTATGCTGCATCTGGCTAAGCTCAGGTTACAGAACTCCTGTAAGCTCTGTCTCCTTCCTTCAGGCTACTGACTTTCCGCACATTGTGTAAGCCTATTCCCAGGCTACCGAACACTGAAACAGCTTTGCACTCCACTAGCATACAGAAATCCTGTGAATTGCATCACTACAGTTGCTACGCAGACGGCCCATAATCTTGGTTTCCTACAGTCAGGCTACACAAATCCCGCGCATTGCGAATGCTTACTCCCAGGCTACAGAACTCTTCCAAGCTGCTTTATTCCACACCTCTGATACAGAACTCATGTACCCTGCATCTCACCACACTCAGGTTGCAGTACGCTCTCTCTCCTAGCTTCAGGCTACTGACTTTGCGTGTATTGTGTAAGCCTATTCCCAGGCTACAGAACGCTGAAACAGCTTCGCACACCACTAGCGTACAGAACTCCCGTGAACTGCATCTCTCTAGAGCAAGGACACAGAACGCCCATAAGCTGCGCATCCTATTGCCTATTCGCAGGCTACAGAACTCTTACAAACTGCTTCGTTCCTCACCTCCGATACAGAACTCATGTATGCTGCATCTGGCTAAGCTCAGGTTACAGAACTCCTGTAAGCTCTGTCTCCTTCCTTCAGGCTACTGACTTTCCGCACATTGTGTAAGCCTATTCCCAGGCTACCGAACACTGAAACAGCTTTGCACTCCACTAGCATACAGAAATCCTGTGAATTGCATCACTACAGTTGCTACGCAGACGGCCCATAGTCTTGGTTTCCTACAGTCAGGCTACACAAATCCCGCGCATTGCGAATGCTTACTCCCAGGCTACAGAACTCTTCCAAGCTGCTTTATTCCACACCTCTGATACAGAACTCATGTACCCTGCATCTCACCACACTCAGGTTACAGTAAGCTCTCTCTATTAGCTTCAGGCTACTGACTTTGCGCGTTTTGTGTAAGCCTATTCCCAGGCTAGAGAACGCTGAAACAGCTTCGCACACCGCTAGCATACAGAACTCCCGTGAACTGCATCTCTCTAGAGCAAGGACCACCCCTAGCCCTCCTAGATCAGCTACAGAAATCCAGCTTCACTTAGCGCTTCTAGCGTCAGTACCAGAAAGCCGCATATTGCGAATGCCTACTCCCAGGCTACAGAACTCTTCCAAACTGCTTACCTCCACATTTCTGAAACAGAATTCATGTACGCTGCATCTGACCAAACTCAGCTTATAGAATTCCTGTAAGCTCTGTCTTCTACCCTCAGGCTACCAACTTTCCGCACATTGTGTCAGACTACAGAACGCTGAAATAGCTTCGCACTCCACTAGCATACAGAACTCCCGTGAACTGCATCGCTCTTGAGCAAGGACGCAGAACGAACATAAGCTGCGCATCCTAGAGTCAGGCTACACAAAGCCCTCCTATTGCGAATGCTTACTCCCAGGCTACAGAATTCTTCCAAGCTGCTTTATTCCACACCTCTGATACAGAACTCTTGTACCCTGCATCTCACCACACTCAGGTTACAGTACGCTCTCTCTCCTAGCTTCAGGCTACTGACTTTGCGTGTATTGTGTAAGCCTATTCCCAGGCTACAGAACGCTGAAACAGCTTCGCACACCACTAGCATACAGAACTCCCGTGAACTGCATCTCTCTAGAGCAAGGACACAGAACGCCCATAAGCTGCGCATCCTATTGCCTATTCGCAGGCTACAGAACTCTTACAAACTGCTTCGTTCCACACCTCCGATACAGAACTCATGTATGCTGCATCTGGCTAAGCTCAGGTTACAGAACTCCTGTAAGCTCTGTCTCCTTCCTTCAGGCTACTGACTTTCCGCACATTGTGTAAGCCTATTCCCAGGCTACCGAACACTGAAACAGCTTTGCACTCCACTAGCATACAGAAATCCTGTGAATTGCATCACTACAGTTGCTACGCAGACGGCCCATAGTCTTGGTTTCCTACAGTCAGGCTACACAAATCCCGCGCATTGCGAATGCTTACTCCCAGGCTACAGAACTCTTCCAAGCTGTTTTATTCCACACCTCTGATACAGAACTCATGTACCCTGCATCTCACCACACTCAGGTTACAGTAAGCTCTCTCTATTAGCTTCAGGCTACTGACTTTGCGCGTTTTGTGTAAGCCTATTCCCAGGCTAGAGAACGCTGAAACAGCTTCGCACACCGCTAGCATACAGAACTCCCGTGAACTGCATCTCTCTAGAGCAAGGACGCAGAACGCCCTTAAGCTGCGCATCCTAGAGTCAGGCTACAGAAATCCCGCATATTGCGAATGCCTACTCCCAGGCTACAGAACTCTTCCAAACTGCTTACCTCCACATTTCTGAAACAGAATTCATGTACGCTGCATCTGACCAAACTCAGCTTATAGAATTCCTGTAAGCTCTGTCTTCTACCCTCAGGCTACCAACTTTCCGCACATTGTGTCAGACTACAGAACGCTGAAATAGCTTCGCACTCCACTAGCATACAGAACTCCCGTGAACTGCATCGCTCTTGAGCAAGGACGCAGAACGAACATAAGCTGCGCATCCTAGAGTCAGGCTACACAAAGCCCTCCTATTGCGAATGCTTACTCCCAGGCTACAGAATTCTTCCAAGCTGCTTTATTCCACACCTCTGATACAGAACTCTTGTACCCTGCATCTCACCACACTCAGGTTACAGTACGCTCTCTCTCCTAGCTTCAGGCTACTGACTTTGCGTGTATTGTGTAAGCCTATTCCCAGGCTACAGAACGCTGAAACAGCTTCGCACACCACTAGCGTACAGAACTCCCGTGAACTGCATCTCTCTAGAGCAAGGACACAGAACGCCCATAAGCTGCGCATCCTATTGCCTATTCGCAGGCTACAGAACTCTTACAAACTGCTTCGTTCCTCACCTCCGATACAGAACTCATGTATGCTGCATCTGGCTAAGCTCAGGTTACAGAACTCCTGTAAGCTCTGTCTCCTTCCTTCAGGCTACTGACTTTCCGCACATTGTGTAAGCCTATTCCCAGGCTACCGAACACTGAAACAGCTTTGCACTCCACTAGCATACAGAAATCCTGTGAATTGCATCACTACAGTTGCTACGCAGACGGCCCATAGTCTTGGTTTCCTACAGTCAGGCTACACAAATCCCGCGCATTGCGAATGCTTACTCCCAGGCTACAGAACTCTTCCAAGCTGCTTTATTCCACACCTCTGATACAGAACTCATGTACCCTGCATCTCACCACACTCAGGTTACAGTAAGCTCTCTCTATTAGCTTCAGGCTACTGACTTTGCGCGTTTTGTGTAAGCCTATTCCCAGGCTAGAGAACGCTGAAACAGCTTCGCACACCGCTAGCATACAGAACTCCCGTGAACTGCATCTCTCTAGAGCAAGGACGCAGAACGCCCTTAAGCTGCGCATCCTAGAGTCAGGCTACAGAAATCCCGCATATTGCGAATGCCTACTCCCAGGCTACAGAACTCTTCCAAACTGCTTACCTCCACATTTCTGAAACAGAATTCATGTACGCTGCATCTGACCAAACTCAGCTTATAGAATTCCTGTAAGCTCTGTCTTCTACCCTCAGGCTACCAACTTTCCGCACATTGTGTCAGACTACAGAACGCTGAAATAGCTTCGCACTCCACTAGCATACAGAACTCCCGTGAACTGCATCGCTCTTGAGCAAGGACGCAGAACGAACATAAGCTGCGCATCCTAGAGTCAGGCTACACAAAGCCCTCCTATTGCGAATGCTTACTCCCAGGCTACAGAATTCTTCCAAGCTGCTTTATTCCACACCTCTGATACAGAACTCTTGTACCCTGCATCTCACCACACTCAGGTTACAGTACGCTCTCTCTCCTAGCTTCAGGCTACTGACTTTGCGTGTATTGTGTAAGCCTATTCCCAGGCTACAGAACGCTGAAACAGCTTCGCACACCACTAGCATACAGAACTCCCGTGAACTGCATCTCTCTAGAGCAAGGACACAGAACGCCCATAAGCTGCGCATCCTATTGCCTATTCGCAGGCTACAGAACTCTTACAAACTGCTTCATTCCTCACCTCCGATACAGAACTCATGTATGCTGCATCTGGCTAAGCTCAGGTTACAGAACTCCTGTAAGCTCTGTCTCCTTCCTTCAGGCTACTGACTTTCCGCACATTGTGTAAGCCTATTCCCAGGCTACCGAACACTGAAACAGCTTTGCACTCCACTAGCATACAGAAATCCTGTGAATTGCATCACTACAGTTGCTACGCAGACGGCCCATAATCTTGGTTTCCTACAGTCAGGCTACACAAATCCCGCGCATTGCGAATGCTTACTCCCAGGCTACAGAACTCTTCCAAGCTGCTTTATTCCACACCTCTGATACAGAACTCATGTACCCTGCATCTCACCACACTCAGGTTACAGTACGCTCTCTCTCCTAGCTTCAGGCTACTGACTTTGCGTGTATTGTGTAAGCCTATTCCCAGGCTACAGAACGCTGAAACAGCTTCGCACACCACTAGCGTACAGAACTCCCGTGAACTGCATCTCTCTAGAGCAAGGACACAGAACGCCCATAAGCTGCGCATCCTATTGCCTATTCGCAGGCTACAGAACTCTTACAAACTGCTTCGTTCCTCACCTCCGATACAGAACTCATGTATGCTGCATCTGGCTAAGCTCAGGTTACAGAACTCCTGTAAGCTCTGTCTCCTTCCTTCAGGCTACTGACTTTCCGCACATTGTGTAAGCCTATTCCCAGGCTACCGAACACTGAAACAGCTTTGCACTCCACTAGCATACAGAAATCCTGTGAATTGCATCACTACAGTTGCTACGCAGACGGCCCATAGTCTTGGTTTCCTACAGTCAGGCTACACAAATCCCGCGCATTGCGAATGCTTACTCCCAGGCTACAGAACTCTTCCAAGCTGCTTTATTCCACACCTCTGATACAGAACTCATGTACCCTGCATCTCACCACACTCAGGTTACAGTAAGCTCTCTCTATTAGCTTCAGGCTACTGACTTTGCGCGTTTTGTGTAAGCCTATTCCCAGGCTAGAGAACGCTGAAACAGCTTCGCACACCGCTAGCATACAGAACTCCCGTGAACTGCATCTCTCTAGAGCAAGGACGCAGAACGCCCTTAAGCTGCGCATCCTAGAGTCAGGCTACAGAAATCCCGCATATTGCGAATGCCTACTCCCAGGCTACAGAACTCTTCCAAACTGCTTACCTCCACATTTCTGAAACAGAATTCATGTACGCTGCATCTGACCAAACTCAGCTTATAGAATTCCTGTAAGCTCTGTCTTCTACCCTCAGGCTACCAACTTTCCGCACATTGTGTCAGACTACAGAACGCTGAAATAGCTTCGCACTCCACTAGCATACAGAACTCCCGTGAACTGCATCGCTCTTGAGCAAGGACGCAGAACGAACATAAGCTGCGCATCCTAGAGTCAGGCTACACAAAGCCCTCCTATTGCGAATGCTTACTCCCAGGCTACAGAATTCTTCCAAGCTGCTTTATTCCACACCTCTGATACAGAACTCTTGTACCCTGCATCTCACCACACTCAGGTTACAGTACGCTCTCTCTCCTAGCTTCAGGCTACTGACTTTGCGTGTATTGTGTAAGCCTATTCCCAGGCTACAGAACGCTGAAACAGCTTCGCACACCACTAGCATACAGAACTCCCGTGAACTGCATCTCTCTAGAGCAAGGACACAGAACGCCCATAAGCTGCGCATCCTATTGCCTATTCGCAGGCTACAGAACTCTTACAAACTGCTTCGTTCCACACCTCCGATACAGAACTCATGTATGCTGCATCTGGCTAAGCTCAGGTTACAGAACTCCTGTAAGCTCTGTCTCCTTCCTTCAGGCTACTGACTTTCCGCACATTGTGTAAGCCTATTCCCAGGCTACCGAACACTGAAACAGCTTTGCACTCCACTAGCATACAGAAATCCTGTGAATTGCATCACTACAGTTGCTACGCAGACGGCCCATAGTCTTGGTTTCCTACAGTCAGGCTACACAAATCCCGCGCATTGCGAATGCTTACTCCCAGGCTACAGAACTCTTCCAAGCTGCTTTATTCCACACCTCTGATACAGAACTCATGTACCCTGCATCTCACCACACTCAGGTTACAGTAAGCTCTCTCTATTAGCTTCAGGCTACTGACTTTGCGCGTTTTGTGTAAGCCTATTCCCAGGCTAGAGAACGCTGAAACAGCTTCGCACACCGCTAGCATACAGAACTCCCGTGAACTGCATCTCTCTAGAGCAAGGACGCAGAACGCCCTTAAGCTGCGCATCCTAGAGTCAGGCTACAGAAATCCCGCATATTGCGAATGCCTACTCCCAGGCTACAGAACTCTTCCAAACTGCTTACCTCCACATTTCTGAAACAGAATTCATGTACGCTGCATCTGACCAAACTCAGCTTATAGAATTCCTGTAAGCTCTGTCTTCTACCCTCAGGCTACCAACTTTCCGCACATTGTGTCAGACTACAGAACGCTGAAATAGCTTCGCACTCCACTAGCATACAGAACTCCCGTGAACTGCATCGCTCTTGAGCAAGGACGCAGAACGAACATAAGCTGCGCATCCTAGAGTCAGGCTACACAAAGCCCTCCTATTGCGAATGCTTACTCCCAGGCTACAGAATTCTTCCAAGCTGCTTTATTCCACACCTCTGATACAGAACTCTTGTACCCTGCATCTCACCACACTCAGGTTACAGTACGCTCTCTCTCCTAGCTTCAGGCTACTGACTTTGCGTGTATTGTGTAAGCCTATTCCCAGGCTACAGAACGCTGAAACAGCTTCGCACACCACTAGCATACAGAACTCCCGTGAACTGCATCTCTCTAGAGCAAGGACACAGAACGCCCATAAGCTGCGCATCCTATTGCCTATTCGCAGGCTACAGAACTCTTACAAACTGCTTCGTTCCACACCTCCGATACAGAACTCATGTATGCTGCATCTGGCTAAGCTCAGGTTACAGAACTCCTGTAAGCTCTGTCTCCTTCCTTCAGGCTACTGACTTTCCGCACATTGTGTAAGCCTATTCCCAGGCTACCGAACACTGAAACAGCTTTGCACTCCACTAGCATACAGAAATCCTGTGAATTGCATCACTACAGTTGCTACGCAGACGGCCCATAATCTTGGTTTCCTACAGTCAGGCTACACAAATCCCGCGCATTGCGAATGCTTACTCCCAGGCTACAGAACTCTTCCAAGCTGCTTTATTCCACACCTCTGATACAGAACTCATGTACCCTGCATCTCACCACACTCAGGTTACAGTAAGCTCTCTCTATTAGCTTCAGGCTACTGACTTTGCGCGTTTTGTGTAAGCCTATTCCCAGGCTAGAGAACGCTGAAACAGCTTCGCACACCGCTAGCATACAGAACTCCCGTGAACTGCATCTCTCTAGAGCAAGGACGCAGAACGCCCTTAAGCTGCGCATCCTAGAGTCAGGCTACAGAAATCCCGCATATTGCGAATGCCTACTCCCAGGCTACAGAACTCTTCCAAACTGCTTACCTCCACATTTCTGAAACAGAATTCATGTACGCTGCATCTGACCAAACTCAGCTTATAGAATTCCTGTAAGCTCTGTCTTCTACCCTCAGGCTACCAACTTTCCGCACATTGTGTCAGACTACAGAACGCTGAAATAGCTTCGCACTCCACTAGCATACAGAACTCCCGTGAACTGCATCGCTCTTGAGCAAGGACGCAGAACGAACATAAGCTGCGCATCCTAGAGTCAGGCTACACAAAGCCCTCCTATTGCGAATGCTTACTCCCAGGCTACAGAATTCTTCCAAGCTGCTTTATTCCACACCTCTGATACAGAACTCTTGTACCCTGCATCTCACCACACTCAGGTTACAGTACGCTCTCTCTCCTAGCTTCAGGCTACTGACTTTGCGTGTATTGTGTAAGCCTATTCCCAGGCTACAGAACGCTGAAACAGCTTCGCACACCACTAGCGTACAGAACTCCCGTGAACTGCATCTCTCTAGAGCAAGGACACAGAACGCCCATAAGCTGCGCATCCTATTGCCTATTCGCAGGCTACAGAACTCTTACAAACTGCTTCGTTCCTCACCTCCGATACAGAACTCATGTATGCTGCATCTGGCTAAGCTCAGGTTACAGAACTCCTGTAAGCTCTGTCTCCTTCCTTCAGGCTACTGACTTTCCGCACATTGTGTAAGCCTATTCCCAGGCTACCGAACACTGAAACAGCTTTGCACTCCACTAGCATACAGAAATCCTGTGAATTGCATCACTACAGTTGCTACGCAGACGGCCCATAGTCTTGGTTTCCTACAGTCAGGCTACACAAATCCCGCGCATTGCGAATGCTTACTCCCAGGCTACAGAACTCTTCCAAGCTGCTTTATTCCACACCTCTGATACAGAACTCATGTACCCTGCATCTCACCACACTCAGGTTACAGTAAGCTCTCTCTATTAGCTTCAGGCTACTGACTTTGCGCGTTTTGTGTAAGCCTATTCCCAGGCTAGAGAACGCTGAAACAGCTTCGCACACCGCTAGCATACAGAACTCCCGTGAACTGCATCTCTCTAGAGCAAGGACGCAGAACGCCCTTAAGCTGCGCATCCTAGAGTCAGGCTACAGAAATCCCGCATATTGCGAATGCCTACTCCCAGGCTACAGAACTCTTCCAAACTGCTTACCTCCACATTTCTGAAACAGAATTCATGTACGCTGCATCTGACCAAACTCAGCTTATAGAATTCCTGTAAGCTCTGTCTTCTACCCTCAGGCTACCAACTTTCCGCACATTGTGTCAGACTACAGAACGCTGAAATAGCTTCGCACTCCACTAGCATACAGAACTCCCGTGAACTGCATCGCTCTTGAGCAAGGACGCAGAACGAACATAAGCTGCGCATCCTAGAGTCAGGCTACACAAAGCCCTCCTATTGCGAATGCTTACTCCCAGGCTACAGAATTCTTCCAAGCTGCTTTATTCCACACCTCTGATACAGAACTCTTGTACCCTGCATCTCACCACACTCAGGTTACAGTACGCTCTCTCTCCTAGCTTCAGGCTACTGACTTTGCGTGTATTGTGTAAGCCTACTCCCAGGCTACAGAACGCTGAAACAGCTTCGCACACCACTAGCATACAGAACTCCCGTGAACTGCATCTCTCTAGAGCAAGGACACAGAACGCCCATAAGCTGCGCATCCTATTGCCTATTCGCAGGCTACAGAACTCTTACAAACTGCTTCATTCCTCACCTCCGATACAGAACTCATGTATGCTGCATCTGGCTAAGCTCAGGTTACAGAACTCCTGTAAGCTCTGTCTCCTTCCTTCAGGCTACTGACTTTCCGCACATTGTGTAAGCCTATTCCCAGGCTACCGAACACTGAAACAGCTTTGCACTCCACTAGCATACAGAAATCCTGTGAATTGCATCACTACAGTTGCTACGCAGACGGCCCATAATCTTGGTTTCCTACAGTCAGGCTACACAAATCCCGCGCATTGCGAATGCTTACTCCCAGGCTACAGAACTCTTCCAAGCTGCTTTATTCCACACCTCTGATACAGAACTCATGTACCCTGCATCTCACCACACTCAGGTTACAGTACGCTCTCTCTCCTAGCTTCAGGCTACTGACTTTGCGTGTATTGTGTAAGCCTATTCCCAGGCTAGAGAACGCGTACAGAACTCCCGTGAACTGCATCTCTCTAGAGCAAGGACACAGAACGCCCATAAGCTGCGCATCCTATTGCCTATTCGCAGGCTACAGAACTCTTACAAACTGCTTCGTTCCTCACCTCCGATACAGAACTCATGTATGCTGCATCTGGCTAAGCTCAGGTTACAGAACTCCTGTAAGCTCTGTCTCCTTCCTTCAGGCTACTGACTTTCCGCACATTGTGTAAGCCTATTCCCAGGCTACCGAACACTGAAACAGCTTTGCACTCCACTAGCATACAGAAATCCTGTGAATTGCATCACTACAGTTGCTACGCAGACGGCCCATAGTCTTGGTTTCCTACAGTCAGGCTACACAAATCCCGCGCATTGCGAATGCTTACTCCCAGGCTACAGAACTCTTCCAAGCTGCTTTATTCCACACCTCTGATACAGAACTCATGTACCCTGCATCTCACCACACTCAGGTTACAGTAAGCTCTCTCTATTAGCTTCAGGCTACTGACTTTGCGCGTTTTGTGTAAGCCTATTCCCAGGCTAGAGAACGCTGAAACAGCTTCGCACACCGCTAGCATACAGAACTCCCGTGAACTGCATCTCTCTAGAGCAAGGACGCAGAACGCCCTTAAGCTGCGCATCCTAGAGTCAGGCTACAGAAATCCCGCATATTGCGAATGCCTACTCCCAGGCTACAGAACTCTTCCAAACTGCTTACCTCCACATTTCTGAAACAGAATTCATGTACGCTGCATCTGACCAAACTCAGCTTATAGAATTCCTGTAAGCTCTGTCTTCTACCCTCAGGCTACCAACTTTCCGCACATTGTGTCAGACTACAGAACGCTGAAATAGCTTCGCACTCCACTAGCATACAGAACTCCCGTGAACTGCATCGCTCTTGAGCAAGGACGCAGAACGAACATAAGCTGCGCATCCTAGAGTCAGGCTACACAAAGCCCTCCTATTGCGAATGCTTACTCCCAGGCTACAGAATTCTTCCAAGCTGCTTTATTCCACACCTCTGATACAGAACTCTTGTACCCTGCATCTCACCACACTCAGGTTACAGTACGCTCTCTCTCCTAGCTTCAGGCTACTGACTTTGCGTGTATTGTGTAAGCCTATTCCCAGGCTACAGAACGCTGAAACAGCTTCGCACACCACTAGCATACAGAACTCCCGTGAACTGCATCTCTCTAGAGCAAGGACACAGAACGCCCATAAGCTGCGCATCCTATTGCCTATTCGCAGGCTACAGAACTCTTACAAACTGCTTCGTTCCACACCTCCGATACAGAACTCATGTATGCTGCATCTGGCTAAGCTCAGGTTACAGAACTCCTGTAAGCTCTGTCTCCTTCCTTCAGGCTACTGACTTTCCGCACATTGTGTAAGCCTATTCCCAGGCTACCGAACACTGAAACAGCTTTGCACTCCACTAGCATACAGAAATCCTGTGAATTGCATCACTACAGTTGCTACGCAGACGGCCCATAATCTTGGTTTCCTACAGTCAGGCTACACAAATCCCGCGCATTGCGAATGCTTACTCCCAGGCTACAGAACTCTTCCAAGCTGCTTTATTCCACACCTCTGATACAGAACTCATGTACCCTGCATCTCACCACACTCAGGTTACAGTAAGCTCTCTCTATTAGCTTCAGGCTACTGACTTTGCGCGTTTTGTGTAAGCCTATTCCCAGGCTAGAGAACGCTGAAACAGCTTCGCACACCGCTAGCATACAGAACTCCCGTGAACTGCATCTCTCTAGAGCAAGGACGCAGAACGCCCTTAAGCTGCGCATCCTAGAGTCAGGCTACAGAAATCCCGCATATTGCGAATGCCTACTCCCAGGCTACAGAACTCTTCCAAACTGCTTACCTCCACATTTCTGAAACAGAATTCATGTACGCTGCATCTGACCAAACTCAGCTTATAGAATTCCTGTAAGCTCTGTCTTCTACCCTCAGGCTACCAACTTTCCGCACATTGTGTCAGACTACAGAACGCTGAAATAGCTTCGCACTCCACTAGCATACAGAACTCCCGTGAACTGCATCGCTCTTGAGCAAGGACGCAGAACGAACATAAGCTGCGCATCCTAGAGTCAGGCTACACAAAGCCCTCCTATTGCGAATGCTTACTCCCAGGCTACAGAATTCTTCCAAGCTGCTTTATTCCACACCTCTGATACAGAACTCTTGTACCCTGCATCTCACCACACTCAGGTTACAGTACGCTCTCTCTCCTAGCTTCAGGCTACTGACTTTGCGTGTATTGTGTAAGCCTATTCCCAGGCTACAGAACGCTGAAACAGCTTCGCACACCACTAGCGTACAGAACTCCCGTGAACTGCATCTCTCTAGAGCAAGGACACAGAACGCCCATAAGCTGCGCATCCTATTGCCTATTCGCAGGCTACAGAACTCTTACAAACTGCTTCGTTCCTCACCTCCGATACAGAACTCATGTATGCTGCATCTGGCTAAGCTCAGGTTACAGAACTCCTGTAAGCTCTGTCTCCTTCCTTCAGGCTACTGACTTTCCGCACATTGTGTAAGCCTATTCCCAGGCTACCGAACACTGAAACAGCTTTGCACTCCACTAGCATACAGAAATCCTGTGAATTGCATCACTACAGTTGCTACGCAGACGGCCCATAGTCTTGGTTTCCTACAGTCAGGCTACACAAATCCCGCGCATTGCGAATGCTTACTCCCAGGCTACAGAACTCTTCCAAGCTGCTTTATTCCACACCTCTGATACAGAACTCATGTACCCTGCATCTCACCACACTCAGGTTACAGTAAGCTCTCTCTATTAGCTTCAGGCTACTGACTTTGCGCGTTTTGTGTAAGCCTATTCCCAGGCTAGAGAACGCTGAAACAGCTTCGCACACCGCTAGCATACAGAACTCCCGTGAACTGCATCTCTCTAGAGCAAGGACGCAGAACGCCCTTAAGCTGCGCATCCTAGAGTCAGGCTACAGAAATCCCGCATATTGCGAATGCCTACTCCCAGGCTACAGAACTCTTCCAAACTGCTTACCTCCACATTTCTGAAACAGAATTCATGTACGCTGCATCTGACCAAACTCAGCTTATAGAATTCCTGTAAGCTCTGTCTTCTACCCTCAGGCTACCAACTTTCCGCACATTGTGTCAGACTACAGAACGCTGAAATAGCTTCGCACTCCACTAGCATACAGAACTCCCGTGAACTGCATCGCTCTTGAGCAAGGACGCAGAACGAACATAAGCTGCGCATCCTAGAGTCAGGCTACACAAAGCCCTCCTATTGCGAATGCTTACTCCCAGGCTACAGAATTCTTCCAAGCTGCTTTATTCCACACCTCTGATACAGAACTCTTGTACCCTGCATCTCACCACACTCAGGTTACAGTACGCTCTCTCTCCTAGCTTCAGGCTACTGACTTTGCGTGTATTGTGTAAGCCTATTCCCAGGCTACAGAACGCTGAAACAGCTTCGCACACCACTAGCATACAGAACTCCCGTGAACTGCATCTCTCTAGAGCAAGGACACAGAACGCCCATAAGCTGCGCATCCTATTGCCTATTCGCAGGCTACAGAACTCTTACAAACTGCTTCATTCCTCACCTCCGATACAGAACTCATGTATGCTGCATCTGGCTAAGCTCAGGTTACAGAACTCCTGTAAGCTCTGTCTCCTTCCTTCAGGCTACTGACTTTCCGCACATTGTGTAAGCCTATTCCCAGGCTACCGAACACTGAAACAGCTTTGCACTCCACTAGCATACAGAAATCCTGTGAATTGCATCACTACAGTTGCTACGCAGACGGCCCATAATCTTGGTTTCCTACAGTCAGGCTACACAAATCCCGCGCATTGCGAATGCTTACTCCCAGGCTACAGAACTCTTCCAAGCTGCTTTATTCCACACCTCTGATACAGAACTCATGTACCCTGCATCTCACCACACTCAGGTTGCAGTACGCTCTCTCTCCTAGCTTCAGGCTACTGACTTTGCGTGTATTGTGTAAGCCTATTCCCAGGCTACAGAACGCTGAAACAGCTTCGCACACCACTAGCGTACAGAACTCCCGTGAACTGCATCTCTCTAGAGCAAGGACACAGAACGCCCATAAGCTGCGCATCCTATTGCCTATTCGCAGGCTACAGAACTCTTACAAACTGCTTCGTTCCTCACCTCCGATACAGAACTCATGTATGCTGCATCTGGCTAAGCTCAGGTTACAGAACTCCTGTAAGCTCTGTCTCCTTCCTTCAGGCTACTGACTTTCCGCACATTGTGTAAGCCTATTCCCAGGCTACCGAACACTGAAACAGCTTTGCACTCCACTAGCATACAGAAATCCTGTGAATTGCATCACTACAGTTGCTACGCAGACGGCCCATAGTCTTGGTTTCCTACAGTCAGGCTACACAAATCCCGCGCATTGCGAATGCTTACTCCCAGGCTACAGAACTCTTCCAAGCTGCTTTATTCCACACCTCTGATACAGAACTCATGTACCCTGCATCTCACCACACTCAGGTTACAGTAAGCTCTCTCTATTAGCTTCAGGCTACTGACTTTGCGCGTTTTGTGTAAGCCTATTCCCAGGCTAGAGAACGCTGAAACAGCTTCGCACACCGCTAGCATACAGAACTCCCGTGAACTGCATCTCTCTAGAGCAAGGACGCAGAACGCCCTTAAGCTGCGCATCCTAGAGTCAGGCTACAGAAATCCCGCATATTGCGAATGCCTACTCCCAGGCTACAGAACTCTTCCAAACTGCTTACCTCCACATTTCTGAAACAGAATTCATGTACGCTGCATCTGACCAAACTCAGCTTATAGAATTCCTGTAAGCTCTGTCTTCTACCCTCAGGCTACCAACTTTCCGCACATTGTGTCAGACTACAGAACGCTGAAATAGCTTCGCACTCCACTAGCATACAGAACTCCCGTGAACTGCATCGCTCTTGAGCAAGGACGCAGAACGAACATAAGCTGCGCATCCTAGAGTCAGGCTACACAAAGCCCTCCTATTGCGAATGCTTACTCCCAGGCTACAGAATTCTTCCAAGCTGCTTTATTCCACACCTCTGATACAGAACTCTTGTACCCTGCATCTCACCACACTCAGGTTACAGTACGCTCTCTCTCCTAGCTTCAGGCTACTGACTTTGCGTGTATTGTGTAAGCCTATTCCCAGGCTACAGAACGCTGAAACAGCTTCGCACACCACTAGCATACAGAACTCCCGTGAACTGCATCTCTCTAGAGCAAGGACACAGAACGCCCATAAGCTGCGCATCCTATTGCCTATTCGCAGGCTACAGAACTCTTACAAACTGCTTCGTTCCACACCTCCGATACAGAACTCATGTATGCTGCATCTGGCTAAGCTCAGGTTACAGAACTCCTGTAAGCTCTGTCTCCTTCCTTCAGGCTACTGACTTTCCGCACATTGTGTAAGCCTATTCCCAGGCTACCGAACACTGAAACAGCTTTGCACTCCACTAGCATACAGAAATCCTGTGAATTGCATCACTACAGTTGCTACGCAGACGGCCCATAGTCTTGGTTTCCTACAGTCAGGCTACACAAATCCCGCGCATTGCGAATGCTTACTCCCAGGCTACAGAACTCTTCCAAGCTGTTTTATTCCACACCTCTGATACAGAACTCATGTACCCTGCATCTCACCACACTCAGGTTACAGTAAGCTCTCTCTATTAGCTTCAGGCTACTGACTTTGCGCGTTTTGTGTAAGCCTATTCCCAGGCTAGAGAACGCTGAAACAGCTTCGCACACCGCTAGCATACAGAACTCCCGTGAACTGCATCTCTCTAGAGCAAGGACGCAGAACGCCCTTAAGCTGCGCATCCTAGAGTCAGGCTACAGAAATCCCGCATATTGCGAATGCCTACTCCCAGGCTACAGAACTCTTCCAAACTGCTTACCTCCACATTTCTGAAACAGAATTCATGTACGCTGCATCTGACCAAACTCAGCTTATAGAATTCCTGTAAGCTCTGTCTTCTACCCTCAGGCTACCAACTTTCCGCACATTGTGTCAGACTACAGAACGCTGAAATAGCTTCGCACTCCACTAGCATACAGAACTCCCGTGAACTGCATCGCTCTTGAGCAAGGACGCAGAACGAACATAAGCTGCGCATCCTAGAGTCAGGCTACACAAAGCCCTCCTATTGCGAATGCTTACTCCCAGGCTACAGAATTCTTCCAAGCTGCTTTATTCCACACCTCTGATACAGAACTCTTGTACCCTGCATCTCACCACACTCAGGTTACAGTACGCTCTCTCTCCTAGCTTCAGGCTACTGACTTTGCGTGTATTGTGTAAGCCTATTCCCAGGCTACAGAACGCTGAAACAGCTTCGCACACCACTAGCGTACAGAACTCCCGTGAACTGCATCTCTCTAGAGCAAGGACACAGAACGCCCATAAGCTGCGCATCCTATTGCCTATTCGCAGGCTACAGAACTCTTACAAACTGCTTCGTTCCTCACCTCCGATACAGAACTCATGTATGCTGCATCTGGCTAAGCTCAGGTTACAGAACTCCTGTAAGCTCTGTCTCCTTCCTTCAGGCTACTGACTTTCCGCACATTGTGTAAGCCTATTCCCAGGCTACCGAACACTGAAACAGCTTTGCACTCCACTAGCATACAGAAATCCTGTGAATTGCATCACTACAGTTGCTACGCAGACGGCCCATAGTCTTGGTTTCCTACAGTCAGGCTACACAAATCCCGCGCATTGCGAATGCTTACTCCCAGGCTACAGAACTCTTCCAAGCTGCTTTATTCCACACCTCTGATACAGAACTCATGTACCCTGCATCTCACCACACTCAGGTTACAGTAAGCTCTCTCTATTAGCTTCAGGCTACTGACTTTGCGCGTTTTGTGTAAGCCTATTCCCAGGCTAGAGAACGCTGAAACAGCTTCGCACACCGCTAGCATACAGAACTCCCGTGAACTGCATCTCTCTAGAGCAAGGACGCAGAACGCCCTTAAGCTGCGCATCCTAGAGTCAGGCTACAGAAATCCCGCATATTGCGAATGCCTACTCCCAGGCTACAGAACTCTTCCAAACTGCTTACCTCCACATTTCTGAAACAGAATTCATGTACGCTGCATCTGACCAAACTCAGCTTATAGAATTCCTGTAAGCTCTGTCTTCTACCCTCAGGCTACCAACTTTCCGCACATTGTGTCAGACTACAGAACGCTGAAATAGCTTCGCACTCCACTAGCATACAGAACTCCCGTGAACTGCATCGCTCTTGAGCAAGGACGCAGAACGAACATAAGCTGCGCATCCTAGAGTCAGGCTACACAAAGCCCTCCTATTGCGAATGCTTACTCCCAGGCTACAGAATTCTTCCAAGCTGCTTTATTCCACACCTCTGATACAGAACTCTTGTACCCTGCATCTCACCACACTCAGGTTACAGTACGCTCTCTCTCCTAGCTTCAGGCTACTGACTTTGCGTGTATTGTGTAAGCCTATTCCCAGGCTACAGAACGCTGAAACAGCTTCGCACACCACTAGCATACAGAACTCCCGTGAACTGCATCTCTCTAGAGCAAGGACACAGAACGCCCATAAGCTGCGCATCCTATTGCCTATTCGCAGGCTACAGAACTCTTACAAACTGCTTCATTCCTCACCTCCGATACAGAACTCATGTATGCTGCATCTGGCTAAGCTCAGGTTACAGAACTCCTGTAAGCTCTGTCTCCTTCCTTCAGGCTACTGACTTTCCGCACATTGTGTAAGCCTATTCCCAGGCTACCGAACACTGAAACAGCTTTGCACTCCACTAGCATACAGAAATCCTGTGAATTGCATCACTACAGTTGCTACGCAGACGGCCCATAATCTTGGTTTCCTACAGTCAGGCTACACAAATCCCGCGCATTGCGAATGCTTACTCCCAGGCTACAGAACTCTTCCAAGCTGCTTTATTCCACACCTCTGATACAGAACTCATGTACCCTGCATCTCACCACACTCAGGTTGCAGTACGCTCTCTCTCCTAGCTTCAGGCTACTGACTTTGCGTGTATTGTGTAAGCCTATTCCCAGGCTACAGAACGCTGAAACAGCTTCGCACACCACTAGCGTACAGAACTCCCGTGAACTGCATCTCTCTAGAGCAAGGACACAGAACGCCCATAAGCTGCGCATCCTATTGCCTATTCGCAGGCTACAGAACTCTTACAAACTGCTTCGTTCCTCACCTCCGATACAGAACTCATGTATGCTGCATCTGGCTAAGCTCAGGTTACAGAACTCCTGTAAGCTCTGTCTCCTTCCTTCAGGCTACTGACTTTCCGCACATTGTGTAAGCCTATTCCCAGGCTACCGAACACTGAAACAGCTTTGCACTCCACTAGCATACAGAAATCCTGTGAATTGCATCACTACAGTTGCTACGCAGACGGCCCATAGTCTTGGTTTCCTACAGTCAGGCTACACAAATCCCGCGCATTGCGAATGCTTACTCCCAGGCTACAGAACTCTTCCAAGCTGCTTTATTCCACACCTCTGATACAGAACTCATGTACCCTGCATCTCACCACACTCAGGTTACAGTAAGCTCTCTCTATTAGCTTCAGGCTACTGACTTTGCGCGTTTTGTGTAAGCCTATTCCCAGGCTAGAGAACGCTGAAACAGCTTCGCACACCGCTAGCATACAGAACTCCCGTGAACTGCATCTCTCTAGAGCAAGGACGCAGAACGCCCTTAAGCTGCGCATCCTAGAGTCAGGCTACAGAAATCCCGCATATTGCGAATGCCTACTCCCAGGCTACAGAACTCTTCCAAACTGCTTACCTCCACATTTCTGAAACAGAATTCATGTACGCTGCATCTGACCAAACTCAGCTTATAGAATTCCTGTAAGCTCTGTCTTCTACCCTCAGGCTACCAACTTTCCGCACATTGTGTCAGACTACAGAACGCTGAAATAGCTTCGCACTCCACTAGCATACAGAACTCCCGTGAACTGCATCGCTCTTGAGCAAGGACGCAGAACGAACATAAGCTGCGCATCCTAGAGTCAGGCTACACAAAGCCCTCCTATTGCGAATGCTTACTCCCAGGCTACAGAATTCTTCCAAGCTGCTTTATTCCACACCTCTGATACAGAACTCTTGTACCCTGCATCTCACCACACTCAGGTTACAGTACGCTCTCTCTCCTAGCTTCAGGCTACTGACTTTGCGTGTATTGTGTAAGCCTATTCCCAGGCTACAGAACGCTGAAACAGCTTCGCACACCACTAGCATACAGAACTCCCGTGAACTGCATCTCTCTAGAGCAAGGACACAGAACGCCCATAAGCTGCGCATCCTATTGCCTATTCGCAGGCTACAGAACTCTTACAAACTGCTTCGTTCCACACCTCCGATACAGAACTCATGTATGCTGCATCTGGCTAAGCTCAGGTTACAGAACTCCTGTAAGCTCTGTCTCCTTCCTTCAGGCTACTGACTTTCCGCACATTGTGTAAGCCTATTCCCAGGCTACCGAACACTGAAACAGCTTTGCACTCCACTAGCATACAGAAATCCTGTGAATTGCATCACTACAGTTGCTACGCAGACGGCCCATAGTCTTGGTTTCCTACAGTCAGGCTACACAAATCCCGCGCATTGCGAATGCTTACTCCCAGGCTACAGAACTCTTCCAAGCTGTTTTATTCCACACCTCTGATACAGAACTCATGTACCCTGCATCTCACCACACTCAGGTTACAGTAAGCTCTCTCTATTAGCTTCAGGCTACTGACTTTGCGCGTTTTGTGTAAGCCTATTCCCAGGCTAGAGAACGCTGAAACAGCTTCGCACACCGCTAGCATACAGAACTCCCGTGAACTGCATCTCTCTAGAGCAAGGACGCAGAACGCCCTTAAGCTGCGCATCCTAGAGTCAGGCTACAGAAATCCCGCATATTGCGAATGCCTACTCCCAGGCTACAGAACTCTTCCAAACTGCTTACCTCCACATTTCTGAAACAGAATTCATGTACGCTGCATCTGACCAAACTCAGCTTATAGAATTCCTGTAAGCTCTGTCTTCTACCCTCAGGCTACCAACTTTCCGCACATTGTGTCAGACTACAGAACGCTGAAATAGCTTCGCACTCCACTAGCATACAGAACTCCCGTGAACTGCATCGCTCTTGAGCAAGGACGCAGAACGAACATAAGCTGCGCATCCTAGAGTCAGGCTACACAAAGCCCTCCTATTGCGAATGCTTACTCCCAGGCTACAGAATTCTTCCAAGCTGCTTTATTCCACACCTCTGATACAGAACTCTTGTACCCTGCATCTCACCACACTCAGGTTACAGTACGCTCTCTCTCCTAGCTTCAGGCTACTGACTTTGCGTGTATTGTGTAAGCCTATTCCCAGGCTACAGAACGCTGAAACAGCTTCGCACACCACTAGCGTACAGAACTCCCGTGAACTGCATCTCTCTAGAGCAAGGACACAGAACGCCCATAAGCTGCGCATCCTATTGCCTATTCGCAGGCTACAGAACTCTTACAAACTGCTTCGTTCCTCACCTCCGATACAGAACTCATGTATGCTGCATCTGGCTAAGCTCAGGTTACAGAACTCCTGTAAGCTCTGTCTCCTTCCTTCAGGCTACTGACTTTCCGCACATTGTGTAAGCCTATTCCCAGGCTACCGAACACTGAAACAGCTTTGCACTCCACTAGCATACAGAAATCCTGTGAATTGCATCACTACAGTTGCTACGCAGACGGCCCATAGTCTTGGTTTCCTACAGTCAGGCTACACAAATCCCGCGCATTGCGAATGCTTACTCCCAGGCTACAGAACTCTTCCAAGCTGCTTTATTCCACACCTCTGATACAGAACTCATGTACCCTGCATCTCACCACACTCAGGTTACAGTAAGCTCTCTCTATTAGCTTCAGGCTACTGACTTTGCGCGTTTTGTGTAAGCCTATTCCCAGGCTAGAGAACGCTGAAACAGCTTCGCACACCGCTAGCATACAGAACTCCCGTGAACTGCATCTCTCTAGAGCAAGGACGCAGAACGCCCTTAAGCTGCGCATCCTAGAGTCAGGCTACAGAAATCCCGCATATTGCGAATGCCTACTCCCAGGCTACAGAACTCTTCCAAACTGCTTACCTCCACATTTCTGAAACAGAATTCATGTACGCTGCATCTGACCAAACTCAGCTTATAGAATTCCTGTAAGCTCTGTCTTCTACCCTCAGGCTACCAACTTTCCGCACATTGTGTCAGACTACAGAACGCTGAAATAGCTTCGCACTCCACTAGCATACAGAACTCCCGTGAACTGCATCGCTCTTGAGCAAGGACGCAGAACGAACATAAGCTGCGCATCCTAGAGTCAGGCTACACAAAGCCCTCCTATTGCGAATGCTTACTCCCAGGCTACAGAATTCTTCCAAGCTGCTTTATTCCACACCTCTGATACAGAACTCTTGTACCCTGCATCTCACCACACTCAGGTTACAGTACGCTCTCTCTCCTAGCTTCAGGCTACTGACTTTGCGTGTATTGTGTAAGCCTATTCCCAGGCTACAGAACGCTGAAACAGCTTCGCACACCACTAGCATACAGAACTCCCGTGAACTGCATCTCTCTAGAGCAAGGACACAGAACGCCCATAAGCTGCGCATCCTATTGCCTATTCGCAGGCTACAGAACTCTTACAAACTGCTTCATTCCTCACCTCCGATACAGAACTCATGTATGCTGCATCTGGCTAAGCTCAGGTTACAGAACTCCTGTAAGCTCTGTCTCCTTCCTTCAGGCTACTGACTTTCCGCACATTGTGTAAGCCTATTCCCAGGCTACCGAACACTGAAACAGCTTTGCACTCCACTAGCATACAGAAATCCTGTGAATTGCATCACTACAGTTGCTACGCAGACGGCCCATAATCTTGGTTTCCTACAGTCAGGCTACACAAATCCCGCGCATTGCGAATGCTTACTCCCAGGCTACAGAACTCTTCCAAGCTGCTTTATTCCACACCTCTGATACAGAACTCATGTACCCTGCATCTCACCACACTCAGGTTGCAGTACGCTCTCTCTCCTAGCTTCAGGCTACTGACTTTGCGTGTATTGTGTAAGCCTATTCCCAGGCTACAGAACGCTGAAACAGCTTCGCACACCACTAGCGTACAGAACTCCCGTGAACTGCATCTCTCTAGAGCAAGGACACAGAACGCCCATAAGCTGCGCATCCTATTGCCTATTCGCAGGCTACAGAACTCTTACAAACTGCTTCGTTCCTCACCTCCGATACAGAACTCATGTATGCTGCATCTGGCTAAGCTCAGGTTACAGAACTCCTGTAAGCTCTGTCTCCTTCCTTCAGGCTACTGACTTTCCGCACATTGTGTAAGCCTATTCCCAGGCTACCGAACACTGAAACAGCTTTGCACTCCACTAGCATACAGAAATCCTGTGAATTGCATCACTACAGTTGCTACGCAGACGGCCCATAGTCTTGGTTTCCTACAGTCAGGCTACACAAATCCCGCGCATTGCGAATGCTTACTCCCAGGCTACAGAACTCTTCCAAGCTGCTTTATTCCACACCTCTGATACAGAACTCATGTACCCTGCATCTCACCACACTCAGGTTACAGTAAGCTCTCTCTATTAGCTTCAGGCTACTGACTTTGCGCGTTTTGTGTAAGCCTATTCCCAGGCTAGAGAACGCTGAAACAGCTTCGCACACCGCTAGCATACAGAACTCCCGTGAACTGCATCTCTCTAGAGCAAGGACGCAGAACGCCCTTAAGCTGCGCATCCTAGAGTCAGGCTACAGAAATCCCGCATATTGCGAATGCCTACTCCCAGGCTACAGAACTCTTCCAAACTGCTTACCTCCACATTTCTGAAACAGAATTCATGTACGCTGCATCTGACCAAACTCAGCTTATAGAATTCCTGTAAGCTCTGTCTTCTACCCTCAGGCTACCAACTTTCCGCACATTGTGTCAGACTACAGAACGCTGAAATAGCTTCGCACTCCACTAGCATACAGAACTCCCGTGAACTGCATCGCTCTTGAGCAAGGACGCAGAACGAACATAAGCTGCGCATCCTAGAGTCAGGCTACACAAAGCCCTCCTATTGCGAATGCTTACTCCCAGGCTACAGAATTCTTCCAAGCTGCTTTATTCCACACCTCT
This sequence comes from Sylvilagus floridanus, assembly GCA_949820135.1. Classification (NCBI taxonomy): domain Eukaryota; kingdom Metazoa; phylum Chordata; class Mammalia; order Lagomorpha; family Leporidae; genus Sylvilagus; species Sylvilagus floridanus. The sequence goes on from OX463233.1 coordinate 84,051,903, forward strand.
GATACAGAACTCTTGTACCCTGCATCTCACCACACTCAGGTTACAGTACGCTCTCTCTCCTAGCTTCAGGCTACTGACTTTGCGTGTATTGTGTAAGCCTATTCCCAGGCTACAGAACGCTGAAACAGCTTCGCACACCACTAGCATACAGAACTCCCGTGAACTGCATCTCTCTAGAGCAAGGACACAGAACGCCCATAAGCTGCGCATCCTATTGCCTATTCGCAGGCTACAGAACTCTTACAAACTGCTTCGTTCCACACCTCCGATACAGAACTCATGTATGCTGCATCTGGCTAAGCTCAGGTTACAGAACTCCTGTAAGCTCTGTCTCCTTCCTTCAGGCTACTGACTTTCCGCACATTGTGTAAGCCTATTCCCAGGCTACCGAACACTGAAACAGCTTTGCACTCCACTAGCATACAGAAATCCTGTGAATTGCATCACTACAGTTGCTACGCAGACGGCCCATAGTCTTGGTTTCCTACAGTCAGGCTACACAAATCCCGCGCATTGCGAATGCTTACTCCCAGGCTACAGAACTCTTCCAAGCTGCTTTATTCCACACCTCTGATACAGAACTCATGTACCCTGCATCTCACCACACTCAGGTTACAGTAAGCTCTCTCTATTAGCTTCAGGCTACTGACTTTGCGCGTTTTGTGTAAGCCTATTCCCAGGCTAGAGAACGCTGAAACAGCTTCGCACACCGCTAGCATACAGAACTCCCGTGAACTGCATCTCTCTAGAGCAAGGACGCAGAACGCCCTTAAGCTGCGCATCCTAGAGTCAGGCTACAGAAATCCCGCATATTGCGAATGCCTACTCCCAGGCTACAGAACTCTTCCAAACTGCTTACCTCCACATTTCTGAAACAGAATTCATGTACGCTGCATCTGACCAAACTCAGCTTATAGAATTCCTGTAAGCTCTGTCTTCTACCCTCAGGCTACCAACTTTCCGCACATTGTGTCAGACTACAGAACGCTGAAATAGCTTCGCACTCCACTAGCATACAGAACTCCCGTGAACTGCATCGCTCTTGAGCAAGGACGCAGAACGAACATAAGCTGCGCATCCTAGAGTCAGGCTACACAAAGCCCTCCTATTGCGAATGCTTACTCCCAGGCTACAGAATTCTTCCAAGCTGCTTTATTCCACACCTCTGATACAGAACTCTTGTACCCTGCATCTCACCACACTCAGGTTACAGTACGCTCTCTCTCCTAGCTTCAGGCTACTGACTTTGCGTGTATTGTGTAAGCCTATTCCCAGGCTACAGAACGCTGAAACAGCTTCGCACACCACTAGCATACAGAACTCCCGTGAACTGCATCTCTCTAGAGCAAGGACACAGAACGCCCATAAGCTGCGCATCCTATTGCCTATTCGCAGGCTACAGAACTCTTACAAACTGCTTCATTCCTCACCTCCGATACAGAACTCATGTATGCTGCATCTGGCTAAGCTCAGGTTACAGAACTCCTGTAAGCTCTGTCTCCTTCCTTCAGGCTACTGACTTTCCGCACATTGTGTAAGCCTATTCCCAGGCTACCGAACACTGAAACAGCTTTGCACTCCACTAGCATACAGAAATCCTGTGAATTGCATCACTACAGTTGCTACGCAGACGGCCCATAATCTTGGTTTCCTACAGTCAGGCTACACAAATCCCGCGCATTGCGAATGCTTACTCCCAGGCTACAGAACTCTTCCAAGCTGCTTTATTCCACACCTCTGATACAGAACTCATGTACCCTGCATCTCACCACACTCAGGTTACAGTAAGCTCTCTCTATTAGCTTCAGGCTACTGACTTTGCGCGTTTTGTGTAAGCCTATTCCCAGGCTAGAGAACGCTGAAACAGCTTCGCACACCGCTAGCATACAGAACTCCCGTGAACTGCATCTCTCTAGAGCAAGGACGCAGAACGCCCTTAAGCTGCGCATCCTAGAGTCAGGCTACAGAAATCCCGCATATTGCGAATGCCTACTCCCAGGCTACAGAACTCTTCCAAACTGCTTACCTCCACATTTCTGAAACAGAATTCATGTACGCTGCATCTGACCAAACTCAGCTTATAGAATTCCTGTAAACTCTGTCTTCTACCCTCAGGCTACCAACTTTCCGCACATTGTGTCAGACTACAGAACGCTGAAATAGCTTCGCACTCCACTAGCATACAGAACTCCCGTGAACTGCATCGCTCTTGAGCAAGGACGCAGAACGAACATAAGCTGCGCATCCTAGAGTCAGGCTACACAAAGCCCTCCTATTGCGAATGCTTACTCCCAGGCTACAGAATTCTTCCAAGCTGCTTTATTCCACACCTCTGATACAGAACTCTTGTACCCTGCATCTCACCACACTCAGGTTACAGTACGCTCTCTCTCCTAGCTTCAGGCTACTGACTTTGCGTGTATTGTGTAAGCCTATTCCCAGGCTACAGAACGCTGAAACAGCTTCGCACACCACTAGCACACAGAACTCCCGTGAACTGCATCTCTCTAGAGCAAGGACACAGAACGCCCATAAGCTGCGCATCCTATTGCCTATTCGCAGGCTACAGAACTCTTACAAACTGCTTCGTTCCACACCTCCGATACAGAACTCATGTATGCTGCATCTGGCTAAGCTCAGGTTACAGAACTCCTGTAAGCTCTGTCTCCTTCCTTCAGGCTACTGACTTTCCGCACATTGTGTAAGCCTATTCCCAGGCTACCGAACACTGAAACAGCTTTGCACTCCACTAGCATACAGAAATCCTGTGAATTGCATCACTACAGTTGCTACGCAGACGGCCCATAGTCTTGGTTTCCTACAGTCAGGCTACACAAATCCCGCGCATTGCGAATGCTTACTCCCAGGCTACAGAACTCTTCCAAGCTGCTTTATTCCACACCTCTGATACAGAACTCATGTACCCTGCATCTCACCACACTCAGGTTACAGTAAGCTCTCTCTATTAGCTTCAGGCTACTGACTTTGCGCGTTTTGTGTAAGCCTATTCCCAGGCTAGAGAACGCTGAAACAGCTTCGCACACCGCTAGCATACAGAACTCCCGTGAACTGCATCTCTCTAGAGCAAGGACGCAGAACGCCCTTAAGCTGCGCATCCTAGAGTCAGGCTACAGAAATCCCGCATATTGCGAATGCCTACTCCCAGGCTACAGAACTCTTCCAAACTGCTTACCTCCACATTTCTGAAACAGAATTCATGTACGCTGCATCTGACCAAACTCAGCTTATAGAATTCCTGTAAGCTCTGTCTTCTACCCTCAGGCTACCAACTTTCCGCACATTGTGTCAGACTACAGAACGCTGAAATAGCTTCGCACTCCACTAGCATACAGAACTCCCGTGAACTGCATCGCTCTTGAGCAAGGACGCAGAACGAACATAAGCTGCGCATCCTAGAGTCAGGCTACACAAAGCCCTCCTATTGCGAATGCTTACTCCCAGGCTACAGAATTCTTCCAAGCTGCTTTATTCCACACCTCTGATACAGAACTCTTGTACCCTGCATCTCACCACACTCAGGTTACAGTACGCTCTCTCTCCTAGCTTCAGGCTACTGACTTTGCGTGTATTGTGTAAGCCTATTCCCAGGCTACAGAACGCTGAAACAGCTTCGCACACCACTAGCATACAGAACTCCCGTGAACTGCATCTCTCTAGAGCAAGGACACAGAACGCCCATAAGCTGCGCATCCTATTGCCTATTCGCAGGCTACAGAACTCTTACAAACTGCTTCATTCCTCACCTCCGATACAGAACTCATGTATGCTGCATCTGGCTAAGCTCAGGTTACAGAACTCCTGTAAGCTCTGTCTCCTTCCTTCAGGCTACTGACTTTCCGCACATTGTGTAAGCCTATTCCCAGGCTACCGACACTGAAACAGCTTTGCACTCCACTAGCATACAGAAATCCTGTGAATTGCATCACTACAGTTGCTACGCAGACGGCCCATAATCTTGGTTTCCTACAGTCAGGCTACACAAATCCCGCGCATTGCGAATGCTTACTCCCAGGCTACAGAACTCTTCCAAGCTGCTTTATTCCACACCTCTGATACAGAACTCATGTACCCTGCATCTCACCACACTCAGGTTACAGTAAGCTCTCTCTATTAGCTTCAGGCTACTGACTTTGCGCGTTTTGTGTAAGCCTATTCCCAGGCTAGAGAACGCTGAAACAGCTTCGCACACCGCTAGCATACAGAACTCCCGTGAACTGCATCTCTCTAGAGCAAGGACGCAGAACGCCCTTAAGCTGCGCATCCTAGAGTCAGGCTACAGAAATCCCGCATATTGCGAATGCCTACTCCCAGGCTACAGAACTCTTCCAAACTGCTTACCTCCACATTTCTGAAACAGAATTCATGTACGCTGCATCTGACCAAACTCAGCTTATAGAATTCCTGTAAACTCTGTCTTCTACCCTCAGGCTACCAACTTTCCGCACATTGTGTCAGACTACAGAACGCTGAAATAGCTTCGCACTCCACTAGCATACAGAACTCCCGTGAACTGCATCGCTCTTGAGCAAGGACGCAGAACGAACATAAGCTGCGCATCCTAGAGTCAGGCTACACAAAGCCCTCCTATTGCGAATGCTTACTCCCAGGCTACAGAATTCTTCCAAGCTGCTTTATTCCACACCTCTGATACAGAACTCTTGTACCCTGCATCTCACCACACTCAGGTTACAGTACGCTCTCTCTCCTAGCTTCAGGCTACTGACTTTGCGTGTATTGTGTAAGCCTATTCCCAGGCTACAGAACGCTGAAACAGCTTCGCACACCACTAGCGTACAGAACTCCCGTGAACTGCATCTCTCTAGAGCAAGGACACAGAACGCCCATAAGCTGCGCATCCTATTGCCTATTCGCAGGCTACAGAACTCTTACAAACTGCTTCGTTCCTCACCTCCGATACAGAACTCATGTATGCTGCATCTGGCTAAGCTCAGGTTACAGAACTCCTGTAAGCTCTGTCTCCTTCCTTCAGGCTACTGACTTTCCGCACATTGTGTAAGCCTATTCCCAGGCTACCGAACACTGAAACAGCTTTGCACTCCACTAGCATACAGAAATCCTGTGAATTGCATCACTACAGTTGCTACGCAGACGGCCCATAGTCTTGGTTTCCTACAGTCAGGCTACACAAATCCCGCGCATTGCGAATGCTTACTCCCAGGCTACAGAACTCTTCCAAGCTGCTTTATTCCACACCTCTGATACAGAACTCATGTACCCTGCATCTCACCACACTCAGGTTACAGTAAGCTCTCTCTATTAGCTTCAGGCTACTGACTTTGCGCGTTTTGTGTAAGCCTATTCCCAGGCTAGAGAACGCTGAAACAGCTTCGCACACCGCTAGCATACAGAACTCCCGTGAACTGCATCTCTCTAGAGCAAGGACGCAGAACGCCCTTAAGCTGCGCATCCTAGAGTCAGGCTACAGAAATCCCGCATATTGCGAATGCCTACTCCCAGGCTACAGAACTCTTCCAAACTGCTTACCTCCACATTTCTGAAACAGAATTCATGTACGCTGCATCTGACCAAACTCAGCTTATAGAATTCCTGTAAACTCTGTCTTCTACCCTCAGGCTACCAACTTTCCGCACATTGTGTCAGACTACAGAACGCTGAAATAGCTTCGCACTCCACTAGCATACAGAACTCCCGTGAACTGCATCGCTCTTGAGCAAGGACGCAGAACGAACATAAGCTGCGCATCCTAGAGTCAGGCTACACAAAGCCCTCCTATTGCGAATGCTTACTCCCAGGCTACAGAATTCTTCCAAGCTGCTTTATTCCACACCTCTGATACAGAACTCTTGTACCCTGCATCTCACCACACTCAGGTTACAGTACGCTCTCTCTCCTAGCTTCAGGCTACTGACTTTGCGTGTATTGTGTAAGCCTATTCCCAGGCTACAGAACGCTGAAACAGCTTCGCACACCACTAGCATACAGAACTCCCGTGAACTGCATCTCTCTAGAGCAAGGACACAGAACGCCCATAAGCTGCGCATCCTATTGCCTATTCGCAGGCTACAGAACTCTTACAAACTGCTTCATTCCTCACCTCCGATACAGAACTCATGTATGCTGCATCTGGCTAAGCTCAGGTTACAGAACTCCTGTAAGCTCTGTCTCCTTCCTTCAGGCTACTGACTTTCCGCACATTGTGTAAGCCTATTCCCAGGCTACCGAACACTGAAACAGCTTTGCACTCCACTAGCATACAGAAATCCTGTGAATTGCATCACTACAGTTGCTACGCAGACGGCCCATAGTCTTGGTTTCCTACAGTCAGGCTACACAAATCCCGCGCATTGCGAATGCTTACTCCCAGGCTACAGAACTCTTCCAAGCTGCTTTATTCCACACCTCTGATACAGAACTCATGTACCCTGCATCTCACCACACTCAGGTTACAGTAAGCTCTCTCTATTAGCTTCAGGCTACTGACTTTGCGCGTTTTGTGTAAGCCTATTCCCAGGCTAGAGAACGCTGAAACAGCTTCGCACACCGCTAGCATACAGAACTCCCGTGAACTGCATCTCTCTAGAGCAAGGACGCAGAACGCCCTTAAGCTGCGCATCCTAGAGTCAGGCTACAGAAATCCCGCATATTGCGAATGCCTACTCCCAGGCTACAGAACTCTTCCAAACTGCTTACCTCCACATTTCTGAAACAGAATTCATGTACGCTGCATCTGACCAAACTCAGCTTATAGAATTCCTGTAAGCTCTGTCTTCTACCCTCAGGCTACCAACTTTCCGCACATTGTGTCAGACTACAGAACGCTGAAATAGCTTCGCACTCCACTAGCATACAGAACTCCCGTGAACTGCATCGCTCTTGAGCAAGGACGCAGAACGAACATAAGCTGCGCATCCTAGAGTCAGGCTACACAAAGCCCTCCTATTGCGAATGCTTACTCCCAGGCTACAGAATTCTTCCAAGCTGCTTTATTCCACACCTCTGATACAGAACTCTTGTACCCTGCATCTCACCACACTCAGGTTACAGTACGCTCTCTCTCCTAGCTTCAGGCTACTGACTTTGCGTGTATTGTGTAAGCCTATTCCCAGGCTACAGAACGCTGAAACAGCTTCGCACACCACTAGCACACAGAACTCCCGTGAACTGCATCTCTCTAGAGCAAGGACACAGAACGCCCATAAGCTGCGCATCCTATTGCCTATTCGCAGGCTACAGAACTCTTACAAACTGCTTCGTTCCACACCTCCGATACAGAACTCATGTATGCTGCATCTGGCTAAGCTCAGGTTACAGAACTCCTGTAAGCTCTGTCTCCTTCCTTCAGGCTACTGACTTTCCGCACATTGTGTAAGCCTATTCCCAGGCTACCGAACACTGAAACAGCTTTGCACTCCACTAGCATACAGAAATCCTGTGAATTGCATCACTACAGTTGCTACGCAGACGGCCCATAATCTTGGTTTCCTACAGTCAGGCTACACAAATCCCGCGCATTGCGAATGCTTACTCCCAGGCTACAGAACTCTTCCAAGCTGCTTTATTCCACACCTCTGATACAGAACTCATGTACCCTGCATCTCACCACACTCAGGTTACAGTAAGCTCTCTCTATTAGCTTCAGGCTACTGACTTTGCGCGTTTTGTGTAAGCCTATTCCCAGGCTAGAGAACGCTGAAACAGCTTCGCACACCGCTAGCATACAGAACTCCCGTGAACTGCATCTCTCTAGAGCAAGGACGCAGAACGCCCTTAAGCTGCGCATCCTAGAGTCAGGCTACAGAAATCCCGCATATTGCGAATGCCTACTCCCAGGCTACAGAACTCTTCCAAACTGCTTACCTCCACATTTCTGAAACAGAATTCATGTACGCTGCATCTGACCAAACTCAGCTTATAGAATTCCTGTAAGCTCTGTCTTCTACCCTCAGGCTACCAACTTTCCGCACATTGTGTCAGACTACAGAACGCTGAAATAGCTTCGCACTCCACTAGCATACAGAACTCCCGTGAACTGCATCGCTCTTGAGCAAGGACGCAGAACGAACATAAGCTGCGCATCCTAGAGTCAGGCTACACAAAGCCCTCCTATTGCGAATGCTTACTCCCAGGCTACAGAATTCTTCCAAGCTGCTTTATTCCACACCTCTGATACAGAACTCTTGTACCCTGCATCTCACCACACTCAGGTTACAGTACGCTCTCTCTCCTAGCTTCAGGCTACTGACTTTGCGTGTATTGTGTAAGCGTATTCCCAGGCTACAGAACGCTGAAACAGCTTCGCACACCACTAGCACACAGAACTCCCGTGAACTGCATCTCTCTAGAGCAAGGACACAGAACGCCCATAAGCTGCGCATCCTATTGCCTATTCGCAGGCTACAGAACTCTTACAAACTGCTTCGTTCCACACCTCCGATACAGAACTCATGTATACTGCATCTGGCTAAGCTCAGGTTACAGAACTCCTGTAAGCTCTGTCTCCTTCCTTCAGGCTACTGACTTTCCGCACATTGTGTAAGCCTATTCCCAGGCTACCGAACACTGAAACAGCTTTGCACTCCACTAGCATACAGAAATCCTGTGAATTGCATCACTACAGTTGCTACGCAGACGGCCCATAATCTTGGTTTCCTACAGTCAGGCTACACAAGTCCCGCGCATTGCGAATGCTTACTCCCAGGCTACAGAACTCTTCCAAGCTGCTTTATTCCACACCTCTGATACAGAACTCATGTACCCTGCATCTCACCACACTCAGGTTACAGTAAGCTCTCTCTATTAGCTTCAGGCTACTGACTTTGCGCGTTTTGTGTAAGCCTATTCCCAGGCTAGAGAACGCTGAAACAGCTTCGCACACCGCTAGCATACAGAACTCCCGTGAACTGCATCTCTCTAGAGCAAGGACGCAGAACGCCCTTAAGCTGCGCATCCTAGAGTCAGGCTACAGAAATCCCGCATATTGCGAATGCCTACTCCCAGGCTACAGAACTCTTCCAAACTGCTTACCTCCACATTTCTGAAACAGAATTCATGTACGCTGCATCTGACCAAACTCAGCTTATAGAATTCCTGTAAGCTCTGTCTTCTACCCTCAGGCTACCAACTTTCCGCACATTGTGTCAGACTACAGAACGCTGAAATAGCTTCGCACTCCACTAGCATACAGAACTCCCGTGAACTGCATCGCTCTTGAGCAAGGACGCAGAACGAACATAAGCTGCGCATCCTAGAGTCAGGCTACACAAAGCCCTCCTATTGCGAATGCTTACTCCCAGGCTACAGAATTCTTCCAAGCTGCTTTATTCCACACCTCTGATACAGAACTCTTGTACCCTGCATCTCACCACACTCAGGTTACAGTACGCTCTCTCTCCTAGCTTCAGGCTACTGACTTTGCGTGTATTGTGTAAGCCTATTCCCAGGCTACAGAACGCTGAAACAGCTTCGCACACCACTAGCGTACAGAACTCCCGTGAACTGCATCTCTCTAGAGCAAGGACACAGAACGCCCATAAGCTGCGCATCCTATTGCCTATTCGCAGGCTACAGAACTCTTACAAACTGCTTCGTTCCTCACCTCCGATACAGAACTCATGTATGCTGCATCTGGCTAAGCTCAGGTTACAGAACTCCTGTAAGCTCTGTCTCCTTCCTTCAGGCTACTGACTTTCCGCACATTGTGTAAGCCTATTCCCAGGCTACCGAACACTGAAACAGCTTTGCACTCCACTAGCATACAGAAATCCTGTGAATTGCATCACTACAGTTGCTACGCAGACGGCCCATAATCTTGGTTTCCTACAGTCAGGCTACACAAATCCCGCGCATTGCGAATGCTTACTCCCAGGCTACAGAACTCTTCCAAGCTGCTTTATTCCACACCTCTGATACAGAACTCATGTACCCTGCATCTCACCACACTCAGGTTACAGTAAGCTCTCTCTATTAGCTTCAGGCTACTGACTTTGCGCGTTTTGTGTAAGCCTATTCCCAGGCTAGAGAACGCTGAAACAGCTTCGCACACCGCTAGCATACAGAACTCCCGTGAACTGCATCTCTCTAGAGCAAGGACGCAGAACGCCCTTAAGCTGCGCATCCTAGAGTCAGGCTACAGAAATCCCGCATATTGCGAATGCCTACTCCCAGGCTACAGAACTCTTCCAAACTGCTTACCTCCACATTTCTGAAACAGAATTCATGTACGCTGCATCTGACCAAACTCAGCTTATAGAATTCCTGTAAGCTCTGTCTTCTACCCTCAGGCTACCAACTTTCCGCACATTGTGTCAGACTACAGAACGCTGAAATAGCTTCGCACTCCACTAGCATACAGAACTCCCGTGAACTGCATCGCTCTTGAGCAAGGACGCAGAACGAACATAAGCTGCGCATCCTAGAGTCAGGCTACACAAAGCCCTCCTATTGCGAATGCTTACTCCCAGGCTACAGAATTCTTCCAAGCTGCTTTATTCCACACCTCTGATACAGAACTCTTGTACCCTGCATCTCACCACACTCAGGTTACAGTACGCTCTCTCTCCTAGCTTCAGGCTACTGACTTTGCGTGTATTGTGTAAGCCTATTCCCAGGCTACAGAACGCTGAAACAGCTTCGCACACCACTAGCGTACAGAACTCCCGTGAACTGCATCTCTCTAGAGCAAGGACACAGAACGCCCATAAGCTGCGCATCCTATTGCCTATTCGCAGGCTACAGAACTCTTACAAACTGCTTCGTTCCTCACCTCCGATACAGAACTCATGTATGCTGCATCTGGCTAAGCTCAGGTTACAGAACTCCTGTAAGCTCTGTCTCCTTCCTTCAGGCTACTGACTTTCCGCACATTGTGTAAGCCTATTCCCAGGCTACCGAACACTGAAACAGCTTTGCACTCCACTAGCATACAGAAATCCTGTGAATTGCATCACTACAGTTGCTACGCAGACGGCCCATAGTCTTGGTTTCCTACAGTCAGGCTACACAAATCCCGCGCATTGCGAATGCTTACTCCCAGGCTACAGAACTCTTCCAAGCTGCTTTATTCCACACCTCTGATACAGAACTCATGTACCCTGCATCTCACCACACTCAGGTTACAGTAAGCTCTCTCTATTAGCTTCAGGCTACTGACTTTGCGCGTTTTGTGTAAGCCTATTCCCAGGCTAGAGAACGCTGAAACAGCTTCGCACACCGCTAGCATACAGAACTCCCGTGAACTGCATCTCTCTTAGAGCAAGGACGCAGAACGCCCTTAAGCTGCGCATCCTAGAGTCAGGCTACAGAAATCCCGCATATTGCGAATGCCTACTCCCAGGCTACAGAACTCTTCCAAACTGCTTACCTCCACATTTCTGAAACAGAATTCATGTACGCTGCATCTGACCAAACTCAGCTTATAGAATTCCTGTAAGCTCTGTCTTCTACCCTCAGGCTACCAACTTTCCGCACATTGTGTCAGACTACAGAACGCTGAAATAGCTTCGCACTCCACTAGCATACAGAACTCCCGTGAACTGCATCGCTCTTGAGCAAGGACGCAGAACGAACATAAGCTGCGCATCCTAGAGTCAGGCTACACAAAGCCCTCCTATTGCGAATGCTTACTCCCAGGCTACAGAATTCTTCCAAGCTGCTTTATTCCACACCTCTGATACAGAACTCTTGTACCCTGCATCTCACCACACTCAGGTTACAGTACGCTCTCTCTCCTAGCTTCAGGCTACTGACTTTGCGTGTATTGTGTAAGCCTATTCCCAGGCTACAGAACGCTGAAACAGCTTCGCACACCACTAGCATACAGAACTCCCGTGAACTGCATCTCTCTAGAGCAAGGACACAGAACGCCCATAAGCTGCGCATCCTATTGCCTATTCGCAGGCTACAGAACTCTTACAAACTGCTTCGTTCCTCACCTCCGATACAGAACTCATGTATGCTGCATCTGGCTAAGCTCAGGTTACAGAACTCCTGTAAGCTCTGTCTCCTTCCTTCAGGCTACTGACTTTCCGCACATTGTGTAAGCCTATTCCCAGGCTACCGAACACTGAAACAGCTTTGCACTCCACTAGCATACAGAAATCCTGTGAATTGCATCACTACAGTTGCTACGCAGACGGCCCATAGTCTTGGTTTCCTACAGTCAGGCTACACAAATCCCGCGCATTGCGAATGCTTACTCCCAGGCTACAGAACTCTTCCAAGCTGCTTTATTCCACACCTCTGATACAGAACTCATGTACCCTGCATCTCACCACACTCAGGTTACAGTAAGCTCTCTCTATTAGCTTCAGGCTACTGACTTTGCGCGTTTTGTGTAAGCCTATTCCCAGGCTAGAGAACGCTGAAACAGCTTCGCACACCGCTAGCATACAGAACTCCCGTGAACTGCATCTCTCTAGAGCAAGGACGCAGAACGCCCTTAAGCTGCGCATCCTAGAGTCAGGCTACAGAAATCCCGCATATTGCGAATGCCTACTCCCAGGCTACAGAACTCTTCCAAACTGCTTACCTCCACATTTCTGAAACAGAATTCATGTACGCTGCATCTGACCAAACTCAGCTTATAGAATTCCTGTAAGCTCTGTCTTCTACCCTCAGGCTACCAACTTTCCGCACATTGTGTCAGACTACAGAACGCTGAAATAGCTTCGCACTCCACTAGCATACAGAACTCCCGTGAACTGCATCGCTCTTGAGCAAGGACGCAGAACGAACATAAGCTGCGCATCCTAGAGTCAGGCTACACAAAGCCCTCCTATTGCGAATGCTTACTCCCAGGCTACAGAATTCTTCCAAGCTGCTTTATTCCACACCTCTGATACAGAACTCTTGTACCCTGCATCTCACCACACTCAGGTTACAGTACGCTCTCTCTCCTAGCTTCAGGCTACTGACTTTGCGTGTATTGTGTAAGCCTATTCCCAGGCTACAGAACGCTGAAACAGCTTCGCACACCACTAGCGTACAGAACTCCCGTGAACTGCATCTCTCTAGAGCAAGGACACAGAACGCCCATAAGCTGCGCATCCTATTGCCTATTCGCAGGCTACAGAACTCTTACAAACTGCTTCGTTCCTCACCTCCGATACAGAACTCATGTATGCTGCATCTGGCTAAGCTCAGGTTACAGAACTCCTGTAAGCTCTGTCTCCTTCCTTCAGGCTACTGACTTTCCGCACATTGTGTAAGCCTATTCCCAGGCTACCGAACACTGAAACAGCTTTGCACTCCACTAGCATACAGAAATCCTGTGAATTGCATCACTACAGTTGCTACGCAGACGGCCCATAGTCTTGGTTTCCTACAGTCAGGCTACACAAATCCCGCGCATTGCGAATGCTTACTCCCAGGCTACAGAACTCTTCCAAGCTGCTTTATTCCACACCTCTGATACAGAACTCATGTACCCTGCATCTCACCACACTCAGGTTACAGTAAGCTCTCTCTATTAGCTTCAGGCTACTGACTTTGCGCGTTTTGTGTAAGCCTATTCCCAGGCTAGAGAACGCTGAAACAGCTTCGCACACCGCTAGCATACAGAACTCCCGTGAACTGCATCTCTCTAGAGCAAGGACGCAGAACGCCCTTAAGCTGCGCATCCTAGAGTCAGGCTACAGAAATCCCGCATATTGCGAATGCCTACTCCCAGGCTACAGAACTCTTCCAAACTGCTTACCTCCACATTTCTGAAACAGAATTCATGTACGCTGCATCTGACCAAACTCAGCTTATAGAATTCCTGTAAGCTCTGTCTTCTACCCTCAGGCTACCAACTTTCCGCACATTGTGTCAGACTACAGAACGCTGAAATAGCTTCGCACTCCACTAGCATACAGAACTCCCGTGAACTGCATCGCTCTTGAGCAAGGACGCAGAACGAACATAAGCTGCGCATCCTAGAGTCAGGCTACACAAAGCCCTCCTATTGCGAATGCTTACTCCCAGGCTACAGAATTCTTCCAAGCTGCTTTATTCCACACCTCTGATACAGAACTCTTGTACCCTGCATCTCACCACACTCAGGTTACAGTACGCTCTCTCTCCTAGCTTCAGGCTACTGACTTTGCGTGTATTGTGTAAGCGTATTCCCAGGCTACAGAACGCTGAAACAGCTTCGCACACCACTAGCACACAGAACTCCCGTGAACTGCATCTCTCTAGAGCAAGGACACAGAACGCCCATAAGCTGCGCATCCTATTGCCTATTCGCAGGCTACAGAACTCTTACAAACTGCTTCGTTCCACACCTCCGATACAGAACTCATGTATACTGCATCTGGCTAAGCTCAGGTTACAGAACTCCTGTAAGCTCTGTCTCCTTCCTTCAGGCTACTGACTTTCCGCACATTGTGTAAGCCTATTCCCAGGCTACCGAACACTGAAACAGCTTTGCACTCCACTAGCATACAGAAATCCTGTGAATTGCATCACTACAGTTGCTACGCAGACGGCCCATAATCTTGGTTTCCTACAGTCAGGCTACACAAATCCCGCGCATTGCGAATGCTTACTCCCAGGCTACAGAACTCTTCCAAGCTGCTTTATTCCACACCTCTGATACAGAACTCATGTACCCTGCATCTCACCACACTCAGGTTACAGTAAGCTCTCTCTATTAGCTTCAGGCTACTGACTTTGCGCGTTTTGTGTAAGCCTATTCCCAGGCTAGAGAACGCTGAAACAGCTTCGCACACCGCTAGCATACAGAACTCCCGTGAACTGCATCTCTCTAGAGCAAGGACGCAGAACGCCCTTAAGCTGCGCATCCTAGAGTCAGGCTACAGAAATCCCGCATATTGCGAATGCCTACTCCCAGGCTACAGAACTCTTCCAAACTGCTTACCTCCACATTTCTGAAACAGAATTCATGTACGCTGCATCTGACCAAACTCAGCTTATAGAATTCCTGTAAGCTCTGTCTTCTACCCTCAGGCTACCAACTTTCCGCACATTGTGTCAGACTACAGAACGCTGAAATAGCTTCGCACTCCACTAGCATACAGAACTCCCGTGAACTGCATCGCTCTTGAGCAAGGACGCAGAACGAACATAAGCTGCGCATCCTAGAGTCAGGCTACACAAAGCCCTCCTATTGCGAATGCTTACTCCCAGGCTACAGAATTCTTCCAAGCTGCTTTATTCCACACCTCTGATACAGAACTCTTGTACCCTGCATCTCACCACACTCAGGTTACAGTACGCTCTCTCTCCTAGCTTCAGGCTACTGACTTTGCGTGTATTGTGTAAGCCTATTCCCAGGCTACAGAACGCTGAAACAGCTTCGCACACCACTAGCGTACAGAACTCCCGTGAACTGCATCTCTCTAGAGCAAGGACACAGAACGCCCATAAGCTGCGCATCCTATTGCCTATTCGCAGGCTACAGAACTCTTACAAACTGCTTCGTTCCTCACCTCCGATACAGAACTCATGTATGCTGCATCTGGCTAAGCTCAGGTTACAGAACTCCTGTAAGCTCTGTCTCCTTCCTTCAGGCTACTGACTTTCCGCACATTGTGTAAGCCTATTCCCAGGCTACCGAACACTGAAACAGCTTTGCACTCCACTAGCATACAGAAATCCTGTGAATTGCATCACTACAGTTGCTACGCAGACGGCCCATAGTCTTGGTTTCCTACAGTCAGGCTACACAAATCCCGCGCATTGCGAATGCTTACTCCCAGGCTACAGAACTCTTCCAAGCTGCTTTATTCCACACCTCTGATACAGAACTCATGTACCCTGCATCTCACCACACTCAGGTTACAGTAAGCTCTCTCTATTAGCTTCAGGCTACTGACTTTGCGCGTTTTGTGTAAGCCTATTCCCAGGCTAGAGAACGCTGAAACAGCTTTGCACACCGCTAGCATACAGAACTCCCGTGAACTGCATCTCTCTAGAGCAAGGACGCAGAACGCCCTTAAGCTGCGCATCCTAGAGTCAGGCTACAGAAATCCCGCATATTGCGAATGCCTACTCCCAGGCTACAGAACTCTTCCAAACTGCTTACCTCCACATTTCTGAAACAGAATTCATGTACGCTGCATCTGACCAAACTCAGCTTATAGAATTCCTGTAAGCTCTGTCTTCTACCCTCAGGCTACCAACTTTCCGCACATTGTGTCAGACTACAGAACGCTGAAATAGCTTCGCACTCCACTAGCATACAGAACTCCCGTGAACTGCATCGCTCTTGAGCAAGGACGCAGAACGAACATAAGCTGCGCATCCTAGAGTCAGGCTACACAAAGCCCTCCTATTGCGAATGCTTACTCCCAGGCTACAGAATTCTTCCAAGCTGCTTTATTCCACACCTCTGATACAGAACTCTTGTACCCTGCATCTCACCACACTCAGGTTACAGTACGCTCTCTCTCCTAGCTTCAGGCTACTGACTTTGCGTGTATTGTGTAAGCCTATTCCCAGGCTACAGAACGCTGAAACAGCTTCGCACACCACTAGCGTACAGAACTCCCGTGAACTGCATCTCTCTAGAGCAAGGACACAGAACGCCCATAAGCTGCGCATCCTATTGCCTATTCGCAGGCTACAGAACTCTTACAAACTGCTTCGTTCCTCACCTCCGATACAGAACTCATGTATGCTGCATCTGGCTAAGCTCAGGTTACAGAACTCCTGTAAGCTCTGTCTCCTTCCTTCAGGCTACTGACTTTCCGCACATTGTGTAAGCCTATTCCCAGGCTACCGAACACTGAAACAGCTTTGCACTCCACTAGCATACAGAAATCCTGTGAATTGCATCACTACAGTTGCTACGCAGACGGCCCATAGTCTTGGTTTCCTACAGTCAGGCTACACAAATCCCGCGCATTGCGAATGCTTACTCCCAGGCTACAGAACTCTTCCAAGCTGCTTTATTCCACACCTCTGATACAGAACTCATGTACCCTGCATCTCACCACACTCAGGTTACAGTAAGCTCTCTCTATTAGCTTCAGGCTACTGACTTTGCGCGTTTTGTGTAAGCCTATTCCCAGGCTAGAGAACGCTGAAACAGCTTCGCACACCGCTAGCATACAGAACTCCCGTGAACTGCATCTCTCTAGAGCAAGGACGCAGAACGCCCTTAAGCTGCGCATCCTAGAGTCAGGCTACAGAAATCCCGCATATTGCGAATGCCTACTCCCAGGCTACAGAACTCTTCCAAACTGCTTACCTCCACATTTCTGAAACAGAATTCATGTACGCTGCATCTGACCAAACTCAGCTTATAGAATTCCTGTAAGCTCTGTCTTCTACCCTCAGGCTACCAACTTTCCGCACATTGTGTCAGACTACAGAACGCTGAAATAGCTTCGCACTCCACTAGCATACAGAACTCCCGTGAACTGCATCGCTCTTGAGCAAGGACGCAGAACGAACATAAGCTGCGCATCCTAGAGTCAGGCTACACAAAGCCCTCCTATTGCGAATGCTTACTCCCAGGCTACAGAATTCTTCCAAGCTGCTTTATTCCACACCTCTGATACAGAACTCTTGTACCCTGCATCTCACCACACTCAGGTTACAGTACGCTCTCTCTCCTAGCTTCAGGCTACTGACTTTGCGTGTATTGTGTAAGCCTATTCCCAGGCTACAGAACGCTGAAACAGCTTCGCACACCACTAGCGTACAGAACTCCCGTGAACTGCATCTCTCTAGAGCAAGGACACAGAACGCCCATAAGCTGCGCATCCTATTGCCTATTCGCAGGCTACAGAACTCTTACAAACTGCTTCGTTCCTCACCTCCGATACAGAACTCATGTATGCTGCATCTGGCTAAGCTCAGGTTACAGAACTCCTGTAAGCTCTGTCTCCTTCCTTCAGGCTACTGACTTTCCGCACATTGTGTAAGCCTATTCCCAGGCTACCGAACACTGAAACAGCTTTGCACTCCACTAGCATACAGAAATCCTGTGAATTGCATCACTACAGTTGCTACGCAGACGGCCCATAGTCTTGGTTTCCTACAGTCAGGCTACACAAATCCCGCGCATTGCGAATGCTTACTCCCAGGCTACAGAACTCTTCCAAGCTGCTTTATTCCACACCTCTGATACAGAACTCATGTACCCTGCATCTCACCACACTCAGGTTACAGTAAGCTCTCTCTATTAGCTTCAGGCTACTGACTTTGCGCGTTTTGTGTAAGCCTATTCCCAGGCTAGAGAACGCTGAAACAGCTTCGCACACCGCTAGCATACAGAACTCCCGTGAACTGCATCTCTCTAGAGCAAGGACGCAGAACGCCCTTAAGCTGCGCATCCTAGAGTCAGGCTACAGAAATCCCGCATATTGCGAATGCCTACTCCTAGGCTACAGAACTCTTCCAAACTGCTTACCTCCACATTTCTGAAACAGAATTCATGTACGCTGCATCTGACCAAACTCAGCTTATAGAATTCCTGTAAGCTCTGTCTTCTACCCTCAGGCTACCAACTTTCCGCACATTGTGTCAGACTACAGAACGCTGAAATAGCTTCGCACTCCACTAGCATACAGAACTCCCGTGAACTGCATCGCTCTTGAGCAAGGACGCAGAACGAACATAAGCTGCGCATCCTAGAGTCAGGCTACACAAAGCCCTCCTATTGCGAATGCTTACTCCCAGGCTACAGAATTCTTCCAAGCTGCTTTATTCCACACCTCTGATACAGAACTCTTGTACCCTGCATCTCACCACACTCAGGTTACAGTACGCTCTCTCTCCTAGCTTCAGGCTACTGACTTTGCGTGTATTGTGTAAGCCTATTCCCAGGCTACAGAACGCTGAAACAGCTTCGCACACCACTAGCGTACAGAACTCCCGTGAACTGCATCTCTCTAGAGCAAGGACACAGAACGCCCATAAGCTGCGCATCCTATTGCCTATTCGCAGGCTACAGAACTCTTACAAACTGCTTCGTTCCTCACCTCCGATACAGAACTCATGTATGCTGCATCTGGCTAAGCTCAGGTTACAGAACTCCTGTAAGCTCTGTCTCCTTCCTTCAGGCTACTGACTTTCCGCACATTGTGTAAGCCTATTCCCAGGCTACCGAACACTGAAACAGCTTTGCACTCCACTAGCATACAGAAATCCTGTGAATTGCATCACTACAGTTGCTACGCAGACGGCCCATAATCTTGGTTTCCTACAGTCAGGCTACACAAATCCCGCGCATTGCGAATGCTTACTCCCAGGCTACAGAACTCTTCCAAGCTGCTTTATTCCACACCTCTGATACAGAACTCATGTACCCTGCATCTCACCACACTCAGGTTACAGTAAGCTCTCTCTATTAGCTTCAGGCTACTGACTTTGCGCGTTTTGTGTAAGCCTATTCCCAGGCTAGAGAACGCTGAAACAGCTTCGCACACCGCTAGCATACAGAACTCCCGTGAACTGCATCTCTCTAGAGCAAGGACGCAGAACGCCCTTAAGCTGCGCATCCTAGAGTCAGGCTACAGAAATCCCGCATATTGCGAATGCCTACTCCCAGGCTACAGAACTCTTCCAAACTGCTTACCTCCACATTTCTGAAACAGAATTCATGTACGCTGCATCTGACCAAACTCAGCTTATAGAATTCCTGTAAGCTCTGTCTTCTACCCTCAGGCTACCAACTTTCCGCACATTGTGTCAGACTACAGAACGCTGAAATAGCTTCGCACTCCACTAGCATACAGAACTCCCGTGAACTGCATCGCTCTTGAGCAAGGACGCAGAACGAACATAAGCTGCGCATCCTAGAGTCAGGCTACACAAAGCCCTCCTATTGCGAATGCTTACTCCCAGGCTACAGAATTCTTCCAAGCTGCTTTATTCCACACCTCTGATACAGAACTCTTGTACCCTGCATCTCACCACACTCAGGTTACAGTACGCTCTCTCTCCTAGCTTCAGGCTACTGACTTTGCGTGTATTGTGTAAGCCTATTCCCAGGCTACAGAACGCTGAAACAGCTTCGCACACCACTAGCATACAGAACTCCCGTGAACTGCATCTCTCTAGAGCAAGGACACAGAACGCCCATAAGCTGCGCATCCTATTGCCTATTCGCAGGCTACAGAACTCTTACAAACTGCTTCGTTCCTCACCTCCGATACAGAACTCATGTATGCTGCATCTGGCTAAGCTCAGGTTACAGAACTCCTGTAAGCTCTGTCTCCTTCCTTCAGGCTACTGACTTTCCGCACATTGTGTAAGCCTATTCCCAGGCTACCGAACACTGAAACAGCTTTGCACTCCACTAGCATACAGAAATCCTGTGAATTGCATCACTACAGTTGCTACGCAGACGGCCCATAGTCTTGGTTTCCTACAGTCAGGCTACACAAATCCCGCGCATTGCGAATGCTTACTCCCAGGCTACAGAACTCTTCCAAGCTGCTTTATTCCACACCTCTGATACAGAACTCATGTACCCTGCATCTCACCACACTCAGGTTACAGTAAGCTCTCTCTATTAGCTTCAGGCTACTGACTTTGCGCGTTTTGTGTAAGCCTATTCCCAGGCTAGAGAACGCTGAAACAGCTTCGCACACCGCTAGCATACAGAACTCCCGTGAACTGCATCTCTCTAGAGCAAGGACGCAGAACGCCCTTAAGCTGCGCATCCTAGAGTCAGGCTACAGAAATCCCGCATATTGCGAATGCCTACTCCCAGGCTACAGAACTCTTCCAAACTGCTTACCTCCACATTTCTGAAACAGAATTCATGTACGCTGCATCTGACCAAACTCAGCTTATAGAATTCCTGTAAGCTCTGTCTTCTACCCTCAGGCTACCAACTTTCCGCACATTGTGTCAGACTACAGAACGCTGAAATAGCTTCGCACTCCACTAGCATACAGAACTCCCGTGAACTGCATCGCTCTTGAGCAAGGACGCAGAACGAACATAAGCTGCGCATCCTAGAGTCAGGCTACACAAAGCCCTCCTATTGCGAATGCTTACTCCCAGGCTACAGAATTCTTCCAAGCTGCTTTATTCCACACCTCTGATACAGAACTCTTGTACCCTGCATCTCACCACACTCAGGTTACAGTACGCTCTCTCTCCTAGCTTCAGGCTACTGACTTTGCGTGTATTGTGTAAGCCTATTCCCAGGCTACAGAACGCTGAAACAGCTTCGCACACCACTAGCGTACAGAACTCCCGTGAACTGCATCTCTCTAGAGCAAGGACACAGAACGCCCATAAGCTGCGCATCCTATTGCCTATTCGCAGGCTACAGAACTCTTACAAACTGCTTCGTTCCTCACCTCCGATACAGAACTCATGTATGCTGCATCTGGCTAAGCTCAGGTTACAGAACTCCTGTAAGCTCTGTCTCCTTCCTTCAGGCTACTGACTTTCCGCACATTGTGTAAGCCTATTCCCAGGCTACCGAACACTGAAACAGCTTTGCACTCCACTAGCATACAGAAATCCTGTGAATTGCATCACTACAGTTGCTACGCAGACGGCCCATAATCTTGGTTTCCTACAGTCAGGCTACACAAATCCCGCGCATTGCGAATGCTTACTCCCAGGCTACAGAACTCTTCCAAGCTGCTTTATTCCACACCTCTGATACAGAACTCATGTACCCTGCATCTCACCACACTCAGGTTACAGTAAGCTCTCTCTATTAGCTTCAGGCTACTGACTTTGCGCGTTTTGTGTAAGCCTATTCCCAGGCTAGAGAACGCTGAAACAGCTTCGCACACCGCTAGCATACAGAACTCCCGTGAACTGCATCTCTCTAGAGCAAGGACGCAGAACGCCCTTAAGCTGCGCATCCTAGAGTCAGGCTACAGAAATCCCGCATATTGCGAATGCCTACTCCCAGGCTACAGAACTCTTCCAAACTGCTTACCTCCACATTTCTGAAACAGAATTCATGTACGCTGCATCTGACCAAACTCAGCTTATAGAATTCCTGTAAGCTCTGTCTTCTACCCTCAGGCTACCAACTTTCCGCACATTGTGTCAGACTACAGAACGCTGAAATAGCTTCGCACTCCACTAGCATACAGAACTCCCGTGAACTGCATCGCTCTTGAGCAAGGACGCAGAACGAACATAAGCTGCGCATCCTAGAGTCAGGCTACACAAAGCCCTCCTATTGCGAATGCTTACTCCCAGGCTACAGAATTCTTCCAAGCTGCTTTATTCCACACCTCTGATACAGAACTCTTGTACCCTGCATCTCACCACACTCAGGTTACAGTACGCTCTCTCTCCTAGCTTCAGGCTACTGACTTTGCGTGTATTGTGTAAGCCTATTCCCAGGCTACAGAACGCTGAAACAGCTTCGCACACCACTAGCGTACAGAACTCCCGTGAACTGCATCTCTCTAGAGCAAGGACACAGAACGCCCATAAGCTGCGCATCCTATTGCCTATTCGCAGGCTACAGAACTCTTACAAACTGCTTCGTTCCTCACCTCCGATACAGAACTCATGTATGCTGCATCTGGCTAAGCTCAGGTTACAGAACTCCTGTAAGCTCTGTCTCCTTCCTTCAGGCTACTGACTTTCCGCACATTGTGTAAGCCTATTCCCAGGCTACCGAACACTGAAACAGCTTTGCACTCCACTAGCATACAGAAATCCTGTGAATTGCATCACTACAGTTGCTACGCAGACGGCCCATAGTCTTGGTTTCCTACAGTCAGGCTACACAAATCCCGCGCATTGCGAATGCTTACTCCCAGGCTACAGAACTCTTCCAAGCTGCTTTATTCCACACCTCTGATACAGAACTCATGTACCCTGCATCTCACCACACTCAGGTTACAGTAAGCTCTCTCTATTAGCTTCAGGCTACTGACTTTGCGCGTTTTGTGTAAGCCTATTCCCAGGCTAGAGAACGCTGAAACAGCTTCGCACACCGCTAGCATACAGAACTCCCGTGAACTGCATCTCTCTAGAGCAAGGACGCAGAACGCCCTTAAGCTGCGCATCCTAGAGTCAGGCTACAGAAATCCCGCATATTGCGAATGCCTACTCCCAGGCTACAGAACTCTTCCAAACTGCTTACCTCCACATTTCTGAAACAGAATTCATGTACGCTGCATCTGACCAAACTCAGCTTATAGAATTCCTGTAAGCTCTGTCTTCTACCCTCAGGCTACCAACTTTCCGCACATTGTGTCAGACTACAGAACGCTGAAATAGCTTCGCACTCCACTAGCATACAGAACTCCCGTGAACTGCATCGCTCTTGAGCAAGGACGCAGAACGAACATAAGCTGCGCATCCTAGAGTCAGGCTACACAAAGCCCTCCTATTGCGAATGCTTACTCCCAGGCTACAGAATTCTTCCAAGCTGCTTTATTCCACACCTCTGATACAGAACTCTTGTACCCTGCATCTCACCACACTCAGGTTACAGTACGCTCTCTCTCCTAGCTTCAGGCTACTGACTTTGCGTGTATTGTGTAAGCCTATTCCCAGGCTACAGAACGCTGAAACAGCTTCGCACACCACTAGCGTACAGAACTCCCGTGAACTGCATCTCTCTAGAGCAAGGACACAGAACGCCCATAAGCTGCGCATCCTATTGCCTATTCGCAGGCTACAGAACTCTTACAAACTGCTTCGTTCCTCACCTCCGATACAGAACTCATGTATGCTGCATCTGGCTAAGCTCAGGTTACAGAACTCCTGTAAGCTCTGTCTCCTTCCTTCAGGCTACTGACTTTCCGCACATTGTGTAAGCCTATTCCCAGGCTACCGAACACTGAAACAGCTTTGCACTCCACTAGCATACAGAAATCCTGTGAATTGCATCACTACAGTTGCTACGCAGACGGCCCATAGTCTTGGTTTCCTACAGTCAGGCTACACAAATCCCGCGCATTGCGAATGCTTACTCCCAGGCTACAGAACTCTTCCAAGCTGCTTTATTCCACACCTCTGATACAGAACTCATGTACCCTGCATCTCACCACACTCAGGTTACAGTAAGCTCTCTCTATTAGCTTCAGGCTACTGACTTTGCGCGTTTTGTGTAAGCCTATTCCCAGGCTAGAGAACGCTGAAACAGCTTCGCACACCGCTAGCATACAGAACTCCCGTGAACTGCATCTCTCTAGAGCAAGGACGCAGAACGCCCTTAAGCTGCGCATCCTAGAGTCAGGCTACAGAAATCCCGCATATTGCGAATGCCTACTCCCAGGCTACAGAACTCTTCCAAACTGCTTACCTCCACATTTCTGAAACAGAATTCATGTACGCTGCATCTGACCAAACTCAGCTTATAGAATTCCTGTAAGCTCTGTCTTCTACCCTCAGGCTACCAACTTTCCGCACATTGTGTCAGACTACAGAACGCTGAAATAGCTTCGCACTCCACTAGCATACAGAACTCCCGTGAACTGCATCGCTCTTGAGCAAGGACGCAGAACGAACATAAGCTGCGCATCCTAGAGTCAGGCTACACAAAGCCCTCCTATTGCGAATGCTTACTCCCAGGCTACAGAATTCTTCCAAGCTGCTTTATTCCACACCTCTGATACAGAACTCTTGTACCCTGCATCTCACCACACTCAGGTTACAGTACGCTCTCTCTCCTAGCTTCAGGCTACTGACTTTGCGTGTATTGTGTAAGCCTATTCCCAGGCTACAGAACGCTGAAACAGCTTCGCACACCACTAGCACACAGAACTCCCGTGAACTGCATCTCTCTAGAGCAAGGACACAGAACGCCCATAAGCTGCGCATCCTATTGCCTATTCGCAGGCTACAGAACTCTTACAAACTGCTTCGTTCCTCACCTCCGATACAGAACTCATGTATGCTGCATCTGGCTAAGCTCAGGTTACAGAACTCCTGTAAGCTCTGTCTCCTTCCTTCAGGCTACTGACTTTCCGCACATTGTGTAAGCCTATTCCCAGGCTACCGAACACTGAAACAGCTTTGCACTCCACTAGCATACAGAAATCCTGTGAATTGCATCACTACAGTTGCTACGCAGACGGCCCATAGTCTTGGTTTCCTACAGTCAGGCTACACAAATCCCGCGCATTGCGAATGCTTACTCCCAGGCTACAGAACTCTTCCAAGCTGCTTTATTCCACACCTCTGATACAGAACTCATGTACCCTGCATCTCACCACACTCAGGTTACAGTAAGCTCTCTCTATTAGCTTCAGGCTACTGACTTTGCGCGTTTTGTGTAAGCCTATTCCCAGGCTAGAGAACGCTGAAACAGCTTCGCACACCGCTAGCATACAGAACTCCCGTGAACTGCATCTCTCTAGAGCAAGGACGCAGAACGCCCTTAAGCTGCGCATCCTAGAGTCAGGCTACAGAAATCCCGCATATTGCGAATGCCTACTCCCAGGCTACAGAACTCTTCCAAACTGCTTACCTCCACATTTCTGAAACAGAATTCATGTACGCTGCATCTGACCAAACTCAGCTTATAGAATTCCTGTAAGCTCTGTCTTCTACCCTCAGGCTACCAACTTTCCGCACATTGTGTCAGACTACAGAACGCTGAAATAGCTTCGCACTCCACTAGCATACAGAACTCCCGTGAACTGCATCGCTCTTGAGCAAGGACGCAGAACGAACATAAGCTGCGCATCCTAGAGTCAGGCTACACAAAGCCCTCCTATTGCGAATGCTTACTCCCAGGCTACAGAATTCTTCCAAGCTGCTTTATTCCACACCTCTGATACAGAACTCTTGTACCCTGCATCTCACCACACTCAGGTTACAGTACGCTCTCTCTCCTAGCTTCAGGCTACTGACTTTGCGTGTATTGTGTAAGCCTATTCCCAGGCTACAGAACGCTGAAACAGCTTCGCACACCACTAGCACACAGAACTCCCGTGAACTGCATCTCTCTAGAGCAAGGACACAGAACGCCCATAAGCTGCGCATCCTATTGCCTATTCGCAGGCTACAGAACTCTTACAAACTGCTTCGTTCCTCACCTCCGATACAGAACTCATGTATGCTGCATCTGGCTAAGCTCAGGTTACAGAACTCCTGTAAGCTCTGTCTCCTTCCTTCAGGCTACTGACTTTCCGCACATTGTGTAAGCCTATTCCCAGGCTACCGAACACTGAAACAGCTTTGCACTCCACTAGCATACAGAAATCCTGTGAATTGCATCACTACAGTTGCTACGCAGACGGCCCATAGTCTTGGTTTCCTACAGTCAGGCTACACAAATCCCGCGCATTGCGAATGCTTACTCCCAGGCTACAGAACTCTTCCAAGCTGCTTTATTCCACACCTCTGATACAGAACTCATGTACCCTGCATCTCACCACACTCAGGTTACAGTAAGCTCTCTCTATTAGCTTCAGGCTACTGACTTTGCGCGTTTTGTGTAAGCCTATTCCCAGGCTAGAGAACGCTGAAACAGCTTCGCACACCGCTAGCATACAGAACTCCCGTGAACTGCATCTCTCTAGAGCAAGGACGCAGAACGCCCTTAAGCTGCGCATCCTAGAGTCAGGCTACAGAAATCCCGCATATTGCGAATGCCTACTCCCAGGCTACAGAACTCTTCCAAACTGCTTACCTCCACATTTCTGAAACAGAATTCATGTACGCTGCATCTGACCAAACTCAGCTTATAGAATTCCTGTAAGCTCTGTCTTCTACCCTCAGGCTACCAACTTTCCGCACATTGTGTCAGACTACAGAACGCTGAAATAGCTTCGCACTCCACTAGCATACAGAACTCCCGTGAACTGCATCGCTCTTGAGCAAGGACGCAGAACGAACATAAGCTGCGCATCCTAGAGTCAGGCTACACAAAGCCCTCCTATTGCGAATGCTTACTCCCAGGCTACAGAATTCTTCCAAGCTGCTTTATTCCACACCTCTGATACAGAACTCTTGTACCCTGCATCTCACCACACTCAGGTTACAGTACGCTCTCTCTCCTAGCTTCAGGCTACTGACTTTGCGTGTATTGTGTAAGCCTATTCCCAGGCTACAGAACGCTGAAACAGCTTCGCACACCACTAGCATACAGAACTCCCGTGAACTGCATCTCTCTAGAGCAAGGACACAGAACGCCCATAAGCTGCGCATCCTATTGCCTATTCGCAGGCTACAGAACTCTTACAAACTGCTTCATTCCTCACCTCCGATACAGAACTCATGTATGCTGCATCTGGCTAAGCTCAGGTTACAGAACTCCTGTAAGCTCTGTCTCCTTCCTTCAGGCTACTGACTTTCCGCACATTGTGTAAGCCTATTCCCAGGCTACCGAACACTGAAACAGCTTTGCACTCCACTAGCATACAGAAATCCTGTGAATTGCATCACTACAGTTGCTACGCAGACGGCCCATAGTCTTGGTTTCCTACAGTCAGGCTACACAAATCCCGCGCATTGCGAATGCTTACTCCCAGGCTACAGAACTCTTCCAAGCTGCTTTATTCCACACCTCTGATACAGAACTCATGTACCCTGCATCTCACCACACTCAGGTTACAGTAAGCTCTCTCTATTAGCTTCAGGCTACTGACTTTGCGCGTTTTGTGTAAGCCTATTCCCAGGCTAGAGAACGCTGAAACAGCTTCGCACACCGCTAGCATACAGAACTCCCGTGAACTGCATCTCTCTAGAGCAAGGACGCAGAACGCCCTTAAGCTGCGCATCCTAGAGTCAGGCTACAGAAATCCCGCATATTGCGAATGCCTACTCCCAGGCTACAGAACTCTTCCAAACTGCTTACCTCCACATTTCTGAAACAGAATTCATGTACGCTGCATCTGACCAAACTCAGCTTATAGAATTCCTGTAAGCTCTGTCTTCTACCCTCAGGCTACCAACTTTCCGCACATTGTGTCAGACTACAGAACGCTGAAATAGCTTCGCACTCCACTAGCATACAGAACTCCCGTGAACTGCATCGCTCTTGAGCAAGGACGCAGAACGAACATAAGCTGCGCATCCTAGAGTCAGGCTACACAAAGCCCTCCTATTGCGAATGCTTACTCCCAGGCTACAGAATTCTTCCAAGCTGCTTTATTCCACACCTCTGATACAGAACTCTTGTACCCTGCATCTCACCACACTCAGGTTACAGTACGCTCTCTCTCCTAGCTTCAGGCTACTGACTTTGCGTGTATTGTGTAAGCCTATTCCCAGGCTACAGAACGCTGAAACAGCTTCGCACACCACTAGCATACAGAACTCCCGTGAACTGCATCTCTCTAGAGCAAGGACACAGAACGCCCATAAGCTGCGCATCCTATTGCCTATTCGCAGGCTACAGAACTCTTACAAACTGCTTCATTCCTCACCTCCGATACAGAACTCATGTATGCTGCATCTGGCTAAGCTCAGGTTACAGAACTCCTGTAAGCTCTGTCTCCTTCCTTCAGGCTACTGACTTTCCGCACATTGTGTAAGCCTATTCCCAGGCTACCGAACACTGAAACAGCTTTGCACTCCACTAGCATACAGAAATCCTGTGAATTGCATCACTACAGTTGCTACGCAGACGGCCCATAATCTTGGTTTCCTACAGTCAGGCTACACAAATCCCGCGCATTGCGAATGCTTACTCCCAGGCTACAGAACTCTTCCAAGCTGCTTTATTCCACACCTCTGATACAGAACTCATGTACCCTGCATCTCACCACACTCAGGTTACAGTAAGCTCTCTCTATTAGCTTCAGGCTACTGACTTTGCGCGTTTTGTGTAAGCCTATTCCCAGGCTAGAGAACGCTGAAACAGCTTCGCACACCGCTAGCATACAGAACTCCCGTGAACTGCATCTCTCTAGAGCAAGGACGCAGAACGCCCTTAAGCTGCGCATCCTAGAGTCAGGCTACAGAAATCCCGCATATTGCGAATGCCTACTCCCAGGCTACAGAACTCTTCCAAACTGCTTACCTCCACATTTCTGAAACAGAATTCATGTACGCTGCATCTGACCAAACTCAGCTTATAGAATTCCTGTAAGCTCTGTCTTCTACCCTCAGGCTACCAACTTTCCGCACATTGTGTCAGACTACAGAACGCTGAAATAGCTTCGCACTCCACTAGCGTACAGAACTCCCGTGAACTGCATCGCTCTTGAGCAAGGACGCAGAACGAACATAAGCTGCGCATCCTAGAGTCAGGCTACACAAAGCCCTCCTATTGCGAATGCTTACTCCCAGGCTACAGAATTCTTCCAAGCTGCTTTATTCCACACCTCTGATACAGAACTCTTGTACCCTGCATCTCACCACACTCAGGTTACAGTACGCTCTCTCTCCTAGCTTCAGGCTACTGACTTTGCGTGTATTGTGTAAGCCTATTCCCAGGCTACAGAACGCTGAAACAGCTTCGCACACCACTAGCGTACAGAACTCCCGTGAACTGCATCTCTCTAGAGCAAGGACACAGAACGCCCATAAGCTGCGCATCCTATTGCCTATTCGCAGGCTACAGAACTCTTACAAACTGCTTCGTTCCTCACCTCCGATACAGAACTCATGTATGCTGCATCTGGCTAAGCTCAGGTTACAGAACTCCTGTAAGCTCTGTCTCCTTCCTTCAGGCTACTGACTTTCCGCACATTGTGTAAGCCTATTACCAGGCTACCGAACACTGAAACAGCTTTGCACTCCACTAGCATACAGAAATCCTGTGAATTGCATCACTACAGTTGCTACGCAGACGGCCCATAGTCTTGGTTTCCTACAGTCAGGCTACACAAATCCCGCGCATTGCGAATGCTTACTCCCAGGCTACAGAACTCTTCCAAGCTGCTTTATTCCACACCTCTGATACAGAACTCATGTACCCTGCATCTCACCACACTCAGGTTACAGTAAGCTCTCTCTATTAGCTTCAGGCTACTGACTTTGCGCGTTTTGTGTAAGCCTATTCCCAGGCTAGAGAACGCTGAAACAGCTTCGCACACCGCTAGCATACAGAACTCCCGTGAACTGCATCTCTCTAGAGCAAGGACGCAGAACGCCCTTAAGCTGCGCATCCTAGAGTCAGGCTACAGAAATCCCGCATATTGCGAATGCCTACTCCCAGGCTACAGAACTCTTCCAAACTGCTTTGCACTCCACTAGCATACAGAAATCCTGTGAATTGCATCACTACAGTTGCTACGCAGACGGCCCATAATCTTGGTTTCTTACAGTCAGGCTACACAAATCCCCCGCATTGCGAATGCTGTAAATCACTACACTCAGGTTACGGAACTCCTGTACGCTCTCTCTCCTACACTCAGGCTGTAGACCTTGCGTACATAGTTTAAGCTCATTCCAAGGGTACAGAATCATGTACCCTGCATCTCACCACAACCAGGACAGACAGGTCCTGTACGCTCTCCCTCCTACACGCAAGCTACAGACATTGCACATATTGGGTAAGCCTATTCCCAAGCTACGCAACGCTGAAACAACTTTGCACTCCACTAGCATACAGAACACCCATGAATTACATCTCGCTACAGCCAGGACGCAGAACGCCCATAAGCTGCGTTTCCTACAGTCAGCGTACAGAAATCCCGCATATTGTGAATGCCTACTCCCAGGCTACAGAACTCTTCCAAACTGCTTCGTTCCACACCTCCAATACAGAACTCATGCATCCTGCATCTCAACACACTCAGTTGGAGAGGTCCACCACGCTCTCTCTTGTACACGCAGGCTACAGACATTGCGCTTATTGAGCAAGCCTATTCCCAAGCTACAGAATGCTGAAGCTTCTTTGCACTCCACAAGCATACAGAACTGCCATGAACTGCATCTCTCTACAGCTAGGAGGCCTAACGCCTATAAGCTGCGTTTCCTACAGTCAGGCTACAGAAATCCCGCAGATCGCGAATACCTACTCCCAAGTTACAGAACTCTTCCAAAATGCTTCGCTCCACATCTCCGATACATATTTCGTGTAACCTGCATGTCACCACAATCAGGTCAGACAGATCCTGTACGCTCTCCCTCACTACACCCAGGCTACAGACATTGCGCATATTGGGTAAGCCTATTCCCAAGCTACACAACGCTGAAACAACTTTGCACTCCAGTAGCATACAGAACACCCATGAATTACATCTCGCTACAGCCAGGACGCAGAACACCCTTAAGCTGCGTTTCCTACAGTCAGGGTACACAAATCCTGCATATTGCGAATGCCTACTCCCAGGCTATAGAAGTCTTCCATACTGCTTCGTTCCACACCTCCGATACAGAACTCATCTGCGCTGTAAATCACTACACTCAGGTTACAGAACTCCTGTATGCTGTGTCTCCTACACTCAGGCAACAGACATTGCGCACATTGGGTAAGCCTATTCCGAAGCTACACAACGCTGAAACAACTTTGCACTCCACTAGCATACAGAACACACATGAACCACATCTCGCTACAGCCAGGACGCAGAACGCCTATAAGCTGCGTTTCCTACAGTCAGGGTACACAAATCCCGCATATTGCAAATCACCACTCCCAGGCACAGAACTCTTCCAAACTGCTTCATTCCAACCTCCGATACAGAACTCATGTACCCTGCATCTCACCACACTCAGGTTAGTGTCGTCTTGTACATTACAACCAGGAAGTAAAATTCCCTTAAGCTGCATTTCCTATAGTCAGGTTACAGAAATCCCGCAGATTGCGAATGCCTACTCCCAGGCTACAGAACTCTTCCATACCGCTTCGTTCCAAACCTCCTATACAAAACACATCTGCGCTGTAAATCACTACACTCAGGTTACAGAACTCCTGTACGCTCTGTCTCCTACACTCAGGCTACAGACATTGCGCACATTACTGTAAACCTATTCCAAGGCTACAGAACGCTGAAATAGCTTTGCACTCCACGAGCATACAATACTGCCGTGAACTGCATCTCTCTACACCTAGCAGGCAGAACGCCCATAAGCTGCATTTTCTACAGTCAGGGTACACAAATCCCGCAGATCGCGAATGCCTACTCGCAAGCTACAGAACACTTCCAAACTGCTTCGTTCCACACCTCCGATACAGAACTCATGTGCGCAGTAAATCACTACACTCAGGTTACAGAACTCCTGTACGCTCTCTCTCCTACACTCAGGCTTTAGACCTTGCGCACATAGTGTAAGCTCATTCCCAGGGTACAGAACGCTGAAACAGCTTTGCACTCCACTAGCATACAGAACTGCCGTGTACAGCATCTCTACAGCCAGGAAGCAGAATGCCCTTAAGCTGCGTTTCTTACAGTCAGGCTACAGACATTACACCTATGGCGAATACCTACTCCCAAGCTACAGAACTCTTCCAAACTGCTTCGCTCCTCACTCCGATACAGAACACATCTGCGCTGTAAATCACTACACTCAGGTTACAGAACTCCTGTACGCTGTGTCTCCTACTCTCAGGCAACAGACATTGCGCAAATTGGGTAAGCCTATTCCCAGGCTACAAAACGATGTAACAACTTTGCACTCCACTAGCATACGGAACACACATGAACCACATCTCGCTACATCCAGGACGCAGAACGCCTATAAGCTGCGTTTCCTACAGTCAGGGTACACAAATCCCGCATATTGCAAATCCCCACTCCCAGGCTACAGAACACTTCCAAACTGCTTCGTTCCAGCCTGCATCTCACCACACTCAGGTTAGTGAGGTCTTGTACATTACAACCAGTAAGTAAAATTCCCTTAAGCTGCATTTCCTATAGTCAGGCTACAGAAATCCCGCAGATTGCGAATGCCTACTCCCAGGCTACAGAACTCTTCCATACTGCTTCGTTCCAAACCTCCGATACAGAACACTTCTGTGCTGTAAATCACTACACTCAGGTTACAGAACTCCTGTACGCTCTGTCTCCTACACTCAGGCTACAGACATTGCGCACATTACTGTAAACCTATTCCAAGGCTACAGAACGCTGAAATAGCTTTGCACTCCACGAGCATACAATACTGCCGTGAACTGCATCTCTCTACACCTAGCAGGCAGAACGCCCATAAGCTGCATTTCCTACAGTCAGGGTACACAAATCCCGCAGATCACGAATGCCTACTCGCAAGCTACAGAACACTTCCAAACTGCTTCGTTCCACACCTCTGATACAGAACTCATGTATGCTGTAAATCACTACACTCAGGTTACAGAACTCCTGCATGCCTTGTCTCCTACACTCAGGCTACAGACATTGCGCACAATGTGTAAGCATATTCTCAGGATAGAGAATGCTGAAACAGCTTTGACTCCACTAGCATACAGAGCTGCCGTGAACTGCATATCTCTACAGCCAGGACACAGAATGCCCATAATATGTGTTTCCTGCAGTCAGGGTACACAAGTCCTGCGTATTGTGAATGCCTAGTCACAGGCTACAGAACCCTTCCTAACTGCTTCGTTCCTCACCTCCGATACACAACTCATGTACCCAGCATCTCACTACACTCAGGTTACAGAAGTCCTGTACACTTTCTCCTACACGCAGGCTACATAGAGTGCGCCTATTGGGTATGCCTTTTCCCAAGCTACAGAACGCTGAAACAGCTTTGCACTCCAGTAGCTTACAGAACTGCCGTGAACTGCATCTTTCTACAGCTAGGAGGCAGAACGCCCCTAAGCTGCGTTTCCTACAGTTAGGCTACACAAATCCCGCCTATTGCGAATACCTACTCCCAGGCTATAGAACTCTTGGAAACTGCTTCGTTCCACACCTCTGATACAGAACTCATGTACCCTGCATCTCACCACACTCAGGTTAGAGAGGTCCTGTACGTTACAGACAGGAAGCAGAATTCCCATAAGCTGCATTTCCTACAGTCAGGCTACAGAAATCCCGCAGATTGTGAATGCCTACTCCCAGGCTACAGAACAATTCCAAACTGCTTCGTTCCACACTTGCGATACAGAACTCATGTATGCTGTAAATCACTACACTCAGGCTACAGAACTCCTGTATGCTCTTTCTCCTACACTCAG
Organism: Sylvilagus floridanus; assembly: GCA_949820135.1. Taxonomy (NCBI): domain Eukaryota; kingdom Metazoa; phylum Chordata; class Mammalia; order Lagomorpha; family Leporidae; genus Sylvilagus; species Sylvilagus floridanus. Next base: position 84,085,816 of record OX463233.1, read on the forward strand.
GCTACTGACTTTGCGCACATTGTGTAAGCCTATTCCCAGGCTACAGAATGCTGCAACAGCTTTGCACTCCACTAGCACACAGAACAATGCGTGAACTGCATCTCTCTACAGCTGCTACGCGGAACGCCCATAAGCTGCTTTTGCTACAGTCAGCCTACACTAATCCTGTGTATTGTGAATGCCTACTCACAGGCTACAGAACACTTCTAAACTGCTTCGTTCCACACTTCCAATACAGGACTCATGGACGCTGCATCTGACTACAGTCAGGTTACAAAACTATTGTAAGCTCTTCTCCTCCACTCAGGCTACTGACTTTGTGCACATATGTAAGCCTATTCCCAGGTTACAGAACTCAGAAACAACTTTCCACTCCACTAACATACAGAACTGCCTTGAACTGCATCTCTCTACAGCCAGGATGCAAAATGCCCATAAGCTGCGTTTCCTACAGTCAGGCTACAGAAATCCCGCAGATTGCGAATGCCTACTCCCAGGCTTCAGAACACTTCCAATGTGTTGCGTTGCACACTTCCAATGCAGAACTCATGTGCGCTGTAAATCACTACACTCAGGTTACAGAACTCCTGTACGCTCTGTCTCCTACACTCAGGCTACAGACATTGAGCACATTGTGTAAGCCTATTCCCAGGTTGCAGAACGCTGAAACAGCTTTGCACTCCACTACCATACAGAACTGCCGTGAACTGCATCTCCCTACAGCCATGACGCATTCCACCCATAAATTGTGTATCCTACAGTCAGGCTACAGAAATCCCGCAGATCATGAATGTCTACTCCCAGGGTACAGAACACTTCCAAACTGCTTCATTCCACACCTCCGATACAGAACTCATGTATGCTGCATCTGGCTAAGCTCAGCTTACAGAACTCCTGTAATCTCTGTCTCCTCCACTCAGGGTACTGACTTTCGCACATTGTTTAAGTGTATTCACAAGGTACAGAGCGCTGAAACAGCTTTGCATTCCACTAGCATACAGAACTCCCATAAACTGAATCTCTCCACAGCCAAGATGCAGAATGCTCATAAGCTGCGTTTCCTACAGTCAGGGTACACAAATCCTGCATATTGTGAATGCTTCCTCGCTGAATATTGAACACTTCCAAACTGCTTTGTTCCACACTTGCGGTACAGAACTCATGTATGCTCTAAATCACTAATCTCAGGTTACAGAACTCCTGTACACTCTGACTCGTACACTCATGCTGCAGACATTGCGCAGAATGTATAAGCATATTCTCAGGCTACAGAACACTGAAACTGCTTTACACTCCACTAGCATACAGAACTGCCGTGAACTGCATCTCTCTACAGCCAGGACGCAGAACGTCCATAAGCTGCGTATCCTACAGTCTGGCTACAGAAATCCCATAGATCGCGAATGCCTAATCCCAGCCTACAGAACACTTCCTGTATGCTCTCTGCTACACGCAGGCTACAGACGTTGCGCACATTGGGTAAGCCTATTCCCAGGCTACTGGGAAACAACTTTGTACTATACTAGCATACAGAACCCCAGTGAAGTGCAGCTCTCTACAGCCAGGAAGCAGAATGCCCATTAGCTGCATTTCCTACAGTCAGGCTACAGAAATCCCACCTATTGCAAATACCTACTCCCAGGCTACAGAACCCTTTCAAAATGTTTTGTTCCACACCTCCAATACAAAACTCATGTACCCTGCATCTCACCATACTCAGGTTAGAGAGGTCTGTACTCCTGATGTAGGCACCTATTGATATAAACTTTCCTCTTAACACTGCTTTTGCTGTATCCCATAAGTTTTGGTATGTTGTGCTGTTATCCTCATTTACTTCCAGAAAATTTTTGATTTCTCTTTTAATTTCTTCTATGACCCATTGTTCATTCAGGAGCATGTTGTTCAATCTCCAGGGGTTTGCATATGCTCTAGGGATTCCTGAGTTGCTAATTTCCAACTTCATTCCCTTTTGGGCTGAATATCTGCTTCGTATGATTCTAATTCTTTTGAATTTGCTGAGACTTGCTTTATGGCCTAATATGTGGTCAATCCTAGAGTAGGTTCCATGTACTGCTGAGAAGAATGTAAATGCTGTATGTGTAGGATGAAAAGTTCTGTAGATATTTGTTAGATCCATTTGGGCTATAGTGTTGTTTAAATCTACTGTCTCCTTGTTGATCTTCTGTCCTGTCGATCTGTCAATATCTGTGAGTGGAGTATTGAAGTCCCCCAGTACTATTGTGTTGGGGTCTAAGTCTCCCTTTAAGTTTCTTAACAAATTTTTTAAATAAACTGGTGGCCTGTAATTAGGTGCATATACATTGATAATTGTTATATCTTCCTGTAGTATTGATCCCTTAATCATTATATAGTGTCCCTCTTAACAGTTTTTGTGTTAAAGTTTATGTAGTCCGATATTAAGATGGCTACATCTGCTCTTTTTTCATTTCTGTTGGCGTGGTATATCTTGTTCTATCCTTTTATTTTCAGTCTGTATTGATCTTCGTTGGAAAGATGTGTTTCTTGTAAGCAGCAAATAGATGCTTTTTGTTCCTTAACCCAATCAGCCAATCTCTGTCTTTTAACAGGACAGTTTAGACCTTTAACGTTCAATGTGACTATTGATAAGTGGTAAGTTTGCCCTGCCATTCGCCAAAGATATTTTCTAATGTATGCTTTGAATTCCCTGTGATCTTTTGCTGTGAGGTTCCCTTCGTTTACCTACTTTCATGTTGATGGCCATGTTTCTGTGTTTCTGAGTGTAACACATCTTTAAGTATCTTTTGCAGGGCTGGACGAGTGGCAACAAATTCTTTCAATTTTTGTTTGTTATGAAAAGTCTTTATTTCACCTTCATTCACAAATGAGAGCTTTGCAGGATATAATATTCTGGGCTGGCAGTTTTTCTCTTTAAGTACCTGGGCTATGTCTCACCATTCCCTTCTAGCTTGTAGGGTTTCTGTTGAGAAGTCTGCCGTGAGTCTAATTGGAGATCCTCTGAGAGTAATCTGACGTTTCTCTCTTGCACATTTTAGGATCTTTTCTTTCTGTTTCACTGTGGTGAGTTTAATCACAATGTGTCGTGGTGAGGATCTCTTTTGGTCATGTTTACTAGGGGTTCTATGAGCTTCCTGTACTAGGATTTCTCTGTCCTTCTCCAAAACTGGGAAATTTTCTGCTAGTATCTCACTAAAAAGGCATTCTAATCCTTTCTCCCTCTCCATGCCTTCAGGAACTCCTAGAACTCAAATGTTGGTTTTTTTTTTTAATAGTATCCTGTAGATTCCCAACAATATTTTTTAGATTTCTAATTTCCTCTTCTTTTCTTTGGTTTGACTGTATAGTTTCCTGTGCTCTGTCTTCTAAGTCCGATATTCTCTCTTCTGCCTCACCCATTCTGTTTGTAAGGCTCTCTAATGTGTTTTTCATTTGATCTATTGAATTCTTCACTTCTTTATGATTTCTAGTCACTATCACAGTTTCATGTTCTACTAGTTGTTTCATTTCAGCTTGATTCCTCCTTAATATTTCATTTTCACGAGAGAGATTTTCTACCTTGTCCATTAAGGATTTCTGTAGTTCAAGAATTTGTTTTTGAGTACTTCTTAGTGTTCTTATCAATTTTTTGAGATCTGCTTCTTGCATTTCTTCTATCTCATCATCTTCGTAATCTTGAATTGGGGTGTCTTTTTCATTTGGGGGTGTCATAGTGTCTTCCTTGTTCTTATTACCTCAGTTTTTGCGTTTGTTGTTTGGCATATTGGTTTCTTCACTGTGGTGTTTTTTTCTTGTTATACTATGACTCTAGATTAAGTGGACTGTCTGCTTTTGATGGAGCCTTAGAGGCTTGAGATGGGTGTGGTCTGAGAGCTCTGTTTGGTTCCTCAGGGTTGAGGGTGTGTCAAAGGAGACACTCCCAGGTTAGGCATGGTAAATCTCTCTCTGTTACTTTTTTTTGGTTCAAAAGGGAAGTAATTCCACACAGCTGAATGGAATTGGGGGTGGTTAGCAGGTGAATGATATACCCACAGGAGCCAGAGATCAGAAGCTCTTTCCCAAGGACCAGAGAGGGAATCTTTGCGGCCCTTAGTGTGGGCTCAGATTCTCCTGTAGTCTCCCACTGGGCTACCAAGGCTACTGAGCTGTAGCGTCTCTGGAGAGTACTCACATGAATTTGTGATTTCCGTGAGTGCTCTCCCCCACCTTCTCTTTTTTCACAGTCTCAGTTCATTAGCACCACACATTCATTAGGTTGTAATCTCCTGTTATTTCACCCCTCCCACCCAGAGTCATGTTTTTCTGCTAGGTTAAGGGCTGGTGCCGACCTGAGGTCGCCCTGCTTATGACATATTCCAAAATGGCACCTGCTCTTTGTCTTGCTCACCTTTAAGAGGTGAGTGGATAGAGAGAAAGTCTTGTCCGTATGGGTCACTTTTCTCTCTCTCTCTCTCTTCTAGTTAGCCTGGTGAACTTTTCCCCACAGGGTTTCAAGCCTTGTTTGCTCTAGTCTACTCTTTCCAATTCCCTGCTGGTATCTTGGGCTACTGAGTTTTGGCTCACCTTGTATTCCAGCGATGGTGTGTTGAATCTGCTGCTGGTGTCCCAAACTGCGGGCTCCCACGCTCTCCACGCAGGTCCACTGAGAATCACCAGTTCCAGAAGGGTTTCCTTTGCTGTTACTTCCCCTACTCTTCCTTGAAACTACAGTATCTCCAGTTTTATTAAACTGTCTCTCCCCAGACTATCGGTGTGCTCCCTTCCTATTCCGCCATCTTTCAAACAAATATCATTTTTAACCTGGTTTCAGAAGCTTTTTACCCAGAAAACACGATGTGTACCTGTTGTTTCTCCAAATGAAACCAATTAGCGTTTGCCAACAAAATACCAAAATGTTACATGCTACAATGCATTCACAATGCTAAAGTCCATAGATACTATCCAGAAAACACAAACAAACACAGAGGCTGTAGCAAGAGCTTGCATTGAGTTAGCCACCACAGAACTGGATATTTCAGGTTTCATCCAGCCCTAACTGCACAAAGTGGTGTGGAATTGGTGTGCAAAGCACCCAGAAAAGCAAAGTCAACCTGGTTTTGGAGAAAAGCAAAGTCTTATTCTTGGGCAAGTGGATTCAATGTCATGTTTACAAACACAAATATCATTTTTAACCTGGTTTCTGCAGCTTTTCACTCAGAAAACACAAATGTGTACCTGTTGTGTCTCCATGTGAAACCAATTAGCTTTTGCCAACCAAAAAACTAAATGTTACATGCTACAATATATTCCAACATCTAAAGTCCATAGATACTATCCAGAAAACACAAACAAACACAGAGGCTGTAGGAAGCATTTGATATGAATTAGCCACCACAGACCGGATATTTCTGGTTTCATCCATCCGTATCTGGGCAAACTCGTGTGGATTTGGTGTGCAAAGCACCCAGAAAAGCAGAATCAACCTGGTTTTGGAGAAAAGCAGTCTTTTTCTTGGGCAAGTGGATTCAATGTCATGTTTACAAACACAAATATCATTTTTAACCTGGTTTCTGTAGCTTTTCACTCAGAAAACACGAATGTGTACCTGTTGTGTGTCCATGTGAAACCAATTAGCATTTGCAACAATAAAACTAAATGCTACATGTTACAACACGTTTACAACTCTAAAGTCCATAAATACTATCCAGAAAACACACACAAACACAGAAATTTTAGCAAGAGCTTGGATTGAGTTAGCCACCACAGAACCAGATATTTCCGGTTTCATTCAGCACTATCTGGACAATCTGGTGTGAAATTCATTGCAAAGCACACAGAAAAGCAGAGTCAACCTGGTTTTGGAGAAAAGCAAATTCTTTTTCTTGGGCAAGTGGATTCAATGTCATGTTTACAAACACAAATATCATTTTTAACCTGGTTTCTGCAGCTATTAACTCAGAAAACACGAATGTGTACCTGTTGTGTGTCCCTGTGAAACCAATTATCGTTTGGCAATAAAAAAACTAAATGTTACATGCTACAATATCTTCCAACCTCTTAAGTCCAAAGATACTATCCCGAAAGCACAAACAAACACAGAGGCTGTAGCAAGAGTTGGGATTGAGTTGAAAATACAGAATCGGATTTTTATGGATTGATCCAGCCCTATCTGGAAAATCTGGTGTGGAATTGGTGTGCAAAGCACCCAGAAAAGCAAAGTCAACCTGGTTTTGGAGAAAAGCGAAGTCTTTTTCTTCGACAAGGGGATTCGATGTCATGTTTACAAACACAAATATCATTTTTAACCTGGTTTCTGCAGCTTTTCATTCAGAAAATACGAATGTGTTCCTGTTGTGTCAACATTTGAAACCAATTAGCGTTAGCCAACAATAAACCAAAACGTTACATGCTACAATTCATACACAACTCTAAAGTCCATAGATACTATCCAGAAATCACAAACAAACACAGAGGCTGTAGCAAGAGTTGTGATTGAGTTAGCCACCAGGGAACCGGATGTTTCTGGTTTCATTCAGCCCTATATGGAAAATCTGATGTGGAGTTTCTGTGCAAAGCACCCAGAAAAGCAGAGTCAACCTGGTTTTGGAGAAAAGCAAAGTCTTTTTCTTGGGCAAGTGGATTCAATGTCATGTTTACAAACACAAATATCATTTATAACCTGGTTTCTGCAGCTTTTCACTCAGAAAGCACGAATGTGTACCTGTTGTGTGTCCATGTGAAACCAATTAGCGTTTGCCAAAAAAAACCAAAATGTCACATGCTACAATATATTCGAACTTCTAAAGTCCATAGATACTATCCAGAAAACACAAACAAACACAGAGGCTGTAGCAAGAGGTTCGATTGAGTTATCCAACACAGAACCGGATATTTCTGATTTCATCCAGCCCTATCTGGACAAACTGGTGTGCAATTCGGGTGCAAAGCACCCAGAAAAGCAGAGTCAACCTGGTTTTGGAGAAAATAAAAATCTTTTTCTTTGGCAAGTGGATTCAATGTCATGTTTACAAACACAAATATCATTTTTAACCCGGTTTCTGCAGCTTTTCACTCAGAAAACACAAATGTGTACCTGTTGTGTGTCCATGTGAAACCAATTAGCGTTTGTCAACAAAAAACCAAAATGTTACATGCTACAATTCATACACAACTCTAAAATCCATAGATACTATCAAGAAAATACGAAGAAACACAGAAGCTGTAGCAAGAGTTGTAATTGAATTAGCTACAACAGAAAAGGATGTTACTGGAATCCTCCAGCCTTATTTGGACAAATTGGTGTGCAATTCTTGTGCAAAGCACGCAGTAAAGCTGAGTCAACCTGGTTTTGGAGAAAAGCAAAGTCTTTTTCTTGGGCAAGTGGATTCAATGTCATGTTTACAAACACAAATATCATTTTTAACCTGGTTTCTGCAGCTTTTCACTCAGAAAGCACGAATGTGTACCTGTTGTCTGTCCATGTGAAACCAATTAGCATTTGCCAACAAAAAACCAAAATGTCACATGCTACAATATATTTGAACTTCTAAAGTCCATAGATACTATCCAGAAAACACAAACAACCACAGAGGCTGTAGCAACAGCTTGGATTGATTTAGCCACCACAGAATCAGATGATTCTGGTTTCATCCTGCACTATCTGGACAAACTGGTGTGGAATTGGTGTGCAAAGCACCCAGAAAAGCAGAATCAACCTGGTTTTGGAGAAAATCAAAATATTTTTTCTGGACAAGTGGATTCAATGTCATGTTTACAAACACAAATATCATTTTTAACCCGGTTTCTGCAGCTTTTCACTCAGAAAACCCGAATGTGTACCTGTTGTGTGCACATGTGAAACCAATTAGCGTTTGCCAACAAAAAACCTAAATGTTACATGCTACAATATATTCCAACCTCTAAAGTCCATAGATAGTATCCAGAAAACCCCTTCAAACACAGAGGCTGTAGCAAGAATTTGATTTGAATTAGCCACCACAGAACCGGATATTTCTGGTTTCATCCAGCCCTATCTGGACAAACTGCTGTGGAATAGTTGTGCAAAGCACCCAGAAAATCAGAGTCAACCTGGTTTGGGAGAAAAGCAAAGTCTTTTTCTTGTGCAAGTGGATTCACTGTCATGTTTACAAACACAAATATCATTTTAAGCTGGTTTCTGCAGCTTTTCATTCAGAAAACACTAAAGTGTACCTGTTGTGTGTCCATGTGAAACCAATTAGCATTTGCCACAATAAAACTAAATGTTACATGTTACAATACATTTACAACTCTAAAGTCCATACATACTATCCAGAAAACACACACAAACACAGAGGTTTTAGCAACAGCTTGGATTGAGTTAGCCACCACAGAAACGGATGCTACTGGTTTCATCCTGCCCTATCTGTACATTCTGGTGTGAAATTCAGGTGCAAAGCTCACAGAAAAGCAGAGTCCACCCACCTGATTCTGTGAAAAGCAAAATCTTTTTCTTCGGCAAGTGGATTCAATGTCATGTTTACAAACACAAATTTCATTTTTAACCTGGTTTCTGCAGCTTTTCACTCAGAAAAGACGAATGTGTACCTGTTGTATGTCCAATGAAAACAATTATCGTTTGCCAACAAAAAAACTAAATGTTACATGCTACAATATATTCCAACCTCTAAAGTTCATAGATGCTATCCAGAAAACACATACAAACACAGAGGCTGTACCAAGAGTTGGGATTGAGTTAGCAACCACAGAACCGGATGTTTATGGTTTGATCCAGCCCTATCTGGACAATCTCATGTGGAATTGGTGTGCAAAGCACCCAGAAAAGCACAGTCAACCTGGTTTTGGAGAAAAGCAAAGTGTTTTTCTTGGACAAGTGGATTCAATGTCATGTTTACAAACACAAATATCACTTTTAACCCGGTTTCTGCAGCTTTTCACTCAGAATACGTGATTGTGTACCTGTTGTGTCTCCTTGTGAAACCAATTAGCGTTTGCCAACAAAAAACAAAATGTTACATGCTAAAATTCATAGACAACTCTAAAATCCATAGATACTATCCAGAATACACAAACACAGAAGCCAGAGTTGGAATTGAGTAGCTACCACAGAAACCTATGTTACTTGGTTCCTCCAGCCTTATCTGGACAAACTGGTGTGCAATTCGTGTGCAAATCACCCAGAAAAGCAGAGTCAACCTGGCTTTGGAGAAAAGCAAAGTGTTTTTCTTGGGCAAGTGGATTCAATGTCATGTTTACAAACACAAATACCATTTGTAACCTGGTTTCAGTGGCTTTTCACTCAGAAAACACGAATGTGTACCTGTTGTCTCTGCATGAGAAACAAATTAGCGTTTGCCAATAGAAAAACCAAATGTCACATGCTACAATTCATACGCAACTCTAAAGTCCATAGATACTATCCAGAAAAAAACAAGCAAACACAGAAGCTGTAACAAGAGCTGGGATTGAGTTAGCGACCACAGAACCGGATATTTCTGGTTTTATCCAGCCCTATCTGGACAAACTGGTGTGGAATTGGTGTGCAAAGCACCCAGAAAAGCAGAGTCAACCTGGTTTTGGAGAAAAGCAAAGTCTTTTTCTTGGGCAAGTGGATTCAATGTCATGTTTACAAACACCAATATCATTTTTAACCTGGTTTCTGCAGCTTTTCACTCAGAAAACACGAATGTGTACCTGTTGTGTGTCCATGTGAAACCAATTAGCGTTTGCCAACAGAAAAAATGTTACATTCTACAATTCATACGCAACTCTAAAGTCCATAGATACTATAAAGAAAACACAAGACAACACAGAAGCTGTAGCAAGAGCTGGGATTGAGTTAGCGACCACAGAACCAGATATTTCTGGTTTCATCCAGCCCTATCTGGACAAACTGGTGTGGAATTGGTGTGCAAAGCACCCAGAAAAGCAGAGTCAACCTGGTTTTGGAGAAAAGTAAAGTGTTTTTCTTGAACACGTGGATTCAATGTCATGTTACTAACACAAATGTCATTTTTAACCTGGTTTCTGCAGCTTTTCACTGAGAAAATACGAATGTGTTCCTGTTGTGAATCCTTGTGAAACCAATTAGCGTTAGCCAACAATAAACTAAAATGTTACACGCTACAATTGATACCCAACTCTAAAGTCCATAGGTACTATCCAGAAAACACAAACAAATACAGAGGTGTAGCAAGAGTTGGGATTGAGTTAGCCACCAGGGAACCGGAAGTTTCTGTTTTCATCCAGACCTTTCTGGACAAACTGCTGTGGAATAGTTGTGCAAAGCACCCAGAAAAGCAGAGTCAACCTGGTTTTGGAGAAAAAATAATCTGTTTTTTGGGGAAGTGGATTCAATGTCATGTTTACCAACAGAAATATCATTTAAAACCCGGTTTCTGCTGCTTTTCACTCAGAAAACACGAATGTGTACCTGTTGTCTCTCCATGTGAAACCAATGAGCATTTGCCAACAAAAAACCAAAATGTTACATGCTACAATTGATACACAACTCTAAAGTCCATAGGTACTATCCAGAAAACACAAATACATAGGCTGTAGCAAGAGTTGAGATTTAGTTAGCAAGCAAGAAGCAGATGGTTCTGGTTTAATTGAAAGTATTTGGACAAAGTGGTGTGGAATTGGTGTGCAAAGCACCCAGTAAAGCAGAGTCAACCTGGTTTTGGAGAAAAGAGGGGTCTTTTTCTTGGGCAAGTGGATTCAAAGTCATGTTTACAAACACAAATATCATTTATAACCTGGTTTCTGCAGCTTTTCACTCAGAAAACATGAATGTGTACCTGTTGTGTCTCCATGTGAAACCAATTAGATTTTGCAACAATAAAACGAAATGTTACATGCTATAATACAGTTACAACTCTAAAGTCCATACATACTATCCAGAAAACACACAAAAACACAGAAGTTTTAGCAAGAGCATGGATTGAGTTAGCCACCACAGAAACGGATGATACTGGTTTCCTCCTGCGCTATCTGGACAATCTGGTGTGAAATTCATGTGCAAAGCACCCAGAAAAGCAGAGTCAACCTGGTTTTGGAGAAAAGCAAAGTCTTTTTCTTGGGCAAGTGGATTCAACGTCCTATTAACAAACAGAAATATGATTTTTAACCTGGTTTCCGCAGCTTTTCACTCAGAAAACATGAATGTGTACCTGTTGTGTGTCCATGTGAAACCAATTAGCATTTGCCAACAAAAAACTAACTGTTACATGCTACAATATATTCCACCTCTAAAGTCCATAGATACTATCCAGAAAACACAAACCAACACAGAGGCTGTAGCAAGATTTGGGATTTAGTTAGCAACCAAGAACTGGATGTTTCTGGTTTGATTGATACGTATCTGGACAAACTGGTGTGAAACTGGTGTGCAAAGCATCCAGAGAAGCAGAGTCAACCTGGCTTTGGAGAAAAGCAAAGTCTGTTTCTTGGGCAAGTGGATTCAATGTCATGTTTACAAACACAAATACCATTTGTAAACTGCTTTCTACAGCTTTTCACTCAGAAAACACGAATGTGTACCTGTTGTCTCTGCATGTGAAACCAATTAGCGTTTGCCAACAGAGAAACCAAATGTCACATGCTACAATTCATATGCAACTCTAAAGTCCAAAGATACCATCCAGAAAAAAACAAGGAAACAGAGAAGCTGTAGCAAGAGCTGGGATTGAGTTAGCCACCCCAGAAGCACATATTTCCGGATTCATCCAGCCATATCTGGACAAACTGGTGTGGAATTGGTGTGCAAAGCACCCAGAGAAGCAGAGTCAACCTGGTTTTGGGGAAAAGCAAAGTCTTTTTCTTGGGCAAGTGGATTCAATCTCATGTTTTCAAACACCAATATCATTTTTAACCTGGTTTCTGCAGCTTTTCACTCAGAAAACATGAATGTGTACCTGTTGTATCTGCATGTGAAACAGATCAGCGTTTGCCAACAGAAAAAATGTTACATTCTACAATTCATACACAACTCTAAAGTCCATAGATACTATACAGAAAACACAAGCAAACACAGAAGCTGTAGCAAGAGCTGGGATTGAGTTAGCGACCACAGAACCGGATATTTCTGGTTTCATCCAGCCCTATCTGGACAAACTGGTGTGGAATTGGTGTGCAAAGCACCCAGAGAAGCAGAGTCAACCTGGTTTTGGAGAAAAGCAAAGTCTTTTCCTTGGGCAAGTGGATTCAATCTCATGTCTACGAACACAATTATCATTTGTAACCTGGTTTCTGCAGGTTTTTATTCTGAAAACATGAATGTTGTCCTGTTTTGTCTCCATGTGAAACCAATTAGTGTTTGCCAAAAGAAAAACAAAATGTTACATGCTACAATGCATTCACAACTCTAAAGTCCATAGATACTATCCAGAAAACACTAGCAACACAGAAGCTGTAGAAAGAGCTGGGATTGAGTTAGCCACCACAAAACCGGATGTTTCTGGTTTGATTGAGACTTATCTGGACAAACTGGTGTGGAATTGCTGTGAAAAGCATCCAGAGAAGCAGAGTCAACTTGGTTTTGGAGTAAAGCAAAGTCTGTTTCTTGGGCAAGTGGATTCAATGTCATGTTTACAAACACAAATACCATTTGTAAACTGCTTTCTACAGCTTTTCACTCAGAAAACACGAATGTGTACCTGTTGTCTCTGCATGTGAAACCAATTAGCGTTTGCCAACAGAAAAACCAAATGTTACATGCTACAATTCATACGCAACTCTAAAGTCCATAGATACTATCCAGAAAAAAAAAGCAAACACAGAAGCTATATCAGCTGGGATTGAGTTAGCCACCCCAGAAGCAGATATTTCCGGATTCATCCAGGCATGTCTGGACAAACTGGTGTAGAATTGGTGCACAAAGCACCCAGAGAAGCAGAGTCAACCTGGTTTTGGAGAAAAGCAAAGTCTTTTTCTTGGGCAAGTGGATTCAATGTCATGTTTACAAACACCAATATCATTTTTAACCTGGTTTCTGCTGCTTTTCACTCAGAAAACACGAATGTGTACCTGTTGTGTGTCCATGTGAAACCAATTAGCATTTGCCAACAAAAAACTAACTGTTACATGCTACAATATATTCCACCTCTAAAGTCCATAGATACTATCCAGAAAACAGAAACCAACACAGAGGCTGTAGCAAGATTTGGGATTTAGTTAGCAACCAAGAACCGGATGTTTCTGGTTTGATTGATACGTATCTGGACAAACTGGTGTGGAACTGGTGTGCAAAGCACCCAGAAAAGCACAGTCAACCTGGTTTTGGAGAAAAGCAAATTCTTTTTTTTTTTGGCAAGTGGATTCAATGTCATTTTCACAAACACAAATATCATTTTTAACCTGGTTTCTGCAGCTTTTTAACTCAGAAAACACGAATGTGTCCCTGTTGTCTGTCCATGTGAAACCAATTAGCATTTGCCAACAAAAAACCAAAATGTTTCATGATACAGTTCACACACAACTCAGAAGTCCATAGATACTATCCAGAAAACACAAACAAACACAAAGTGTGTAGCAGAGCTTGGATTGAATTAGCCACCAAAGAACCGGATGTTTCTGGTATCACCCTGCCCTATCTGGACAAACTGGTGTGGAATTGGTGTGCAAAGCACCCAGAAAAGCAGAGTCAACCTGGTTTTGGAGAAAAGCAAAGTCTTTTTCTTGGGCAAGTGGATTCAATCTCATGTCTACGAACACAATTATCATTTGTAACCTGGTTTCTGCAGGTTTTTACTCCGAAAACACGAATGTGTACCTGTTTTGTCTCCATGTGAAACCAATTAGTGTTTGCCAAAAGAAAAACAAAATGTTACATGCTACAATGCATTCACAACTCTAAAGTCCATAGATACTATCCAGAAAACACCAGCAAACACAGAAGCTGTAGAAAGAGCTGGGATTGAGTTAGCCACCACAAAACCGGATGTTTTTGGTTTGATTGAGACTTATCTGGACAAACTGGTGTGGAATTGCTGTGCAAAGCACCCAGAGAAGCAGAGTCAACCTGGTTTTGGAGAAAAGCAAAGTCTGTTTCTTGGGCAAGTGGATTCAATGTCATGTTTACAAACACAAATACCGGGGCGGAGCCAAGATGGCGGAATAGTGAGGACGCGCACTAGCAGTCCGCAAAAAGATAGTTTAATAGAAACAGAGTTACTGTAGCCTCAGGAAAAATCTCACGGAAAAAAATGCAGTGGAAATTCTTCCGGACCCAGTGAATGAGACGCAGAGGACCTAGAGGAAAGTAAGTTTGCGAACGGCAAATCGTGCCTTAGTGGCACGGGAGCTGCCGGGAGGGACGGGAACCGGACGGAACACAGTCGCCATTGGAATTGAGCACTTAAACGGGAGCCGATACAGGGATCCCGAGACACTGGCGGGGGGAAGCAGACGCCACGGGGGAAACAGCACAATTGAGGCGAGCCCACACGGACACCAGCCTCTTTCGTTGCCCACCCTGCTAATTCTAGCTGGACTGAACGCAGTGGGACGGCGCGCGCCCGCCGGCTGAACCGGAAGCCGGGCGGAACACAGTCGCCATTGGAACTGAGCGCTTGAACGGGTGCCGATACAGGGATCCCGAGACACTGGCGGGGGGAAGCAGACCCCCCACGGGGGAAACAGCACAATTGAGGCGAGCCCACACGGACACTAGCCTCTTTCGTTGCCCACCCTGCTCACTCGAGCTAGACTGAACACAGTGGGACGGCGCGCGCCCGCCGGCTGAACCGGAAGCTGGGTGGAACACAGTCGCCATTGGAACTGAGCGCTTGAACGGGGGCCGATACAGGGATCCCGAGACACTGGCGGGGGGAAGCAGACCCCCCACGGGGGAAACAGCACAATTGAGGCGAGCCTGCACGGACACTAGCCTCTCTCGTCACCCACCCTGCTAATTCGAGCTAGATTAAACGCAGTGGGACAAGGCGCGCCCGCCCGCCTGCCCGCCCATCACTGAGGCAGACGGAACCAAAAACCTGAGGCTGTAGAAACCTGAAGGGGATCCAAAAACTGGGAACACACCGCGCACACAAACTCCGTTACCTTGACAACCCAGAGAAAGTGTGTGGGAAAAAAAAATGCCAAATAAAAACAGATTCCGAGGGAGCAAGATCAAGGAAGACGCTATGATGACCCCAAACGGAAAAGACACCCCAAGTCAGGATTATGAAGATAATGAGATAGAAGAAATGCAAGAAGCAGATCTCAAAGAATTGATAAGAACATTAAAAAGTTCTCAAAAACAAATTCTTGAACTACAGAAATCCTTAATGGATAAGATAGAAAATCTCTCTCGCGAGAATGAAGTACTACGGAGAAATCAAAACGAAATGAAACAACTAGTAGAACAAGAAGCTACGATAGTGACAAAAAATCTTAATGAATTGAAGAATTCAATAGATCAAGTGACAAGCAATCTTGAGGGCCTTAAAACCAGAATGGGTGAAGCAGAAGAGAGAATATCGGACCTAGAAGACAGAGAACAGGAGAGGAAACAGTCAAACCAAAGACAAGAAGAGGAAATTAGAAAACTAAAAGATATCGTCGGGAATTTACAGGATACTATTAAAAAACCCAACATTCGGGTTCTAGGTGTTCCTGAAGGTATGGAGAGGGAGAAAGGATTAGAAGGCCTTTTTAGGGAGATACTAGCAGAAAACTTTCCAGGCTTGGAGAAAGACAGAGAAATCCTAATCCAGGAAGCTCATAGAACCCCTAATAAACATGACCAAAAGAGATCCTCTGCACGACATATTGTAATTAAACTCACCACAGTGAAGCAAAAAGAAAAGATCCTAAAATGTGCAAGAGAGAAACGTCAGATTACTCTCAGAGGATCTCCAATTAGACTTACAGCTGACTTCTCAACAGAAACCCTACAAGCTAGAAGGGAATGGCGAGACATAGCCCAGGTACTTAGAGAGAAAAACTGCCAGCCCAGAATATTATACCCTGCAAAGCTCTCATTTGTGAATGAAGGTGAAATAAAGACCTTTCATAACAAACAAAAATTGAAAGAATTTGTTGCCACTCGTCCAGCCCTGCAAAAGATACTTAAAGACGTGTTACACACAGAAACACAGAAACACGACCATCAACATGAAAGAAGGTAAACGAAGGGAACCTCACGGCAAAAGATCACAGGGAATTCAAAGCATACATTAGAAAATATCTGGCAAATGGCAGGGCAAAGTTACCACTTATCAATAGTCACATTGAACGTTAAAGGTCTAAACTGTCCTGTTAAAAGACAGAGATTGGCTGATTGGGTTAAGGAACAAAAACCATCTATTTGCTGCCTACAAGAAACACATCTTTCCAACGAAGATCCATACAGACTGAAAATAAAAGGATGGAACAAGATATACCACGCCAACAGAAATGAAAAAAGAGCGGGTGTAACCATCTTAATATCGGACTACATAAACTTTAACACAAAAACTGTTAAGAGAGACAAAGAGGGGCACTATATAATGATTAAGGGATCAATACTACAGGAAGATATAACAATTCTCAATGTATATGCACCTAACTACAGGCCACAGGTTTATTTAAAAAATTTGTTAAGAAACTTAAAGGGAGACTTAGACCCCAACACAATAGTACTGGGGGACTTCAATACTTCACTCACAGATATTGACAGATCGACAGGACAGAAGATCAACAAGGAGACAGTAGATTTAAACAACACTATAGCCCAAATGGATCTAACAGATATCTACAGAACTTTTCATCCTACAAGTAATGCATTCACATTCTTCTCAGCAGTACATGGAACCTACTCTAGGATTGATCACATATTAGGCCATAAAGCAAGTCTCAGCAAATTCAAAAGAATTAGAATCATACCATGCAACTTCTCAGACCATGAGGGAGTGAAGTTGGAAATTAGCAACTCAGGAATCTCTAGAGCATATGCAAACACATGGAGATTGAACAACATGCTCCTGAATGAACAATGGGTCACTGAAGAAATCAAAAGAGAAATCAAAAATTTTCTGGAAGTAAATGAGGATAACAGCACAACATACCAAAACTTATGGGATACAGCAAAAGCAGTGTTAAGAGGAAAGTTTATATCAATAGGTGCCTACATCAAGAAACTGGAAAGGCACCAAATAGATGAGCTTTCAATGCATCTCAAGGACCTAGAAAATTTGCAGCAAACTAGACCCAAATCTAGTAGAAAAAGAGAAATAATCAAAATCAGAGAAGAAATCAACAGGATTGAATCCAAAAAAACATTACAAAAAATCAGCCAAACGAGGAGCTGGTTTTTTGAAAAAATAAACAAGATTGACACCCCATTGGCCCAACTAACTAAAAAAAGAAGAGAAAAGACCCAAATCAGTAAAATCAGAGATGAAAAAGGAAATATAACAACAGACACCACAGAAATCAAAAGAATCATCAGAAATTACTACAAGGACTTGTATGCCAGCAAACAGGGAAACCTATCAGAAATGGATAGATTCCTGGACACATGCAACCTACCTAAATTGAACCAGGAAGACATAGAAAACCTAAACAGACCCATAAGTGAGTCAGAAATTGAATCAGTAATAAAGGCCCTCCCAACAAAGAAAAGTCCAGGACCAGATGGATTCACTGCTGAATTCTACCAGACATTTAAAGAAGAACTAACTCCAATTCTTCTCAAACTATTCAGAACAATCGAAAAAGAGGGAATTCTCCCAAATTCCTTCTATGAAGCCAGCATCACCTTAATTCCTAAGCCAGAAAAAGATGCAGCATTGAAAGAGAATTACAGACCAATATCCCTCATGAACATAGATGCAAAAATCCTCAACAAAATTCTGGCCAATAGACTGCAACAACACATCAGAAAGATCATCCACCCAGACCAAGTGGGATTCATCCCTGGCATGCAGGGATGGTTCAATATTTGCAAAACAATCAACGTGATACACCACATTAACAGACTGCAGAAGAAAAACCATATGATTATCTCACTAGACGCAGAGAAAGCATTTGATAAAATTCAACACCCTTTCATGATGAAAACCCTAAGCAAACTGGGTATAGAAGGCACATTCCTCAATACAATCAAAGCAATTTATGAAAAACCCACGGCCAATATCCTATTGAATGGGGAAAAGTTGGAAGCATTTCCACTGAGATCTGGTACCAGACAGGGATGCCCACTCTCACCACTGCTATTCAATATAGTGCTGGAAGTCTTAGCCAGAGCTATTAGGCAAGAAAAAGAAATTAAAGGGATACAAGTTGGGAAGGAAGAACTCAAACTATCCCTCTTTGCAGACGACATGATTCTTTATTTAGGGGACCCAAAGAACTCTACTAAGAGACTATTGGAACTCATAGAAGAGTTTGGCAAAGTAGCAGGATATAAAATCAATGCACAAAAATCAACAGCCTTTGTATACACAGACAATGCCACGGCTGAGGAAGAACTGCTAAGATCAATCCCATTCACAATAGCTACAAAAACAATCAAATACCTTGGAATAAATTTAACTAAGGACATTAAAGATCTCTACAATGAAAATTACAAAACCTTAAAGAAAGAAATAGAAGAGGATACCAAAAAATGGAGAAATCTCCCATGCTCATGGATTGGAAGAATCAAGATCATCAAAATGTCCATTCTCCCAAAAGCAATTTACAGATTCAACGCAATACCAATCAAGATACTGAGGACATTCTTCTCAGATCTGGAAAAAATGATGCTGAAATTCATATGGAGACACAGGAGACCTCGAATAGCTAAAGCAATCTTGTACAACAAAAACAAAGCCGGAGGCATCACAATACCAGATTTCAGGACATACTGCAGGGCAGTTGTTATCAAAACAGCATGGTACTGGTACAGAAACAGATGGATAGACCAATGGAACAGAATAGAAACTCCAGAAATCAATCCAAACACCTACAGCCAACTTATATTTGATCAACGATCCAAAACCAGTCCCTGGAGTAAGGTCAGTCTGTTTAATAAATGGTGCTGGGAAAACTGGATTTCCATGTGCACAACCATGAAGCAAGACCCCTACCTTTCACCTTACACAAAAATCCATTCAACATGGATTAAAAATTTAAACCTACGACCCGACACCGTCAAATTACTAGAGAGCATAGGAGAAACCCTGCAAGACATAGGTACTGGCAAAGACTTCTTGGAAAAGACCCCAGAAGCACAGGCACTGAAAACCAAAATTAACTACTGGGATTGCATCAAATTGAAACGTTTCTGTACTGCAAAAGAAACAGTCAGGAAAGTGAATAGGAAACCGACAGAATGGGAAAATATATTTGCAAACTATGCAACAGATAAAGGGTTGATAACCAGAATCTACAAAGAAATTAAGAAACTCCACAACATCAAAACAAACAACCCACTTAAGAGATGGGCCAAGGACCTCAATAGACATTTTTCAAAAGAGGAAATCCAAATGGCCAACAGACACATGAAAAAATGTTCAAGATCCCTAGCAATCAGGGAAATGCAAATCAAAACCACAATGAGGTTTCACCTCACCCCGGTGAGAATGGCTCACATTCAGAAATCCACCAACAATAGATGCTGGAGAGGATGTGGGGAAAAAGGGTCACTAATCCACTGTTGGTGGGAATGCAAACTGGTGAAGCCACTTTGGAAGTCAGTCTGGAGATTCCTCAGAAACATGAATATAACCCTACCATTCAACCCAGCCATCCCACTCCTTGGAATTTACCCAAAGGAAGTTAAATTGGCAAACAAAAAAGCCGTCTGTACAGCAATGTTTATTGCGGCGCAATTCACAATAGCTAAGACTTGGAACCAACCCAAATGCCCATCAACAGTAGACTGGATTAGGAAATTATGGGACATGTACTCTACAGAATACTATACAGCAGTCAAAAACAATGAAATCCGGTCACTTGCAACAAAATGGAGGAATCTGGAAAACATCATGCTGAGTGAATTAAGTCAATCCCAAAGAGACAAATATCATTTGTTTCCCTTGATTGGCGATGACTAACTGAGCACCAAAGGGGGAAACCTGTAGAAGTGAAATGGACACTATGAGAAACAGTGACTCGATCAGCTCTTGTGCTGACTGTTGTTGTACAATGTAATACTTTATCCATGGTAGTATTTTTTTTTTCTTTATCCTAGTACTAGTGGTTGAACTCTGTAATTAACACACAATTATTCTTAGGTGTTTAAATTTTAACTGAAAAGTGATCTCTGTGAAATATAAGAGTGGGAATAAGAGAGGGAGGAGAGGTAAAACTTGGGACATGCTCAATCGGAACGGCCCCAAATGATGGAGTTAGAATTGTGCCAGGGGTTTCCAATACAATCCCATCAAGGTGGCATGTACCAAGGCCATCTCATTAGTCCAAGTGATCAATTTCAGCTCACAATTGATCACACTGATAGGTCTAAGAGTCAAAGGGATCACACAAACAAGACTAGTGTCTGCTAATACTAACTGATAGAATGAAAAAGGGAGAGAATGATCCAACATGGGAAGCAGGATACACAGCAGACTCATAGAATGGCAGATGTCCTAAATAGCACTCTGGCCTCAGAATCAGCCCTTAAGGCATTCGGATCTGGCTCAAGAGCCCATGAGAATATTTTAGGCATGGAAAGCTAAGACACTCTGGAAAAAACAGAAGACCTAAATGAAAGATCTCTGCGAGTGAGATCCCAGTGGAAAGAACGGGGCCATCAAAGAAGGAGGTACCTTTCTCTGAAGGGAGGAGAGAACTTCCACTTTGACTATGGCCCTGTGGGAATAAGATCGAAGTCGGCTAACCCTAAAGGCTTCCATAGCCTCGGCAACTCATGACCAGAGCCTAGGGAGATTCCTGACGCCATAAACAAGAGTGTCAAATTGTTAAATTAACATCAGGAGTCACTGTGTACTTACGTCTCATGAGGGATCTGTCCTTAATGTGTTATCCAATGTGAAGTGATGCTATTACTAGTACTGAAACAGTATTTTTACACTTTGTGTTTCTGAGTGGGTGCAAACTGATGAAATCCTTACATAGTATATATTGAATCGATCTTCTTTATATAAAGATAATTGCAAATGATTAAAAAATCTTGGTGTTAAACTGGAAATTGCATAGACAATTAATCAATTTTTTTTTAAAAAAAATCATGTAGGATCTCTGTCCTTAATGTGCTGTACATTGTGAATTAATATTATAACTAGTACTCCAACAGTATTATCATTTTGTGTCTCTATGCGAGGGCAAACCGTTGAAATCTTTACGTAATATGTACTAAATTGATCTTTTCTGTATAAAGAGAATTGAAAATGAATCTTGATGTGAACAGAAGGGGAGAGGGAGCGGGAAACGGGAGGGTGGGGGG
Source organism: Sylvilagus floridanus (assembly GCA_949820135.1). Taxonomy (NCBI): domain Eukaryota; kingdom Metazoa; phylum Chordata; class Mammalia; order Lagomorpha; family Leporidae; genus Sylvilagus; species Sylvilagus floridanus. The sequence goes on from OX463233.1 coordinate 84,107,165, forward strand.
AGGGAGGGAAGTTGTGGGGGGGGAGCCATTGTGGTCCATGAGCTGTTCTTTGGAAATTTATATTCTTTAAATAAAAGCTTTATATAAAAAAAAACCAAACAAACACAAATACCATTTGTAAACTGCTTTCTACAGCTTTTCACTCAGAAAACATGAATGTGTACCTGTTGTCTCTGCATGTGAAACCAATTAGCGTTTGCCAACAGAAAAACCAAATGTCACATGCTACAATTCATACGCAACTCTAAAGTCCATAGATACTATCCAGAAAAAAACAAGCAAACACAGAAGCTATATCAAGAGCTGGGATTGAGTTAGCCACCCCAGAAGCAGATATTTCCAGATTCATCCAGCCATATCTGGACAAACTGGTGTAGAATTGGTGTGCATAGCACCCAGAGAAGCAGAGTCAACCTGGTTTTGGAGAAAAGCAAAGTCTTTTTCTTGGGCAAATGGATTCAATGTCATGTTTACAAACACAAATATCATTTTTAACTCGGTTTCTGCAGCTTTTCACTCAGAAAAGACGATTGTGTACCTGCTTTCTCTCCGTGTGAAACCAATTAGCATTTGCAACAAAAAAAACTAAATGTCACATGCTACAATACATTTACAACAGTAAAGTGCATACATACTATGCAGAAAACACACACAAACACAGAAGTTTTAGCAAGAGCTTGGATTGAGTTAGCCACCACAGAAACGGATGTTTCAGGTTTCATCCTGCCCTATCTGGACAATCTGGTGTGGAATTCATGTGCATAGCACCCAGAAAAGCAGAGTCAAAATGGTTTTGGAGAAAAGCAAAGTCTTTTTCTTGGGCACGTGGATTCAATGTTATGTTAACAAACACAAATATGATTTGTAGCCTGCTTTCTGCAGCTTTTTACTCAGAAAACACGAATGTGTACCTGTTGTGTCTCCATGTGAAACCAATTAGCGTTTGCCAACAGAAAACCAAAATGTTACATGCTATAATTCATACACAACTCTAAAGTCCATAGATACTATCCAGAAAACACAAACACAGAGGCTTTAGCAAGGTCTTCGATTGGGTTAGCCAGCACAGAACCGGATGTTTCTGGATTCCTCCAGCCCGATCGGGAAAACTGGTGTGCAATTCGTGTGGAAAGCACCCAGAAAAGCAGAGTCAACCTGGTTTTTGAGAAAATCAATGTCTTTTTCTTGGGCAAGTGGATTCAATGTCATGTTTACAAACACCAATATCATTTTTAACCTGGTTTCTGCAGCTTTTCACTCAGAAAACATGAATGTGTACCTGTTTGTTGTCCATGTGAAACCAATTAGCGTATGCCAACATGAAACAAAAATGTTACCTGTTACAATATGTTCCACCTTCTAAATCCATAGATACTATCCAGTAAACACCAACAAACACAGAGGCTCTAGCAAGTGCTTGATTTGAGTTAGCCACCACAGAACGGGATATTTCTGGTTTCATCCAGCCCTATCTGGACAAACTGGTGTGGAATTGGTGTGCAAAGCACCCAGAAAAGCAGAGTCAACCTGGTTTTGGAGAAAAGCAAAGTCTTTTTCTTGGGCAAGTGAATTCAACGTCATGTTTACAAACACCAATATCATTTTTAACCTGATTTTTGCAGCTTTTCACTCAGAAAATACGAATGTGTACCTGTTGTGTGTCCATGTGAAACCAATTAGCGTTTGCCAACAGAAAAACTAAATGTTACATGCTACAATGTATTCAAACCTCTAAAGTCCATAGATACTATCCAGAAAACACCAATAAACATAGAGGCTTTAGCAAGAACTTTATTTGAGTTAGCCACCACAGAACCGGATATTTCTGGTTTCATCCAGGCCTATCTGGACAATCTGGTGTGGAATTGGTGTGCAAAGCACCCAGAAAAGCAGAGTCTACCTGGTTTTTCAGAAAAGCAAAGTCTGTTTTTTTGGGCAGGTGGAATCAATGTCATGTTTACAAACACAAATATCATCTTTAACCTGGTTTCTCCAGCTTTTCACTCAGAAAACACGAATGTGTAACTGTTGTGTATCCATGTGAAACCAATTAACATTTGCCAACAAGAAAAGAAATGTTACATGCTATAATTAATACACAACTCTAAAGTCCATAAAGACTATCCAGAAAACACAAACAAACACAGCAACAGTATCAAGAGCTTGGATTGTGTCAGCCACCGCAGAACCGGATGTTTCTGGTTTCACCCTGCCCTATCTGGAGAAACTGTGTGGAATTGGTGTGCAAAGCACCCAGAAAAGCAGAGTCAACCTTGTTTTGGAGAAAAGCAAAGTCTTTCTCTTGGGCAAGTGGATTCAATGTCATGTTTACAAACACAAATATCATTTTTAACCCGGTTTCTGCAGCTTTTCACTCCGAATACACGAATGTGTACTTGTTTTCTCTCCATGTGCAACCAATTAGCATTTGCAACAAAAAAACTAAATGTCAGATGCTACAATACATTTACAACACTAAAGTGCATACATACTATGCTGAAAACACACACAAACACAGAAGTTTTAGCAAGAGCTTGGATCGAGGTCGCCACCACAGAAACGGATGTTTCAGGTTTCATCCTGCCCTATCTGGACAATCTGGTGTGGAATTCATGTGCATAGCACCCAGAAAAGCAGAGTCAACCTGGTTTTGGTTGAAAAGCAAAGTCTTTTTCTTGTGCAAGTGGATTCAATGTCATGTTTACAAACACAAATTTCATTTTTAACCTGGTTTCAGTGGCTTTTCAATCAGAAAACACGAATCTGTACCTGTTGTCTCTGCATGTGAAACCAATTAGCGTTTGCCAACAGAAAAACCAAATGTCACATGCTACAATTCATACGCAACTCTAAAGTCCATAGATTCTATCCAGAAAAAAACAAACAAACACAGAAGCTATATCAAGAGCTGGGATTGAGTTAGCCACCCCAGAAGCAGATATTTCCAGATTCATCCAGCCATATCTGGACAAACTGGTGTAGAATTGGTGTGCATAGCACCCAGAGAAGCAGAGTCAACCTGGTTTTGGAGAAAAGCAAAGTCTTTTTCTTGGGCAAATGGATTCAATGTCATGTTTACAAACAAAATATCATTTTTAACTCGGTTTCTGCAGCTTTTCACTCAGAAAAGACGATTGTGTACCTGCTTTCTCTCCGTGTGAAACCCATTAGCATTTGCAACAAAAAAAACTAAATGTCACATGCTACAATACATTTACAACAGTAAAGTGCATACATTCTATGCAGAAAACACACACAAACACAGAAGTTTTAGCAAGAGCTTGGATTGAGTTAGCCACCACAGAAACGGATGTTTCAGGTTTCATCCTGCCCTATCTGGACAATCTGGTGTGGAATTCATGTGCATAGCACCCAGAAAAGCAGAGTCAAAATGGTTTTGGAGAAAAGCAAAGTCTTTTTCTTGGGCACGTGGATTCAATGTTATGTTAACAAACACAAATATGATTTGTAGCCTGCTTTCTGCAGCTTTTTACTCAGAAAACACGAATGTGTACCTGTTGTGTCTCCATGTGAAACCAATTAGCGTTTGCCAACAGAAAACCAAAATGTTACATGCTATAATTCATACACAACTCTAAAGTCCATAGATACTATCCAGAAAACACAAACACAGAGGCTTTAGCAAGGTCTTCGATTGGGTTAGCCAGCACAGAACCGGATGTTTCTGGATTCCTCCAGCCCGATCGGGAAAACTGGTGTGCAATTCGTGTGGAAAGCACCCAGAAAAGCAGAGTCAACCTGGTTTTTGAGAAAATCAATGTCTTTTTCTTGGGCAAGTGGATTCAATGTCATGTTTACAAACACCAATATCATTTTTAACCTGGTTTCTGCAGCTTTTCACTCAGAAAACATGAATGTGTACCTGTTTGTTGTCCATGTGAAACCAATTAGCGTATGCCAACATGAAACAAAAATGTTACCTGTTACAATATGTTCCACCTTCTAAATCCATAGATACTATCCAGTAAACACCAACAAACACAGAGGCTCTAGCAAGTGCTTGATTTGAGTTAGCCACCACAGAACGGGATATTTCTGGTTTCATCCAGCCCTATCTGGACAAACTGGTGTGGAATTGGTGTGCAAAGCACCCAGAAAAGCAGAGTCAACCTGGTTTTGGAGAAAAGCAAAGTCTTTTTCTTGGGCAAGTGAATTCAACGTCATGTTTACAAACACCAATATCATTTTTAACCTGATTTTTGCAGCTTTTCACTCAGAAAATACGAATGTGTACCTGTTGTGTGTCCATGTGAAACCAATTAGCGTTTGCCAACAGAAAAACTAAATGTTACATGCTACAATGTATTCAAACCTCTAAAGTCCATAGATACTATCCAGAAAACACCAATAAACATAGAGGCTTTAGCAAGAACTTTATTTGAGTTAGCCACCACAGAACCGGATATTTCTGGTTTCATCCAGGCCTATCTGGACAATCTGGTGTGGAATTGGTGTGCAAAGCACCCAGAAAAGCAGAGTCTACCTGGTTTTTCAGAAAAGCAAAGTCTGTTTTTTTGGGCAGGTGGAATCAATGTCATGTTTACAAACACAAATATCATCTTTAACCTGGTTTCTCCAGCTTTTCACTCAGAAAACACGAATGTGTAACTGTTGTGTATCCATGTGAAACCAATTAACATTTGCCAACAAGAAAAGAAATGTTACATGCTATAATTAATACACAACTCTAAAGTCCATAAAGACTATCCAGAAAACACAAACAAACACAGCAACAGTATCAAGAGCTTGGATTGTGTCAGCCACCGCAGAACCGGATGTTTCTGGTTTCACCCTGCCCTATCTGGAGAAACTGTGTGGAATTGGTGTGCAAAGCACCCAGAAAAGCAGAGTCAACCTTGTTTTGGAGAAAAGCAAAGTCTTTCTCTTGGGCAAGTGGATTCAATGTCATGTTTACAAACACAAATATCATTTTTAACCCGGTTTCTGCAGCTTTTCACTCCGAATACACGAATGTGTACTTGTTTTCTCTCCATGTGCAACCAATTAGCATTTGCAACAAAAAAACTAAATGTCAGATGCTACAATACATTTACAACACTAAAGTGCATACATACTATGCTGAAAACACACACAAACACAGAAGTTTTAGCAAGAGCTTGGATCGAGGTCGCCACCACAGAAACGGATGTTTCAGGTTTCATCCTGCCCTATCTGGACAATCTGGTGTGGAATTCATATGCATAGCACCCAGAAAAGCAGAGTCAATCTGGTTTTGGTTGAAAAGCAAAGTCTTTTTCTTGTGCAAGTGGATTCAATGTCATGTTTACAAACACAAATATCATTTTAAACTGGTTTCTGCAGCTTTTCACTCAGAAAACACGAATGTGTACCTGTTGTGTGTCCATGTGAAACCAATTAGCATTTGCAACAATAAAACGAAATGTTACATGCTACAGTACATTTACAACTCTAAAGTCCATACATACTATCCAGAAAACACACACAAACAGAGAAGTTTTAGCTAGAGCTTGGACTTAGTTAGCCACCACAGAAACAGATGTTACTGGTTTCATCCTGCCCTATCTGTATAATCTGGTGTGAAATTCAGGAGCAAAGCTCACAGAAAAGCAGAGTCCACCTGCTTTTGTGAAAAGCAAAGTCTTTTTCTTGGGCAAGTGGATTCAATGTCATGTTTACAAACACCAATATCATTTTTAACCTGGTTTCTGCAGCTTTTCACTCAGAAAACACGAATGTGTACCTGTTGTGTGTCCAATGAAACCAATTATCGTTTGCCAATAAAAAACCAAAATGTTACTTGCTACAAAGCATACACCACTCTAAAGTCCATAGATACTATCCAGAAAACACAAACCAACACAGAGGCTGCAGCAAGGGGTTTGATTGAGTTAGCCACCGCAGAACCAGATATTTCTGGATGCCTCCAGCTCTATCTGGACAAACTGGTGTGCAATTTGTGTGCAAAGCATCCAGAAAAGCAGAGTCAACCTGGGTTGGAGAAAAGCAAAGACTTTTTCTTGGGCAAGTGAATTCAATGTCATGTTTACAAACACAAATATCATTTTTAACCTGGTTTCTGCAGCTTTTCACTCAGAAAACCCGAATGTGTACCTGTTGTGTCTCCATGTGAAACCAATTAGCGTTTGCCAACAAAAAAACTAAATGTTACATGCTACAATATATTCCAACCTCTAAAGTCCATAGATAGTATCCAGAAAACCTAATCAAACACAGAGGCTGTAGCAAGAATTTGATTTGAATTAGCCACCACAGATCCGGATATTTCTGGTTTCATCTAGCCCTATCTGGACAAACTGCCGTGGAATAGTTGTGCAAAGCACCCAGAAAATCAGAGTCAACCTGGTTTTGGAGAAAAGCAAATTCTTTTTCTTGGGCAAGTGGATTCAATGTCATGTTTACAAACACAAATATCATTTTTAACCTGGTTTCTGCAGCTTTTCACTCAGAAAACACGAATGTGTACCTGTTGTGTTTCCAATGAAACCAATTATCGTTTGCCAACAAAAAAACTAAATGTTACATGCTACAATATATTCCAACCTCTAAAGTTCATAGATACTATCCAGAAAACACATACAAACACAGAGGCTGTACCAAGAGTTGGGATTGAGTTAGCAACCACAGAACCGGATGTTTATGATTTCATCCAGCCCTATCTGGACAATCTCATGTGGGATTGTTGTGCAAAGCACACAGAGGAGCAGAGTAAAACTGGTTTTGGAGAAAAGCAAAGTCTTTTTCTTGGACAAGTGGATTCAATGTCATGTTTACAAACACAAATATCACTTTTAACCCGGTTTCTGCAGCTTTTCACTCAGAATACATTATTCTGTACCTGTAGTGTCTCCTTGTGAAACCAATTAGTGTTTGCCAACAAAAAACAAAATGTTACATGCTACAATTCATAGACAACTCTAAAATCCATAGATACTATCCAGAAAACACAAACAAACACAGAACCTGTAGCAAGAGTTGGAATTGAGTAGCTACCACAGAAACGAATGTTACTTGGTTCATCCAGCCTTATCTGGACAAACTGAGTGCAATTTTGTGCAATCACCCAGAAAAGCAGAGTCAACCTGGTTTTGGAGAAAAGTAAAGTGTTTTTCTTGAACACGTGGATTCAATGTCATGTTACTAACACAAATATCATTTTTAAACTGGTTTCTGCAGCTTTTCACAGAGAAAATACGAATGTGTTCCTGTTGTGTCTCCTTGTGAAACCAATTAGCGTTAGCCAACAATAAACTAAATTGTTACATGCTACAATTGATACACAACTCTAAAGTCCATAGATACTATCCAGAAAACACAAACAAACACAGAGGCTGTAGCAAGAGTTGGGATTGAGTTAGCCACCAGGGAACCGGATGTTTCTGTTTTCATCCAGACCTATCTGGACAAACTGGTGTCGATTCGTGTGCAAAGCACCCAGAAAAGCAGAGTCAACCTGGTTTTGGAGAAAAGCAAAGTCTTTTTCTTGGGCAAGTGGATTCAATATCATGTTTACCAACACAAATATCATTTTTAACCTGGTTTCTGCAGCTTTTCACTCAGAAAACACGAATGTGTACCTGTTGTGTGTCATGTGAAACCAATTAGCATGTGCAACAATAAAACTAAATGTTACATGCTACAATACATTTACAACTCTAAAGTCCATACATACTATCCAGAAAACACACACAAACACAGAAGTTTTAGTAAGAGCTGGATTGAGTTAGCCACCACAGAAACGGAGGTTTATTGTTTGATCCAGCCCTATCTGGACAATCTGGTGTGAAATTCATGTGCAAAGCACCCAGAAAAGCAGAGTCAACCTGGTTTTGGAGAATAGCAAAGTGTTTTTCTTGGGCAAGTGGATTCAATGCCATGTTTACAAACACAAATATCATTTTTAACCTGGTTTCTGCAGCTTTTCACTCAGAAAACACGAATGTGTACCTGTTGTGTGTCCATGTGAAACCAATTAGCATTTGCAACAAAAAACCAAAATGTTACATGCTACAATAGATACACAACTCCAAAATCCATAGACAGTATCCAGAAAACACAAACAAATACAGAATCTGTAGCAAGATTTGGAACTGAGTTAGCCACCACAGAACCGGATATTTCTGGTTTGATCCAGAGCTATCTGGACAAACTGGTGTGGAATTGGTGTGCAAAGCACCCAGAAAAGCCGAGTCAACCTGGTTTTGGAGAAAAGCAAAGTCTTTTTCTTGGGCAAGTGGATTCAATGTCATGTTTACAAACACCAATATCATTTTTAACCTGGTTTTTGCAGCTTTTCACTCAGAAAACATGAATGTGTACCTGTTTGGTGTCCATTGGAAACCAATTAGCGTTTGCCAATAAAAAACCAAAATGTTACTTGCTACAATGCATACACCACTCTAAAGTCCATAGATACTATCCAGAAAACACAAACCAACACAGAGGCTGCAGCAAGGGGTTTGATTGAGTTAGCCACCGCAGAACCAGATATTTCTGGATGCCTCCAGCTCTATCTGGACAAACTGGTGTGCAATTTGTGTGCAAAGCATCCAGAAAAGCAGAGTCAACCTGGGTTGGAGAAAAGCAAAGACTTTTTCTTGGGCAAGTGAATTCAATGTCATGTTTACAAACACAAATATCATTTTTAACCTGGTTTCTGCAGCTTTTCACTCAGAAAACCCGAATGTGTACCTGTTGTGTCTCCATGTGAAACCAATTAGCGTTTGCCAACAAAAAAACTAAATGTTACATGCTACAATATATTCCAACCTCTAAAGTCCATAGATAGTATCCAGAAAACCTAATCAAACACAGAGGCTGTAGCAAGAATTTGATTTGAATTAGCCACCACAGATCCGGATATTTCTGGTTTCATCTAGCCCTATCTGGACAAACTGCCGTGGAATAGTTGTGCAAAGCACCCAGAAAATCAGAGTCAACCTGGTTTTGGAGAAAAGCAAATTCTTTTTCTTGGGCAAGTGGATTCAATGTCATGTTTACAAACACAAATATCATTTTTAACCTGGTTTCTGCAGCTTTTCACTCAGAAAACCCGAATGTGTACCTGTTGTGTCTCCATGTGAAACCAATTAGCGTTTGCCAACAAAAAAACTAAATGTTACATGCTACAATATATTCCAACCTCTAAAGTCCATAGATAGTATCCAGAAAACCTAATCAAACACAGAGGCTGTAGCAAGAATTTGATTTGAATTAGCCACCACAGATCCGGATATTTCTGGTTTCATCTAGCCCTATCTGGACAAACTGCCGTGGAATAGTTGTGCAAAGCACCCAGAAAATCAGAGTCAACCTGGTTTTGGAGAAAAGCAAATTCTTTTTCTTGGGCAAGTGGATTCAATGTCATGTTTACAAACACAAATATCATTTTTAACCTGGTTTCTGCAGCTTTTCACTCAGAAAACACGAATGTGTACCTGTTGTGTTTCCAATGAAACCAATTATTGTTTGCCAACAAAAAAACTAAATGTTACATGCTACAATATATTCCAACCTCTAAAGTTCATAGATACTATCCAGAAAACACATACAAACACAGAGGCTGTACCAAGAGTTGGGATTGAGTTAGCAACCACAGAACCGGATGTTTATGATTTCATCCAGCCCTATCTGGACAATCTCATGTGGGATTGTTGTGCAAAGCACACAGAGGAGCAGAGTAAAACTGGTTTTGGAGAAAAGCAAAGTCTTTTTCTTGGACAAGTGGATTCAATGTCATGTTTACAAACACAAATATCACTTTTAACCCGGTTTCTGCAGCTTTTCACTCAGAATACATTATTCTGTACCTGTAGTGTCTCCTTGTGAAACCAATTAGTGTTTGCCAACAAAAAACAAAATGTTACATGCTACAATTCATAGACAACTCTAAAATCCATAGATACTATCCAGAAAACACAAACAAACACAGAACCTGTAGCAAGAGTTGGAATTGAGTAGCTACCACAGAAACGAATGTTACTTGGTTCATCCAGCCTTATCTGGACAAACTGAGTGCAATTTTGTGCAATCACCCAGAAAAGCAGAGTCAACCTGGTTTTGGAGAAAAGTAAAGTGTTTTTCTTGAACACGTGGATTCAATGTCATGTTACTAACACAAATATCATTTTTAAACTGGTTTCTGCAGCTTTTCACAGAGAAAATACGAATGTGTTCCTGTTGTGTCTCCTTGTGAAACCAATTAGCGTTAGCCAACAATAAACTAAATTGTTACATGCTACAATTGATACACAACTCTAAAGTCCATAGATACTATCCAGAAAACACAAACAAACACAGAGGCTGTAGCAAGAGTTGGGATTGAGTTAGCCACCAGGGAACCGGATGTTTCTGTTTTCATCCAGACCTATCTGGACAAACTGGTGTCGATTCGTGTGCAAAGCACCCAGAAAAGCAGAGTCAACCTGGTTTTGGAGAAAAGCAAAGTCTTTTTCTTGGGCAAGTGGATTCAATATCATGTTTACCAACACAAATATCATTTTTAACCTGGTTTCTGCAGCTTTTCACTCAGAAAACACGAATGTGTACCTGTTGTGTGTCATGTGAAACCAATTAGCATGTGCAACAATAAAACTAAATGTTACATGCTACAATACATTTACAACTCTAAAGTCCATACATACTATCCAGAAAACACACACAAACACAGAAGTTTTAGTAAGAGCTGGATTGAGTTAGCCACCACAGAAACGGATGTTTATTGTTTGATCCAGCCCTATCTGGACAATCTGGTGTGAAATTCATGTGCAAAGCACCCAGAAAAGCAGAGTCAACCTGGTTTTGGAGAATAGCAAAGTGTTTTTCTTGGGCAAGTGGATTCAATGCCATGTTTACAAACACAAATATCATTTTTAACCTGGTTTCTGCAGCTTTTCACTCAGAAAACACGAATGTGTACCTGTTGTGTGTCCATGTGAAACCAATTAGCATTTGCAACAAAAAACCAAAATGTTACATGCTACAATAGATACACAACTCCAAAATCCATAGACAGTATCCAGAAAACACAAACAAATACAGAATCTGTAGCAAGATTTGGAACTGAGTTAGCCACCACAGAACCGGATATTTCTGGTTTGATCCAGAGCTATCTGGACAAACTGGTGTGGAATTGGTGTGCAAAGCACCCAGAAAAGCCGAGTCAACCTGGTTTTGGAGAAAAGCAAAGTCTTTTTCTTGGGCAAGTGGATTCAATGTCATGTTTACAAACACCAATATCATTTTTAACCTGGTTTTTGCAGCTTTTCACTCAGAAAACATGAATGTGTACCTGTTTGGTGTCCATTGGAAACCAATTAGCGTTTGCCAATAAAAAACCAAAATGTTACTTGCTACAATGCATACACCACTCTAAAGTCCATAGATACTATCCAGAAAACACAAACCAACACAGAGGCTGCAGCAAGGGGTTTGATTGAGTTAGCCACCGCAGAACCAGATATTTCTGGATGCCTCCAGCTCTATCTGGACAAACTGGTGTGCAATTTGTGTGCAAAGCATCCAGAAAAGCAGAGTCAACCTGGGTTGGAGAAAAGCAAAGACTTTTTCTTGGGCAAGTGAATTCAATGTCATGTTTACAAACACAAATATCATTTTTAACCTGGTTTCTGCAGCTTTTCACTCAGAAAACCCGAATGTGTACCTGTTGTGTCTCCATGTGAAACCAATTAGCGTTTGCCAACAAAAAAACTAAATGTTACATGCTACAATATATTCCAACCTCTAAAGTCCATAGATAGTATCCAGAAAACCTAATCAAACACAGAGGCTGTAGCAAGAATTTGATTTGAATTAGCCACCACAGATCCGGATATTTCTGGTTTCATCTAGCCCTATCTGGACAAACTGCCGTGGAATAGTTGTGCAAAGCACCCAGAAAATCAGAGTCAACCTGGTTTTGGAGAAAAGCAAATTCTTTTTCTTGGGCAAGTGGATTCAATGTCATGTTTACAAACACAAATATCATTTTTAACCTGGTTTCTGCAGCTTTTCACTCAGAAAACCCGAATGTGTACCTGTTGTGTCTCCATGTGAAACCAATTAGCGTTTGCCAACAAAAAAACTAAATGTTACATGCTACAATATATTCCAACCTCTAAAGTCCATAGATAGTATCCAGAAAACCTAATCAAACACAGAGGCTGTAGCAAGAATTTGATTTGAATTAGCCACCACAGATCCGGATATTTCTGGTTTCATCTAGCCCTATCTGGACAAACTGCCGTGGAATAGTTGTGCAAAGCACCCAGAAAATCAGAGTCAACCTGGTTTTGGAGAAAAGCAAATTCTTTTTCTTGGGCAAGTGGATTCAATGTCATGTTTACAAACACAAATATCATTTTTAACCTGGTTTCTGCAGCTTTTCAGTCAGAAAACACGAATGTGTACCTGTTGTGTTTCCAATGAAACCAATTATCGTTTGCCAACAAAAAAACTAAATGTTACATGCTACAATATATTCCAACCTCTAAAGTTCATAGATACTATCCAGAAAACACATACAAACACAGAGGCTGTACCAAGAGTTGGGATTGAGTTAGCAACCACAGAACCGGATGTTTATGATTTCATCCAGCCCTATCTGGACAATCTCATGTGGGATTGTTGTGCAAAGCACACAGAGGAGCAGAGTAAAACTGGTTTTGGAGAAAAGCAAAGTCTTTTTCTTGGACAAGTGGATTCAATGTCATGTTTACAAACACAAATATCACTTTTAACCCGGTTTCTGCAGCTTTTCACTCAGAATACATTATTCTGTACCTGTAGTGTCTCCTTGTGAAACCAATTAGTGTTTGCCAACAAAAAACAAAATGTTACATGCTACAATTCATAGACAACTCTAAAATCCATAGATACTATCCAGAAAACACAAACAAACACAGAACCTGTAGCAAGAGTTGGAATTGAGTAGCTACCACAGAAACGAATGTTACTTGGTTCATCCAGCCTTATCTGGACAAACTGAGTGCAATTTTGTGCAATCACCCAGAAAAGCAGAGTCAACCTGGTTTTGGAGAAAAGTAAAGTGTTTTTCTTGAACACGTGGATTCAATGTCATGTTACTAACACAAATATCATTTTTAAACTGGTTTCTGCAGCTTTTCACTGAGAAAACACGAATGTGTAACTGTTGTGTCTCCTTGTGAAACCAATTAGCGTTAGCCAACAATAAACTAAATTGTTACATGCTACAATTGATACACAACTCTAAAGTCCATAGATACTATCCAGAAAACACAAACAAACACAGAGGCTGTAGCAAGAGTTGGGATTGAGTTAGCCACCAGGGAACCGGATGTTTCTGTTTTCATCCAGACCTATCTGGACAAACTGGTGTCGATTCGTGTGCAAAGCACCCAGAAAAGCAGAGTCAACCTGGTTTTGGAGAAAAGCAAAGTCTTTTTCTTGGGCAAGTGGATTCAATATCATGTTTACCAACACAAATATCATTTTTAACCTGGTTTCTGCAGCTTTTCACTCAGAAAACACGAATGTGTACCTGTTGTGTGTCATGTGAAACCAATTAGCATGTGCAACAATAAAACTAAATGTTACATGCTACAATACATTTACAACTCTAAAGTCCATAATACTATCCAGAAAACACACACAAACACAGAAGTTTTAGTAAGAGCTGGATTGAGTTAGCCACCACAGAAACGGATGTTTATTGTTTGATCCAGCCCTATCTGGACAATCTGGTGTGAAATTCATGTGCAAAGCACCCAGAAAAGCAGAGTCAACCTGGTTTTGGAGAATAGCAAAGTGTTTTTCTTGGGCAAGTGGATTCAATGCCATGTTTACAAACACAAATATCATTTTTAACCTGGTTTCTGCAGCTTTTCACTCAGAAAACACGAATGTGTACCTGTTGTGTGTCCATGTGAAACCAATTAGCATTTGCAACAAAAAACCAAAATGTTACATGCTACAATAGATACACAACTCCAAAATCCATAGACAGTATCCAGAAAACACAAACAAATACAGAATCTGTAGCAAGATTTGGAACTGAGTTAGCCACCACAGAACCGGATATTTCTGGTTTGATCCAGAGCTATCTGGACAAACTGGTGTGGAATTGGTGTGCAAAGCACCCAGAAAAGCCGAGTCAACCTGGTTTTGGAGAAAAGCAAAGTCTTTTTCTTGGGCAAGTGGATTCAATGTCATGTTTACCAACACCAATATCATTTTTAACCTGGTTTCTGCAGCTTTTCACTCAGAAAACATGAATGTGTACCTGTTTGGTGTCCATTGGAAACCAATTAGCGTTTGCCAATAAAAAACCAAAATGTTACATGCTACAATGCATACACAACTCTAAAGTTCATAGATACTATCCAGAAAACACAAACCAACACAGAGGCTGCAGCAAGGGGTTTGATTGAGTTAGCCACCACAGAACCAGATGTTTCTGGATGCCTCCAGCTCTATCTGGACAAACTGGTGTGCAATTTGTGTGCAAAGCATCCAGAAAAGCAGAGTCAACCTGGGTTGGAGAAAAGCAAAGACTTTTTCTTGGGCAAGTGAATTCAATGTCATGTTTACAAACACAAATATCATTTTTAACCTGGTTTCTGCAGCTTTTCACTCAGAAAACCCGAATGTGTACCTGTTGTGTCTCCATGTGAAACCAATTAGCGTTTGCCAACAAAAAAACTAAATGTTACATGCTACAATATATTCCAACCTCTAAAGTCCATAGATAGTATCCAGAAAACCTAATCAAACACAGAGGCTGTAGCAAGAATTTGATTTGAATTAGCCACCACAGATCCGGATATTTCTGGTTTCATCTAGCCCTATCTGGACAAACTGCCGTGGAATAGTTGTGCAAAGCACCCAGAAAATCAGAGTCAACCTGGTTTTGGAGAAAAGCAAATTCTTTTTCTTGGGCAAGTGGATTCAATGTCATGTTTACAAACACAAATATCATTTTTAACCTGGTTTCTGCAGCTTTTCACTCAGAAAACACGAATGTGTACCTGTTGTGTTTCCAATGAAACCAATTATCGTTTGCCAACAAAAAAACTAAATGTTACATGCTACAATATATTCCAACCTCTAAAGTTCATAGATACTATCCAGAAAACACATACAAACACAGAGGCTGTACCAAGAGTTGGGATTGAGTTAGCAACCACAGAACCGGATGTTTATGATTTCATCCAGCCCTATCTGGACAATCTCATGTGGGATTGTTGTGCAAAGCACACAGAGGAGCAGAGTAAAACTGGTTTTGGAGAAAAGCAAAGTCTTTTTCTTGGACAAGTGGATTCAATGTCATGTTTACAAACACAAATATCACTTTTAACCCGGTTTCTGCAGCTTTTCACTCAGAATACATTATTCTGTACCTGTAGTGTCTCCTTGTGAAACCAATTAGTGTTTGCCAACAAAAAACAAAATGTTACATGCTACAATTCATAGACAACTCTAAAATCCATAGATACTATCCAGAAAACACAAACAAACACAGAACCTGTAGCAAGAGTTGGAATTGAGTAGCTACCACAGAAACGAATGTTACTTGGTTCATCCAGCCTTATCTGGACAAACTGAGTGCAATTTTGTGCAATCACCCAGAAAAGCAGAGTCAATCTGGTTTTGGAGAAAAGTAAAGTGTTTTTCTTGAACACGTGGATTCAATGTCATGTTACTAACACAAATATCATTTTTAAACTGGTTTCTGCAGCTTTTCACTGAGAAAACACGAATGTGTAACTGTTGTGTCTCCTTGTGAAACCAATTAGCGTTAGCCAACAATAAACTAAATTGTTACATGCTACAATTGATACACAACTCTAAAGTCCATAGATACTATCCAGAAAACACAAACAAACACAGAGGCTGTAGCAAGAGTTGGGATTGAGTTAGCCACCAGGGAACCGGATGTTTCTGTTTTCATCCAGACCTATCTGGACAAACTGGTGTCAATTCGTGTGCAAAGCACCCAGAAAAGCAGAGTCAACCTGGTTTTGGAGAAAAGCAAAGTCTTTTTCTTGGGCAAGTGGATTCAATATCATGTTTACCAACACAAATATCATTTTTAACCTGGTTTCTGCAGCTTTTCACTCAGAAAACACGAATGTGTACCTGTTGTGTGTCATGTGAAACCAATTAGCATGTGCAACAATAAAACTAAATGTTACATGCTACAATACATTTACAACTCTAAAGTCCATACATACTATCCAGAAAACACACACAAACACAGAAGTTTTAGTAAGAGCTGGATTGAGTTAGCCACCACAGAAACGGATCTTTATGGTTTGATCCAGCCCTATCTGGACAATCTGGTGTGAAATTCATGTGCAAAGCACCCAGAAAAGCAGAGTCAACCTGGTTTTGGAGAATAGCAAAGTGTTTTTCTTGGGCAAGTGGATTCAATGCCATGTTTACAAACACAAATATCATTTTTAACCTGGTTTCTGCAGCTTTTCACTCAGAAAACACGAATGTGTACCTGTTGTGTGTCCATGTGAAACCAATTAGCATTTGCAACAAAAAACCAAAATGTTACATGCTACAATAGATACACAACTCCAAAATCCATAGACAGTATCCAGAAAACACAAACAAATACAGAATCTGTAGCAAGATTTGGAACTGAGTTAGCCACCACAGAACCGGATATTTCTGGTTTGATCCAGAGCTATCTGGACAAACTGGTGTGGAATTGGTGTGCAAAGCACCCAGAAAAGCCGAGTCAACCTGGTTTTGGAGAAAAGCAAAGTCTTTTTCTTGGGCAAGTGGATTCAATGTCATGTTTACAAACACCAATATCATTTTTAACCTGGTTTTTGCAGCTTTTCACTCAGAAAACATGAATGTGTACCTGTTTGGTGTCCATTGGAAACCAATTAGCGTTTGCCAATAAAAAACCAAAATGTTACTTGCTACAATGCATACACCACTCTAAAGTCCATAGATACTATCCAGAAAACACAAACCAACACAGAGGCTGCAGCAAGGGGTTTGATTGAGTTAGCCACCGCAGAACCAGATATTTCTGGATGCCTCCAGCTCTATCTGGACAAACTGGTGTGCAATTTGTGTGCAAAGCATCCAGAAAAGCAGAGTCAACCTGGGTTGGAGAAAAGCAAAGACTTTTTCTTGGGCAAGTGAATTCAATGTCATGTTTACAAACACAAATATCATTTTTAACCTGGTTTCTGCAGCTTTTCACTCAGAAAACCCGAATGTGTACCTGTTGTGTCTCCATGTGAAACCAATTAGCGTTTGCCAACAAAAAAACTAAATGTTACATGCTACAATATATTCCAACCTCTAAAGTCCATAGATAGTATCCAGAAAACCTAATCAAACACAGAGGCTGTAGCAAGAATTTGATTTGAATTAGCCACCACAGATCCGGATATTTCTGGTTTCATCTAGCCCTATCTGGACAAACTGCCGTGGAATAGTTGTGCAAAGCACCCAGAAAATCAGAGTCAACCTGGTTTTGGAGAAAAGCAAATTCTTTTTCTTGGGCAAGTGGATTCAATGTCATGTTTACAAACACAAATATCATTTTTAACCTGGTTTCTGCAGCTTTTCACTCAGAAAACACGAATGTGTACCTGTTGTGTTTCCAATGAAACCAATTATCGTTTGCCAACAAAAAAACTAAATGTTACATGCTACAATATATTCCAACCTCTAAAGTTCATAGATACTATCCAGAAAACACATACAAACACAGAGGCTGTACCAAGAGTTGGGATTGAGTTAGCAACCACAGAACCGGATGTTTATGATTTCATCCAGCCCTATCTGGACAATCTCATGTGGGATTGTTGTGCAAAGCACACAGAGGAGCAGAGTAAAACTGGTTTTGGAGAAAAGCAAAGTCTTTTTCTTGGACAAGTGGATTCAATGTCATGTTTACAAACACAAATATCACTTTTAACCCGGTTTCTGCAGCTTTTCACTCAGAATACATTATTCTGTACCTGTAGTGTCTCCTTGTGAAACCAATTAGTGTTTGCCAACAAAAAACAAAATGTTACATGCTACAATTCATAGACAACTCTAAAATCCATAGATACTATCCAGAAAACACAAACAAACACAGAACCTGTAGCAAGAGTTGGAATTGAGTAGCTACCACAGAAACGAATGTTACTTGGTTCATCCAGCCTTATCTGGACAAACTGAGTGCAATTTTGTGCAATCACCCAGAAAAGCAGAGTCAACCTGGTTTTGGAGAAAAGTAAAGTGTTTTTCTTGAACACGTGGATTCAATGTCATGTTACTAACACAAATATCATTTTTAAACTGGTTTCTGCAGCTTTTCACTGAGAAAACACGAATGTGTAACTGTTGTGTCTCCTTGTGAAACCAATTAGCGTTAGCCAACAATAAACTAAATTGTTACATGCTACAATTGATACACAACTCTAAAGTCCATAGATACTATCCAGAAAACACAAACAAACACAGAGGCTGTAGCAAGAGTTGGGATTGAGTTAGCCACCAGGGAACCGGATGTTTCTGTTTTCATCCAGACCTATCTGGACAAACTGGTGTCAATTCGTGTGCAAAGCACCCAGAAAAGCAGAGTCAACCTGGTTTTGGAGAAAAGCAAAGTCTTTTTCTTGGGCAAGTGGATTCAATATCATGTTTACCAACACAAATATCATTTTTAACCTGGTTTCTGCAGCTTTTCACTCAGAAAACACGAATGTGTACCTGTTGTGTGTCATGTGAAACCAATTAGCATGTGCAACAATAAAACTAAATGTTACATGCTACAATACATTTACAACTCTAAAGTCCATACATACTATCCAGAAAACACACACAAACACAGAAGTTTTAGTAAGAGCTGGATTGAGTTAGCCACCACAGAAACGGATGTTTATTGTTTGATCCAGCCCTATCTGGACAATCTGGTGTGAAATTCATGTGCAAAGCACCCAGAAAAGCAGAGTCAACCTGGTTTTGGAGAATAGCAAAGTGTTTTTCTTGGGCAAGTGGATTCAATGCCATGTTTACAAACAGAAATATCATTTTTAACCTGGTTTCTGCAGCTTTTCACTCAGAAAACACGAATGTGTACCTGTTGTGTGTCCATGTGAAACCAATTAGCATTTGCAACAAAAAACCAAAATGTTACATGCTACAATAGATACACAACTCCAAAATCCATAGACAGTATCCAGAAAACACAAACAAATACAGAATCTGTAGCAAGATTTGGAACTGAGTTAGCCACCACAGAACCGGATATTTCTGGTTTGATCCAGAGCTATCTGGACAAACTGGTGTGGAATTGGTGTGCAAAGCACCCAGAAAAGCCGAGTCAACCTGGTTTTGGAGAAAAGCAAAGTCTTTTTCTTGGGCAAGTGGATTCAATGTCATGTTTACAAACACCAATATCATTTTTAACCTGGTTTTTGCAGCTTTTCACTCAGAAAACATGAATGTGTACCTGTTTGGTGTCCATTGGAAACCAATTAGCGTTTGCCAATAAAAAACCAAAATGTTACTTGCTACAATGCATACACCACTCTAAAGTCCATAGATACTATCCAGAAAACACAAACCAACACAGAGGCTGCAGCAAGGGGTTTGATTGAGTTAGCCACCGCAGAACCAGATATTTCTGGATGCCTCCAGCTCTATCTGGACAAACTGGTGTGCAATTTGTGTGCAAAGCATCCAGAAAAGCAGAGTCAACCTGGGTTGGAGAAAAGCAAAGACTTTTTCTTGGGCAAGTGAATTCAATGTCATGTTTACAAACACAAATATCATTTTTAACCTGGTTTCTGCAGCTTTTCACTCAGAAAACCCGAATGTGTACCTGTTGTGTCTCCATGTGAAACCAATTAGCGTTTGCCAACAAAAAAACTAAATGTTACATGCTACAATATATTCCAACCTCTAAAGTCCATAGATAGTATCCAGAAAACCTAATCAAACACAGAGGCTGTAGCAAGAATTTGATTTGAATTAGCCACCACAGATCCGGATATTTCTGGTTTCATCTAGCCCTATCTGGACAAACTGCCGTGGAATAGTTGTGCAAAGCACCCAGAAAATCAGAGTCAACCTGGTTTTGGAGAAAAGCAAATTCTTTTTCTTGGGCAAGTGGATTCAATGTCATGTTTACAAACACAAATATCATTTTTAACCTGGTTTCTGCAGCTTTTCACTCAGAAAACACGAATGTGTACCTGTTGTGTTTCCAATGAAACCAATTATCGTTTGCCAACAAAAAAACTAAATGTTACATGCTACAATATATTCCAACCTCTAAAGTTCATAGATACTATCCAGAAAACACATACAAACACAGAGGCTGTACCAAGAGTTGGGATTGAGTTAGCAACCACAGAACCGGATGTTTATGATTTCATCCAGCCCTATCTGGACAATCTCATGTGGGATTGTTGTGCAAAGCACACAGAGGAGCAGAGTAAAACTGGTTTTGGAGAAAAGCAAAGTCTTTTTCTTGGACAAGTGGATTCAATGTCATGTTTACAAACACAAATATCACTTTTAACCCGGTTTCTGCAGCTTTTCACTCAGAATACATTATTCTGTACCTGTAGTGTCTCCTTGTGAAACCAATTAGTGTTTGCCAACAAAAAACAAAATGTTACATGCTACAATTCATAGACAACTCTAAAATCCATAGATACTATCCAGAAAACACAAACAAACACAGAACCTGTAGCAAGAGTTGGAATTGAGTAGCTACCACAGAAACGAATGTTACTTGGTTCATCCAGCCTTATCTGGACAAACTGAGTGCAATTTTGTGCAATCACCCAGAAAAGCAGAGTCAACCTGGTTTTGGAGAAAAGTAAAGTGTTTTTCTTGAACACGTGGATTCAATGTCATGTTACTAACACAAATATCATTTTTAAACTGGTTTCTGCAGCTTTTCACTGAGAAAACACGAATGTGTAACTGTTGTGTCTCCTTGTGAAACCAATTAGCGTTAGCCAACAATAAACTAAATTGTTACATGCTACAATTGATACACAACTCTAAAGTCCATAGATACTATCCAGAAAACACAAACAAACACAGAGGCTGTAGCAAGAGTTGGGATTGAGTTAGCCACCAGGGAACCGGATGTTTCTGTTTTCATCCAGACCTATCTGGACAAACTGGTGTCAATTCGTGTGCAAAGCACCCAGAAAAGCAGAGTCAACCTGGTTTTGGAGAAAAGCAAAGTCTTTTTCTTGGGCAAGTGGATTCAATATCATGTTTACCAACACAAATATCATTTTTAACCTGGTTTCTGCAGCTTTTCAGTCAGAAAACACGAATGTGTACCTGTTGTGTGTCATGTGAAACCAATTAGCATGTGCAACAATAAAACTAAATGTTACATGCTACAATACATTTACAACTCTAAAGTCCATACATACTATCCAGAAAACACACACAAACACAGAAGTTTTAGTAAGAGCTGGATTGAGTTAGCCACCACAGAAACGGATGTTTATTGTTTGATCCAGCCCTATCTGGACAATCTGGTGTGAAATTCATGTGCAAAGCACCCAGAAAAGCAGAGTCAACCTGGTTTTGGAGAATAGCAAAGTGTTTTTCTTGGGCAAGTGGATTCAATGCCATGTTTACAAACACAAATATCATTTTTAACCTGGTTTCTGCAGCTTTTCACTCAGAAAACACGAATGTGTACCTGTTGTGTGTCCATGTGAAACCAATTAGCATTTGCAACAAAAAACCAAAATGTTACATGCTACAATAGATACACAACTCCAAAATCCATAGACAGTATCCAGAAAACACAAACAAATACAGAATCTGTAGCAAGATTTGGAACTGAGTTAGCCACCACAGAACCGGATATTTCTGGTTTGATCCAGAGCTATCTGGACAAACTGGTGTGGAATTGGTGTGCAAAGCACCCAGAAAAGCCGAGTCAACCTGGTTTTGGAGAAAAGCAAAGTCTTTTTCTTGGGCAAGTGGATTCAATGTCATGTTTACAAACACCAATATCATTTTTAACCTGGTTTTTGCAGCTTTTCACTCAGAAAACATGAATGTGTACCTGTTTGGTGTCCATTGGAAACCAATTAGCGTTTGCCAATAAAAAACCAAAATGTTACTTGCTACAATGCATACACCACTCTAAAGTCCATAGATACTATCCAGAAAACACAAACCAACACAGAGGCTGCAGCAAGGGGTTTGATTGAGTTAGCCACCGCAGAACCAGATATTTCTGGATGCCTCCAGCTCTATCTGGACAAACTGGTGTGCAATTTGTGTGCAAAGCATCCAGAAAAGCAGAGTCAACCTGGGTTGGAGAAAAGCAAAGACTTTTTCTTGGGCAAGTGAATTCAATGTCATGTTTACAAACACAAATATCATTTTTAACCTGGTTTCTGCAGCTTTTCACTCAGAAAACCCGAATGTGTACCTGTTGTGTCTCCATGTGAAACCAATTAGCGTTTGCCAACAAAAAAACTAAATGTTACATGCTACAATATATTCCAACCTCTAAAGTCCATAGATAGTATCCAGAAAACCTAATCAAACACAGAGGCTGTAGCAAGAATTTGATTTGAATTAGCCACCACAGATCCGGATATTTCTGGTTTCATCTAGCCCTATCTGGACAAACTGCCGTGGAATAGTTGTGCAAAGCACCCAGAAAATCAGAGTCAACCTGGTTTTGGAGAAAAGCAAATTCTTTTTCTTGGGCAAGTGGATTCAATGTCATGTTTACAAACACAAATATCATTTTTAACCTGGTTTCTGCAGCTTTTCACTCAGAAAACACGAATGTGTACCTGTTGTGTTTCCAATGAAACCAATTATCGTTTGCCAACAAAAAAACTAAATGTTACATGCTACAATATATTCCAACCTCTAAAGTTCATAGATACTATCCAGAAAACACATACAAACACAGAGGCTGTACCAAGAGTTGGGATTGAGTTAGCAACCACAGAACCGGATGTTTATGATTTCATCCAGCCCTATCTGGACAATCTCATGTGGGATTGTTGTGCAAAGCACACAGAGGAGCAGAGTAAAACTGGTTTTGGAGAAAAGCAAAGTCTTTTTCTTGGACAAGTGGATTCAATGTCATGTTTACAAACACAAATATCACTTTTAACCCGGTTTCTGCAGCTTTTCACTCAGAATACATTATTCTGTACCTGTAGTGTCTCCTTGTGAAACCAATTAGTGTTTGCCAACAAAAAACAAAATGTTACATGCTACAATTCATAGACAACTCTAAAATCCATAGATACTATCCAGAAAACACAAACAAACACAGAACCTGTAGCAAGAGTTGGAATTGAGTAGCTACCACAGAAACGAATGTTACTTGGTTCATCCAGCCTTATCTGGACAAACTGAGTGCAATTTTGTGCAATCACCCAGAAAAGCAGAGTCAACCTGGTTTTGGAGAAAAGTAAAGTGTTTTTCTTGAACACGTGGATTCAATGTCATGTTACTAACACAAATATCATTTTTAAACTGGTTTCTGCAGCTTTTCACTGAGAAAACACGAATGTGTAACTGTTGTGTCTCCTTGTGAAACCAATTAGCGTTAGCCAACAATAAACTAAATTGTTACATGCTACAATTGATACACAACTCTAAAGTCCATAGATACTATCCAGAAAACACAAACAAACACAGAGGCTGTAGCAAGAGTTGGGATTGAGTTAGCCACCAGGGAACCGGATGTTTCTGTTTTCATCCAGACCTATCTGGACAAGCTGGTGTCAATTCGTGTGCAAAGCACCCAGAAAAGCAGAGTCAACCTGGTTTTGGAGAAAAGCAAAGTCTTTTTCTTGGGCAAGTGGATTCAATATCATGTTTACCAACACAAATATCATTTTTAACCTGGTTTCTGCAGCTTTTCACTCAAAAAACACGAATGTGTACCTGTTGTGTGTCATGTGAAACCAATTAGCATGTGCAACAATAAAACTAAATGTTACATGCTACAATACATTTACAACTCTAAAGTCCATACATACTATCCAGAAAACACACACAAACACAGAAGTTTTAGTAAGAGCTGGATTGAGTTAGCCACCACAGAAACGGATGTTTATTGTTTGATCCAGCCCTATCTGGACAATCTGGTGTGAAATTCATGTGCAAAGCACCCAGAAAAGCAGAGTCAACCTGGTTTTGGAGAATAGCAAAGTGTTTTTCTTGGGCAAGTGGATTCAATGCCATGTTTACAAACACAAATATCATTTTTAACCTGGTTTCTGCAGCTTTTCACTCAGAAAACACGAATGTGTACCTGTTGTGTGTCCATGTGAAACCAATTAGCATTTGCAACAAAAAACCAAAATGTTACATGCTACAATAGATACACAACTCCAAAATCCATAGACAGTATCCAGAAAACACAAACAAATACAGAATCTGTAGCAAGATTTGGAACTGAGTTAGCCACCACAGAACCGGATATTTCTGGTTTGATCCAGAGCTATCTGGACAAACTGGTGTGGAATTGGTGTGCAAAGCACCCAGAAAAGCCGAGTCAACCTGGTTTTGGAGAAAAGCAAAGTCTTTTTCTTGGGCAAGTGGATTCAATGTCATGTTTACCAACACCAATATCATTTTTAACCTGGTTTCTGCAGCTTTTCACTCAGAAAACATGAATGTGTACCTGTTTGGTGTCCATTGGAAACCAATTAGCGTTTGCCAATAAAAAACCAAAATGTTACATGCTACAATGCATACACAACTCTAAAGTTCATAGATACTATCCAGAAAACACAAACCAACACAGAGGCTGCAGCAAGGGGTTTGATTGAGTTAGCCACCACAGAACCAGATGTTTCTGGATGCCTCCAGCTCTATCTGGACAAACTGGTGTGCAATTTGTGTGCAAAGCATCCAGAAAAGCAGAGTCAACCTGGGTTGGAGAAAAGCAAAGACTTTTTCTTGGGCAAGTGAATTCAATGTCATGTTTACAAACACAAATATCATTTTTAACCTGGTTTCTGCAGCTTTTCACTCAGAAAACCCGAATGTGTACCTGTTGTGTCTCCATGTGAAACCAATTAGCGTTTGCCAACAAAAAAACTAAATGTTACATGCTACAATATATTCCAACCTCTAAAGTCCATAGATAGTATCCAGAAAACCTAATCAAACACAGAGGCTGTAGCAAGAATTTGATTTGAATTAGCCACCACAGATCCGGATATTTCTGGTTTCATCTAGCCCTATCTGGACAAACTGCCGTGGAATAGTTGTGCAAAGCACCCAGAAAATCAGAGTCAACCTGGTTTTGGAGAAAAGCAAATTCTTTTTCTTGGGCAAGTGGATTCAATGTCATGTTTACAAACACAAATATCATTTTTAACCTGGTTTCTGCAGCTTTTCACTCAGAAAACACGAATGTGTACCTGTTGTGTTTCCAATGAAACCAATTATCGTTTGCCAACAAAAAAACTAAATGTTACATGCTACAATATATTCCAACCTCTAAAGTTCATAGATACTATCCAGAAAACACATACAAACACAGAGGCTGTACCACGAGTTGGGATTGAGTTAGCAACCACAGAACCGGATGTTTATGATTTCATCCAGCCCTATCTGGACAATCTCATGTGGGATTGTTGTGCAAAGCACACAGAGGAGCAGAGTAAAACTGGTTTTGGAGAAAAGCAAAGTCTTTTTCTTGGACAAGTGGATTCAATGTCATGTTTACAAACACAAATATCACTTTTAACCCGGTTTCTGCAGCTTTTCACTCAGAATACATTATTCTGTACCTGTAGTGTCTCCTTGTGAAACCAATTAGTGTTTGCCAACAAAAAACAAAATGTTACATGCTACAATTCATAGACAACTCTAAAATCCATAGATACTATCCAGAAAACACAAACAAACACAGAACCTGTAGCAAGAGTTGGAATTGAGTAGCTACCACAGAAACGAATGTTACTTGGTTCATCCAGCCTTATCTGGACAAACTGAGTGCAATTTTGTGCAATCACCCAGAAAAGCAGAGTCAACCTGGTTTTGGAGAAAAGTAAAGTGTTTTTCTTGAACACGTGGATTCAATGTCATGTTACTAACACAAATATCATTTTTAAACTGGGTTCTGCAGCTTTTCACTGAGAAAACACGAATGTGTAACTGTTGTGTCTCCTTGTGAAACCAATTAGCGTTAGCCAACAATAAACTAAATTGTTACATGCTACAATTGATACACAACTCTAAAGTCCATAGATACTATCCAGAAAACACAAACAAACACAGAGGCTGTAGCAAGAGTTGGGATTGAGTTAGCCACCAGGGAACCGGATGTTTCTGTTTTCATCCAGACCTATCTGGACAAACTGGTGTCAATTCGTGTGCAAAGCACCCAGAAAAGCAGAGTCAACCTGGTTTTGGAGAAAAGCAAAGTCTTTTTCTTGGGCAAGTGGATTCAATATCTTGTTTACCAACACAAATATCATTTTTAACCTGGTTTCTGCAGCTTTTCACTCAGAAAACACGAATGTGTACCTGTTGTGTGTCATGTGAAACCAATTAGCATGTGCAACAATAAAACTAAATGTTACATGCTACAATACATTTACAACTCTAAAGTCCATACATACTATCCAGAAAACACACACAAACACAGAAGTTTTAGTAAGAGCTGGATTGAGTTAGCCACCACAGAAACGGATGTTTATTGTTTGATCCAGCCCTATCTGGACAATCTGGTGTGAAATTCATGTGCAAAGCACCCAGAAAAGCAGAGTCAACCTGGTTTTGGAGAATAGCAAAGTGTTTTTCTTGGGCAAGTGGATTCAATGCCATGTTTACAAACACAAATATCATTTTTAACCTGGTTTCTGCAGCTTTTCACTCAGAAAACACGAATGTGTACCTGTTGTGTGTCCATGTGAAACCAATTAGCATTTGCAACAAAAAACCAAAATGTTACATGCTACAATAGATACACAACTCCAAAATCCATAGACAGTATCCAGAAAACACAAACAAATACAGAATCTGTAGCAAGATTTGGAACTGAGTTAGCCACCACAGAACCGGATATTTCTGGTTTGATCCAGAGCTATCTGGACAAACTGGTGTGGAATTGGTGTGCAAAGCACCCAGAAAAGCCGAGTCAACCTGGTTTTGGAGAAAAGCAAAGTCTTTTTCTTGGGCAAGTGGATTCAATGTCATGTTTACAAACACCAATATCATTTTTAACCTGGTTTTTGCAGCTTTTCACTCAGAAAACATGAATGTGTACCTGTTTGGTGTCCATTGGAAACCAATTAGCGTTTGCCAATAAAAAACCAAAATGTTACTTGCTACAATGCATACACCACTCTAAAGTCCATAGATACTATCCAGAAAACACAAACCAACACAGAGGCTGCAGCAAGGGGTTTGATTGAGTTAGCCACCGCAGAACCAGATATTTCTGGATGCCTCCAGCTCTATCTGGACAAACTGGTGTGCAATTTGTGTGCAAAGCATCCAGAAAAGCAGAGTCAACCTGGGTTGGAGAAAAGCAAAGACTTTTTCTTGGGCAAGTGAATTCAATGTCATGTTTACAAACACAAATATCATTTTTAACCTGGTTTCTGCAGCTTTTCACTCAGAAAACCCGAATGTGTACCTGTTGTGTCTCCATGTGAAACCAATTAGCGTTTGCCAACAAAAAAACTAAATGTTACATGCTACAATATATTCCAACCTCTAAAGTCCATAGATAGTATCCAGAAAACCTAATCAAACACAGAGGCTGTAGCAAGAATTTGATTTGAATTAGCCACCACAGATCCGGATATTTCTGGTTTCATCTAGCCCTATCTGGACAAACTGCCGTGGAATAGTTGTGCAAAGCACCCAGAAAATCAGAGTCAACCTGGTTTTGGAGAAAAGCAAATTCTTTTTCTTGGGCAAGTGGATTCAATGTCATGTTTACAAACACAAATATCATTTTTAACCTGGTTTCTGCAGCTTTTCACTCAGAAAACACGAATGTGTACCTGTTGTGTTTCCAATGAAACCAATTATCGTTTGCCAACAAAAAAACTAAATGTTACATGCTACAATATATTCCAACCTCTAAAGTTCATAGATACTATCCAGAAAACACATACAAACACAGAGGCTGTACCACGAGTTGGGATTGAGTTAGCAACCACAGAACCGGATGTTTATGATTTCATCCAGCCCTATCTGGACAATCTCATGTGGGATTGTTGTGCAAAGCACACAGAGGAGCAGAGTAAAACTGGTTTTGGAGAAAAGCAAAGTCTTTTTCTTGGACAAGTGGATTCAATGTCATGTTTACAAACACAAATATCACTTTTAACCCGGTTTCTGCAGCTTTTCACTCAGAATACATTATTCTGTACCTGTAGTGTCTCCTTGTGAAACCAATTAGTGTTTGCCAACAAAAAACAAAATGTTACATGCTACAATTCATAGACAACTCTAAAATCCATAGATACTATCCAGAAAACACAAACAAACACAGAACCTGTAGCAAGAGTTGGAATTGAGTAGCTACCACAGAAACGAATGTTACTTGGTTCATCCAGCCTTATCTGGACAAACTGAGTGCAATTTTGTGCAATCACCCAGAAAAGCAGAGTCAACCTGGTTTTGGAGAAAAGTAAAGTGTTTTTCTTGAACACGTGGATTCAATGTCATGTTACTAACACAAATATCATTTTTAAACTGGTTTCTGCAGCTTTTCACTGAGAAAACACGAATGTGTAACTGTTGTGTCTCCTTGTGAAACCAATTAGCGTTAGCCAACAATAAACTAAATTGTTACATGCTACAATTGATACACAACTCTAAAGTCCATAGATACTATCCAGAAAACACAAACAAACACAGAGGCTGTAGCAAGAGTTGGGATTGAGTTAGCCACCAGGGAACCGGATGTTTCTGTTTTCATCCAGACCTATCTGGACAAACTGGTGTCAATTCGTGTGCAAAGCACCCAGAAAAGCAGAGTCAACCTGGTTTTGGAGAAAAGCAAAGTCTTTTTCTTGGGCAAGTGGATTCAATATCATGTTTACCAACACAAATATCATTTTTAACCTGGTTTCTGCAGCTTTTCACTCAGAAAACACGAATGTGTACCTGTTGTGTGTCATGTGAAACCAATTAGCATGTGCAACAATAAAACTAAATGTTACATGCTACAATACATTTACAACTCTAAAGTCCATACATACTATCCAGAAAACACACACAAACACAGAAGTTTTAGTAAGAGCTGGATTGAGTTAGCCACCACAGAAACGGATGTTTATGGTTTGATCCAGCCCTATCTGGACAATCTGGTGTGAAATTCATGTGCAAAGCACCCAGAAAAGCAGAGTCAACCTGGTTTTGGAGAATAGCAAAGTGTTTTTCTTGGGCAAGTGGATTCAATGCCATGTTTACAAACACAAATATCATTTTTAACCTGGTTTCTGCAGCTTTTCACTCAGAAAACACGAATGTGTACCTGTTGTGTGTCCATGTGAAACCAATTAGCATTTGCAACAAAAAACCAAAATGTTACATGCTACAATAGATACACAACTCCAAAATCCATAGACAGTATCCAGAAAACACAAACAAATACAGAATCTGTAGCAAGATTTGGAACTGAGTTAGCCACCACAGAACCGGATATTTCTGGTTTGATCCAGAGCTATCTGGACAAACTGGTGTGGAATTGGTGTGCAAAGCACCCAGAAAAGCCGAGTCAACCTGGTTTTGGAGAAAAGCAAAGTCTTTTTCTTGGGCAAGTGGATTCAATGTCATGTTTACAAACACCAATATCATTTTTAACCTGGTTTTTGCAGCTTTTCACTCAGAAAACATGAATGTGTACCTGTTTGGTGTCCATTGGAAACCAATTAGCGTTTGCCAATAAAAAACCAAAATGTTACTTGCTACAATGCATACACCACTCTAAAGTCCATAGATACTATCCAGAAAACACAAACCAACACAGAGGCTGCAGCAAGGGGTTTGATTGAGTTAGCCACCACAGAACCAGATATTTCTGGATGCCTCCAGCTCTATCTGGACAAACTGGTGTGCAATTTGTGTGCAAAGCATCCAGAAAAGCAGAGTCAACCTGGGTTGGAGAAAAGCAAAGACTTTTTCTTGGGCAAGTGAATTCAATGTCATGTTTACAAACACAAATATCATTTTTAACCTGGTTTCTGCAGCTTTTCACTCAGAAAACCCGAATGTGTACCTGTTGTGTCTCCATGTGAAACCAATTAGCGTTTGCCAACAAAAAAACTAAATGTTACATGCTACAATATATTCCAACCTCTAAAGTCCATAGATAGTATCCAGAAAACCTAATCAAACACAGAGGCTGTAGCAAGAATTTGATTTGAATTAGCCACCACAGATCCGGATATTTCTGGTTTCATCTAGCCCTATCTGGACAAACTGCCGTGGAATAGTTGTGCAAAGCACCCAGAAAATCAGAGTCAACCTGGTTTTGGAGAAAAGCAAATTCTTTTTCTTGGGCAAGTGGATTCAATGTCATGTTTACAAACACAAATATCATTTTTAACCTGGTTTCTGCAGCTTTTCACTCAGAAAACACGAATGTGTACCTGTTGTGTTTCCAATGAAACCAATTATCGTTTGCCAACAAAAAAACTAAATGTTACATGCTACAATATATTCCAACCTCTAAAGTTCATAGATACTATCCAGAAAACACATACAAACACAGAGGCTGTACCAAGAGTTGGGATTGAGTTAGCAACCACAGAACCGGATGTTTATGATTTCATCCAGCCCTATCTGGACAATCTCATGTGGGATTGTTGTGCAAAGCACACAGAGGAGCAGAGTAAAACTGGTTTTGGAGAAAAGCAAAGTCTTTTTCTTGGACAAGTGGATTCAATGTCATGTTTACAAACACAAATATCACTTTTAACCCGGTTTCTGCAGCTTTTCACTCAGAATACATTATTCTGTACCTGTAGTGTCTCCTTGTGAAACCAATTAGTGTTTGCCAACAAAAAACAAAATGTTACATGCTACAATTCATAGACAACTCTAAAATCCATAGATACTATCCAGAAAACACAAACAAACACAGAACCTGTAGCAAGAGTTGGAATTGAGTAGCTACCACAGAAACGAATGTTACTTGGTTCATCCAGCCTTATCTGGACAAACTGAGTGCAATTTTGTGCAATCACCCAGAAAAGCAGAGTCAACCTGGTTTTGGAGAAAAGTAAAGTGTTTTTCTTGAACACGTGGATTCAATGTCATGTTACTAACACAAATATCATTTTTAAACTGGTTTCTGCAGCTTTTCACTGAGAAAACACGAATGTGTAACTGTTGTGTCTCCTTGTGAAACCAATTAGCGTTAGCCAACAATAAACTAAATTGTTACATGCTACAATTGATACACAACTCTAAAGTCCATAGATACTATCCAGAAAACACAAACAAACACAGAGGCTGTAGCAAGAGTTGGGATTGAGTTAGCCACCAGGGAACCGGATGTTTCTGTTTTCATCCAGACCTATCTGGACAAACTGGTGTCAATTCGTGTGCAAAGCACCCAGAAAAGCAGAGTCAACCTGGTTTTGGAGAAAAGCAAAGTCTTTTTCTTGGGCAAGTGGATTCAATATCATGTTTACCAACACAAATATCATTTTTAACCTGGTTTCTGCAGCTTTTCAGTCAGAAAACACGAATGTGTACCTGTTGTGTGTCATGTGAAACCAATTAGCATGTGCAACAATAAAACTAAATGTTACATGCTACAATACATTTACAACTCTAAAGTCCATACATACTATCCAGAAAACACACACAAACACAGAAGTTTTAGTAAGAGCTGGATTGAGTTAGCCACCACAGAAACGGATGTTTATTGTTTGATCCAGCCCTATCTGGACAATCTGGTGTGAAATTCATGTGCAAAGCACCCAGAAAAGCAGAGTCAACCTGGTTTTGGAGAATAGCAAAGTGTTTTTCTTGGGCAAGTGGATTCAATGCCATGTTTACAAACACAAATATCATTTTTAACCTGGTTTCTGCAGCTTTTCACTCAGAAAACACGAATGTGTACCTGTTGTGTGTCCATGTGAAACCAATTAGCATTTGCAACAAAAAACCAAAATGTTACATGCTACAATAGATACACAACTCCAAAATCCATAGACAGTATCCAGAAAACACAAACAAATACAGAATCTGTAGCAAGATTTGGAACTGAGTTAGCCACCACAGAACCGGATATTTCTGGTTTGATCCAGAGCTATCTGGACAAACTGGTGTGGAATTGGTGTGCAAAGCACCCAGAAAAGCCGAGTCAACCTGGTTTTGGAGAAAAGCAAAGTCTTTTTCTTGGGCAAGTGGATTCAATGTCATGTTTACAAACACCAATATCATTTTTAACCTGGTTTTTGCAGCTTTTCACTCAGAAAACATGAATGTGTACCTGTTTGGTGTCCATTGGAAACCAATTAGCGTTTGCCAATAAAAAACCAAAATGTTACTTGCTACAATGCATACACCACTCTAAAGTCCATAGATACTATCCAGAAAACACAAACCAACACAGAGGCTGCAGCAAGGGGTTTGATTGAGTTAGCCACCGCAGAACCAGATATTTCTGGATGCCTCCAGCTCTATCTGGACAAACTGGTGTGCAATTTGTGTGCAAAGCATCCAGAAAAGCAGAGTCAACCTGGGTTGGAGAAAAGCAAAGACTTTTTCTTGGGCAAGTGAATTCAATGTCATGTTTACAAACACAAATATCATTTTTAACCTGGTTTCTGCAGCTTTTCACTCAGAAAACCCGAATGTGTACCTGTTGTGTCTCCATGTGAAACCAATTAGCGTTTGCCAACAAAAAAACTAAATGTTACATGCTACAATATATTCCAACCTCTAAAGTCCATAGATAGTATCCAGAAAACCTAATCAAACACAGAGGCTGTAGCAAGAATTTGATTTGAATTAGCCACCACAGATCCGGATATTTCTGGTTTCATCTAGCCCTATCTGGACAAACTGCCGTGGAATAGTTGTGCAAAGCACCCAGAAAATCAGAGTCAACCTGGTTTTGGAGAAAAGCAAATTCTTTTTCTTGGGCAAGTGGATTCAATGTCATGTTTACAAACACAAATATCATTTTTAACCTGGTTTCTGCAGCTTTTCACTCAGAAAACACGAATGTGTACCTGTTGTGTTTCCAATGAAACCAATTATCGTTTGCCAACAAAAAAACTAAATGTTACATGCTACAATATATTCCAACCTCTAAAGTTCATAGATACTATCCAGAAAACACATACAAACACAGAGGCTGTACCAAGAGTTGGGATTGAGTTAGCAACCACAGAACCGGATGTTTATGATTTCATCCAGCCCTATCTGGACAATCTCATGTGGGATTGTTGTGCAAAGCACACAGAGGAGCAGAGTAAAACTGGTTTTGGAGAAAAGCAAAGTCTTTTTCTTGGACAAGTGGATTCAATGTCATGTTTACAAACACAAATATCACTTTTAACCCGGTTTCTGCAGCTTTTCACTCAGAATACATTATTCTGTACCTGTAGTGTCTCCTTGTGAAACCAATTAGTGTTTGCCAACAAAAAACAAAATGTTACATGCTACAATTCATAGACAACTCTAAAATCCATAGATACTATCCAGAAAACACAAACAAACACAGAACCTGTAGCAAGAGTTGGAATTGAGTAGCTACCACAGAAACGAATGTTACTTGGTTCATCCAGCCTTATCTGGACAAACTGAGTGCAATTTTGTGCAATCACCCAGAAAAGCAGAGTCAACCTGGTTTTGGAGAAAAGTAAAGTGTTTTTCTTGAACACGTGGATTCAATGTCATGTTACTAACACAAATATCATTTTTAAACTGGTTTCTGCAGCTTTTCACTGAGAAAACACGAATGTGTAACTGTTGTGTCTCCTTGTGAAACCAATTAGCGTTAGCCAACAATAAACTAAATTGTTACATGCTACAATTGATACACAACTCTAAAGTCCATAGATACTATCCAGAAAACACAAACAAACACAGAGGCTGTAGCAAGAGTTGGGATTGAGTTAGCCACCAGGGAACCGGATGTTTCTGTTTTCATCCAGACCTATCTGGACAAACTGGTGTCAATTCGTGTGCAAAGCACCCAGAAAAGCAGAGTCAACCTGGTTTTGGAGAAAAGCAAAGTCTTTTTCTTGGGCAAGTGGATTCAATATCATGTTTACCAACACAAATATCATTTTTAACCTGGTTTCTGCAGCTTTTCACTCAGAAAACACGAATGTGTACCTGTTGTGTGTCATGTGAAACCAATTAGCATGTGCAACAATAAAACTAAATGTTACATGCTACAATACATTTACAACTCTAAAGTCCATACATACTATCCAGAAAACACACACAAACACAGAAGTTTTAGTAAGAGCTGGATTGAGTTAGCCACCACAGAAACGGATGTTTATTGTTTGATCCAGCCCTATCTGGACAATCTGGTGTGAAATTCATGTGCAAAGCACCCAGAAAAGCAGAGTCAACCTGGTTTTGGAGAATAGCAAAGTGTTTTTCTTGGGCAAGTGGATTCAATGCCATGTTTACAAACACAAATATCATTTTTAACCTGGTTTCTGCAGCTTTTCACTCAGAAAACACGAATGTGTACCTGTTGTGTGTCCATGTGAAACCAATTAGCATTTGCAACAAAAAACCAAAATGTTACATGCTACAATAGATACACAACTCCAAAATCCATAGACAGTATCCAGAAAACACAAACAAATACAGAATCTGTAGCAAGATTTGGAACTGAGTTAGCCACCACAGAACCGGATATTTCTGGTTTGATCCAGAGCTATCTGGACAAACTGGTGTGGAATTGGTGTGCAAAGCACCCAGAAAAGCCGAGTCAACCTGGTTTTGGAGAAAAGCAAAGTCTTTTTCTTGGGCAAGTGGATTCAATGTCATGTTTACAAACACCAATATCATTTTTAACCTGGTTTTTGCAGCTTTTCACTCAGAAAACATGAATGTGTACCTGTTTGGTGTCCATTGGAAACCAATTAGCGTTTGCCAATAAAAAACCAAAATGTTACTTGCTACAATGCATACACCACTCTAAAGTCCATAGATACTATCCAGAAAACACAAACCAACACAGAGGCTGCAGCAAGGGGTTTGATTGAGTTAGCCACCGCAGAACCAGATATTTCTGGATGCCTCCAGCTCTATCTGGACAAACTGGTGTGCAATTTGTGTGCAAAGCATCCAGAAAAGCAGAGTCAACCTGGGTTGGAGAAAAGCAAAGACTTTTCTTGGGCAAGTGAATTCAATGTCATGTTTACAAACACAAATATCATTTTTAACCTGGTTTCTGCAGCTTTTCACTCAGAAAACCCGAATGTGTACCTGTTGTGTCTCCATGTGAAACCAATTAGCGTTTGCCAACAAAAAAACTAAATGTTACATGCTACAATATATTCCAACCTCTAAAGTCCATAGATAGTATCCAGAAAACCTAATCAAACACAGAGGCTGTAGCAAGAATTTGATTTGAATTAGCCACCACAGATCCGGATATTTCTGGTTTCATCTAGCCCTATCTGGACAAACTGCCGTGGAATAGTTGTGCAAAGCACCCAGAAAATCAGAGTCAACCTGGTTTTGGAGAAAAGCAAATTCTTTTTCTTGGGCAAGTGGATTCAATGTCATGTTTACAAACACAAATATCATTTTTAACCTGGTTTCTGCAGCTTTTCACTCAGAAAACACGAATGTGTACCTGTTGTGTTTCCAATGAAACCAATTATCGTTTGCCAACAAAAAAACTAAATGTTACATGCTACAATATATTCCAACCTCTAAAGTTCATAGATACTATCCAGAAAACACATACAAACACAGAGGCTGTACCAAGAGTTGGGATTGAGTTAGCAACCACAGAACCGGATGTTTATGATTTCATCCAGCCCTATCTGGACAATCTCATGTGGGATTGTTGTGCAAAGCACACAGAGGAGCAGAGTAAAACTGGTTTTGGAGAAAAGCAAAGTCTTTTTCTTGGACAAGTGGATTCAATGTCATGTTTACAAACACAAATATCACTTTTAACCCGGTTTCTGCAGCTTTTCACTCAGAATACATTATTCTGTACCTGTAGTGTCTCCTTGTGAAACCAATTAGTGTTTGCCAACAAAAAACAAAATGTTACATGCTACAATTCATAGACAACTCTAAAATCCATAGATACTATCCAGAAAACACAAACAAACACAGAACCTGTAGCAAGAGTTGGAATTGAGTAGCTACCACAGAAACGAATGTTACTTGGTTCATCCAGCCTTATCTGGACAAACTGAGTGCAATTTTGTGCAATCACCCAGAAAAGCAGAGTCAACCTGGTTTTGGAGAAAAGTAAAGTGTTTTTCTTGAACACGTGGATTCAATGTCATGTTACTAACACAAATATCATTTTTAAACTGGTTTCTGCAGCTTTTCACTGAGAAAACACGAATGTGTAACTGTTGTGTCTCCTTGTGAAACCAATTAGCGTTAGCCAACAATAAACTAAATTGTTACATGCTACAATTGATACACAACTCTAAAGTCCATAGATACTATCCAGAAAACACAAACAAACACAGAGGCTGTAGCAAGAGTTGGGATTGAGTTAGCCACCAGGGAACCGGATGTTTCTGTTTTCATCCAGACCTATCTGGACAAGCTGGTGTCAATTCGTGTGCAAAGCACCCAGAAAAGCAGAGTCAACCTGGTTTTGGAGAAAAGCAAAGTCTTTTTCTTGGGCAAGTGGATTCAATATCATGTTTACCAACACAAATATCATTTTTAACCTGGTTTCTGCAGCTTTTCACTCAGAAAACACGAATGTGTACCTGTTGTGTGTCATGTGAAACCAATTAGCATGTGCAACAATAAAACTAAATGTTACATGCTACAATACATTTACAACTCTAAAGTCCATACATACTATCCAGAAAACACACACAAACACAGAAGTTTTAGTAAGAGCTGGATTGAGTTAGCCACCACAGAAACGGATGTTTATTGTTTGATCCAGCCCTATCTGGACAATCTGGTGTGAAATTCATGTGCAAAGCACCCAGAAAAGCAGAGTCAACCTGGTTTTGGAGAATAGCAAAGTGTTTTTCTTGGGCAAGTGGATTCAATGCCATGTTTACAAACACAAATATCATTTTTAACCTGGTTTCTGCAGCTTTTCACTCAGAAAACACGAATGTGTACCTGTTGTGTGTCCATGTGAAACCAATTAGCATTTGCAACAAAAAACCAAAATGTTACATGCTACAATAGATACACAACTCCAAAATCCATAGACAGTATCCAGAAAACACAAACAAATACAGAATCTGTAGCAAGATTTGGAACTGAGTTAGCCACCACAGAACTGGATATTTCTGGTTTGATCCAGAGCTATCTGGACAAACTGGTGTGGAATTGGTGTGCAAAGCACCCAGAAAAGCCGAGTCAACCTGGTTTTGGAGAAAAGCAAAGTCTTTTTCTTGGGCAAGTGGATTCAATGTCATGTTTACAAACACCAATATCATTTTTAACCTGGTTTTTGCAGCTTTTCACTCAGAAAACATGAATGTGTACCTGTTTGGTGTCCATTGGAAACCAATTAGCGTTTGCCAATAAAAAACCAAAATGTTACTTGCTACAATGCATACACCACTCTAAAGTCCATAGATACTATCCAGAAAACACAAACCAACACAGAGGCTGCAGCAAGGGGTTTGATTGAGTTAGCCACCGCAGAACCAGATATTTCTGGATGCCTCCAGCTCTATCTGGACAAACTGGTGTGCAATTTGTGTGCAAAGCATCCAGAAAAGCAGAGTCAACCTGGGTTGGAGAAAAGCAAAGACTTTTTCTTGGGCAAGTGAATTCAATGTCATGTTTACAAACACAAATATCATTTTTAACCTGGTTTCTGCAGCTTTTCACTCAGAAAACCCGAATGTGTACCTGTTGTGTCTCCATGTGAAACCAATTAGCGTTTGCCAACAAAAAAACTAAATGTTACATGCTACAATATATTCCAACCTCTAAAGTCCATAGATAGTATCCAGAAAACCTAATCAAACACAGAGGCTGTAGCAAGAATTTGATTTGAATTAGCCACCACAGATCCGGATATTTCTGGTTTCATCTAGCCCTATCTGGACAAACTGCCGTGGAATAGTTGTGCAAAGCACCCAGAAAATCAGAGTCAACCTGGTTTTGGAGAAAAGCAAATTCTTTTTCTTGGGCAAGTGGATTCAATGTCATGTTTACAAACACAAATATCATTTTTAACCTGGTTTCTGCAGCTTTTCACTCAGAAAACACGAATGTGTACCTGTTGTGTTTCCAATGAAACCAATTATCGTTTGCCAACAAAAAAACTAAATGTTACATGCTACAATATATTCCAACCTCTAAAGTTCATAGATACTATCCAGAAAACACATACAAACACAGAGGCTGTACCAAGAGTTGGGATTGAGTTAGCAACCACAGAACCGGATGTTTATGATTTCATCCAGCCCTATCTGGACAATCTCATGTGGGATTGTTGTGCAAAGCACACAGAGGAGCAGAGTAAAACTGGTTTTGGAGAAAAGCAAAGTCTTTTTCTTGGACAAGTGGATTCAATGTCATGTTTACAAACACAAATATCACTTTTAACCCGGTTTCTGCAGCTTTTCACTCAGAATACATTATTCTGTACCTGTAGTGTCTCCTTGTGAAACCAATTAGTGTTTGCCAACAAAAAACAAAATGTTACATGCTACAATTCATAGACAACTCTAAAATCCATAGATACTATCCAGAAAACACAAACAAACACAGAACCTGTAGCAAGAGTTGGAATTGAGTAGCTACCACAGAAACGAATGTTACTTGGTTCATCCAGCCTTATCTGGACAAACTGAGTGCAATTTTGTGCAATCACCCAGAAAAGCAGAGTCAACCTGGTTTTGGAGAAAAGTAAAGTGTTTTTCTTGAACACGTGGATTCAATGTCATGTTACTAACACAAATATCATTTTTAAACTGGTTTCTGCAGCTTTTCACAGAGAAAATACGAATGTGTTCCTGTTGTGTCTCCTTGTGAAACCAATTAGCGTTAGCCAACAATAAACTAAATTGTTACATGCTACAATTGATACACAACTCTAAAGTCCATAGATACTATCCAGAAAACACAAACAAACACAGAGGCTGTAGCAAGAGTTGGGATTGAGTTAGCCACCAGGGAACCGGATGTTTCTGTTTTCATCCAGACCTATCTGGACAAGCTGGTGTCAATTCGTGTGCAAAGCACCCAGAAAAGCAGAGTCAACCTGGTTTTGGAGAAAAGCAAAGTCTTTTTCTTGGGCAAGTGGATTCAATATCATGTTTACCAACACAAATATCATTTTTAACCTGGTTTCTGCAGCTTTTCACTCAGAAAACACGAATGTGTACCTGTTGTGTGTCATGTGAAACCAATTAGCATGTGCAACAATAAAACTAAATGTTACATGCTACAATACATTTACAACTCTAAAGTCCATACATACTATCCAGAAAACACACACAAACACAGAAGTTTTAGTAAGAGCTGGATTGAGTTAGCCACCACAGAAACGGATGTTTATTGTTTGATCCAGCCCTATCTGGACAATCTGGTGTGAAATTCATGTGCAAAGCACCCAGAAAAGCAGAGTCAACCTGGTTTTGGAGAATAGCAAAGTGTTTTTCTTGGGCAAGTGGATTCAATGCCATGTTTACAAACACAAATATCATTTTTAACCTGGTTTCTGCAGCTTTTCACTCAGAAAACACGAATGTGTACCTGTTGTGTGTCCATGTGAAACCAATTAGAATGTGCAACAATAAAACCAAAATGTTACATGCTACAATAGATACACAACTCCAAAATCCATAGACAGTATCCAGAAAACACAAACAAATACAGAATCTGTAGCAAGATTTGGAACTGAGTTAGCCACCACAGAACCGGATATTTCTGGTTTGATCCAGAGCTATCTGGACAAACTGGTGTGGAATTGGTGTGCAAAGCACCCAGAAAAGCCGAGTCAACCTGGTTTTGGAGAAAAGCAAAGTCTTTTTCTTGGGCAAGTGGATTCAATGTCATGTTTACCAACACCAATATCATTTTTAACCTGGTTTCTGCAGCTTTTCACTCAGAAAACATGAATGTGTACCTGTTTGGTGTCCATTGGAAACCAATTAGCGTTTGCCAATAAAAAACCAAAATGTTACATGCTACAATGCATACACAACTCTAAAGTTCATAGATACTATCCAGAAAACACAAACCAACACAGAGGCTGCAGCAAGGGGTTTGATTGAGTTAGCCACCGCAGAACCAGATGTTTCTGGATGCCTCCAGCTCTATCTGGACAAACTGGTGTGCAATTTGTGTGCAAAGCATCCAGAAAAGCAGAGTCAACCTGGATTTGGAGAAAAGCAAAGACTTTTTTTGGGCAAGTGAATTCAATGTCATGTTTACAAACACAAATATCATTTTTAACCTGGTTTCTGCAGCTTTTCTCTCAGAAAACACAAATGTGTACCTGTTGTGTCTCCATGTGAAACCAATTAGCGTTTGCCAACAAAAAAACTAAATGTTACATGCTACAATATATTCCAACCTCTAAAGTCCATAGATAGTATCCAGAAAACCTAATCAAACACAGAGGCTGTAGCAAGAATTTGATTTGAATTAGCCA
Source organism: Sylvilagus floridanus (assembly GCA_949820135.1). Lineage (NCBI taxonomy): Eukaryota > Metazoa > Chordata > Mammalia > Lagomorpha > Leporidae > Sylvilagus > Sylvilagus floridanus. Next base: position 84,147,954 of record OX463233.1, read on the forward strand.
CCCCAGATCCGGATATTTCTGGATTCTTCCAGCCCTATCTGGACAAACTGCCGTGGAATAGTTGTGCAAAGCACCCAGAAAATCAGAGTCAACCTGGTTTTGGAGAAAAGAAAATTCTTTTTCTTGTGCAAGTGTATTCAATGTCATGTTTACAAACACAAATATCATTTTCAACCTGTTTTCTGCAGCTTTTCACTCAGAAAACACTAACGTGTACCGGTTGTGTCTCCATGTGAAAGCAATTAGCATTTGCCAACAAGAAAACCAAATGTTACATGCTACAATTCATACACAACTCTAAAGTTCATAGATACTATCCAGAACACACACACAAAAACAGAAGTTGTAGCAAGAGTTGGGATTGAGTTAGCAACCACCGAACCGGATGTTTATGGTTTGATCCAGCCCTATCTGGACAATCTCATCTGGAATTGGTGTGCAAAGCACCCAGAAAAGCACAGTCAACCTGGTTTTGGAGAAAAGCAAAGTCTTTTTCTTGGGCAAGTGGATTCAATGTCATGTTTACAAACGCAAATATCATTTTTAACCTGGTTTCTACAGCTTTTCACTCAGAAAGCACGCATGTGTACCTGTTGTCTGTGCATGTGAAACCAATTTGCATTGCCAACAAAAAAACAAAATCTTACATGCTACAATTTAAACACAACTCTAAGTCCATAGATACTATCGAGAAAACACAAACAACCACAGAGGCTGTAGCAAGAGCTTGGATTGATTTAGCCACCACAGAACCGGATGTTTCTGGTTTCATCCTGCACTATCTGGACAAACTGGTGTGGAATTGGTGTGCAAAGCACCCAGAAAGCAGAGTCAACCTGGTTTTGCAGAAAAACCAGGTCTTTTTCTGGGGCAAGTGGATTCAATGTCATATTGACAAACACAAATATCATTTTTAACCTGGTTTCTGCAGCTTTTCACTAAGAAAACACGAATGTGTACCTGTTGTTTCTCCATGTGAAACCAATTAGTGTTTGCCAACAAAAACTAAATGTTACATGCTACAATATATTCCAACCTCTAAAGTCCAAAGATAGTATCCAGAAAAACCCAGCAAACACAGAGGCTGTAGCAAGAATTTGATTTGAATTAGCCACCACAGAACCGGATATTTTTGGTTTCATCCAGCCCTATGTGGACACACTGGTGTCAATTCATGTGCAAAGCACCCAGAAAACCAGAGCCAACCTGGTTTTGGAGAAAATCAAAGTCATTTTATTGGGCAAGTGGATTCAACGTCATGTTTACAAACACAAATATCACTTTTAACCCGGTTTCTGCAGGTTTTCACTCAGAATACATGATTGTGTACCTTTTGTGTCACTTTGTGAAACCAATTATCGTTTGCCAACAAAAAAACAAAATGTTACATGCTACAATGCATACACCACTCTAAAGTCCATAGATACTATCCAGAAAACACAAACCAACACAGAGGCTGCAGCAATGGGTTTGATTGAGTTAGCCACCACACAACCAGATATTTCTGGTGTCCTCCAGCTCTATCTGGGCAAACTGGTGTGGAATTTGTGTGCAAAGCACCCAGAAAAGCCTTCAACCTGGTTTTGGAGAAAAGGAAAGTCTTTTTCTTGGGCAAGTGGATTCAATGTCATGTTTACAAACACCAATATCATTTTTAACCTGGTTTCTGCAGCTTTTCACTCAGAAAACATGAATGTGTACCTGTTTGGTGTCCATTGGAAACCAATTAGCATTTGCCAATAAAAAACCAAAATCTTACATGCTACAATGCATACACCACTCTAAAGTCCATAGATACTATCCAGAAAACACAAACCAACACAGAGGCTGCAGCAAGGGGTTTGATTGAGTTAGCCACCACACAACCGGATATTTCTGGTGTCCTCCAGCTCTATCTGGACAAAATGGTGTGGAATTGGTGTGCAAAGCACCCAGAAAAGCAGAGTCAACCTGGATTTGGAGAAAAGCAAAGTCTTTATCTTGGGCAAGTGAATTCAATGTTATGTTTACAAACACAAATATCATTTTTAACCTGGTTTCTGCAGCTTTTCACTCAGAAAACACGAATGTGTACCTGTTGTCTCTCCATGTGAAACCAATTAGCATTTGCCAACAAAAAACCAAAATGTTACATGCTACAATAGATACACAACTCCAAAATCCATAGACAGTATCTAGAAAACACAAACAAATATGAGGCTGTAGCAAGATTTGGAACTGAGTTAGCCACCACAGAACCGGATATTTCTGGTTTGATCCAGAGCTATCTGGACAAACTGGTGTGGAATTGGTGTGCAAAGCACCCAGAAAAGCCGAGTCAACCTGGTTTTGGAGAAAAGCAAAGTCTTTTTCTTGGGCAAGTGGATTCAATGTCATGTTTACAAACACCAATATCATTTATAACCTGGTTTCTGCAGCTTTTCACTCAGAAAACATGAATGTGTACCTGTTTGGTGTCCATGTGAAACCAATTAGCTTTTCCAATAAAAAACCAAAATGTTACATGCTACAATTCATATAGAACTCTAAAGTGCATAGATATTATCCAGAACACACACACAAAAACAGAAGTTGTAGCAAGAGTTGGGATTGAGGTAGCAACCACAGAACCGGATGTTTATGGTTTGATCCAGCCCTATCTGGACAATCTCATCTGGAATTGGTGTGCAAAGCACCCAGAAAAGCACAGTCAACCTGGTTTTGGAGAAAAGCACAGTGTTTTTCTTGGGCAAGTGGATTCAATGTCATGTTTACAAACACCAATATCATTTTTAACCTGGTTTCTGCAGCTTTTCACTCAGAAAACACGAATGTGTACCTGTTGTGTGTCCAATGAAACCAATTATCGTTTGCCAACAAAAAAACTAAATGTTACATGCTACAATATATTCCAACCTCTAAAGTTCATAGATACTATCCAGAAAACACATACAAACACAGAGGCTGTACCAAGAGTTGGGATTGAGTTAGCAACCACAGAACGGATGTTTATTGGTTGATCCAGCCCTATCTGGACAATCTCATGTGGAATTGGTGTGCAAAGCACCCAGAGGAGCAGAGTCAACCTGGTTTTGGAGAAAAGCAAAGTCTTTCTCTTGGACAAGAGGATTCAATGTCATGTTTACAAACACAAATATCATTTTTAACCTGGTTTCTGCAGCTTTTCACTTAGAAAACACGAATGTGTACCCGTTGTGTGTCCATGTGAAACAAATTAGCATTTCCCAACAAAAAAACTAAATGTTACATGCTACAATATATTCCAACCTCTAAAGTCCATAGATACTATCCAGAAAGCACAAAAATACACAGAGGCTGTAACAAGGGTTGGGATTGAGTTAGCAACCACAGAACCGGATGTTTATGGATTGATCCATCCCTATCTGGACAATCTTGTGTGGAATTGGTGCAAAGCACCCAGAAAAGCAGAGTCATCCTGGTTTTGGAGAAAAGCAAAGTCTTTTTTGGACAAGTGGATTCAATGTCATGTTTACAAACACAAATATCACTTTTAACCCGGTTTCTGCAGCTTTTCACTCAGAATACATGATTCTGTACCTGTAGTGTCTCCTTGTGAAACCAATTAGTGTTTGCCAACAAAAAACAAAATGTTACATGCTACAATTCATAGACAACTCTAAAATCCATAGATACTATCCAGAAAACACAAACAAACACAAAAGCTGTAGCAAGAGTTGGAATTGAGTAGCTACCACAGAAACGTATGTTACTTGGTTCCTCCAGCCTTATCTGGACAAACTGGTGTGCAATTCGTGTGCAAATTACCCAGAAAAGCAGAGTCAACCTGGTTTTGGAGAAAAGTAAAGTGTTTTTCTTGAACACGTGGATTCAATGTCATGTTACTAACACAAATATCATTTTTAAACTGGTTTCTGCAGCTTTTCACTGAGAAAATACGAATGTGTTCCTGTTGTGCCTCCTTGTGAAACCAATTAGCATTAGCCAACAATAAACTAAAATGTTATATGCTACAATTGATAGACAATTCTAAAGTCCATTGATACTATCCAGAAAACACAAACAAACACAGAGGCTGTAGCAAGAATTGGGATTGAGTCAGCCACCAGGGAACCGGATGTTTCTGTTTTCATCCAGACCTATCTGGACAAACTGGTGTCAATTCGTGTGCAAAGCACCGAGAAAAGCAGAGTCAACCTGGTTTTGGAGAAAAAATAATCTGTTTTTTGGACAAGCGGATTCAATGTCATGTTTACCAACACAAATATCATTTTTAACCTGGTTTCTGCTGCTTTTCACTCAGAAAACACGAATGTGTACCTGTTGTCTCTCCATGTGAAATCAATTAGCATTTGCCAACAAAAAATTACAAAATGTTACATGCTGCAATTGATACACAACTCTAAAGTCTATAGATACTATCCAGAAACACAAACAAACACAGGCTGTAGCAAGAATTGAGATTTAGTAGCAACCAAGAAGCAGGTGGTTCTGGTTTAATTGAATGTAATTGGACAAAGTGGTGTGGAATTGGTGTGCAAAGCACCCAGAAAAGCAGAGTCAACCTGGTTTTGAAGAAAAGAAAGGTCTTTTTCTTGGGCAAGTGGATTCAAAGTCATGTTTACAAACACAAATATCATTTATAACCTGGTTTCTGCAGCTTTTCACTCAGAAAACATGAATGTGTACCTGTTGTGTCTCCATGTGAAACCAATTAGATTTTGCAACAATAAAACGAAATGTTACATGCTATAATACAGTTACAACTCTAAAGTCCATACAACTATCCAGAAAACACACAAAAACACAGAAGTTTTAGCAAGAGCTTTGATTGAGTTAGCCACCACAGAAACGGATGATACTGGTTTCCTCCTGCGCTATCTGGACAATCTGGTGTGGAATTGGTGTGCAAAGCACCCAGAAAAGCAGAGTCAACCTGGTTTTGGAGAAAAGCAAAGTCTTTTTCTTGCGCAAGTGGATTCAATGTCATGTTTACAAACACCAATATCATTTTTAACCTGGTTTCTGCTGCTTTTCACTCAGAAAACCCGAATGTGTACCTGTTGTGTGTCCATGTGAAACTAATTAGCATGGGCCAACAAAGAACCAAAATGTTACATGCTACTGTTCATACATAACTCCAAAGTCAATAGATAGTATCTAGAAAACACCAACAAACACAGAAGCTGTAGCAGGAGTTGGGATTTTGTTAGAAACCAGGCAACTGGATGTTTCTGGATTCCTCCAGCCCTATCTGGACAAACTCGTGTGCAATTCATGTGCAAAGCACCCATAAAAGAAGAGTCAACCTGGTTTTGGAGTAAAGCAAAGTCTTTTTCTTGGGCAAGTGAATTCAATGTCATGTTTACAAACACAAATATCATTTTTAACCTGGTTTCTGCAGCTTTTCACTCAGAAAACATGAATGTGTACCTGTTGTCTGTCCACGTGAAACCAATTAGGTTTTGCCAACATAAAACCAAAATGTTACCTGATACAATATATTTCAACTTCTAAAGTCCATAGATACTATCCAGAAAATACCAACAAATGCAGAGGCTGTAGCAAGTACTTGATCTGAGTTAGCCACCTCAGAACCGGATATTTCTGGGTTCATCCAGCCATATCTGGACAAACTGGTATGGAATTGTTCTGCAAGCACACAGAAGAGCAGAGTCAACCTGGTTTTGGAGAAAAGCAAACTCTTTTTCTTGGGCAAGTGGATTCAACGTCATGTTTACAAACACAAATATCATTTTTAAACTGGTTTCTGCAGCTTTTCACTCAGTAAACACGAATTTGTACCTGTTGTCTCTCCATGTGAAACCAATTAGCGTTTGCCAACAAAAAAACTAAATGTTACCTGCTACAATATATTCCAACCTCTAAAGCCCATAGATACTATGCAAAAAACACAAGCAAACACAGAAACTGTAGCAAGAGCTAGGATTGTGTTAGCAAGCAGAGAACCGGATGTTTCTGGTTTCACCCTGCCATATCTACACAAACTCCTGTGGAATTGGTGTGCAAAGCACCCAGAAAAGCAGAGTCAACCTGGTTTTGGAGAAAAGCAAAGTCTCTTTCTTGGGCAAGTGAATTCAACATCATGTTTACAAACACAAATATCATTTGTAACCTGGTTTCTGAAGGTTTTCGCTCAGAAAACACGAATGTGTACCTGTTGTCACTCCATGTGAAACCAATTAGAATTTGCAAAAGAAAACTAAATGTCAATGCTACAATACATTTATAACATTAAAGTGCATACATATTATGTAGAAAACACACACAAACACAGAGGATGTAGCAAGAGCTTGGATTGAGTTAGCCACCACAGAAACGGATGTTTCAGTTTTTATCCTGCACTATCAGGACAATCTGGTGTGGAATTCATGTGCATAGCACCCAGAAAAGCAGAGTCAACCTGGTTTTGGAGAAAAGCAAAGTCTTTTTCTTGGGCACGTGGATTCAATGTCATGTTTACAAACACAAATATCATTTTTAACCTGGTTTCTGCAGCTTTTCACTCAGAAAACACGAATGTGTATCTGTTGTGTGTCCATGTGAAACCAATTATCATTTGCCAACAAAAAACTATCTGTTACATGCTACAATATATTCCACCTCTAAATCCATAGATACTATCCAGAAAACACAAACAAACACAGAGGCTGTAGCAAGATTTGGGATTTAGTTAGCAATCAAGAACCGGATGTTTCTGGTTTGATTGATATGTATCTGGACAAACTGGTGTGGAATTGGTGTGCAAAGCACCCAGAAAAGCAGAGTCAACCTGGTTTTGGAGAATAGCAAATTCTTTTTTTTTGGGCAAGTGGATTCAATGTCATTTTCACAAACACAAATATCATTTTTAACCTGGTTTCTGCAGCTTTTCACTCAGAAAACATGAATGTGTCCCAGTTGTCTGTCCATGTGAAACCAATTAGCATTTGCCAACAAAACACCAAAATGTTTCATTGTACAGTTCATACACAACTCCAAAGTCCATAAATACTATCCAGAAAACACAAACAAACACAGAGTCTGTAGCAGAGCTTGGATTGAGTTAGCCACCAAAGAACCGGATGTTTCTGGTATCACCCTGCCCTATCTGGACAAACTGGTGTGGAATTGGTGTGCAAAGCACCCAGAAAAGCAGAGTCAACCTGGTTTTGGAGAATAGCAAAGTCTTTTTCTTGGGCAAGTGGATTCAATGTCATGTTTACAAACACAAATATCATTTTTAACTCGGTTTCTGCAGCTTTTCACACAGAAAACACGAATGTGTACCTGCTGTCTCTCCGTGTGAAACCAATTAGCATTTGCAACAAAAAAACTAAATGTCACATGCTACAATACATTTAAAACAGTAACGTGCATACATACTATGCAGAAAACACACACAAACACAGAAGTTTTAGCCAGAGCTTGGATTGAGTTAGCCACCACAGAAACGGATGTTTCATGTTTCATCCTGCCCTATCTGGACAATCTGGTGTGGAATTCATGTGCATAGCACCCAGAAAAGCAGAGTCAACATGGTTTTGGAGAAAGGCAAAGTCTTTTTCTTGGGCATGTGGATTCAATGTCATGTTTACAAACACAAATATGATTTGTAGCCTGCTTTCTGCAGCTTTTTACTCAGAAAACATGAATGTGTACCTGTTGTGTCTCCATGTGAAACCAATTAGCGTTTGCCAACAGAAAACCAAAATGTTACATGCTATAATTCATACACAACTCTAAAGTCCATAGATTCTATCCAGAAAGCACAAACACAGAAGCTTTAGCAAGGGCTTCGATTGGGTTAGTCAGCACAGAACTGGATGTTTCTGGATTCCTCCAGCCTGATCGGGAAAACTGGTGTGCAATTCATGTGGAAAGCACCCAGAAAAGCAGAGTCAACCTGGTTTTGGAGAAAAGCAAAGTCTTTTTCTTGGGCAAGTGGATTCAATGTCATGTTTACAAACACAAATATCATTTTTAACCTGGTTTCTGCAGCTTTTCACTCCGAATATACGAATGTGTACTTGTTTTCTCTCCATGTGCAACCAATTAGCATTTGCAACAAAATAACTAAATGTCAGATGCTACAATACATTTACAACACTAAAGTGCATACATATTATGCTGATAACACACACAAACACAGAAGTTTTAGCCAGAGCTTGGATTGAGTTAGCCACCACAGAAACGGATGTTTCATATTTCATCCTGCCCTATCTGGACAATCTGGTGTGGAATTCATGTGCAAAGCACCCAGAAAAGCAGAGTCAACATGGTTTTGGAGAAAAGCAAAGTCTTTTTCTTGGGCATGTGGATTCAATGTCATGTTTACAAATACAAATATGATTTGTAGCCTGCTTTCTGCAGCTTTTTACTCAGAAAACACGAATGTGTACCTGTTGTGTCTCCATGTGAAACCAATTAGCGTTTGCCAACAGAAAACCAAAATGTTACATGCTATAATTCATACACAACTCTAAAGTCCATAGATTCTATCCAGAAAGCACAAACACAGAAGCTTTAGCAAGGGCTTCGATTGGGTTAGTCAGCACAGAACTGGATGTTTCTGGATTCCTCCAGCCCGATCGGGAAAACTGGTGTGCAATTCATGTGGAAAGCACCCAGAAAAGCAGAGTCAACCTGGTTTTGGAGAAAAGCAAAGTCTTTTTCTTGGGCACGTGGATTCAATGTCATGTTTACAAACACAAATATCATTTTTAACCTGGTTTCTGCAGCTTTTCACTCAGAAAACACGAATGTGTGTCTGTTGTGTGTCCATGTGAAACCAATTAGCATTTGCCAACAAAAAATATCTGTTACATGCTACAATATATTCCACCTCTAAAGTCCATAGATACTATCCAGAAAACACAAACAAACATAGAGGCTGTAGCAAGATTTGGGATTTAGTTAGCAATCAAGAACCGGATGTTTCTGGTTTGATTGATATGTATCTGGACAAACTGGTGTGGAATTGGTGTGCAAAGCACCCAGAAAAGCCGAGTCAACCTGGTTTTGGAGAATAGCAAATTCTTTTTTTTTGGGCAAGTGGATTCAATGTCATTTTCACAAACACAAATTTCATTTTTAACCTGGTTTCTGCAGCTTTTCACTCAGAAAACACCAATGTGTCCCAGTTGTCTGTCCATGTGAAACCAATTAGCATTTGCCAACAAAAAACCAAAATGTTTCATGGTACAGTTCATACACAACTCCAAAGTCCATAAATACTATCCAGAAAACACAAACAAACACAGAGTCTGTAGCAGAGCTTGGATTGAGTTAGCCACCAAAGAACCGGATGTTTCTGGTATCACCCTGCCCTATCTGGACAAATTGGTGTGGAATTGGTGTGCAAAGCACCCAGAAAAGCAGAGTCAACCTGGTTTTGGAGAATAGCAAAGTCTTTTTCTTGGGCAAGTGGATTCAATGTCATGTTTACAAACACAAATATCATTTTTAACTCGGTTTCTGCAGCTTTTCACACAGAAAACACGAATGTGTACCTGCTGTCTCTCCGTGTGAAACCAATTAGCATTTGCAACAAAAAAAACTAAATGTCACATGCTACAATACATTTAAAACAGTAAAGTGCATACATACTATGCAGAAAACACACACAAACACAGAAGTTTTAGCCAGAGCTTGGATTGAGTTAGCCACCACAGAAACGGATGTTTCATGTTTCATCCTGCCCTATCTGGACAATCTGGTGTGGAATTCATGTGCATAGCACCCAGAAAAGCAGAGTCAACATGGTTTTGGAGAAAAGCAAAGTCTTTTTCTTGGGCATGTGGATTCAATGTCATGTTTACAAACACAAATATGATTTGTAGCCTGCTTTCTGCAGCTTTTTACTCAGAAAACACGAATGTGTACCTGTTGTGTCTCCATGTGAAACCAATTAGCGTTTGCCAACAGAAAACCAAAATGTTACATGCTATAATTCATACACAACTCTAAAGTCCATAGATTCTATCCAGAAAGCACAAACACAGAAGCTTTAGCAAGGGCTTCGATTGGGTTAGTCAGCACAGAACTGGATGTTTCTGGATTCCTCCAGCCTGATCGGGAAAACTGGTGTGCAATTCATGTGGAAAGCACCCAGAAAAGCAGAGTCAACCTGGTTTTGGAGAAAAGCAAAGTCTTTTTCTTGGGCAAATGGATTCAATGTCATGTTTACAAACACAAATATCATTTTTAACCTGGTTTCTGCAGTTTTTCACTCAGAAAACACGAATGTGTACCTGCTGTCTGTCCATGTGAAACCAATTAGTTTTTGACAACATGAAACCAAAATGTTACCTGCTACAATATATTCCAACTTCTAAAGTCCATAGACACTATCCAGAAAACACCAACAAATACAGAGGCTGTAGCAAGTACTTGATTTGAGTTAGCCACCAAAGAACCGGATATTTCCTGTTTCATCCAGCCCTATCTGGACAATCTGGTGTGGAATTCATGTGCATAGCACCCAGAAACGCAGAGTCAAAATGGTTTTGGAGAAAAGCAAAGTCTTTTTCTTGGGCACGTGGATTCAATGTTATGTAAACAAACACAAATATGATTTGTAGCCTGCTTTCTGCAGCTTTTTACTCAGAAAACACGAATGTGTACCTGTTGTGTGTCCATGTGAAACCAATTAGCATTTGCCAACAAAAAACTAACTGTTACATGTTACAATATATTCCACCTCTAAAGTCCATAGATACAATCCAGAAAACACAAACAAACACAGAGACTATAGCAAGATTTGGGATTTAGTTAGCAACCAAGAACCAGATGTTTCTGGTTTGATTGATACGTATCTGGACAAACTGGTGTGGAACTGGTGTGCAAAGCACCCAGAAAAGCAGAGTCAACCTGGTTTTGGAGAAGAAAATTCTTTTTTGTTTGGGCAAGTGGATTCAATGTCATTTTCACAAACACAAATATCATTTTTAACCTGGTTTCTGCAGCTTTTTAACTCAGAAAACACGAATGTGTCCCAGTTGTCTGTCCATGTGAAACCAATTAGCATTTGCCAACAAAAAACCAAAATGTTTCATGGTACAGTTCATACACAACTCCAAAGTCCATAGATACTATCCAGGAAACACAAACAAACACAGAGTCTGTAGCAGAGCTTGGATTGAGTTAGCCACCAAAGAACCGGATGTTTCTGGTATCACCCTGCTCTATCTAGACAAACTGGTGTGGAATTCGTGTGCAAAGCACCCAGAAAAGCAGAGTCAACCTGGTTTTGGAGAAAAGCAAAGTCTTTTTCTTGGGCAAGTGGAATCAATGTCATGTTTACAAACACAAATATTATTTTTAACTCGGTTTCTGCAGCTTTTCACTCAGAAAACACGAATGTGTACCTGTTGTGTGTCCATGTGAAACCAATTAGCGTTTGACAACAAAAATTCAAAATGTTACATGCTACAATATATTCCAACCTCTAAAGTCCATAGATACTATCCAGAAAACACCAATAAACATAGAGGCTTTAGCAAGAACTTTATTTGAGTTAGCCACCACAGAACCGGATATTTATGGTTTCATCCAGGCCTATCTGGAAAATCTGGTGTGGAATAGGTGTGCAAAGCACCCAGAAAAGCACAGTCAACCTGGTTTTGGAGAAAAGCAAAGTCTTTCTCTTGGACAAGTGGATTCAATGTCATGTTTACAAACACCAATATCATTTTTAACCTGGTTTCTGCAGCTTTTCACTCAGAAAACACGAATGTGTAACTGTTGTGTATCTATGTGAAACCAATTACCATTAGCCAACAAGAAAACAAAATGTTACATGCTATAATTAATACACAACTCTAAAGTCCATAGATACTATCCAGAAAACACAAACAAACACAGCAACAGTATCAAGAGCTTGGATTTTGTCAGCCACCGCAGAACCGGATGTTTCTGGTTTCACCCTTCCCTATCTGGAGAAACTGGTGTGAAATTGGTGTGCAAAGTACCCAGAAAAGCAGAGTCAACCTTGTTTTGGAGAAAAGCAAAGTCTTTTTCTTGGGCAAGTGGATTCAACGTCATGTTTACAAACACAAATATCATTTTTAACCCGGTTTCTGCAGCTTTTCACTCCGAATACACGAATGTGTACTTGTTTTCTCTCCATGTGCAACCAATTAGCATTTGCAACAAAATAACTAAATGTCAGATGTTACAATACATTTACAACACTAAAGTGCATACATACTATGCTGAAAACACACACAAACACAGAAGTTTTTGCAAGAGCTTGGATTGAGTTAGCCAGCACGGAACCTGATGTTTCTGGTTTCATCCTGTACTATCTGGTCCAACCGGTGTGGAATTGGTGTGCAAAGCACCCAGAAAAGCAGAGTCATCCTGGTTTTGGAGAAAAGCAAAGTCTTTTTCTTGGGCAAGTGGATTCAATGTCATGTTTACAAACACAAATATCATTTTAAACCTGGTTTCTGCAGCTTTTCATTCAGAAAACACGAATGTTTATCTGTTGTCTGTCCATGTGAAACCAATGAGCATTTGCAACAAAATAACTAAATGTCAGATGTTACAATACATTGACAACTCTAAAGTCCATACATACTATGCAGAAAACACACACAAACACAGAAGTTTTAGCAAGAGCTTGGAGTGAGTTAGCCACCACAGAAACGAATGTTACTTGTTTCATCCTACACTATCTGGACAATCTGGTGTGGAATTGGTGTGCAAAGCACCCAGAAAAGCAGAGTCAACCTGGTTTTGGAGAAAAGCAAAGTATTTTTCTTGGGCAAGTGGATTCAATGTCATGTTTACAAACACAAATATCATTTTTAACCTAGTTTCTGCAGTTTTTCACTCAGAAAACACGAATGTGTACCTGTTGTCTGTACATGTGAAACCAATTAGTTTTTGACAACATGAAACCAAAATGTTACCTGCTAAAATATATTCCAACTTCTAAAGTCCATAGATACTATCCAGAAAACACCAACAAATACAGAGGCTGTAGCAAGTACTTGATTTGAGTTAGCCACCAAAGAACCAGATATTTCTTGTTTCATCCAGCCCTATCTGGACAATCTGGTGTGGAATTGGTGTTCAAAGCAACCAAAAAAGCAGAGTCAACCTGGTTTTGGAGAAAAGCAAAGTCTTTTTCTTGGGCAAGTGGATTCAATGTCATGTTTACAAACACAAATATCATTTTAAACCTTGTTTGTGCAGCTTTACTCAGAAAACACGAATGTGTACCTGTTGTATGTCCATGTGAAACCAATGAGTTTTTGCCAACATGAAACCAAAATGTTACCTGCTACAATATATTCCAACTTCTAAAGTCCATAGATACTATCCAGAAAACACCAACAAATATAGAGGCTGTAGCAAGTACTTGATTTGAGTTAGCCACCACAGAACCAGATATTTCCTGTTTAATCCAGCCCTATCTGGAAAAGCTCGTGTGGAATTGGTGTGCAAAGTACCCAGGAAAAACACAGTCAACCTGGTTTTGGAGAAAAGCAAAGTCTTTTTCTTGGGCAAGTGGATTCAATGTCATTTTTACAAACACAAGTATCATTTTTAACCTGGTATCTGCAGCATTTCACTCAGAAAACACGAATGTGTACCTGTTGTGTCTCCATGTGAAACCAATTAGCATTTGCCAACAAAAAAAATAAATGTTACCTGCTACAATTAATACACAACTCTAAAGTCCATCGATACTATCTAGAAATCATAAACAAACACAGAAAATGTAGCAAGTGCTTCGATTGTGTTAGCCACCAGAGAACCCGATGTTTCTGGTTTCATCCTGCACTATCTGGACAAACTCATGTGGAATTGGTGTGCAAAGCACCCAGAAAAGCAGAGTCAACCTGGTTTTGGAGAAAAGCAAAGTCTTTTTCTTGGGCAAGTGGATTCAATGTCATGTTTACAAACACAAATATCATTTTTAACCTGGTTTCTGCACTTTTTCATTCACAAAACACGAATGTGTACCTGTTGTGTGTCCAAGTGAAACCAATTAGCATTTGCAAACAAAAAACCAAAATGTTACATGCTACAATGCATACACAATTCTAAAGTGCATAGATAGTATCCAGAAAACACAAACAAACACAGAGGCTGTAGCAAGAGCTTCGATTGAGTTAGCCACCACAGAACCGGATGTTTCTGGTTTCATCCAGCTCTATCTGAACAAACTGATGTGGAATTGGTGTGCAAAGCACCCAGAAAAGCAGAGTCAACCTGGTTTTGCAGAAAAACAAAGTCATTTTCTTGGGCAAGTGGATTCAACGTCATGTTTACAAACACAAATATCATTTTAACCTGGTTTCTGGATCTGTTCATTCAGAAAACACGAATGTGTACCTTTTGTGTCTCTATGTGAAACCAACTAGCGTTTGCCAACAAAAAACCAAAATGTTACATGCTACAATTCATACACAACTCTAAAGTCCGTAGTTACTATCCAGAAAACACAAACAAATACAGAGACTGTAGCAAGAGCTCCGATTGAGTTAGCCACCACAGAACCAGATATTTCTGGTTTCATCCAGCCCTATCTGGACATTCTGGTGTGGAATTCGTGTGCAAAGCACCCAGAAAAGCAGAGTCAACCTGGTTTTGGAGAAAAGCAAAGTCTTTTTCTTGGGCAAGTGGATTCAATGTCATGTTTACAAAACAAGTATCATTTTTAACCTGGTTTCCGCAGCTTTTCACTCAGAAAACACGAATGTGTACCTGTTTTGTTTCCATGTGAAACCAATTAGCGTTTGCCATAAAAAAGCAAATGTTACATGCTACAATTCATAAAGAACTCTAAAGTCCATAGTTACTATCCAGAAAACACAAACAATCACAGAGGCTATAGCAAGAGATTCGATTGAGTTAGCCACCAAAGAACCGGATGTTTCTGGTTTCATCCTGCACTATCTGGAGAAACTGCTGTGGAACTGGTGTGCAAAGCATCCAAAAAGCAGAGTCAACCTTGTTTTGGAGAAAAGCAAAGTCTGTTTTTTGGACAAGTAGATTCAACGTCATGTTTACAAACACAAATATTTTTTTTTTTACAGGCAGAGTGGACAGTGAGAGAGAGAGACAGAGAGAAAGGTCTTCCTTTTGCCGTTGGTTCACCCTCCAATGGCCGCCGCGGTTGGCGCGCTGTGGCTGGCGCACCGCACTCGTCCGATGGCAGGAGCCAGGAGCCAGGTGCTTTTAATGGTCTCCCCATGGGGTGCAGGGCCCAAGCACCTGGGCCATCCTCCACTGCACTCCTGGGCCACAGCAGAGGGCTGGCCTGGAAGAGGGGCAACTGGGACAGAATCCGGTGCCCCGACCGGGACTAGAAACCGGTGTGCCAGCGCCGCAAGGTGGAGGATTAGCCTGTTGAGCCACGGCGCCGGCCACAAATATCATTTTTAACCTGGTTTCTGGATCTTTGCAATCAGAAAAGAGGAAAGTGTACCTGTTTCTCTCCATGTGAAACCAATTAGCGTATGTCAACAAAAATCCAAAATGTTACATGCTACAATATATTCCAACCTCTAAAGTCCATAGATAGTATCCAGAAAACACACACAAAATCAGAAGGTGTAGGAAGAGTTACGTTTGAGTTAGCCACCACAGAACCGGTTATTAGTGGTTTGATCCAGCCCTATCTGGACAAACTGGTGTGGAATTCATGTGCAAAGCCCTCAGAAAAGCAAAGTCAACCTGGTTTTGTGGAAAAATAACGTCTTTTTTTTGGGCAAGTGGATTCAATGTCATGTTTAGAAACACAGATATGATTTTTAACCTGGTTTCTGCAACTTTCCCTCAGAAACCCGAATGTATAATTTTGTGTCTCCTTGTGAAACCAATTAGCATTTGCCAACAAAAAAAAAATGTTACCTGCTACAATGTATTCCAACCTCTAAATTTCATAGATAGTAACGATAAAGCACAAACAAACACAGAGGTTGTAGCAAGAGTTGTGAATAAGTTAGCAACCAAGAACCGGATGTTTCTGGTTTAATGGATACGTATCTGGACAAACTGGTGTGGAATTGGTGTGCAAAGCATCCAAAAAGCAGAGTCAACCTTGTTTTGGAGAAAAGCAAAGTCTTTTTCTTGGGCAAGTGGATTCAATGTCATGTTTACAAACACAAATATCATTTTTAACCTGGTTTCTGCAGCTTTTCACTCAGAAAACACGAATGTGTACCTGTTGTGTCTCCATGTGAAACCAATTAGCATTTGCAAACAAAAAAACAAAGTGTTACATGCTACAATTCATACACAACTCTAAAGTCCATAGATACTATCTAGAAATCATAAACAAACACAGAAAATGTAGCAAGTGCTTCGATTGTGTTAGCCACCAGAGAACCGGATGTTTCTGGTTAAATCCTGCACTACCTGGACAAACTGGTGTGGAATTGGTGTGCAAAGCACCCAGAAAAGCTGAGTCAACCTGGTTTTGGAGGAAAACAAAGTCTTTTTCTTGGGCAAGTGGATTCAATGTCATGTTTACAAACACCAATATCATTTTTAACCTGGTTTCTGCAGCTTTTCACTCAGAAAACATGAATGTGTACCTGTTGTGTGTCCATGTGAAACCAATTAGCATTTGCCAACAAAAAAACCAAATGTTACATGCTACAATATATTCCAACCTCTAAAGTTTATAGACAGCAACCATAAAACACAAACAAACACAGAGGCTGTAGCAAGAGTTCGGATTTACTTAGCAACCACAGAACCGGATGTTTCTGGTTTAATTGATACGTATCTGGACAAACTGGTGTGGATTTGGTGTGCAAAGCACCAAGAAAAGCAGAGTCAACCTGGTTTTGGAGAAAAGCAAAGTCTTCTTCGTGGGCATGTGGATACAATGTCATGTTTACAAACACAAATATCATTTTTAACCTGGTTTCTGCAGTTTTTCATTCACAAAACACGAATGTATACCTGTTGTGTGTCCAAGTGAAACAAATTAGCATTTGCAAACAAAAAACCAAAATGTTACATGCTACAATTCTTACACAATTCTAAAATGCCTAGATAGTATCCAGAAAACACACACAAAATGAAGTAGTAGCAAGAGTTCGGATTGAGTTAGCCACAACAGAACCGTATATTGCTGGTTTGATCCAGCCCTATCTGGACAAACTGGTGTGGAATTCATGTGCAAAGCACCCAGAAAAGCAGAGTCAACCTGGTTTTGGAGAAATGCAAAGTCTTTTTTTGTGCAAGTGGTTTCAATGGCAAGTTTACAAACACAAATTTCATTTTTAGCATCATTTCTGCAGCTTTTCACTCAGAAAACACGAATGTGTACCAGTTGTGTGTCCATGTGAAACCAATTAGCATTTGCCAAAAAAAACCCAAATGTTACATGCTACAATTCATACACAACTTAAAGTCCATAGATACTATCCAGAAAACACAAACAAACACAGAGGCTGTAGCAAGAGCTTCGATTGAGTTAGCCACCACAGAACCGGATGTTTCTGGTTTCATCCAGCTCTATCTGGACAAACTGATGTGGAATTGGTGTGCAAAGCACCCAGAAAATCAGAGTCAACCTGGTTTTGCAGGAAAACAAAGTCATTTTCTTGGGCAAGTGGATTCAACGTCATGTTTACAAACACAAATATCATTTTTAACCTGGTTTCTGGATCTGTTCATTCAGAAAACACGAATGTGTACCTTTTGTGTCTCTATGTGAAACCAACTAGCGTTTGCCAACAAAAAACCAAAATGTTACATGCTACAATTCATACACAACTCTAAAGTCCGTAGTTACTATCCAGAAAACACAAACAAACACAGAGACTGTAGCAAGAGCTCCGATTGAGTTAGCCACCACAGAACCGGATATTTCTGGTTTCATCCAGCCCTATCTGGACAATCTGGTGTGGAATTCGTGTGCAAAGCACCCAGAAAAGCAGAGTCAACCTGGTTTTGGAGAAAAGCAAAGTCTTTTTCTTGGGCAAGTGGATTCAATGTCATGTTTACAAAACAAGTATCATTTTTAACCTGGTTTCCGCAGCTTTTCACTCAGAAAACACGAATGTGTACCTGTTTTGTTTCCATGTGAAACCAATTAGCGTTTGCCAAAAAAAAAGCAAATGTTACATGCTACAATTCATACAGAACTCTAAAGTCCATAGATACTATCCAGAAAACACAAACAACCACAGAGGCTATAGCAAGAGCTTCGATTGAGTTAGCCACCAAAGAACCGGATGTTTCTGGTTTCATCCTGCACTATCTGGACAAACTGGTGTGGAATTGGTGTGAAAATCACCCAGGAAAGCAGAGTCAAACTGGTTTTGGTGATAAGCAAAGACTTTTTCTTGGGCAAGTGGATTCAATGTCATGTTTACAAACTCAAATATGATTTTTAACCTGGTTTCTGCAGCTTTTCGCTCAGAAAACACGAATGTTTACCTGTTGTGTGTCCATGTGAAAAAAATTAGCGTTTGCTAACAAAAATCCAAAATGTCACATGCTACAATTCATACACAACTATAAAGTGCATAGATAGTATACAAAAAACACACACAAAATGAAGCTGTAGCAAGAGTTAGGATTGAGTTAGCCACCACAGAACCGGATATTAGTGGTTTGATCTAGACATATCTGGTCAAACTAGTGTGGAGTTGGTGTGCAAAGCACCCAGAAAAGCAGAGTCAACCTGGTTGTGGGGAAAACCAACGTCTTTTTCTTGGGCAAGTGGATTCAATGTCATGTTTACAAACACAAATATCATTTTTAACCTGGTTTCTGCAGCTTTTCACTCAGAAAACACGAATGTGTACCTGTTGTGTGTCCATGTGAAACCAATTAGCATTTGCAACAAAAAAACTAAATGTTACATGCCACAATATATTCAAAGCTCTAAAGTCCATAGATATTATCCAGAAAACACCAACAAACACAGAGTCTGCAGCAAGAACTTGATTTGAGTTAGCCACCACAGAACCAGATGTTTATGGTTTGATCCAGCCCTATCTGGACAATCTGTTGTGGAATTGGTGTGCAAAGCACCCAGAAAAGCAGAGTCAACCTGGTTTTGGAGAACGGCAAAGTCTGTTTTTGGACAAATGGATTCAATATCACGTTTCCAAGCACAAATATCATTTTTAACCTGGTTTCTGCAGCATTTCACTCAGAAAACACGAATGTGTACTTGTTGTCTCTCCATGTGAAACCAATTAGCGTTTGCAATAAAAAACTAAAATGTCACATGCTACAATTCATACACAACTATAAAGTGCATGGATAGTATACAGAAAACACACACAAAATGAAGCTGTAGCAAGAGTTAGGATTGAGTTAGCCACCACAGAACCGGATATTAGTGGTTTGATCTAGACATATCTGGTCAACCTGGTGTGGAGTTGGTGTGCAAAGCACCCAGAAAAGCAGAGTCAACCTGGTTTTGGGGAAAACCAACGTCTTTTTCTTGGGCAAGTGGATTCAATGTCATGTTTACAAACACAAATATCATTTTTAACCTGGTTTCTGCAGCTTTTCACTCAGAAAACACGAATGTGTACCTGTTGCGTGTCCATGTGAAACCAATTAGCATTTGCAACAAAAAAACTAAATGTTACATGCCACAATATATTCAAAGCTCTAAAGTCCATAGATACTATCCAGAAAATACCAACAAACACAGAGTCTGCAGCAAGACTTGATTTGAGTTAGCCACCACAGAACCAGATGTTTATGGTTTGATCCAGCCCTATCTGGACAATCTGCTGTGGAATTGGTGTGCAAAGCACCCAGAAAAGCAGAGTCAACCTGGTTTTGGAGAAAAGCAAAGTCTGTTTTTGGACAAATGGATTCAATATCACGTTTACAAACACAAATATCATTTTTAACCTGGTTTCTGCAGCTTTTCACTCAGAAAACACGAATGTGTACTTGTTGTCTCTCCATGTGAAACCAATTAGCGTTTGCAATAAAAAACTAAAATGTTACATGCTACAATTCATACACAACTCTAAAGTCCATAGATACTATCCAGAAAACACAAACACAGAGTCTGTAGCAAGAGTTGAGTTTGAGGCAGCCGCCACAGAAACGGATGATACTGGTTTCATCCTGCCCTCTCTGGACAAACTGGTGTGCAATTCGTGTGTAAAGCACCCAGAAAAGCAGAGTCAACCTGGTTTTGGAGAAAACCAAAATCTTTTTCTTGGGCAAGTGGATTCAATGTCATGTTTACAAACTCAAATATCATTTTAACCTGGTTTCTGCAGCTTTTCGCTCAGAAAACACGAATGTGTACCTGTTGTGTGTCCATGTGAAACCAATTAGCGTTTGCTAAGAAAAATCCAAAATGTCACATGCTACAATTCATACAAAACTATAAAGTGCTTAGAGAGTATACAGAAAACACACACAAAATGAAGCTGTAGCAAGAGCTGGGATTGAGTTAGCCACCACAGAACCGGATATTAGTGGTTTGATCTAAACATATCTGGAGAAACTGGTGTGGAATTCATGTGCAAAGCACCCAGAAAAGCAGAGTCAACCTGGTTTTGAGGAAAACCAACATCTTTTTCTTGGGCAAGTGGATTCAATGTCATGTTTACAAACACAAATATCATTTCTTTTTTTTTTTTCAGGTTTTCCAACCTTTTATTTGCCATAAAAACACCTTTCTGAAAATGTATGGATTTTATTGTAACCCTAAATAAGTGAAAAAATACTCATCAAGTGTTTGGGAGGTTCCTTTTTAAGAAATATTGTACCGTTATTCTAGTCAAGAATAAGCAACTAACTGACTTTTGAACAAGCTTGGGATCCTATTTCCGTTCTATTTTTCCTTTGCTTAAGAAATATATCATATGAGGTTTTGCAATTTTTGAGGTGGAAAATAGCTTATGTGAATCTTGCTTAAATACCATGTGTCATATTTTCTTAGTCACAGTTCATGTATATTACTGATTTCCATGAAAGGAATGTTTACAAAATGTTTTTCTCTTTAGACTGAATGCAGAGCTGCTAGAATGTTAAAAAGTTCTCTACATTTTCTGTTAAAGATAGCATTCAATGTCAATTTCCCAATGCAGAACAATATTTCAGCACCAGATATATAAAATGAAATGTATTAAACATCTAGCAACATCTGCCTGTCCCCAATGAATATTCTGCAATCAATCTGTGCTATCATAAAATGAGAAGAGAAGTCTTTGCTTAGCTTTTCCAGTGCATGGTCCCTCATTAACCAACCCAGCCAATCAATTAGACTCACTGAAAGGAGCATGATAGGACTTTGGGGGACTATAACCCTTTTCCTCATTAAGTACTAACAAGCCAGTTCTCATACTTTCCTCATATCATTATGTTCCCTACGCTTCCTCCCTGCCCATTAACGGTAATCCTAATAATCACATATCTGCTTACATCATTTCTAACCTGGTTTCTGCAGCTTTTCACTCAGAAAACACGAATGAGTACTTGTTCAGTCTCCTTGTGAAACCAATTAGCGTTGGCCAACCAAAAAACTAAATGTTATATGCTAAAATATATTCCAACCTCTAAAGTCCATAGATACTATCCAGGAAACAGAAACAAACAGAGAGACTGTAGCAAGAGTTGGCATTGAGTTAGCAAGCACTGAACCAGAAATTTCAGGTTTCATCCAGCCCTATCTGGACAATCTGGTGTGGAATTGGTGTGCAAAGCACCCAGAAAAGCAGAGTCAACCTGGTTTTGGGGAAAAGCAAAGTCTTTTTCTTGGGCAAGTGGATTCAATGTCATGTTTACAAACACAAATATCATTTTTAACCTGGTTTCTGCACCTTTTCACTCAGAAAACATGAATGTGTACCTGTTGTGTGTCCATGTGACACCAATTAGTTTTTGCCAAAATGAAACCAAAATGTTACCTGCTACAATATATTCCAACCTCTAAAGTCCATAGAGACTATTCAGAAAAAAACAAAAAACACAGAGGCTGTGCAAGAACTTGATTTGATTTAGCCACCACAGAACCGGATATTTCTGGGATCATCCAGCCCTATTTGGACAATCTGTTGTGGTATGCATGTGCAAAGCACACAGAAAAGCAGAGTCAACCCGGTTTTGGAGAAAAGCAAAGTCTTTTTCTTGGGCAAGTGGATTCAACGTCCTGTTTACTAACACAAATATCATTTTTAACCTGGTTTCTGCAGCTTTTCACTCAGAAAACACGAATGTGTACCTGTTGTGTGTCGATGTGAAACCAATTAGCGTTTGCCAACAAAAAAACTAAATATTACCTGCTATGATATATTACAACCTCTAAAGTCCATAGATACTATCCAGAAAACACCAACAAACACAGAGGCTGTAGCAAGAGTTGGGATTGAGTTAGCCACCACAGAACTGGATATTACTGGTTTCATACAGCCCTATGTGGACAATCTGGTGTGGAATTGGTGTCCAAAGCACCCAGAAAAGCAGAGTAAACCTGGTTTTGGAGAAAGGCAAAGTCTTTTTCTTGGGCAAGTGGATTCAATGTCATGTTTACAAACTCAAATATCATTTTTAACCTGGTTTCTGCAGCTTTTCGCTCAGAAAACACGAATGTGTACCTGTTGTCTCTCCACGTGAAACCAATTAGTGTTTGCTAACAAAAACCCAAATGTCACATGCTACAATTCATACACAACTATAAAGTGCATAGATAGTATACAGAAAACACACACAAAATGAAGCTGTAGCAAGAGTTAGGATTGAGTTAGCCACCACAGAACCGGATATTAGTGGTTTGATCTAGACATATCTGGACAAACTAGTGTGGAATTCATGTGCAAAGCACCCAGAAAAGCAGAGTCAACCTGGTTTTGGGGAAAACCAACGTCTTTTTCTTGGGCAAGTGGATTCAATGTCATGTTTACAAACACCAATATCATTTTTAACCTGGTTTCTGCAGCTTTTCACTCAGAAAACACGAATGTGTACCTGTTGCGTGTCCATGTGAAACCAATTAGCATTTGCAACAAAAAAACTAAATGTTACATGCCACAATATATTACAACCTCTAAAGTCTATAGATATTATCTAGAAAACAACAACAAACACAGAGGCTGCAGCAAGAACTTGATTTGAATTTGCCACCACAGAACCGGATGTTTATGGTTTGATCCAGCCCTATCTGGACAATCTGGTGTGGAATTCGTGTGCAAAGCACCCAGAAAAGCAGAGTCAACCTGGTTTTGGAGAAAAGCAAAGTCTGTTTTTTGGACAAGTGGATTCAATATCACGTTTACAAACACAAATATCCTTTTTAAACTGGTTTCTGCTGCTTTTCACTCAGAAATCACGAATGTGTACCTGTTGTGTGTCCATGTGAAACCAATTAGCGTTTGACAACAAGAAAACTAAATGTTACATGCTACAATTCATACACAACTCTAAAGTGCATAGATAGTATCCAGAAAACACACACAAAAAGAGAAGCTGTAGCAAGAGTTGGGATTGAGGCAGCCACCACAGAACTGGATATTACTGGTTGATCAAGACATAGCTGGAAAAACTGGTGTGGAATTCATGTGCAAAGCACCCAGAAAAGCAGAGTCAACCTGGTTTTGGAGAAAAGCAAAGTCTTTTTCTTGGGCAAGTGGATTCAATGTCATGTTTACAAACACAAATATCATTTTTAAACTGGTTTCTGCAGCTTTTCACTCAGAAAACACGAATGTGTACCTGTTGTCTCTCCATGTGAAACCAATTAGCATTTGCCAACAAAAAACCAAAATGTTACATGCTACAATTCAGACACAACTCTCAAGTCCATAGATAGTATCCAGAAAACACAAACAAACACAGAGGCTGTAGCAGGAGGTGGGATTGAGTTAGCCACCAGGGAACCGGATGTTTCTGGTTTCCTCCAGCCCTATCTGGAGAAACTGGTGTGCAATTCGTGTGCAAAGCACCCATAAAGGCAGAGTCAACCTGGTTTTGGAGAAAATCAAAATCATTTTCTTGGGCAAGTGGATTCAATGCCATGTTTACAAACACAAATATCATTTTTAACCTGGTTTCTGCAGCTTTTTACTCAGAAAACACGAATGTGTACCTGTTGTGTGTCCATGTGAAACCAATTAGCATTTGCCAATAAAAAACAAAATGTTACGTGCTACAATGCATACACCACTCTAAAGTCCATAGATACTATCCAGAAAACACAAACGAACACAGAAGCTGTAGCAAGTACTTCGATTGAGTTAACCAAGAAGAACCGGATACTTCTGGTTTCATCCAGACCTATCTGACAAACTGGTGTGCAATTTGTGTGCAAAGACCGAGAAAAGCAGAGTCAACCTGGTTTTGGAGAGAAGCAAAGTCTTTTGCTTTGGCAAGAGGATTCAATGTCATGTTCACAAACACAAACATCATTTTTAACCTGGTTTCTGCAGCTTTTCACTCAGAAAACACGAAAATGTACCTGTTGTGTCTCCATGTGAAACAAATTAGCATTTGCAACAATAAATCTAAATGTTACATGCTACAATGCATTCACTACTCTAAAGTCCATACTTACTATCCAGAAAACACACAAAAACAAAGAAGTTTTAGCAAGAGCTTGCATTGAGTTAGCCACCACAGAAACTGATGATACTGGTTTCATCCTGCGCTATCTGGACAATCTTGTGTGGAATTGGTGTGCAAAGCACCCAGAAAAGCAGAGTCAACCTGGTTTTGGAGAAAAGCAAAGTCTTTTTCTTGGGCAAGTGGATTCAATGTCATGTTTACAAACACCAATATCATTTTTAACCTGGTTTCCGCAGCTTTTCACTCAGAAAACACGAATGTGTACCTGTTGTGTGTCCATGTGAAACCAATTAGCATTTGCTAACAAAAAAACAAAATGTTACATGCTACAATTAATACACCACTCTAAAGTCCATAGATACTATCCAGAAAACACCAACAAACACAGAGGCTGTAGCAAGAGTTGGGATTTAGTTAGTAACCTAGAACAGAATATTTCTGGTTTAATTGATACGTATCTGGACAAACTGGTGTGGAATTGGTGTGAAAAGCACCCAGAAAAGCAGAGTCAAGGTGGTTTTGGAGAAAAGCAAAGTCTTTTTCTTGGGCAAGTGGATTCAATGTCATGTTTACAAACACAAATATCATTCTCAACCTGGTTTCTGCAGCTTTTCACTCAGAAAACACGAATGTGTACCTGTTGCGTGTCCATGTGAAACCAATTAGCATTTGCAACAAAAAAACTA
Source organism: Sylvilagus floridanus (assembly GCA_949820135.1). NCBI lineage: Eukaryota > Metazoa > Chordata > Mammalia > Lagomorpha > Leporidae > Sylvilagus > Sylvilagus floridanus. Next base: position 84,173,138 of record OX463233.1, read on the forward strand.
AATGTTACCTGCCACAATATATTACAACCTCTAAAGTCTATAGATATTATCTAGAAAACAACAACAAACACAGAGGCTGTAGCAAGAGCTGGGATTGAGTTAGCCACCAACAAAGCGGATATTTCTGGTTCATCCAGCCCTATCTGGACAAACTGGTATGCAATTGGTGTGCAAAGCACCCAGAAAGCAGAGTCAACCTGGTTTTGGAGAAAAGAAAAGACTTTTTCTTGGGCAAGTGGATTCAACGTCATGTTTACAAACACCAATATCATTTTTAATCTGGTTTCTCCAGCTTTTCACTCAGAAAACACGAATGTGTACCTGTTGTGTGTCCATGTGAAACCAAATAGCGTTTGCCAACAAAAAAACTAAATGTTACCTGCTACAATATATTCCAACCTTTAAAGTAAATAGATACTATCCAGAAAACACAAACAAACACAGAAACTGTAGCAAGAGCTTGGATTGAGTTAGCCACCACAGAAACGGATGTTTCTGTTTTCACATTGCTGTATGTGGAAAACTGGTGTGGAATTGGTGTGGAAAGCACCCAGAAAAGCAGAGTCAACCAGGTTTTGGAGAAAAGTAAAGTGTTTTTCTTGGGCAAATGGATTCAACGTTATGGTTACAAACACCAATATCATTTTTATCCTGGTTTCTGCAGCTCTTCACTCCGAGAATACGAATGTGTTCCTGTTGTGCCTCCTTGTGAAACCAATTAGCTTTAGCCAAAAATAAACCAAAATGTTACAAGCTAGAATTCATACACAACTCTAATGTCCATACATACTATCCAGAAAACACAAACGAACACAGAGGCTGTAGCAGGAGTTGGGATTGAGTGAGCAACCACAGAACCGGATGTTTCTGGTTCCATCCAGCCCCACCCGGAAAATCTGGTGTGGAATTCGTGTGCAAAGCACAGAGAATAGCAGAGTCAACCTGGTTTTGGAGCAAACCAAAGTATTTTTCTTGGGCAAGTGGATTCCATGTCATGTTTACAAACACAAATATCATTTTTAACCTGGTTTCTACAGTTTTTTACACAGAAAACACAAATGTGTCCTGTTGTGTGTCCATGTGAAACCAATTAGCGTTTGCCAACAAGAATCAAAATGTTACATGCTGCAATGCATTCACAAATCTAAAGTCCATAGATTCTATCCAGAAAACACGAACAAACACAGAGTCTGTAGCAAGAGCTTGGATTGAGGCAGCCACCAAACAACCGGATATTTCTGGTTTCTCCCTGCTGTATGAGGACAAACTGGTGTGGAATTCGTGTGCAAAGCACCCAGAAAAGCAGAGTCAACATTGTTTTGGAGAAAAAAAACATCTGTTTTTTGGGCAAGTCGATTCAATGTCATGTTTACAACCACAAATATCATTTGTAACCTGGTTTCTGCAGCTATTCACTCAGAAAACACGAATGTGTACCTGTTGTTTCTCCATTTGAAACAAATTAGCATTTGCAACAATAAAACTAAATGTTACATGCTACAATACAGTTACAACTCTAAAGTCCATTCTAACTATCCAGAAAACACACAAAACACAGAAGTTTTAGCAAGAGCTTGGATTGAGTTAGCCACCAGGGAACCGGATGTTTCTGGTTTCATCCAGCCCTATCTGGACCATCTGGTGTGGAATTCGTGTGCAAAGCACCCAGAAAAGCAGAGTTAACCTGGTTTTGGAGAAAAGCAAAGTCTTTTTCTTGTGCAAGTGGATTCAATGTCATGTTTACAAACACAAATATCATTTTTAACTTGGTTTCTGCAGCTTTACACTCAGAAAACACGAAAGTGTACCTGTTGTGTTTCCATGTGAAACCAATTATCGTTTGCCAACAAAAAACCAAAATGTTACATGCTACAATATATTCCAACCTCTAAAGTACATAGATACTATCCAGAAAACACCAACAAACACAGAGGCTGTTGCAAGATTTGGGAATTAGTTAGCAACCTAGAACAGAATGTTTCTGGTTTAATGGATACGTATCTGGACAAACTGGTGTGGAACTGGTGTGCAAAGCACCCAGAAAAGCAGAGTCAACCTGATTTTGGAGAAAAGCAAAGTCTTTTTCCTGGGCAAGTGGATTCAATGTCATGTTTACAAACACAAATATAATCTTTAACCTGGTTTCCGCAAATTTTCACTCAGAAAATACGAATGTGTACCTGTTGTATGTCCATGTGAAACCAATTAGCATTTGCCAACAAAAAACCAAAATGTTACATGCTACAATTCATATACAACTCCGAAGTCCATATACTACCCAGAAAACACAAACAAACACAGTGTATGTAGCACAGCTTGGATTGAGTTAGCCACCACAGAACCGGATGTTTTTTGGTTTCACCCTTCCCTATCTGGACAAACTGGTGTGCATTTCGTGTGCAAAGCACCCAGAAAAGCAGAGTCCACCTGGTTTTGGAGAAAATATATGCCTTTTTCTTGGGCAAGTGGATTCAATGTCATGTTTACAAACACCAATATCATTTTTAACCTGGTTTCTGCAGCTTTTCACTCAGAAAACACGAATGTGTACCTGTTGTGTGTCCATGTGAAACTAATTAGCGTTTGCCAACAAAAAACCGAAATGTTACATGCTACAATATATTCCAACCTCTAAAGTCCATAGATACTATCCAGAAAACACCAATAAACATTGAGGCTTTAGCCAGAACTTTATTTGAGTTAGCCACCACAGAACCGGATGTTTCTGGTTTCATCCAATCCTATCTGGACAATCTCGTGTGGAGTTCATGTGCAAAGCACCCAGGAAAGGAGAGTCAACCTGGTTTTGGAGAAAATCAATGTCTTTTTCTTGGGCAAGTGGATTCAATGTCATGTTGACAAACACAAATATCATTTTTAACCTGGTTTCTGCAGCTTTTCACTCTCAAAACACGAATGTGTACCGGTTGTCTCTCCATGTGAAACCAATTAGCATTTGCCAACAAGAATCAAAATGTTACATGCTACAATTTATACGCAACTCCAAAGTCCAAGATACTATCCAGAAAACACAAACAAACACAGAGTCTGTAGCAGAGCTTGGATTAAGTTAGCAATCACAGAACAGGATGTTTTTTGGTTTCACCCTGCCCTATCTGGACAAACTGGTGTGGAATTGGTGTGCATAGCACCCATAAAAGCAGAGTCAACTTAGTTTTGGAGAAAAGCAAAGTCTTTTTCTTTCGCAAGTGGGTTCAATGTCATGTTTACAAACACAAATATCATTTTTAACCTGGTTTCTGCAGCTTTTCACTCAGAAAACACGAATGTTTACCTGTTGTCTCTCCATTTGAAACCAGTTATAATTTCCAACAAAAAAACTAAATGTCACATGCTACAATACATTTACAACTCTAAAGTCCATACATACTATGCAGAAAACAAACTCAAACACAGAAGTTTTAGCAAGAGCTTGGAGTGAGTTAGCCACCACAGAAACGAATGTTACTGGTTTCATCCTACACTATATGTACAATCTGGTGTAAAATTGGTGTGCAAAGCACCCAGAAAAGCAGAGTCAACCTGGTTTTGGAGAAAAGCAAAGTCTTATTCTTGATGAAGTGGATTCAATGTCATATTTACAAACACAAATATCATTTTAACCTGGTTTCTGCAGCTTTTTACTCAGAAAACACGAATGTGTACCTGTTGTCTGTCCATTGAAACCGATTAGTTTTTGACAACATGACACCAAAATGTTACCTGCTACAATATATTCCAACTTCTAAAGTCCATAGATACTATCCACAAAACACCAACACATACAGAGTCTGTAGCAAGTACTTGCTTTGAGTTAGCCACCAAAGAACCGGATATTTCCTGTTTCATCCAGCCCTATCTGGACAATCTGGTGTGGAAATCGTGTGCAAAGCACCCAGAAAAGCAGAGTCAACCTGGTTTGGGAGAAAAGCAAAGTCTTTTTCTTGGGCAAGTGGATTCAATGTCATGTTTACAAACACAAATATCATTTTAACCTGGATTCTGCAGCTTTTCACTCAGAAAACACAAATGTGTACCTGTTGTCTCTCCATTTGAAACCAATTAGCATTTGCAACAAAAAACTAAATGTCACATGGTACAATACATTTACAACTCTAAAGTCCATACATACTATGCAGAAAACACAAACAAACACAGAATTCTAGCAAGAGCTTGGAGTGAGTTAGCCACCACAGAAACGAATGTTACTGGTTTCATCCAGCCCTATCTGGACAATCTGGTGTGGAATTGGTGTGCAAAGCACCCAGAAAAGCAGAACAACCTGGTTTTGGAGAAAAGCAAAGTCTTTTTCTTGGGCAAGTGGATTCAACGTCATGTTTACAAACACAAATATCATTTTTAACCTGGTTTCTGCAGTTTTTCACTCAGAAAACACGAATGTTTACCTGTTGTGTCTCCATGTGAAACCAATTAGCATTCGCAACAAATAACCAAAATGTTACATTCTATAATTCATACACAACTCCAAAGTCCATAGAAACTATCCTGAAAACACAAACAAACACAGATTCTGTATGAGAGTTTGGATTGACTTAGCCACCACAGATCCGGATGTTTCTTGTTTTCACCCTGCCCTATCTGGACAAACTGGTGTGCAATTCACATGCAAAGCACCCAGAAAAGCAGAGTCAACCTGGTTTTGGAGATAATCTATGCCTTTTTCTCGGGCAAGTGGATTCAATGTCATGTTTAAAAACAAAAATATCATTTTTAACCTGGTGTCTGCAGCTTTTTACTCAGAAAACACGAATGTGTACCTGTTGTGTGTCCATGTGAAACCAATTAGCATTTGCCAACAAAAAACCAAAATGTTCCATGCTACAATATATTCCAACCTCTAAAGTCCATAGATACTATCCAAAAAAACACAAACAAATACAGAGGCTGTAGCAAGATTTGGGATTTAGTTAGCAACAAAGAACTGGATGTTTCTGGTTTGATTGATACACATCTGGACAAACTGGTGTGGAATTGGTGTGCAAAGCCCCCAGAAAAGCAGAGTCAACATGGTTTTGGAGAAAAGCAAAGTCTTTTTCTTGGGCAAGTGGATTCAATGTCATGTTTACAAACACAAATATCATTTTTAACCTGGTTTCTAGATATTTTCACTCAGAAAACACGAATGTGTACCTGTTGTGTCTCCATGTGAAACCAATTAGTCTTTGCCAACAGAAAACCAAAATGTTACATTCCACAATTCCTACACAACTCTGAAGTCCATAGATACTATCCAGAAAACACAAACACAGAGGCTGAAGGAAGAGCTTGGATTTAGTTAGCCACCACAAACCGGATTTTTCTGATTTAATTGATACGTATCTGGACAAACTGGTGTGGAATTGGTGTGCAAAGCACCCAGAAAAGCAGAGTCCACCGGGTTTTAGAGAAAAGCAAAGTCTTTTTCTTGGGCAAGTGGATTCAATGTCATGTTTACAAACACAAATATCATTTTTAACCTGGTTTCCGCAAATTTTCACTCAGAAAACACGATTGTGTAACTGTTGTGTCTCCATTTGAAACCATTAGCATTTGTCAACAAAAAACCAAAATGTTACATGCTACAATTAATACACAACTCTAAAGTCCATAGATACTATCCAGAAAACACAAACAAACACAGAGTCTGTAGCAGAGCTTGGATTGATATAGCCACCACAAGACCAGATGTTTCTGGTTTCACCATGCCCTATCTGGACAAACTGATGTGGAATTGGTGTGCAAAGCACCCAGAAAAGCAGAGTCAACCTGGTTTTGGAGAAAAGCAAAGTCAATTTGTTTGGGCAAGTGGATTCAATGTCATGTTTACAAACACAAATATCATTTTTAACCTGGTTTTTGCAGCTTTGCTTCAGAAACCCGAATGTGTACCTGTTGTGGCTACTTGAGAAACCAATTAGTGTTTGCCAACAAAAAATGTTACATGCTACAATTTATTCCTCCCGCTAAAATTTATAAATAGCAACCATAAAACACAAACAAACACAGAGGCTGTAGCAAGAGTTGGGATTTAGTTAGCAACCATGAATCGGATGTTTCTGGTTTAATTGATACGTATCTGGACAAAGAGGTGTGGAATTGGTGTGCAAAGCACTCAGAAAAGCAGAGTCAACCAGGTTTTGGAGAAAAGCGAAGTCTTTTTCTTGGAAAAGTGGATTCAATGTCATGTTTACAAACACAAATATCATTTTTAACCTGGTTTCTGCAGCTTTTCACTCAGAAGACACTAATGTGTACCTGTTGTGTGTCCATGGGAAACCAATCAGCATTTGCCAACAAAAAACCAAAATGTTACATGCTACAATTAATCCACAACTCTAAAGTCCATAGATACTATCCAGAAAACACAAACAAACACAAAAACCGTTGCAAGAGCTTGGACTGAGTTAGCCACCGCAGAACCAGATGTTTTTGGTTTCATCCTGCACTATCTGGACACAATGGTGTGGAATTGGTGTGCAAAGCACCCAGAAAAGCAGAGTCAACCTGGTTTTGGAGAAAATCAATGTCTTTTTCTTGGGCACGTGGATTCAATGTCATGTTTACAAACACAAATATCATTTTTAACCTGGTTTTTGCAGGTTTTGACTCAGGAAACACGAACGTGAACCTGTTGTGTCTCCTTGTGAAACCAATTAGCGTTTGCCAACAAAAAACTAAATGTTTATGCTACAATATATTCCAACCTCTAAAGTCCATAGATACTATCCACAAAACACATACAAACACAGAGTCTGTAGCAAGAGCTGGGATTGAGTTAGGCAACACTGAACCGGATATTTCTGGTTTCATCCAGCCCTATCTGGACAATCTGGTGTGGAATTGGTGTGCAAAGCACCCAGAAAAGCAGAACAACCTGGTTTTGGAGAAAAGCAAAGTCTTTTTCTTGGGCAAGTGGATTCAATGTCATGTTTACAAACACAAATATCATTTTTAACCTGGTTTCTGCAGTTTTTCACTCAGAAAACACGAATGTTTACCTGTTGTGTCTCCATGTGAAACCAAATAGCATTCGCAACAAATAACCAAAATGTTACATTCTATAATTCATACACAACTCCAAAGTCCATAGATACTATCCTGAAAACACAAACAAACACAGATTCTGTATGAGAGTTTGGATTGACTTAGCCACCACAGAACCGGATGTTTCTTGTTTTCACCCTGCCCTATCTGGACAAACTGGTGTGCAATTCACATGCAAAGCACCCAGAAAAGCAGAGTCAACCTGGTTTTGGAGATAATCTATGCCTTTTTCTCGGGCAAGTGGATTCAATGTCATGTTTAAAAACAAAAATATCATTTTTAACCTGGTTTCTGCAGCTTTTCACTCAGAAAACACGAATGTTTACCTGTTGTCTCTCCATTTGAAACCAGTTATAATTTCCAACAAAAAAACTAAATGTCACATGCTACAATACATTTACAACTCTAAAGTCCATACATACTATGCAGAAAACAAACTCAAACACAGAAGTTTTAGCAAGAGCTTGGAGTGAGTTAGCCACCACAGAAACGAATGTTACTGGTTTCATCCTACACTATATGTACAATCTGGTGTAAAATTGGTGTGCAAAGCACCCAGAAAAGCAGAGTCAACCTGGTTTTGGAGAAAAGCAAAGTCTTATTCTTGATGAAGTGGATTCAATGTCATATTTACAAACACAAATATCATTTTAACCTGGTTTCTGCAGCTTTTTACTCAGAAAACACGAATGTGTACCTGTTGTCTGTCCATTGAAACCGATTAGTTTTTGACAACATGACACCAAAATGTTACCTGCTACAATATATTCCAACTTCTAAAGTCCATAGATACTATCCACAAAACACCAACACATACAGAGTCTGTAGCAAGTACTTGCTTTGAGTTAGCCACCAAAGAACCGGATATTTCCTGTTTCATCCAGCCCTATCTGGACAATCTGGTGTGGAAATCGTGTGCAAAGCACCCAGAAAAGCAGAGTCAACCTGGTTTGGGAGAAAAGCAAAGTCTTTTTCTTGGGCAAGTGGATTCAATGTCATGTTTACAAACACAAATATCATTTTAACCTGGATTCTGCAGCTTTTCACTCAGAAAACACAAATGTGTACCTGTTGTCTCTCCATTTGAAACCAATTAGCATTTGCAACAAAAAACTAAATGTCACATGGTACAATACATTTACAACTCTAAAGTCCATACATACTATGCAGAAAACACAAACAAACACAGAATTCTAGCAAGAGCTTGGAGTGAGTTAGCCACCACAGAAACGAATGTTACTGGTTTCATCCAGCCCTATCTGGACAATCTGGTGTGGAATTGGTGTGCAAAGCACCCAGAAAAGCAGAACAACCTGGTTTTGGAGAAAAGCAAAGTCTTTTTCTTGGGCAAGTGGATTCAACGTCATGTTTACAAACACAAATATCATTTTTAACCTGGTTTCTGCAGTTTTTCACTCAGAAAACACGAATGGAATGTTTACCTGTTGTGTCTCCATGTGAAACCAATTAGCATTCGCAACAAATAACCAAAATGTTACATTCTATAATTCATACACAACTCCAAAGTCCATAGAAACTATCCTGAAAACACAAACAAACACAGATTCTGTATGAGAGTTTGGATTGACTTAGCCACCACAGATCCGGATGTTTCTTGTTTTCACCCTGCCCTATCTGGACAAACTGGTGTGCAATTCACATGCAAAGCACCCAGAAAAGCAGAGTCAACCTGGTTTTGGAGATAATCTATGCCTTTTTCTCGGGCAAGTGGATTCAATGTCATGTTTAAAAACAAAAATATCATTTTTAACCTGGTGTCTGCAGCTTTTTACTCAGAAAACACGAATGTGTACCTGTTGTGTGTCCATGTGAAACCAATTAGCATTTGCCAACAAAAAACCAAAATGTTCCATGCTACAATATATTCCAACCTCTAAAGTCCATAGATACTATCCAAAAAAACACAAACAAATACAGAGGCTGTAGCAAGATTTGGGATTTAGTTAGCAACAAAGAACTGGATGTTTCTGGTTTGATTGATACACATCTGGACAAACTGGTGTGGAATTGGTGTGCAAAGCCCCCAGAAAAGCAGAGTCAACATGGTTTTGGAGAAAAGCAAAGTCTTTTTCTTGGGCAAGTGGATTCAATGTCATGTTTACAAACACAAATATCATTTTTAACCTGGTTTCTAGATATTTTCACTCAGAAAACACGAATGTGTACCTGTTGTGTCTCCATGTGAAACCAATTAGTCTTTGCCAACAGAAAACCAAAATGTTACATTCCACAATTCCTACACAACTCTGAAGTCCATAGATACTATCCAGAAAACACAAACACAGAGGCTGAAGGAAGAGCTTGGATTTAGTTAGCCACCACAAACCGGATTTTTCTGATTTAATTGATACGTATCTGGACAAACTGGTGTGGAATTGGTGTGCAAAGCACCCAGAAAAGCAGAGTCCACCGGGTTTTAGAGAAAAGCAAAGTCTTTTTCTTGGGCAAGTGGATTCAATGTCATGTTTACAAACACAAATATCATTTTTAACCTGGTTTCCGCAAATTTTCACTCAGAAAACACGATTGTGTAACTGTTGTGTCTCCATTTGAAACCATTAGCATTTGTCAACAAAAAACCAAAATGTTACATGCTACAATTAATACACAACTCTAAAGTCCATAGATACTATCCAGAAAACACAAACAAACACAGAGTCTGTAGCAGAGCTTGGATTGATATAGCCACCACAAGACCAGATGTTTCTGGTTTCACCATGCCCTATCTGGACAAACTGATGTGGAATTGGTGTGCAAAGCACCCAGAAAAGCAGAGTCAACCTGGTTTTGGAGAAAAACAAAGTCTTATTCTTGGGCAAGTGGATTCAATGTCATGTTTACAAACACAAATATCATTTTTAACCTGGTTTTTGCAGCTTTGCTTCAGAAACCCGAATGTGTACCTGTTGTGGCTACTTGAGAAACCAATTAGTGTTTGCCAACAAAAAATGTTACATGCTACAATTTATTCCTCCCGCTAAAATTTATAAATAGCAACCATAAAACACAAACAAACACAGAGGCTGTAGCAAGAGTTGGGATTTAGTTAGCAACCATGAACCGGATGTTTCTGGTTTAATTGATACGTATCTGGACAAAGAGGTGTGGAATTGGTGTGCAAAGCACTCAGAAAAGCAGAGTCAACCAGGTTTTGGAGAAAAGCCAAGTCTTTTTCTTGGAAAAGTGGATTCAATGTCATGTTTACAAACACAAATATCATTTTTAACCTGGTTTCTGCAGCTTTTCACTCAGAAGACAATAATGTGTACCTGTTGTGTGTCCATGGGAAACCAATCAGCATTTGCCAACAAAAAACCAAAATGTTACATGCTACAATTAATCCACAACTCTAAAGTCCATAGATACTATCCAGAAAACACAAACAAACACAAAAACCGTTGCAAGAGCTTGGACTGAGTTAGCCACCGCAGAACCAGATGTTTTTGGTTTCATCCTGCACTATCTGGACACAATGGTGTGGAATTGGTGTGCAAAGCACCCAGAAAAGCAGAGTCAACCTGGTTTTGGAGAAAATCAATGTCTTTTTCTTGGGCACGTGGATTCAATGTCATGTTTACAAACACAAATATCATTTTTAACCTGGTTTTTGCAGGTTTTGACTCAGGAAACACGAACGTGAACCTGTTGCGTCTCCTTGTGAAACCAATTAGCGTTTGCCAACAAAAAACTAAATGTTTATGCTACAATATATTCCAACCTCTAAAGTCCATAGATACTATCCACAAAACACATACAAACACAGAGTCTGTAGCAAGAGCTGGGATTGAGTTAGGCAACACTGAACCGGATATTTCTGGTTTCATCCAGCCCTATCTGGACAATCTGGTGTGGAATTGGTGTGCAAAGCACCCAGAAAAGCAGAACAACCTGGTTTTGGAGAAAAGCAAAGTCTTTTTCTTGGGCAAGTGGATTCAATGTCATGTTTACAAACACAAATATCATTTTTAACCTGGTTTCTGCAGTTTTTCACTCAGAAAACACGAACGTGAACCTGTTGCGTCTCCTTGTGAAACCAATTAGCGTTTGCCAACAAAAAACTAAATGTTTATGCTACAATATATTCCAACCTCTAAAGTCCATAGATACTATCCACAAAACACATACAAACACAGAGTCTGTAGCAAGAGCTGGGATTGAGTTAGGCAACACTGAACCGGATATTTCTGGTTTCATCCAGCCCTATCTGGACAATCTGGTGTGGAATTGGTGTGCAAAGCACCCAGAAAAGCAGAACAACCTGGTTTTGGAGAAAAGCAAAGTCTTTTTCTTGGGCAAGTGGATTCAATGTCATGTTTACAAACACAAATATCATTTTTAACCTGGTTTCTGCAGTTTTTCACTCAGAAAACACGAATGTTTACCTGTTGTGTCTCCATGTGAAACCAAATAGCATTCGCAACAAATAACCAAAATGTTACATTCTATAATTCATACACAACTCCAAAGTCCATAGATACTATCCTGAAAACACAAACAAACACAGATTCTGTATGAGAGTTTGGATTGACTTAGCCACCACAGAACCGGATGTTTCTTGTTTTCACCCTGCCCTATCTGGACAAACTGGTGTGCAATTCACATGCAAAGCACCCAGAAAAGCAGAGTCAACCTGGTTTTGGAGATAATCTATGCCTTTTTCTCGGGCAAGTGGATTCAATGTCATGTTTAAAAACAAAAATATCATTTTTAACCTGGTGTCTGCAGCTTTTTACTCAGAAAACACGAATGTGTACCTGTTGTGTGTCCATGTGAAACCAATTAGCATTTGCCAACAAAAAACCAAAATGTTCCATGCTACAATATATTCCAACCTCTAAAGTCCATAGATACTATCCAAAAAAACACAAACAAATACAGAGGCTGTAGCAAGATTTGGGATTTAGTTAGCAACAAAGAACTGGATGTTTCTGGTTTGATTGATACACATCTGGACAAACTGGTGTGGAATTGGTGTGCAAAGCCCCCAGAAAAGCAGAGTCAACATGGTTTTGGAGAAAAGCAAAGTCTTTTTCTTGGGCAAGTGGATTCAATGTCATGTTTACAAACACAAATATCATTTTTAACCTGGTTTCTAGATATTTTCACTCAGAAAACACGAATGTGTACCTGTTGTGTCTCCATGTGAAACCAATTAGTCTTTGCCAACAGAAAACCAAAATGTTACATTCCACAATTCCTACACAACTCTGAAGTCCATAGATACTATCCAGAAAACACAAACACAGAGGCTGAAGGAAGAGCTTGGATTTAGTTAGCCACCACAAACCGGATTTTTCTGATTTAATTGATGCGTATCTGGACAAACTGGTGTGGAATTGGTGTGCAAAGCACCCAGAAAAGCAGAGTCCACCGGGTTTTAGAGAAAAGCAAAGTCTTTTTCTTGGGCAAGTGGATTCAATGTCATGTTTACAAACACAAATATCATTTTTAACCTGGTTTCCGCAAATTTTCACTCAGAAAACACGATTGTGTAACTGTTGTGTCTCCATTTGAAACCATTAGCATTTGTCAACAAAAAACCAAAATGTTACATGCTACAATTAATACACAACTCTAAAGTCCATAGATACTATCCAGAAAACACAAACAAACACAGAGTCTGTAGCAGAGCTTGGAATGATATAGCCACCACAAGACCAGATGTTTCTGGTTTCACCATGCCCTATCTGGACAAACTGATGTGGAATTGGTGTGCAAAGCACCCAGAAAAGCAGAGTCAACCTGGTTTTGGAGAAAAACAAAGTCTTATTCTTGGGCAAGTGGATTCAATGTCATGTTTACAAACACAAATATCATTTTTAACCTGGTTTTTGCAGCTTTGCTTCAGAAACCCGAATGTGTACCTGTTGTGGCTACTTGAGAAACCAATTAGTGTTTGCCAACAAAAAATGTTACATGCTACAATTTATTCCTCCCGCTAAAATTTATAAATAGCAACCATAAAACACAAACAAACACAGAGGCTGTAGCAAGAGTTGGGATTTAGTTAGCAACCATGAACCGGATGTTTCTGGTTTAATTGATACGTATCTGGACAAAGAGGTGTGGAATTGGTGTGCAAAGCACTCAGAAAAGCAGAGTCAACCAGGTTTTGGAGAAAAGCCAAGTCTTTTTTTTGGAAAAGTGGATTCAATGTCATGTTTACAAACACAAATATCATTTTTAACCTGGTTTCTGCAGCTTTTCACTCAGAAGACACTAATGTGTACCTGTTGTGTGTCCATGGGAAACCAATCAGCATTTGCCAACAAAAAACCAAAATGTTACATGCTACAATTAATCCACAACTCTAAAGTCCATAGATACTATCCAGAAAACACAAACAAACACAAAAACCGTTGCAAGAGCTTGGACTGAGTTAGCCACCGCAGAACCAGATGTTTTTGGTTTCATCCTGCACTATCTGGACACAATGGTGTGGAATTGGTGTGCAAAGCACCCAGAAAAGCAGAGTCAACCTGGTTTTGGAGAAAATCAATGTCTTTTTCTTGGGCACGTGGATTCAATGTCATGTTTACAAACACAAATATCATTTTTAACCTGGTTTTTGCAGGTTTTGACTCAGGAAACACGAACGTGAACCTGTTGCGTCTCCTTGTGAAACCAATTAGCGTTTGCCAACAAAAAACTAAATGTTTATGCTACAATATATTCCAACCTCTAAAGTCCATAGATACTATCCACAAAACACATACAAACACAGAGTCTGTAGCAAGAGCTGGGATTGAGTTAGGCAACACTGAACCGGATATTTCTGGTTTCATCCAGCCCTATCTGGACAATCTGGTGTGGAATTGGTGTGCAAAGCACCCAGAAAAGCAGAACAACCTGGTTTTGGAGAAAAGCAAAGTCTTTTTCTTGGGCAAGTGGATTCAATGTCATGTTTACAAACACAAATATCATTTTTAACCTGGTTTCTGCAGTTTTTCACTCAGAAAACACGAATGTTTACCTGTTGTGTCTCCATGTGAAACCAAATAGCATTCGCAACAAATAACCAAAATGTTACATTCTATAATTCATACACAACTCCAAAGTCCATAGATACTATCCTGAAAACACAAACAAACACAGATTCTGTATGAGAGTTTGGATTGACTTAGCCACCACAGAACCGGATGTTTCTTGTTTTCACCCTGCCCTATCTGGACAAACTGGTGTGCAATTCACATGCAAAGCACCCAGAAAAGCAGAGTCAACCTGGTTTTGGAGATAATCTATGCCTTTTTCTCGGGCAAGTGGATTCAATGTCATGTTTAAAAACAAAAATATCATTTTTAACCTGGTGTCTGCAGCTTTTTACTCAGAAAACACGAATGTGTACCTGTTGTGTGTCCATGTGAAACCAATTAGCATTTGCCAACAAAAAACCAAAATGTTCCATGCTACAATATATTCCAACCTCTAAAGTCCATAGATACTATCCAAAAAAACACAAACAAATACAGAGGCTGTAGCAAGATTTGGGATTTAGTTAGCAACAAAGAACTGGATGTTTCTGGTTTGATTGATACACATCTGGACAAACTGGTGTGGAATTGGTGTGCAAAGCCCCCAGAAAAGCAGAGTCAACATGGTTTTGGAGAAAAGCAAAGTCTTTTTCTTGGGCAAGTGGATTCAATGTCATGTTTACAAACACAAATATCATTTTTAACTTGGTTTCTAGATATTTTCACTCAGAAAACACGAATGTGTACCTGTTGTGTCTCCATGTGAAACCAATTAGTCTTTGCCAACAGAAAACCAAAATGTTACATTCCACAATTCCTACACAACTCTGAAGTCCATAGATACTATCCAGAAAACACAAACACAGAGGCTGAAGGAAGAGCTTGGATTTAGTTAGCCACCACAAACCGGATTTTTCTGATTTAATTGATGCGTATCTGGACAAACTGGTGTGGAATTGGTGTGCAAAGCACCCAGAAAAGCAGAGTCAACCGGGTTTTAGAGAAAAGCAAAGTCTTTTTCTTGGGCAAGTGGATTCAATGTCATGTTTACAAACACAAATATCATTTTTAACCTGGTTTCCGCAAATTTTCACTCAGAAAACACGATTGTGTAACTGTTGTGTCTCCATTTGAAACCATTAGCATTTGTCAACAAAAAACCAAAATGTTACATGCTACAATTAATACACAACTCTAAAGTCCATAGATACTATCCAGAAAACACAAACAAACACAGAGTCTGTAGCAGAGCTTGGATTGATATAGCCACCACAAGACCAGATGTTTCTGGTTTCACCATGCCCTATCTGGACAAACTGATGTGGAATTGGTGTGCAAAGCACCCAGAAAAGCAGAGTCAACCTGGTTTTGGAGAAAAACAAAGTCTTATTCTTGGGCAAGTGGATTCAATGTCATGTTTACAAACACAAATATCATTTTTAACCTGGTTTTTGCAGCTTTGCTTCAGAAACCCGAATGTGTACCTGTTGTGGCTACTTGAGAAACCAATTAGTGTTTGCCAACAAAAAATGTTACATGCTACAATTTATTCCTCCCGCTAAAATTTATAAATAGCAACCATAAAACACAAACAAACACAGAGGCTGTAGCAAGAGTTGGGATTTAGTTAGCAACCATGAACCGGATGTTTCTGGTTTAATTGATACGTATCTGGACAAAGAGGTGTGGAATTGGTGTGCAAAGCACTCAGAAAAGCAGAGTCAACCAGGTTTTGGAGAAAAGCCAAGTCTTTTTTTTGGAAAAGTGGATTCAATGTCATGTTTACAAACACAAATATCATTTTTAACCTGGTTTCTGCAGCTTTTCACTCAGAAGACACTAATGTGTACCTGTTGTGTGTCCATGGGAAACCAATCAGCATTTGCCAACAAAAAACAAAATGTTACATGCTACAATTAATAGATAACTCTAAAGTCCATAGATACTATCCAAAAAACACAAACAAACACAAAAACCGTTGCAAGAGCTTGGACTGAGTTAGCCACCGCAGAACCAGATGTTTTTGGTTTCATCCTGCACTATCTGGACACAATGGTGTGGAATTGGTGTGCAAAGCACCCAGAAAAGCAGAGTCAACCTGGTTTTGGAGAAAATCAATGTCTTTTTCTTGGGCACGTGGATTCAATGTCATGTTTACAAACACAAATATCATTTTTAACCTGGTTTTTGCAGGTTTTGACTCAGGAAACACGAACGTGAACCTGTTGCGTCTCCTTGTGAAACCAATTAGCGTTTGCCAACAAAAAACTAAATGTTTATGCTACAATATATTCCAACCTCTAAAGTCCATAGATACTATCCACAAAACACATACAAACACAGAGTCTGTAGCAAGAGCTGGGATTGAGTTAGGCAACACTGAACCGGATATTTCTGGTTTCATCCAGCCCTATCTGGACAATCTGGTGTGGAATTGGTGTGCAAAGCACCCAGAAAAGCAGAACAACCTGGTTTTGGAGAAAAGCAAAGTCTTTTTCTTGGGCAAGTGGATTCAATGTCATGTTTACAAACACAAATATCATTTTTAACCTGGTTTCTGCAGTTTTTCACTCAGAAAACACGAATGTTTACCTGTTGTGTCTCCATGTGAAACCAAATAGCATTCGCAACAAATAACCAAAATGTTACATTCTATAATTCATACACAACTCCAAAGTCCATAGATACTATCCTGAAAACACAAACAAACACAGATTCTGTATGAGAGTTTGGATTGACTTAGCCACCACAGAACCGGATGTTTCTTGTTTTCACCCTGCCCTATCTGGACAAACTGGTGTGCAATTCACATGCAAAGCACCCAGAAAAGCAGAGTCAACCTGGTTTTGGAGATAATCTATGCCTTTTTCTCGGGCAAGTGGATTCAATGTCATGTTTAAAAACAAAAATATCATTTTTAACCTGGTGTCTGCAGCTTTTTACTCAGAAAACACGAATGTGTACCTGTTGTGTGTCCATGTGAAACCAATTAGCATTTGCCAACAAAAAACCAAAATGTTCCATGCTACAATATATTCCAACCTCTAAAGTCCATAGATACTATCCAAAAAAACACAAACAAATACAGAGGCTGTAGCAAGATTTGGGATTTAGTTAGCAACAAAGAACTGGATGTTTCTGGTTTGATTGATACACATCTGGACAAACTGGTGTGGAATTGGTGTGCAAAGCCCCCAGAAAAGCAGAGTCAACATGGTTTTGGAGAAAAGCAAAGTCTTTTTCTTGGGCAAGTGGATTCAATGTCATGTTTACAAACACAAATATCATTTTTAACCTGGTTTCTAGATATTTTCACTCAGAAAACACGAATGTGTACCTGTTGTGTCTCCATGTGAAACCAATTAGTCTTTGCCAACAGAAAACCAAAATGTTACATTCCACAATTCCTACACAACTCTGAAGTCCATAGATACTATCCAGAAAACACAAACACAGAGGCTGAAGGAAGAGCTTGGATTTAGTTAGCCACCACAAACCGGATTTTTCTGATTTAATTGATGCGTATCTGGACAAACTGGTGTGGAATTGGTGTGCAAAGCACCCAGAAAAGCAGAGTCCACCGGGTTTTAGAGAAAAGCAAAGTCTTTTTCTTGGGCAAGTGGATTCAATGTCATGTTTACAAACACAAATATCATTTTTAACCTGGTTTCCGCAAATTTTCACTCAGAAAACACGATTGTGTAACTGTTGTGTCTCCATTTGAAACCATTAGCATTTGTCAACAAAAAACCAAAATGTTACATGCTACAATTAATACACAACTCTAAAGTCCATAGATACTATCCAGAAAACACAAACAAACACAGAGTCTGTAGCAGAGCTTGGATTGATATAGCCACCACAAGACCAGATGTTTCTGGTTTCACCATGCCCTATCTGGACAAACTGATGTGGAATTGGTGTGCAAAGCACCCAGAAAAGCAGAGTCAACCTGGTTTTGGAGAAAAACAAAGTCTTATTCTTGGGCAAGTGGATTCAATGTCATGTTTACAAACACAAATATCATTTTTAACCTGGTTTTTGCAGCTTTGCTTCAGAAACCCGAATGTGTACCTGTTGTGGCTACTTGAGAAACCAATTAGTGTTTGCCAACAAAAAATGTTACATGCTACAATTTATTCCTCCCGCTAAAATTTATAAATAGCAACCATAAAACACAAACAAACACAGAGGCTGTAGCAAGAGTTGGGATTTAGTTAGCAACCATGAACCGGATGTTTCTGGTTTAATTGATACGTATCTGGACAAAGAGGTGTGGAATTGGTGTGCAAAGCACTCAGAAAAGCAGAGTCAACCAGGTTTTGGAGAAAAGCCAAGTCTTTTTTTTGGAAAAGTGGATTCAATGTCATGTTTACAAACACAAATATCATTTTTAACCTGGTTTCTGCAGCTTTTCACTCAGAAGACACTAATGTGTACCAGTTGTGTGTCCATGGGAAACCAATCAGCATTTGCCAACAAAAAACAAAATGTTACATGCTACAATTAATAGATAACTCTAAAGTCCATAGATAGTAACCAGAAAACACAAAACAAACACAGAAACTGTAGCAAGAATTGGATTGAGTAAAAAACTTAGAAACCAGGTTAAAAACGATATTTGTGTTTGTAAGCATAACATTGAATCCAATTGCCCAAGAAAAAGACTTTGCTTCTCTCCAAAACCAGGTTGACTCTGCTTTTCTGGGTGCTTTGCACCCAATTACACTCCAGTTTGTCCCGATAGGGCTGGATGAAACCAGAAATATCTGGTTCTGTGGTGGCTAACTCAATCCCAGCTCTTGCTACAGCTTCTGTTTTGCTTATGTTTTCTCGATAGTAGGTATGGACTTTAGAGTTGTGAATGCATTGTAGTATGTAACATTTTTTTTTTCTGTTGGCAAACGATAATTGTTTTCACATGGAGACACAACAGGTACACATTCGTGTTTTCTGAGTAGAAAGCTGCAGAAACCAGGTTAAAAATGATATTTGTGTTTGTAAACATGACATTGAATCCACTTGCCCAAGAAAAAGACTTTGCTTTTCCCCAAAACCAGGTGGACTCTGCTTTTTGGGTGCTTTGCACACCAATTCTACACCAGCTTTTCCAGATAGGGCTGGATGAAACCAGAAATATTCGGTTCTTTGTTGGCCAACTCAATTCCAGCTCTTGCTAAACCCTATGTGTTTGTTTGTTTTTTCTGCATAGTATCTATGAACTTTAGAGTTGTGTATGAACTGTAGCATGTAACATTTTGCTTTTTGTTGGCAAATGCTAATAGGTTTCACATGAAAACAACAGGTACACATTCGTTTTTTCTGAGTGAAAAGCTGCAGAAACCCGGTTAAAAATGATATTTGTGTTTGTAAACATGAGATTGAATCCACTTGCCCAAGAAAAAGACTTTGCTTTTCTCCAAAACCAGGTGGACTCTGCTTTTCTGGGTGCTTTGCACACCAATTCCACACCAGTTTGTCCAGATAGTGTTGGTTGAAACCAGAAATATCCGGTTCTGTGGTGGCTAACTCAATCCCAGCTCTTACTACAGCCTCTGAGTTTTATTTTGTTTTCTGGATAGTATCTATTCACTTTAGAGTTGTGTATGAATTGTAGCATGTAACATTTTGTTATTCTGTTGGCAAATGCTAATAGGTTTCACATGAAGATAACAGGTACACATTCGTGTTTTCTGAGTGAAAAGCTGCAGAAACTACGTTAAAAATGATATTTGTGTTTGTTAACAGGAGATTGAATCCACTTGCCCAAGAAAAAGACTTTGCTTTTCTCCAAAACCAGGTTGACTCTGCTTTTCTGGGTACTTTGCACACCAATTCCACACCAGTTTGTCCAGAGAGGGCTGGATGAACCCAGGAATATCCGGTTCTGTGGTGGCTAATTCAATCCCAGCTCTTGCTACAGCTTCTGTGTTTGTCTGGTTTTTCTGCATAGTATCTATGAACTTTAGAGTTGTGTATGAACTGTAGCATGTAACATTTTGCTTTTTGTTGGCAAATGCTAATAGGTTTCACATGAAGACAGCAAGTACACATTCAAATTTCCTAACTGAAAAGCTGCAGCAACCTGGTTAAAATGATATTTGTGTTTGTAAACATGACATTGAATCCACTTGCCCAAGAAAAAGACTTTGCTATTCTCCAAAACCAGGTTGACTCTGCTTTTCTGGGTGCTTTGCACACCAATTCCACACCAGTTTGTCCGGATAGGGCTGGATGAAACCAGAAACATCCGGTTCTGTGGTGGCTAACTCAATCCCAGCTCTTGCTACAGCTTCTGTGTTTGCTTGTGTTTTGTCGATAGTATCTATGGACTTTAGAGTTGTGAATGCATTGTAGCATGTAACATTTTGTTATTCTGTTGGCAAACGCTAATTGGTTTCACATGGACCACAACAGGTACACTTTCGTGTTTTCTGAGTGAAAAGCTGCAGCAACCAGGTTAAAAATGATATTTGTGTTTGTAAGCATAACATTGAATCCATTTGCCCAAGAAAAAGACTTTGCTTCTCTCCAAAACCAGGTGGACTCTGCTTTCCTGGGTGCTTTGCACACCAATTCCACACCAGTTTGTCCAGAGAGGGCTGGATGAACCCAGAAATATCTGGTTCTGTGGTGGCCAACTCAATCCCAGCTCTTGCTACAGCTTCTGTGTTTGCTTGTGTTTTGTCGATAGTATCTATGGACTTTAGAGTTGTGAATGCATTGTACCATGTAACATTTTGGTTTCCTTTTGCAAACGCTAATTCATTTCACATGGAGACACAACAGGAACACATACGTGTTTTCTTTGTAAAAAGCTGGAGAAACCAGGTTAAAAATGATATTTGTGTTTGTAAACATGACATTGAATCCACTTGCCCAAGAAAAAGACTTTGCTTTTCCCCAAAACCAGGTGGACTCTGCTTTTTGGGTGCTTTGCACACCAATTCTACACCAGCTTTTCCAGATAGGGCTGGATGAAACCAGAAATATTCGGTTCTTTGTTGGCCAACTCAATTCCAGCTCTTGCTACAGCCTCTGTGTATTTTTGTGTTTTCTGGATAGTATCTATGTACTTTAAAGTTGTGTATCAATTGTAGCATGTAACATTTTGCTTCTTGTTGGCAAATGCTAAAAGGTTTCACATGAAAACAACAGGTACACATTCATTTTTTCTGAGTGAAAAGCTGCAGAAACCAGGTTAAAAATGATATTTGTGTTTGTGAACATGAGCTTGAACCCACTTGCCCAGGAAAAAGAATTTGCTTTTCTACAAAAACAGGTTGACTTCGCTTCTATGGGTGCTTTGCACACCAATTCCACACCAGTTTGTCCGGATAGGGCTCGATGAAACCAGAAACATCCGGTTCTGTGGTGGCTAACTCAATCACACCTCTTGCTAAACCCTATGTGTTTGTTTGTTTTTTCTGCATAGTATCTATGAACTTTAGAGTTGTGTATGAACTGTAGCATGTAACATTTTGCTTTTTGTTGGCAAATGCTAATAGGTTTCACATGAAAACAACAGGTACACATTCGTTTTTTCTGAGTGAAAAGCTGCAGAAACCCGGTTAAAAATGATATTTGTGTTTGTAAACATGACATTGAATCCACTTGCCCAAGAAAAAGACTTTGCTTTTCTCCAAAACCAGGTGGACTCTGCTTTTCTGGGTGCTTTGCACACCAATTCCACACCAGTTTGTCCGGATAGGGCTGGATGAAACCAGAAACATCCGGTTCTGTGGTGGCTAACTCAATCCCAGCTCTTGCTACAGCTTCTGTGTTTGCTTGTGTTTTGTCGATAGTATCTATGGACTTTAGAGTTGTGAATGCATTGTACCATGTAACATTTTGGTTTCCTTTTGCAAACGCTAATTCATTTCACATGGAGACACAACAGGAACACATACGTGTTTTCTGTGTAAAAAGCTGGAGAAACCAGGTTAAAAATGATATTTGTGTTTGTAAACATGACATTGAATCCACTTGCCCAAGAAAAAGACTTTGCCTTTCCCCAAAACCAGGTGGACTCTGCTTTTTGGGTGCTTTGCACACCAATTCTACACCAGCTTTT
Source organism: Sylvilagus floridanus (assembly GCA_949820135.1). NCBI lineage: Eukaryota > Metazoa > Chordata > Mammalia > Lagomorpha > Leporidae > Sylvilagus > Sylvilagus floridanus. The sequence continues at coordinate 84,195,248 of OX463233.1, forward strand.
CCAGATAGGGCTGGATGAAACCAGAAATATTCGGTTCTTTGTTGGCCAACTCAATTCCAGCTCTTGCTACAGCCTCTGTGTATTTTTGTGTTTTCTGGATAGTATCTATGTACTTTAAAGTTGTGTATCAATTGTAGCATGTAACATTTTGCTTCTTGTTGGCAAATGCTAAAAGGTTTCACATGAAAACAACAGGTACACATTCATTTTTTCTGAGTGAAAAGCTGCAGAAACCAGGTTAAAAATGATATTTGTGTTTGTGAACATGAGCTTGAACCCACTTGCCCAGGAAAAAGAATTTGCTTTTCTACAAAAACAGGTTGACTTCGCTTCTATGGGTGCTTTGCACACCAATTCCACACCAGTTTGTCCGGATAGGGCTCGATGAAACCAGAAACATCCGGTTCTGTGGTGGCTAACTCAATCACACCTCTTGCTAAACCCTATGTGTTTGTTTGTTTTTTCTGCATAGTATCTATGAACTTTAGAGTTGTGTATGAACTGTAGCATGTAACATTTTGCTTTTTGTTGGCAAATGCTAATAGGTTTCACATGAAAACAACAGGTACACATTCGTTTTTTCTGAGTGAAAAGCTGCAGAAACCCGGTTAAAAATGATATTTGTGTTTGTAAACATGAGATTGAATCCACTTGCCCAAGAAAAAGACTTTGCTTTTCTCCAAAACCAGGTGGACTCTGCTTTTCTGGGTGCTTTGCACACCAATTCCACACCAGTTTGTCCAGATAGTGTTGGTTGAAACCAGAAATATCCGGTTCTGTGGTGGCTTACTCAATCCCAGCTCTTACTACAGCCCCTGAGTTTTATTTTGTTTTCTGGATAGTATCTATTCACTTTAGAGTTGTGTATGAATTGTAGCATGTAACATTTTGTTATTCTGTTGGCAAATGCTAATAGGTTTCACATGAAGATAACAGGTACACATTCGTGTTTTCTGAGTGAAAAGCTGCAGAAACTACGTTAAAAATGATATTTGTGTTTGTTAACAGGAGATTGAATCCACTTGCCCAAGAAAAAGACTTTGCTTTTCTCCAAAACCAGGTTGACTCTGCTTTTCTGGGTACTTTGCACACCAATTCCACACCAGTTTGTCCAGAGAGGGCTGGATGAACCCAGGAATATCCGGTTCTGTGGTGGCTAATTCAATCCCAGCTCTTGCTACAGCTTCTGTGTTTGTCTGGTTTTTCTGCATAGTATCTATGAACTTTAGAGTTGTGTATGAACTGTAGCATGTAACATTTTGCTTTTTGTTGGCAAATGCTAATAGGTTTCACATGAAGACAGCAAGTACACATTCAAATTTCCTAACTGAAAAGCTGCAGCAACCTGGTTAAAATGATATTTGTGTTTGTAAACATGACATTGAATCCACTTGCCCAAGAAAAAGACTTTGCTATTCTCCAAAACCAGGTTGACTCTGCTTTTCTGGGTGCTTTGCACACCAATTCCACACCAGTTTGTCCGGATAGGGCTGGATGAAACCAGAAACATCCGGTTCTGTGGTGGCTAACTCAATCCCAGCTCTTGCTACAGCTTCTGTGTTTGCTTGTGTTTTGTCGATAGTATCTATGGACTTTAGAGTTGTGAAGGCATTGTAGCATGTAACATTTTGTTATTCTGTTGGCAAACGCTAATTGGTTTCACATGGACCACAACAGGTACACTTTCGTGTTTTCTGAGTGAAAAGCTGCAGCAACCAGGTTAAAAATGATATTTGTGTTTGTAAGCATAACATTGAATCCACTTGCCCAAGAAAAAGACTTTGCTTCTCTCCAAAACCAGGTGGACTCTGCTTTCCTGGGTGCTTTGCACACCAATTCCACACCAGTTTGTCCAGAGAGGGCTGGATGAACCCAGAAATATCTGGTTCTGTGGTGGCCAACTCAATCCCAGCTCTTGCTACAGCTTCTGTGTTTGCTTGTGTTTCGTCGATAGTATCTATGGACTTTAGAGTTGTGAATGCATTGTACCATGTAACATTTTGGTTTCCTTTTGCAAACGCTAATTCATTTCACATGGAGACACAACAGGAACACATACGTGTTTTCTGTGTAAAAAGCTGGAGAAACCAGGTTAAAAATGATATTTGTGTTTGTAAACATGACATTGAATCCACTTGCCCAAGAAAAAGACTTTGCTTTTCCCCAAAACCAGGTGGACTCTGCTTTTTGGGTGCTTTGCACACCAATTCTACACCAGCTTTTCCAGATAGGGCTGGATGAAACCAGAAATATTCGGTTCTTTGTTGGCCAACTCAATTCCAGCTCTTGCTACAGCCTCTGTGTATTTTTGTGTTTTCTGGATAGTATCTATGTACTTTAAAGTTGTGTATCAATTGTAGCATGTAACATTTTGCTTCTTGTTGGCAAATGCTAAAAGGTTTCACATGAAAACAACAGGTACACATTCATTTTTTCTGAGTGAAAAGCTGCAGAAACCAGGTTAAAAATGATATTTGTGTTTGTGAACATGAGCTTGAACCCACTTGCCCAGGAAAAAGAATTTGCTTTTCTCCAAAACCTGGGGGACTCTGCTTCTATGGGTGCTTTGCACACCAATTGCACTCCAGTTTGTCCAGATAGGGCTGGATGAAACCAGAAATATCCGGTTCTGTGGTGGCTATCTCAATCCCAGCTCTTGCTACAGCTTCTGTTTTGCTTTTTTTTTGTTGATGGTATCTATGGATTTCAGAATTGTGAATGCATTGTAGCATGTAACATCTTGTTTTTCTGTTGGCATACGCCTATTTGTTTCACATGGAGACACAACAGGTACACATTCGTGTTTAATGAGTAAAAAGCTGCAGAAACCAGGTTAAAAATGATATTTGTGTTTGTAAACATGACATTGAATCCACTTGCCCAAGAAAAAGACTTTGCTTTTCTCCAAAACCAGGTTGAATCTGCTTTTCTGGGTGCTTTTCACACCAATTCCACACCAGTTTGTCCAGAGAGGGCTGCATGAAACCTGAAATATCTGGTTCTGTGGTGGCTAACTCAATCCCAGCTGTTGCTACAGCCTCAGAGTTTGCTTGTGTTTAGTTGATAGTATCTATGGACTTTAGGGTTGTGAATGCATTGTAGCATGTAACATTTTGTTATCCTGTTGGCAAATGCTAATTGGTTTCACATGGAGACACTACAGGTACACTTTCGTCTTTTCTGAGTAAAAAGCTGGAGAAATCATGTTAAAAATGTTATTTGTGTTTGTAAACATGACATTGAATCCACTTGCCCAAGAAAAACACTTTGCTTTTATCCAAAACCAGGTTGACTCTGCTTGTATGGGTGCTTTGCACACTAATTGCACTCCAATTTCTCCAGACAGTGCTGGATGAAACCAGAAATATCCGGTTCTGTGGTGGAAAACACAATCCCAGCTCTTGCTACAGCTTCTGTGTTTGCTTGTGCTTTCTCGATAGTATCTATCTAATTTAGACTTGTGAAGGCATTGTAGCATGTGACATTTAGTTTTTCTGTTGGTGAACACTAATTGTTTTCACATGGAGACACAACAGGTACACTTTCGTGTTTTCTGTGTAAAAAGCTGCAGAAACCATGTTAAAAATGATATTTGTGTTTGTTTATTTCACCTTCATTCACAAATGAGAGCTTGGCAGGATATAATATTCTGGGCTGGCAGTTTTTCTCTCTAAGTATCTGGGCTATGTCTCGCCATTCCCTTCTAGCTTGTAGGGTTTCTGATGAGAAGTCTGCCGTGATTCTAATTGGAGATCCTCTGAGTGTAATTTGACGTTTCTCTCTTGCGCATTTTAGGATCTTTTCTTTCTGTTTCACTGTGGTGAGTTTAATTACAACGTGTCGTGGTGAGGACCTCTTTTGGTCATGTTTACTAGGGGTTCTATGAGCTTCCTGTACTAGGATGTCTCTGTCCTTCTCCAAAAGTGGGAAATTTTCTGCTATTATCTCACTAAAAAGGCATTCTAATCCTTTCTCCCTCTCCATGCCTTCAGGAACTCCTAGAACTCGAATGTTGGGTTTTTTAATAGTATCCTGTAGATTCCCAACAATATTTTTTAGATTTCTAATTTCCTCTTCTTGTCTTTGATTTGACTGTATATTTTCCTGTGCTCTGTCTTCTAAGTCCGATATTCTCTCTTCTGCCTCACCCATTCTGTTTGTAAGGCTCTCTAATGTGTTTTTCATTTGATCTATTGAATTCTTCACTTCATTATGATTTCTCGTCACTATCACAGTTTCATGTTCTACTAGTTGTTTCATTTCAGCTTGATTTCTCCTTAATATTTCATTTTCACGAGAGAGATTTTCTACCTTGTTTGTAAACATGACATTTAATCCACTTGCCCAAGAAAAAGACTTTGCTTTTCTCCAGAACCAGGTGGACTCTGCTTTTCTGGGTGCATTGCACACCAATTCCACATGAGTTTGTCCTGATAGGCCTGGGTGAAACCAGAAATATCCGGTTCTGTGTTGGCTAACTCAATTTCAGCTCTTGCTAAAGCCTCTGTGTTGGTATGTGTATTTTGGGTTGTATCTATGTACTTTAGAGTTGTGTATGAATTGTAGCATGTAACATTTTGCTTCTTGTTGGCAAATGCTAATAGGTTTCACATGAAGACAACAGGTACACATTCACGTTTCCTAACTGAAAAGTTGCAGAAACCAGGTAAAAAATGATATTTGTGTTTGTGAACATTGCATTGAATCCACTTGCCCAAGAAAAAGACTTTGCTTTTCTCCAAAACCAGGTTGACACTGCTTTTCTGGACGCTTTGCACACCAATTCCACACCAGCTCGTCCAGATAGGGCTGGATGAAACCAGAAATATCCGGTTCAGTGTTGCCTAACTCAATCCCAGCTCTTGCTACAGCTTCTGTGTTTGTGTTTTCTGGATAGTATCTATGGACTTTAGAGTTGTGTACGAATTGTAGCATGTAACAGTTTGCTTCTTTTTGGCAATTCCTAACAGGTTTCACATGGAGACACAACAGGTACACATTCGTGTTTTCTGAGTGAAAAGTTGCAATCCAGGTTAAAAATGATATTTGTGTTTGTGAACATGACATTGAATCCACTTTCCCAAGAAAAAGAGATTGCTTTTCTCCAAACCCAGGTTGACTCTGCATTTCTGGGTGCTTTGCACACCAATTCCACACCAGTTTGTCCGGATAGGGCTGGATGAAACCAGAAATATCCGGTTCTGTGGTGGCTAACTCAATCCCAGCTCTTTCTACAGCTTCTGTGTTTGCTTGTGTTTTCTCGATAGTATCTATGGACTTTAGAGTTGTGAATGCATTGTAGCATGTAACATTTTGTTTTTCTGTTGGCAAACGCTAATTGTTTTCACATGGAGACACAACAGGTACACTTTCGTGTTTTCTGAGTGAAAAGCTGCAGAAACCAGGTTAAAAATGATATTTGTGTTGTAAACATGACATTGAATCCACTTGACCAAGAAAAAGACTTTGTTTTTCTCCAAAACCAGGTTGACTCTGCTTTCCTGGGTGCTTTGCACACCAATTCCACACCAGTTTGTCCAGATAGGGCTGGATGAAACCAGAAATATCCGGTTCTGTGTTGGCTAACTCAATCCCAGCTATTGCTACAGCTTCTGTTTTGCTTTTTTTTGTCGATAGCATCTCTGGACTTTAGAGTTGTGAATGCATTGTAGCATGTAACATTTTGTTTTTCTGTTGGCATACACCTATTTGTTTCACATGGAGACACAACAGGTACACTTTTGTGTTGTCTGAGTGAAAACCTGCAGAGGCCGGCGCCGTGGCTCAACAGGCTAATCCTCTGCCTTGCGGCGCCGGCACACCGGGTTCTAGTCCTGGTCGGGGCACCGATTCTGTCCCGCTTGCCCCAGGACCACCTGCTGTGGTCCAGGAGTGCAGTGGAGGATGGCCCAGGTGCTTGGGCCCTGCACCCCAGGGGGAGACCAGGAAAAGCACCTGGCTCCTGGCTCCTGCCATCAGACGAGCGCGGTGCGCCGGTTGAAGCGCGCCGTCCGTGGCGGACATTGGAGGGTGAAACAACGGCAAAAAGGAAGACCTTTCTCTCTGTCTCTCTCTCTCTCACTGTCCACTCTTCCTGTAAAAAAAAAAACCTGCAGAAACCAGGTTAAAAATAATATTTGTGTTTGTAAACATGACATTGAATCCACTTCACCAAGAATAAGACTTTGCTTTTCTCCAGAACCAGGTGGACTCTGCTTTTCTGGGTGCATTGCACACCAATTCCACATGAGTTTGTCCAGATAGGCCTGGGTGAAACCAGAAATATCCGGTTCTGTGTTGGCTAACTCAATTCCGTCTCTTGCTAGAGCCTCTGTGTTTGTATGTGTTTTTTGGGTTTGTATCTATGTACTTTAGAGTTGTGTATGAATTGTAGCATGTAACATTTTGCTTCTTGTTGGCAAATGCTAATAGGTTTCACATGAAGACAACAGGTACACATTCACGTTTCCTAACTGAAAAGTTGCAGAAACCAGGTAAAAAATGATATTTGTGTTTGTGAACATTGCATTGAATCCACTTGCCCAAGAAAAAGACTTTGCTTTTCTCCAAAACCAGGTTGACACTGCTTTTCTGGATGCTTTGCACACCAATTCCACACCAGCTCGTCCAGATAGGGCTGGATGAAACCAGAAATATCCGGTTCAGTGTTGCCTAACTCAATCCCAGCTCTTGCTACAGCCTATGTGTTTGTGTTTTCTGGATAGTATCTATGGACTTTAGAGTTGTGTACGAATTGTAGCATGTAACAGTTTGCTTCTTTTTGGCAATTCCTAACAGGTTTCACATGGAGACACAACAGGTACACATTCGTGTTTTCTGAGTGAAAAGTTGCAATCCAGGTTAAAAATGATATTTGTGTTTGTGAACATGACATTGAATCCACTTTCCCAAGAAAAAGAGATTGCTTTTCTCCAAACCCAGGTTGACTCTGCATTTCTGGGTGCTTTGCACACCAATTCCACACCAGTTTGTCCGGATAGGGCTGGATGAAACCAGAAATATCCGGTTCTGTGGTGGCTAACTCAATCCCAGCTCTTTCTACAGCTTCTGTGTTTGCTTGTGTTTTCTCGATAGTATCTATGGACTTTAGAGTTGTGAATGCATTGTAGCATGTAACATTTTGTTTTTCTGTTGGCAAACGCTAATTGTTTTCACATGGAGACACAACAGGTACACTTTCGTGTTTTCTGAGTGAAAAGCTGCAGAAACCAGGTTAAAAATGATATTTGTGTTGTAAACATGACATTGAATCCACTTGACCAAGAAAAAGACTTTGTTTTTCTCCAAAACCAGGTTGACTCTGCTTTCCTGGGTGCTTTGCACACCAATTCCACACCAGTTTGTCCAGATAGGGCTGGATGAAACCAGAAATATCCGGTTCTGTGGTGGCTAACTCAATCCCAGCTCTTTCTACAGCTTCTGTGTTTGCTTGTGTTTTCTCGATAGTATCTATGGACTTTAGAGTTGTGAATGCATTGTAGCATGTAACATTTTGTTTTTCTGTTGGCAAACGCTAATTGTTTTCACATGGAGACACAACAGGTACACTTTCGTGTTTTCTGAGTGAAAAGCTGCAGAAACCAGGTTAAAAATGATATTTGTGTTTGTAAACATGACATTGAATCCACTTGCCCAAGAAAAAGACTTTGCTATTCTCCAAAACCAGGTTGACTCTGCTTTCCTGGGTGCTTTGCACACCAATTCCACACCAGTTTGTCCAGATAGGGCTGGATGAAACCAGAAATATCCGGTTCTGTGTTGGCTAACTCAATCCCAGCTATTGCTACAGCTTCTGTTTTGCTTTTTTTTGTCGATAGCATCTATGGACTTTAGAGTTATGAATGCATTGTAGCATGTAACATTTTGTTTTTCTGTTGGCATACGCCTATTTGTTTGACATGGAGACGCAACAGGTACACTTTTGTGTTGTCTGAGTGAAAACCTGCAGAGGCCGGCGCCGTGGCTCAACAGGCTAATCCTCTGCCTTGCGGCGCCGGCACACCGGGTTCTAGTCCCGGTCGGGGCACCGATTCTGTCCCGCTTGCCCCAGGACCACCTGCTGTGGTCCAGGAGTGCAGTGGAGGATGGCCCAGGTGCTTGGGCCCTGCACCCCAGGGGGAGACCAGGAAAAGCACCTGGCTCCTGGCTCCTGCCATCAGACGAGCGCGGTGCGCCGGTTGAAGCGCGCCGTCCGTGGCGGACATTGGAGGGTGAAACAACGGCAAAAAGGAAGACCTTTCTCTCTGTCTCTCTCTCTCTCACTGTCCACTCTTCCTGTAAAAAAAAAAAACCTGCAGAAACCAGGTTAAAAATAATATTTTTGTTTGTAAACATGACATTGAATCCACTTCACCAAGAATAAGACTTTGCTTTTCTCCAAAACCAGGTTGACTCTGCTATCCTGGGTGCTTTGCACACCAATTCCACAGCAGTATGTCCAGATAGGGTTGGTTGAAACCAGAAATATCCGGTTCTGTGGTGTCTAACACAATCCCAGCTCTTACTAGAGCCTCAGAGTTTGTTTTGTTTTCTGGATAGTATCTATGTACTTTAGAGTTGTGTATGAATTGTAGCATGTAACATTTTGCTTCTTGTTGGCAAATGCTAATAGGTTTCACATGAAGATAACAGGTACACATTCGTGTTTTCTGAGTGAAAAGCTGCAGCAACCAGGTTAAAAATGATATTTGTCCTTCTAAACATGACATTGAATCCACTTGCACAAGAAAAAGACTTTGCTTTTCTCCAAATCCAGGTTGACTCAGCTTCTCTGGGTGCTTTGCACACCAATTCTACACCGGTTTGTCTAGAGAGGGCCGGATGAAACCAGAAATATCCGGTTATGTGGTGGCTAACTCAATCCCATCTCTTACTACAGCTTCTGTGTTTGCTTGTGTTTTCTCGATAGTATCTATGGACTTTAGAGTTGTGAATGCATTGTACCATGTAACATTTTGGTTTTCTGTTGGCAAACGCTATTTGGTTTCACATGGAGGCACAACAGGAACACTTTCGTGTTTTCTGTGTGAAAAGCTGCAGAAACCAGGTTACAAATGATATTTGTGTTTGTAAACATGACATTGAATCCACTTGCCCAAGAAAAAGACTTTGGTTTTCTCCAAAACCAGGTTGACTCTGCTTTTCTGGGTGCTATGCACACCAATTGCACTCCAGTTTCTCCAGATAGGGCTGGATGAAACCAGAAATATCCGGTTCTGTGGTGGCTAACTCAATCCCAGCTCTTGCTACAGCTTCTGTTTTGATTTTTTTTTCGTTGATAGTATCTATGGAATTCAGAGTTGTGAATGCATTGTACCATGTAACATTTTGTTTTTCTGTTGGCATACACCTATTTCTTTCACATGGAGACACAACAGGTACACATTCGTGTTTAATGAGTAAAAAGCTGGAGAAACCAGGTTAAAAATGGTATTTGTGTTTGTAAACATGACATTGAATCCACTTGCCCAAGAAAAACACTTTGCTTTTGTCCAAAACCAGGTTGAATCTGCTTTTCTGGGTGCTTTCCACACCAATTCCACACGAGTTTGTCCAGATAGGGCTGCATGAAACCTGAAATATCTGGTTCTGTGGTGGCTAACTCAATCCCAGCTCTTGCTACAGCTTCTGTGTTTGCTTGTGTTTTCTCGATAGTATCTATGGACTTTAGAGTTGTGAATGCATTGTAGCATGTAACATTTTGTTTTTCTGTTGGCAAACGCTAATTGTTTTCACATGGAGACACAACAGGTACACTTTCGTGTTTTCTGAGTGAAAAGCTGCAGAAACAAGGTTAAAAATGATATTTGTGTTTGTAAACATGACATTGAATCAACTTGCCCAAGAAAAAGACTTTGCTATTCTCCAAAACCTGGTTGAATCTGCTTTCCTGGGTGCTTTGCACACCAATTCCACACCCGTTTGTCCAGATAGGGCTGGATGAAACCAGAAATATCCGGTTCTGTGATGGCTACCTCAATCCCAGCTATTGCTACAGCTTCTGTTTTGCTTTTTTTTTTTTTCGATAGTACCTATGGACTTTAGAGTTGTGAATACATTGTACCATGTAACATTTTGTTTTTCTCTTGGCAAACGCTAATTGGTTTCACATGGAGACAAAACAGGTACACTTTTGTGTTGTCTGAGTGAAAACCTGCAGAAACCAGGTTAAAAATAATATTTGTGTTTGTAAACATGACATTGAATCCACTTCACCAAAATAAGACTTTGCTTTTCTCCAAAACCAGGTTGACTCTGCTTTTCTGGGTGCTTTGCACAGCAATTCCACACCGGTTTGTCCAGAGAGGGCTGGACGAACCTAGAAATATCTGGTTCTGTGGTGGCTAACTCAATCCCAGCTCTTGCTACATCTTTTGTGTTTGCTTGTGTTTTCTCGATAGTATCTATGGACTTTAGAGTTGTGAATGCATTGTAGCATGTAACATTTTGGTTTTCTGTTGGCAAACGCTAATTGGTTTCACATGGAAACACAACAGGTACACTTTCGTGTTTTCTGTGTAAAAAGCTGCAGAAACCAGGTTAAAAATGATATTTGTGTTTGTAAACATGACATTGAATCCACTTGCCCAAGAAAAAGACTTTGCTTTTCCCCAAATCCAGGTTGACTCTGCTTGTATGGGTGCTTTGCACACCAGTTGCACTCCAGTTTGTCCAGATAGGGCTGGATGAACCCAGAAATATCCGGTTCTGTGGTGGCTAACTCAATCCCAGCTCTTGCTACAGCTTCTGTTTTGATTTTTTTTTTCGTTGATAGTATCTATGGAATTCAGAGTTGTGAATGCATTTTGCATGTAACATTTTGTTTTTCTGTTGCATACACCTATTTCTTTCTTATGGAGACACAACAGGTACACATTCGTGTTTAATGAGTAAAAAGCTGCAGAACCAGGTTAAAAATATTTGTGTTTGTAAACATGACATTGAATCCACTTGCCCAAGAAAAACACTTTGCTTTTGTCCAAAACCAGGTTGAATCTGCTTTTCTGGGTGCTTTGCACACCAATTCCACATGAGTTTGTCCAGAGAGGGCTGCATGAAACCTGAAATATCTGGTTCTGTGGTGGCTAACTCAATCCCAGCTCTTGCTACAGCTTCTGTGTTTGCTTGTGTTTTGTCAATAGTATCTATGGACTTTAGAGTTGTGAATGCATTGTAGCATGTAACATTTTGTTTTTCTGTTGGCAAACGCTAATTGTTTTCACATGGAGACACAACAGGTACACTTTCGTGTTTTCTGAGTGAAAACCTGCAGAAACCAGGTTAAAAATGATATTTGTGTTTGTAAACATGACATTGAATCCACTTGCCCAAGAAAAACACTTTGCTATTCTCCAAAACCAGGTTGACTCTGCTTTCCTGGGTGCTTTGCACACCAATTCCACACCAGTTTGTCCAGATAGGGCTGCATGAAACCTGAAATATCCGGTTCTGTGATGACTAACTCAATCCCAGCTATTGCTACAGCTTCTGTTTTGCTTTTTTTTTGGTCGATAGTACCTATGGACTTTAGAGTTGTGAATACATTGTACCATGTAACATTTTGTTTTTCTGTTGGCATACGCCTATTTGTTTCACATGGAGACACAACAGGTACACTTTTGTGTTGTCTGAGTGAAAACCTGCAGAAACCATGTTAAAAATGATATTTGTGTTTGTAAACAGGAGATTGAATACACTTGCCGAAGAAAAAGACTTTGCTTTTCTCCAAATCCAGGTTGACTCTGCTTTTCTGGGTGCTTTGCACACCAATTCCACACCGGTTTGTCCAGAGAGGGCTGGATAAAACCAGAAATATCCGGTTCTGTGGTGGCTAACTCAATCCCAGCTCTTACTACAGCTTCTGTGTTTCCTTGTGTTTTCTCGATAGTATCTATGGACTTTAGAGTTGTGTATGAATTTTAGCATGTAACATTTTGCTTCTTGTTGGCAAATGTTAATAGGTTTCACATGAAGACAACAGGTACACATTCACGTTTTCCTAACTGAAAAGCTGCAGAAACCAGGTTAAAATGATATTTCTGTTTGTGAACATGACATTTAATCCACTTGCCCAAGAAAAAGACTTTGCTTTTCTCCAAAACCAGGTTGTCTCTGCTTTTCTGGGTGCTTTGCACACCAATTAAACACCAGTTTGTCCAGATAGGGCTGGATGAAACCAGTAATATCCGGTTCTGTGGGGGCTAAGTCAATCCCTGCTCTTGCTACAGCCCCTGTGTTTGTTTGTGTTTTTGGATAGTATCTATGTACTTTAGAGTTGTGTATGAATTGTAGCATGTAACATTTTGCTTCTTTTTGGCAAACGCTAATTGGTTTCACATGCAGACAACAGGTACACATTCGTGTTTTCAGAGGAAAAACCTGCAAAACAGGTTAAAAATGATGTTTGTGTTTGTAAACATGACATTGAATCCACTTGCCCAAGAGAAAGACTTTGCTATTCTCCAAAACCAGGCTGACTGTGTTTTTACTGGGTGCTTTGCACACCAATTCCACATGAGTTTGTCCGGATAGGGCTGGAAGAAACCAGAAATATCCGGTTCTGTGGTGGCTAACTCAATCCCAGCTCTTGCTACAGCTTCTGGGTTTGCTTGTGTTTTCTGAATGGTATCTACAGACTTTAGAGTTGTGAATGCAAAGTAGCATGTAACATTTTTTTTCCGTTGGCAAACACTAATTGGTTTCACATGGAGACACAACAGGTACACATTCGTGTGTTCTGAGTAAAAAGCTGCAGAAACCACGTTAAAAATATTTGTGTTTGTAAGCATGACATATGTTGAATCCACTTCCCAAGAATAAGACTTTACTTTTCTCCAAAACCAGGTTGACTCTGCTTTTCTGGGTGCATTGCACAATAATTCCACACCAGTTTCTTGAGATAGGGCTGGATGAACCCAGAAATATCCGGTTATGTGGTGGCTAACTCAATCCCATCTCTTACTACAGCTTCTGTGTTTGTTTGTGTTTTGTGGATAGTATCTATGGACTTTAGAGTTTGAATGCATTGTAGTATGTAACATTTTGTTTTTCTATTGGCAAACGCTAATTGGTTTCATAGGAAGACAACTGGAACACATTCACATTTCCTGACTGAAAAGCTGGAGTAACCAGGTGAAAAATGATATTTCTGTTTGTGAACATGACATTGAATCCACTTGCCCAAGAAAAAGACTTTGCTTTTCTCCAAAACCAAGTTGAATGTGTTTTACTGTGTGCTTTGCACACCAATTACACACCAGTTTTTCCAGATAGGGCTGGATGAAACCAGAAATATCTGGTTCTGTGGTGGCTAACTCAATCCCAGCTCATGCTATAGCTTCTGTGTTTGCTTGTTTTTTTCTCCATAGTATCTATGGACTTTAGAGTTGTGAATGCATTGTAGCTTGTAACATTTTGTTTTTCTGTTGGCAAATGCTAATTGGATTTACATGGAGACACAGCACGTACACTTTCGTGTACTGTGTAAAAACCAGCAGAAACCAGGTTGAAAATGATATTTGTGTTTGTAAACATGACATTGAATCCACTTGACCAAGAATAATACTTTACTTTTCTGCAAAACCAGATTGAATCTGCTTTTCTGGGTGCTTTGCACACCAGCTCCACACGAGTTTGTCCAGATAGGGCTTGATGAAAGCATAAATATCCAGTTCTGCATTGGCTAACTCAATCCCAGCTCTTGCTACAGCTTCTGTGTTTTGTTGTTTTTTCTTAATAGTATCTATGGACGTTAGAGTTGTGAATGCATTGTAGCATGTAACATTTTGTTTTTCTGTTGGCAAACACTAATTAGCTTCACATGGTGACACAACAGGTACACAGTCGTGTTTTCTGAGTGAAAAGCTGCAGAAACCAGGTTACAAAAAATATTTGTGTTTGTAAACATGACATTGAATCCACTTGCCCAAAAAAAGACTTTGCTTTTCTCCAAAACCAGGTTGACTCTGCTTCTCTGAGTGCTTTGCACACCAATTCCACACCACTATGTCCAGATAAGGCTGGATGAAAACAGAAATATCCGGTTCTGTGGTGGCTAACTCAATCCCAGCTATTGCTACAGCATCTGAGTTGGTTGTGTTTTCTCGATAGAATCTATGGACTATTGAGTTGTGAATGCATTGTAGCATGTAACATTTTGTTTTTCTGTTGGCAAACACTAATTGGTTTCACTTGGAGACAACAGGTACACATTCGCGTTTCCTAACTGAAAAGCTGCAGAAACCAGGTTAAATATGATAATTTGGCTTTTAAACATGACATTGAATCCACTTGCCCAAGAAAAAGACTTTGCTTTTCTCCAAATCCAGGTTGACTCTGCTTTTCTGGGTGATTTGAACACCAATTTCACACTAGTTTGTCCAGATAGGGCTAGATAAAACCAGAAATATCCGGTTCTGTGGTGGCTAACACAATCCCAGCTCTTGCCACAGCTTCTGTGTTTGCTTGTGTTTTCTCGATAGTATCTATGGTCTTTAGAGTTGGGAATGCATTGTAGCATGTAACATTTTGGTTTTAGTTTGGCAAACGCTAATTGGTTTCATGTGGAGGCACAACATGTACACTTCCGTGTTTTCTGTGTTTAAAAAGCTGCAGATACCAGGTTAAAAATGATATTTGAGTTTGTAAACATGACATTGAATCCACTTGCCCAAGAAAAAGACTTTGCTTTTCTCCAAAACCAGGTGGACTCTGCTTTTATGGGTGCTTTGCACACCAATTCCACTCCAGTTCATCTGGATAGGGCTCGATCAAGAAATATCTGGTTCTGTGGTGGCTAACTCAATCCCAGCTGTTGCTACAGCTTTTGTGTTTGCTTGTGTTTTCTAGATATTATCTATGGACGTTAGAGTTGTGAATGCATTGTAGCATGTAACATTTTGTTTTTCTGTTGGCATACGCCTATTTGTTTCACTTGGAGACACAACAGGTACACATTCGTGTTGAATGAGTAAAAAGCTGCAGAAACCAGGTTAAAAATGATATTTGTGTTTGTAAACATGACATTGAATCCACTTGCCCAAGAAAAAGACTTTGCTTTTCTCCAAAACCAGGTTGACTCTGCTTTCCTGGGTGCTTTCCACACCAATTCCACACCAGTTTGTCCAGATAGGGTTGGTTGAAACCCGAAATATCCGGTTCTGTTGTGGCTTACTCAATCCCAGCTCTTACTACAGCCTCTGAGTTTTATTTTGTTTTCTGGATAGTATCTCTGTACTTTAGAGTTGTGTATGAATTGTAGCATGTAACATTTTGCTTCTTGTTGGTAAATGCTAATAGATTTCACATGAATATAACAGGTACACATTCGTGATTTCTGAGTGAAAAGCTGCAGCAACCAGGTTAAAAATGATATTTGTGTTTGTTAACAGGAGATTGAATCCACTTGCCCAAGAAAAAGACTTTGCTTTTCTCCAAAACCAGGTTGACTGTGCTTTTCTGGGTGCATTGCACACCAATTCCACACCAGTTTGTCCAGAGAGGGCTGGATGAACCCAGAAATATCCGGTTCTGTGGTGGCTAATTCAATCCCAGCTCTTACTACAGCTTCTGTGTTTGCTTGTGTTTTCTCGATAGTATCTGGACTTTAGAGTTGTGAAGCAATTGTGGAATGTAACATTTTGGTTTTCTGTTGGCAAATTCTAATTGGTTTCACATGGAGACACAACAGGAACACATTCGTGTTTTCTGTGTAAAAAGCTGCAGCAACCAGGTTAAAAATGATATTTGTGTTTGTAAACATGACATTGAATCCCCTTGCCCAAGAAAAACACTTTGCTTTTCTCCAAAACCAGGTTGACTCTGCTTTTATGGGTGCTTTGCACACCAATTGCACTCCAGTTTGTCCAGATAGGGCTGGATGAAACCAGAAATATCCGGTTCTGTGGTGGCTAACTCAATCCCAGCTCTTGCTAAAGCCTATGTGTTTGTCTGTTTTTTCTGCATAGTATCTATGAACTTTACAGTTGTGTATGAACTGTAGCATGTAACATTTTGCTTTTTGTTGGCAAATGCTAATAGGTTTCACCTGAAGACAGCAGGTACACATTCAAATTTCCTAACTGAAAAGCTGCAGAAACCCGGTTAAAATGATATTTGTGTTTGTAAACATGACATTGAATCCACTTGCCCGAGAAAAAGACTTTGCTTTTTTTCCAAAACCAGGTTGACTCTGCTTCTCTGGGTGCTTTGCACACCAATTCCACACCAGTTTGTCCGGATAGGGCTCGATGAAACCAGAAACATCCGGTTCTGTGGTGGCTAACTCAATCCCAGCTCTTGCTACAGCTTCTGTGTTTGCTTGTGCTTTGTCGATAGTATCTATGGACTTTAGAGTTGTGAAGGAATTGTAGCATGTAACATTTTTTTATTCTGGCCAGCGCCGTGGCTCAACAGGCGAATCCTCCGCCTTGTGGCGCTGCACACCGGGTTCTAGTCCCGGTCGGGGCACCGGATTCTGTCCCGGTTGCCCCTCTTCCAGTCCAGCCCTCTGCTGTGGCCCGGGAGTGCAGTGGAGGATGGCCCAGGTGCTTGGGCCCTGCACCCCATGGGGAGACCAGGAAAAAGCACCTGGCTCCTGGCTCTTGCCATTGGACAAGCGCGGTGCGCCGGCCGCAGCGCGCTGACCACGGCGGCAATTGGAGGGTGAACCAAAGGCAAAAGGAAGACCTTTCTCTCTGTCTCTCTCTCTCACTGTCCACTCTGCCTGTCAAAAAAAAAACATTTTGTTATTCTGTTGGCAAACGCTAATTGGTTTCACATGGAGACACATCAGGGCTTCTTTTGTGTTTTCTGATTGAAAAGCTGCAGCAACCAGGTTAAAAATGATATTTGTGTTTGTAAACATGACATTGAATCCACTTGCCCAAGAAAAAGACTTTGCTTTTCTGCAAAACCAGGTTGACTCTGCTTTCCTGGTTGCTATGCACACCAATTCCACACCAGTTTGTCCGGATAGGGCTCGATGAAACCAGAAACATCCGGTTCTTTGGTGGCTAACTCAATCCCAGCTCTTGCTACAGCTTCTGTGTTTGCTTATGTTTTGTCGATAGTATCTATGGAGTTTAGAGTTGTGAATGCATTGAAGCATTTAACATTTTGTTATTCTGTTGGCAAACGCTAATTGGTTTCACATGGTGACACAACAGGTACACTTTCTTGTTTTCTGAGTGAAAAGCTGCAGCAACCAGGTTAAAAATGATATTTGTGTTTGTAAACATGACATTGAATCCACTTGCCCAAGAAAAACACTTTGCTTTTCTCCAAAACCAGGTTGACTCTGCTATCCTGGGTGCTTTGCACACCAATTCCACACCAGTTTGTCCAGATAGGGTTGGTTGAAACCAGAAATATCCGGTTCTGTGGTGGCTAACTCAATCCCAGCTCTTGCTACAGCTTCTGTTTTGCTAATTTTTGTCGATAGTATCTATGGACTTCAGAGTTGTGAATGCATTGTACCATGTAACATTTTGCTTTTCTGTTGGCATACGACTATTTGTTTCACATGGAGACACAACAGGTACACATTCGTGTTTAATGCGTAAAAACCTGCAGCAACCAGGTTAAAAATGATATTTGTGTTTGTAAACATGACATTGAATCCACTTGCCCAAGAAAAACACTTTGCTTTTCTCCAAAACCAGGTTGAATCTGCTTTTCTGGGTGCTTTCCACACCAATTCCACACCAGTTTGTCCAGAGAGGGCTGCATGAAACCTGAAATATCTGGTTCTGTGGTGGCTAACTCAATCCCAGCTGTTGCTACAGCCTCAGAGTTTGCTTGTGTTTAGTCGATAGTATCTATGGACTTTAGGGTTGTGAATGCATTGTAGCATGTAACATTTTGTTATTCTGTTGGCAACCGCTAATTGGTTTCACATGGAGACACAACAGGTACACTTTCGTCTTTTCTGAGTTAAAACCTGCAGAAACCAGGATAAAAATAATATTTGTGTTTGTAAACATGACATTGAATCCACTTCACCAAGAATAAGACTTTGCTTTTCTCCAAAACCAGGTTGACTCTGCTTTTCTGGGTGCTTTGCACACCAATTCCACACCAGTTTGTCCAGATAGGGTTGGTCGAAACCAGAAATATACGGTTCTGTGGTGGGTTACTCAATCCCAGCTCTTACTACAGCCTCTGAGTTTTATTTTGTTTTCTGGATAGTATCTATGTACTTTAGAGTTGTGTATGAATTGTAGCATGTAACATTTTGCTTCTTGTTGGCAAATGCTAATAGGTTTCACATGAAGATAACAGGTAAACATTCGTGTTTTCTGAGTGAAAAGCTGCAGAAAACACGTTAAAAATGATATTTGTGTTTGTTAACAGGAGATTGAATCCACTTGCCCAAGAAAAAGACTTTGCTTTTCTCCAAAACCAGGTTGACTCTGCTTTTCTGGGTGCATTGCACACCAATTCCACACCAGTTTGTCCAGAGAGGGCTGGATGAAACCTGAAATATCCGGTTCTGTGGAGGGTAATTCAATCCCAGCTCTTACTACAGCTTCTGTGTTTGCTTGTGTTTTCTCGATAGTATGTATGTACTTAGAGTTGTGAATGCATTGTAGCATGTAACATTTTGGTTTTCTGTTGGCAAACGCTATTTGGTTTCACATGGATACACAACAGGAACACTTTCGTGTTTTCTGTGTAAAAGGCTGCAGAAACCAGGTTAAAAATGATATTTGTGTTTGTAAACATGACATTGAATCCACTTGCCCAAGAAAAAGACTTTGGTTTTCTCCAAAACCAGGTTGACTCTGCTTTTCTGGGTGCTATGCACACCAATTGCACTCCAGTTTGTCCAGGTAGGGCTGGATGAAACCAGAAATATCCGGTTCTTTGGTGGCTAACTCAATCCCAGCTCTTGCTACAGCTTCTGCTTTGCTTTCTTTTTTGTCGATAGTATCTATGGAATTCAAAGTTGTGAATGCATTGTAGCATGTAACATTTTGTTTTTCTGTTGGCATACGCCTATTTGTTTCACATGGAGACACAACAGGTACACATTCGTGTTTAATGAGTAAAAAGCTGCAGCAACCAGGTTAAAAATGATATTTGTGTTTGTAAATATGACATTGAATCCACTTGCCCAAGAAAAAGACATTGCTTTTATCCAAAACCAGGTTGACTCTGCTTTTTTGCGTGCTTTGGACACCAATTCCACACCAGTTTGTCCGGATGGGGCTCGATGAAACCAGAAACATGCGGTTCTGTGGTGGCTAACTCAATCCACCCCTTGCTACAGCCCCTGTGTTTGCTTGTGTTTTCTGGATAGTATCTATGAACTTTAGAGTTGTGTATATACTGTACCATGTAACATATTGCTTTTTGTTGGCAAATGCTAATAGGTTTCACATGAAGATAACAGGTAAACATTCATGTTTTCTGAGTGAAAAGCTGCAGAAAACACGTTAAAAATGATATTTGTGTTTGTAAACATGACATTGAATCCACTTGCCCAAGAAAAAGACTTTGCTATTCTCCAAAACCAGGTTGACTCTGCTTCTCTGTGTGTTGTGCACACCAATTCCACACCAGTTTGTCCGGATAGGGCTCGATGAAACCAGAAACATCCGGTTCTTTGGTGGCTAACTCAATCCCAGCTCTTGCTAAAGCTTCTGTGTTTGCTTGTGTTTTGTCGATAGTATCTATGGAGTTTAGAGTTGTGAATGCATTGTAGCATGTACCATTTTGTTATTCTGTTGGCAAACGCTAATTGGTTTCACATGGAGACACAACAGGTACACTTTCGTGTTTTCTGAGTGAAAAGATGCAGCATCCAGGTTAAAAATCATATTTGTTATTGTAAACATGACATTGAATCCACTTGCCCAAGAAAAAAGTTTGGTTTTCTCCAAAACCAGGTTGACTCTGCTTTTCTGGGTGCTTTGCACACCAATTGCACTCCAGTTTGTCCAGATAGGGCTGGATGAAACCAGAAATATCCGGTTCTGTGGTGGCTAACTCAATCCCAGCTCTTGCTAAAGCCTATGTGTTTGTCTGTTTTTTCTGCATAGTATCTATGAACTTTACAGTTGTGTATGAACTGTAGCATGTAACATTTTGCTTTTTGTTGGCAAATGCTAATAGGTTTCACATGAAGACAGCAGGTACACATTCAAATTTCCTAACTGAAAAGCTGCAGAAACCCGGTTAAAATGATATTTGTGTTTGTAAACATGACATTGAATCCACTTGCCCAAGAAAAAGACTTTGCTTTTTTCCAAAACCAGGTTGACTCTGCTTCTCTGGGTGCTTTGCACACCAATTCCACACCAGTTTGTCCGGATAGGGCTCGATGAAACCAGAAACATCCGGTTCTGTGGTGGCTAACTCAATCCCAGCTCTTGCTACAGCTTCTGTGTTTGCTTGTGTTTTGTCGATAGTATCTATGGACTTTAGAGTTGTGAAGGAATTGTAGCATGTAACATTTTTTTATTCTGGCCAGCGCCGTGGCTCAACAGGCGAATCCTCCTCCTTGTGGCGCTGCACACCGGGTTCTAGTCCCGGTCGGGGCACCGGATTCTGTCCCGGTTGCCCCTCTTCCAGTCCAGCCCTCTGCTGTGGCCCGGGAGTGCAGTGGAGGATGGCCCAGGTGCTTGGGCCCTGCACCCCATGGGGAGACCAGGAAAAAGCACCTGGCTCCTGGCTCTTGCCATTGGACAAGCGCGGTGCGCCGGCCGCAGCGCGCCGACCACGGCGGCAATTGGAGGGTGAACCAAAGGCAAAAGGAAGACCTTTCTCTCTGTCTCTCTCTCTCACTGTCCACTCTGCCTGTCAAAAAAAAAAAACATTTTGTTATTCTGTTGGCAAACGCTAATTGGTTTCACATGGAGACACATCAGGGCTTCTTTTGTGTTTTCTGATTGAAAAGCTGCAGCAACCAGGTTAAAAATGATATTTGTGTTTGTAAATATGACATTGAATCCACTTGCCCAAGAAAAAGACTTTGCTTTTCTGCAAAACCAGGTTGACTCTGCTTTCCTGGTTGCTATGCACACCAATTCCACACCAGTTTGTCCGGATAGGGCTCGATGAAACCAGAAACATCCGGTTCTTTGGTGGCTAACTCAATCCCAGCTCTTGCTACAGCTTCTGTGTTTGCTTATGTTTTGTCGATAGTATCTATGGACTTTAGAGTTGTGAATGCATTGTAGCATTTAACATTTTGTTATTCTGTTGGCAAACGCTAATTGGTTTCACATGGTGACACAACAGGTACACTTTCTTGTTTTCTGAGTGAAAAGCTGCAGCAACCAGGTTAAAAATGATATTTGTGTTTGTAAACATGACATTGAATCCACTTGCCCAAGAAAAACACTTTGCTTTTCTCCAAAACCAGGTTGACTCTGCTATCCTGGGTGCTTTGCACACCAATTCCACACCAGTTTGTCCAGATAGGGTTGGTTGAAACCAGAAATATCCGGTTCTGTGGTGGCTAACTCAATTCCAGCTCTTGCTACAGCTTCTGTTTTGCTATTTTTTTGTCGATAGTATCTATGGACTTCAGAGTTGTGAATGCATTGTACCGTGTAACATTTTGCTTTTCTGTTGGCATACGACTATTTGTTTCACATGGAGACACAACAGGTACACATTCGTGTTTAATGCGTAAAAAGCTGCAGCAACCAGGTTAAAAATGATATTTGTGTTTGTAAACATGACATTGAATCCACTTGCCCAAGAAAAACACTTTGCTCTTCTCCAAAACCAGGTTGAATCTGCTTTTCTGGGTGCTTTCCACACCAATTCCACACCAGTTTGTCCAGAGAGGGCTGCATGAAACCTGAAATATCTGGTTCTGTGGTGGCTAACTCAATCCCAGCTGTTGCTACAGCCTCAGAGTTTGCTTGTGTTTAGTCGATAGTATCTATGGACTTTAGGGTTGTGAATGCATTGTAGCATGTAACATTTTGTTATTCTGTTGGCAACCGCTAATTGGTTTCACATGGAGACACAACAGGTACACTTTCGTCTTTTCTGAGTTAAAACCTGCAGAAACCAGGATAAAAATAATATTTGTGTTTGTAAACATGACATTGAATCCACTTCACCAAGAATAAGACTTTGCTTTTCTCCAAAACCAGGTTGACTCTGCTTTTCTGGGTGCTTTGCACACCAATTCCACACCAGTTTGTCCAGATAGGGTTGGTCGAAACCAGAAATATACGGTTCTGTGGTGGGTTACTCAATCCCAGCTCTTACTACAGCCTCTGAGTTTTATTTTGTTTTCTGGATAGTATCTATGTACTTTAGAGTTGTGTATGAATTGTAGCATGTAACATTTTGCTTCTTGTTGGCAAATGCTAATAGGTTTCACATGAAGATAACAGGTAAACATTCGTGTTTTCTGAGTGAAAAGCTGCAGAAAACACGTTAAAAATGATATTTGTGTTTGTTAACAGGAGATTGAATCCACTTGCCCAAGAAAAAGACTTTGCTTTTCTCCAAAACCAGGTTGACTCTGCTTTTCTGGGTGCATTGCACACCAATTCCACACCAGTTTGTCCAGAGAGGGCTGGATGAAACCTGAAATATCCGGTTCTGTGGAGGGTAATTCAATCCCAGCTCTTACTACAGCTTCTGTGTTTGCTTGTGTTTTCTCGATAGTATGT
Organism: Sylvilagus floridanus; assembly: GCA_949820135.1. Classification (NCBI taxonomy): domain Eukaryota; kingdom Metazoa; phylum Chordata; class Mammalia; order Lagomorpha; family Leporidae; genus Sylvilagus; species Sylvilagus floridanus. The sequence continues at coordinate 84,217,909 of OX463233.1, forward strand.
ATGTACTTAGAGTTGTGAATGCATTGTAGCATGTAACATTTTGGTTTTCTGTTGGCAAACGCTATTTGGTTTCACATGGATACACAACAGGAACACTTTCGTGTTTTCTGTGTAAAAGGCTGCAGAAACCAGGTTAAAAATGATATTTGTGTTTGTAAACATGACATTGAATCCACTTGCCCAAGAAAAAGACTTTGGTTTTCTCCAAAACCAGGTTGACTCTGCTTTTCTGGGTGCTATGCACACCAATTGCACTCCAGTTTGTCCAGGTAGGGCTGGATGAAACCAGAAATATCCGGTTCTGTGGTGGCTAACTCAATCCCAGCTCTTGCTAAAGCCTATGTGTTTGTCTGTTTTTTCTGCATAGTATCTATGAACTTTACAGTTGTGTATGAACTGTAGCATGTAACATTTTGCTTTTTGTTGGCAAATGCTAATAGGTTTCACATGAAGACAGCAGGTACACATTCAAATTTCCTAACTGAAAAGCTGCAGAAACCCGGTTAAAATGATATTTGTGTTTGTAAACATGACATTGAATCCACTTGCCCAAGAAAAAGACTTTGCTTTTTTCCAAAACCAGGTTGACTCTGCTTCTCTGGGTGCTTTGCACACCAATTCCACACCAATTTGTCCGGATAGGGCTCGATGAAACCAGAAACATCCGGTTCTGTGGTGGCTAACTCAATCCCAGCTCTTGCTACAGCTTCTGTGTTTGCTTGTGTTTTGTCGATAGTATCTATGGACTTTAGAGTTGTGAAGGAATTGTAGCATGTAACATTTTTTTATTCTGGCCAGCGCCGTGGCTCAACAGGCGAATCCTCCGCCTTGTGGCGCTGCACACCGGGTTCTAGTCCCGGTCGGGGCACCGGATTCTGTCCCGGTTGCCCCTCTTCCAGTCCAGCCCTCTGCTGTGGCCCGGGAGTGCAGTGGAGGATGGCCCAGGTGCTTGGGCCCTGCACCCCATGGGGAGACCAGGAAAAAGCACCTGGCTCCTGGCTCTTGCCATTGGACAAGCGCGGTGCGCCGGCCGCAGCGCGCCGACCACGGCGGCAATTGGAGGGTGAACCAAAGGCAAAAGGAAGACCTTTCTCTCTGTCTCTCTCTCTCACTGTCCACTCTGCCTGTCAAAAAAAAAACATTTTGTTATTCTGTTGGCAAACGCTAATTGGTTTCACATGGAGACACATCAGGGCTTCTTTTGTGTTTTCTGATTGAAAAGCTGCAGCAACCAGGTTAAAAATGATATTTGTGTTTGTAAATATGACATTGAATCCACTTGCCCAAGAAAAAGACTTTGCTTTTCTGCAAAACCAGGTTGACTCTGCTTTCCTGGTTGCTATGCACACCAATTCCACACCAGTTTGTCCGGATAGGGCTCGATGAAACCAGAAACATCCGGTTCTTTGGTGGCTAACTCAATCCCAGCTCTTGCTACAGCTTCTGTGTTTGCTTATGTTTTGTCGATAGTATCTATGGAGTTTAGAGTTGTGAATGCATTGTAGCATTTAACATTTTGTTATTCTGTTGGCAAACGCTAATTGGTTTCACATGGTGACACAACAGGTACACTTTCTTGTTTTCTGAGTGAAAAGCTGCAGCAACCAGGTTAAAAATGATATTTGTGTTTGTAAACATGACATTGAATCCACTTGCCCAAGAAAAACACTTTGCTTTTCTCCAAAACCAGGTTGACTCTGCTATCCTGGGTGCTTTGCACACCAATTCCACACCAGTTTGTCCAGATAGGGTTGGTTGAAACCAGAAATATCCGGTTCTGTGGTGGCTAACTCAATCCCAGCTCTTGCTACAGCTTCTGTTTTGCTATTTTTTTGTCGATAGTATCTATGGACTTCAGAGTTGTGAATGCATTGTACCATGTAACATTTTGCTTTTCTGTTGGCATACGACTATTTGTTTCACATGGAGACACAACAGGTACACATTCGTGTTTAATGCGTAAAAAGCTGCAGCAACCAGGTTAAAAATGATATTTGTGTTTGTAAACATGACATTGAATCCACTTGCCCAAGAAAAACACTTTGCTTTTCTCCAAAACCAGGTTGAATCTGCTTTTCTGGGTGCTTTCCACACCAATTCCACACCAGTTTGTCCAGAGAGGGCTGCATGAAACCTGAAATATCTGGTTCTGTGGTGGCTAACTCAATCCCAGCTGTTGCTACAGCCTCAGAGTTTGCTTGTGTTTAGTCGATAGTATCTATGGACTTTAGGGTTGTGAATGCATTGTAGCATGTAACATTTTGTTATTCTGTTGGCAACCGCTAATTGGTTTCACATGGAGACACAACAGGTACACTTTCGTCTTTTCTGAGTTAAAACCTGCAGAAACCAGGATAAAAATAATATTTGTGTTTGTAAACATGACATTGAATCCACTTCACCAAGAATAAGACTTTGCTTTTCTCCAAAACCAGGTTGACTCTGCTTTTCTGGGTGCTTTGCACACCAATTCCACACCAGTTTGTCCAGATAGGGTTGGTCGAAACCAGAAATATACGGTTCTGTGGTGGGTTACTCAATCCCAGCTCTTACTACAGCCTCTGAGTTTTATTTTGTTTTCTGGATAGTATCTATGTACTTTAGAGTTGTGTATGAATTGTAGCATGTAACATTTTGCTTCTTGTTGGCAAATGCTAATAGGTTTCACATGAAGATAACAGGTAAACATTCATGTTTTCTGAGTGAAAAGCTGCAGAAAACACGTTAAAAATGATATTTGTGTTTGTTAACAGGAGATTGAATCCACTTGCCCAAGAAAAAGACTTTGCTTTTCTCCAAAACCAGGTTGACTCTGCTTTTCTGGGTGCATTGCACACCAATTCCACACCAGTTTGTCCAGAGAGGGCTGGATGAACCCAGAAATATCCGGTTCTGTGGAGGGTAATTCAATCCCAGCTCTTACTACAGCTTCTGTGTTTGCTTGTGTTTTCTCGATAGTATGTATGAACTTAGAGTTGTGAATGCATTGTAGCATGTAACATTTTGGTTTTCTGTTGGCAAATGCTATTTGGTTTCACATGGATACACAACAGGAACACTTTCGTGTTTTCTGTGTAAAAGGCTGCAGAAACCAGGTTAAAAATGATATTTGTGTTTGTAAACATGACATTGAATCCACTTGCCCAAGAAAAAGACTTTGGTTTTCTCCAAAACCAGGTTGACTCTGCTTTTCTGGGTGCTATGCACACCAATTGCACTCCAGTTTGTCCAGGTAGGGCTGGATGAAACCAGAAATATCCGGTTCTTTGGTGGCTAACTCAATCCCAGCTCTTGCTACAGCTTCTGCTTTGCTTTCTTTTTTGTCGATAGTATCTATGGAATTCAAAGTTGTGAATGCATTGTAGCATGTAACATTTTGTTTTTCTGTTGGCATACACCTATTTGTTTCACATGGAGACACAACAGGTACACATTCGTGTTTAATGAGTAAAAAGCTGCAGCAACCAGGTTAAAAATGATATTTGTGTTTGTAAATATGACATTGAATCCACTTGCCCAAGAAAAAGACATTGCTTTTATCCAAAACCAGGTTGACTCTGCTTTTTTGCGTGCTTTGGACACCAATTCCACACCAGTTTGTCCGGATGGGGCTCGATGAAACCAGAAACATGCGGTTCTGAGGTGGCTAACTCAATCCACCCCTTGCTACAGCTTCTGTGTTTGCTTGTGTTTTCTGGATAGTATCTATGAACTTTAGAGTTGTGTATATACTGTACCATGTAACATATTGCTTTTTGTTGGCAAATGCTAATAGGTTTCACATGAAGACAGCAAGTACACATTCACGTTTCCTAACTGAAAAGCTGCAGAAACCCGGTTAAAATGATATTTGTGTTTGTAAACATGACATTGAATCCACTTGCCCAAGAAAAAGACTTTGCTATTCTCCAAAACCAGGTTGACTCTGCTTCTCTGTGTGTTGTGCACACCAATTCCACACCAGTTTGTCCGGATAGGGCTCGATGAAACCAGAAACATCCGGTTCTTTGGTGGCTAACTCAATCCCAGCTCTTGCTAATGCTTCTGTGTTTGCTTGTGTTTTGTCGATAGTATCTATGGAGTTTAGAGTTGTGAATGCATTGTAGCATGTACCATTTTGTTATTCTGTTGGCAAACGCTAATTGGTTTCACATGGAGACACAACAGGTACACTTTCGTGTTTTCTGAGTGAAAAGATGCAGCATCCAGGTTAAAAATCATATTTGTTATTGTAAACATGACATTGAATCCACTTGCCCAAGAAAAAAGTTTGGTTTTCTCCAAAACCAGGTTGACTCTGCTTTTCTGGGTGCTTTGCACACCAATTGCACTCCAGTTTGTCCAGATAGGGCTGGATGAAACCAGAAATATCCGCTTTGTTGGTGGCTAACTCAATCCCAGCTCTTGCTACAGCTTCTGTTTTGCTTTTTTTTGTTGATAATATCTATGGAATTCAGAGTTGTGAATGCATTGTAGCATGTAACATTTTGTTTTTCTGTTGGCATACGCCTATTTGTTTCACTTGGAGACACAACAGGTACACATTCGTGTTGAATGAGTAAAAAGCTGCAGAAACCAGGTTAAAAATGAGATTTCTGTTTGTAAACATGACATTGAATCCACTTGCCCAAGAATAAGACTTTGCCTTTTTCCAAAACCAGGTTGACTCTGCTTTTCTGGGTGCTTTGCACACCAATTCTAAACCAGTTTGTCCATATAGGGCTGGATGAAACCAAAAATATCCGGTTCTGTGGTGTCTAACTCAATCCCAGCTCTTGCTACTGCTTCTGTGTTTGCTTGTGTTTTCTCGATGGTATCTACAGACTTTAGAGTTGTGAATGCATTGTAGCATGTAACATTTTGTTTTTCTCTTGGCAAACGCTAATTGGTTTCACATGGAGACACAACAGGTACACAGTCGTGTTTTTCGAGTAAAAAGCTGCAGAAACCAGGTTAAAAATGATATTTGTGTTTGTAAACATGACATTGAATCCACTTCCCAAGAATAAGACTTTACGTTTCTCCAAAACCAGATTGACTCTGGTTTTCTGGGTGCTTTGCACACCAAATCCACACCAGTTTCTCCAGATACGGCTGGATGAAAACAGAAATATCCGGTTCTGTGGTGGCTAACTCAATCCCAGCTCTTGCTACAGCTTCTGTGTTTGCCTGTGTTTTCTCGATATTATCTACAGACTTTAGAGTTGTGAATGCATTATAGTATGTAACATTTTGTTTTTCTGTTGGCATACAGAAATTGGTTTCACATGGAGACACAACAGGTATACATTCGTTTTTTCTGAGTGAAAATCTGCAGAAACCAGGTTAAAAATGATATTTGTGTTTGTAAACATGACATTGAATCCACTTGACCGAGAAAAAGACTTTGCTTTTCTCCAAAACCAGGTTGACTCTGCTTCTCTGGGTGTTTTGCACACCAATTTCACACCAGTGTATCTGGATACTGCTGGATGAAACCAGAAATATCCGGTTCTGTGGAGGCTAACTCAATCCCATCTCTTGCTACAGCCCCTGAGTTTATTTGTGTTTTCTCGATAGTATCTATGGACTTTACAGTTGTGAATGCATTGTAGCATGTAACATTTTGTTTTTCTGTTGGTAAACTCTAATTGGTTTCACTTGGAGACAACAGGTACACATTCGCGTTTCCTAACTGAAAAGCTGCAGAAACCAGGTTAAAAATGATATTTGTGTTTGTAAACATGACATTGAATGCACTTGCCCAAAAAAAAACACTTTGCTTTTCTCCAAAACCAGGTTGACTCTGCTTGTATGGGTGCTTTGCACACCAATTCCACAACAGTTTGTCCACATAGGGCTGGATGAAACCAGAAATATCCTGTTCTGTGGTGGCTAACTCAATCCCAGGTCTTTCTACAGCTTCTGTGTTTTCTCGATAGTATGTATGGACAAAAGAGTTGTGAATGCATTGTAGCATGTAACATTTTGTTTTTCTGTTGGCAAATGCTAATTGGATTCACATTGAAACACAACAGGTACACTTTCATTTTTTCTGTGTAAAAACCTGCAGAAACCAGGTTAAAAATGATATTTGTGTTTGTAAACATGACATTGAATCCACTTGACCAAGAATAAGACTTTGCTTTTCTCCAAAACCAGGTTGACTGTGTTTTTCCTGGGTGCTTTGCACACCAATTCCACATGAGTTTGTCCATATAGGGCTAGGTTAAAAATGATATTTGCGACTGTAAACATGACATTGATGTCACATTCCCAAGAAAATGACTTTGCTTTTCTTCAAAACCAGTTTCAACATCATTTTCTGGGTGCTTTGCACATGAATTCCACACGAGTCTGTCCAGATAGGTCTGGTTCTAACCAGAGATATCCGGTTCTGTGTGGCTAAATACCTGTAGAAGTGAAATGGACACTATGAGAAACAGTGACTCGATCAGCTCTTGTGCTGACTGTTGTTGTACAATGTAATACTTTATCCATGGTAGTATTTTTTTTTCTTTATCCTAGTACTAGTGGTTGAACTCTGTAATTAACACACAATTATTCTTAGGTGTTTAAATTTTAACTGAAAAGTGATCTCTGTGAAATATAAGTGTGGGAATAAGAGAGGGAGGAGAGGTAAAACTTGGGACATGCTCAATCGGAACGGCCCCAAATGATGGAGTTAGAATTGTGCCAGGGGTTTCCAATACAATCCCATCAAGGTGGCATGTACCAAGGCCATCTCATTAGTCCAAGTGATCAATTTCAGCTCACAATTGATCACACTGATAGGTCTAAGAGTCAAAGGGATCACACAAACAAGACTAGTGTCTGCTAATATTAAGTGATAGAATGAAAAAGGGAGAGAATGATCCAACATGGGAAGCAGGATACACAGCAGACTCATAGAATGGCAGATGTCCTAAATAGCACTCTGGCCTCAGAATCAGCCCTTAAGGCATTCGGATCTGGCTCAAGAGCCCATGAGAATATTTTAGGCATGGAAAGCTAAGACACTCTGGAAAAAACAGAAGACCTAAATGAAAGATCTCTGCGAGTGAGATCCCAGTGGAAAGAACGGGGCCATCAAAGAAGGAGGTACCTTTCTCTGAAGGGAGGAAAGAACTTCCACTTTGACTATGGCCCTGTGGGAATAAGATCGAAGTCGGCTAACCCTAAAGGCTTCCATAGCCTCGGCAACTCATGACCAGAGCCTAGGGAGATTACTGACGCCATAAACAAGAGTGTCAAATTGTTAAATCAACATCAGGAGTCACTGTGTACTTACGTCTCATGAGGGATCTGTCCTTAATGTGTTATCCAATGTGAAGTGATGCTATTACTAGTACTGAAACAGTATTTTTACACTTTGTGTTTCTGAGTGGGTGCAAACTGATGAAATCCTTACATAGTATATATTGAATCGATCTTCTTTATATAAAGATAATTGCAAATGATTAAAAAATCTTGGTGTTAAACTGGAAATTGCATAGACAATTAATCAATTTTTTTAAAAAAAATCATGTAGGATCTCTGTCCTTAATGTGCTGTACATTGTGAATTAATACTATAACTAGTACTCCAACAGTATTATCATTTTGTGTCTCTATGCGAGGGCAAACCGTTGAAATCTTTACGTAATATGTACAAAATTGATCTTCTGTGTATAAAGAGAATTGAAAATGAATCTTGATGTGAACAGAAGGGGAGAGGGAGCGGGAAAGGGGAGGGTGGGGGGAGGGAGGGAAGATGTGGGGGGGGAGCCATTGCGGTCCATGAGCTGTTCTTTGGAAATTTATGTTCTTTAAATAAAAGCTTTATATAAAAAAAATGAATATCAGCTTTTCAACAGCCTATGTGTTTGTTAGTGTTTTCTGCATAGTATCTATGAACTTTAGAGTTTTGAATGAATTTTAGCATGTTACATTTTGTTTTTTGGTTGGCAAACGCTAATTAGTTCCACATGGAGACACAATAAGTACACATAAGTGTTTTCTGAGTAGAATGCTACAGAAACTAGGTTAAAAATGCTATTTGCGACTGTAAACATGACATTGAATTCACATTCCCAAGAAAAAGTCTTTGGTTTTCTCCAAAACCAGTTTCAACATCATTTTCTGGGTGCTTTGCACATGAACTCCACACGAGTCTGTCCAGATAGGTCTGGTTCTAACCAGAAATATCCGGTTCTGTGTGGCTAAATGAATATTAGCTTTTCAACAGCCTGTGTGTTTGTTAGTGTTTTCTGCATAGTATCTATGAACTTTAGAGTTTTGAATGAATTTTAGCATGTTACATTTTGTTTTTTGGTTGGCAAATGCTAATTAGTTCCACATGGAGACACAACAAGTACACATCAAGGTTTTCTGAGAAGAATGCTACCGAAACTTGGTTAAAAATGCTATTTGCAACTGTAAACATGACATTGAATTCACATTCCCAAGAAAAAGTCTTTGGTTTTCTCCAAAACCAGTTTGACTCTGTTTTCTGGGTCCTTTGCACTTGAATTCCACACGAGTCTGTCCAGGTAGGTCTGGTTATAACCAGAAATATCCGGTTCTGTGCGGCTAAATGAATATCAGCTTTTCAACATCATGTGTGTTTGTTAGTGTTTTCTGGATAGTATCTATGAACTTTAGAGTTTTGAATGAATTTTAGTATGTTACATTTTGTTTTTCTGGTTGGCAAACGCTAATTAGTTCCCCATGGAGACACAACAAGTACACATAAGTGTTTTCTGAGTAGAATGCTACAGAAACTAGGTTAAAAATGATATTTGCGACTGTAAACATGACATTGAATTCACATTCCCAAGAAAAAGTCTTTGGTTTTCTCCAAAACCAGTTTGACTCTGTTTTCTGGGTCCGTTGCACATGAATTCCACACGAGTCTGTCCAGATAGGTCTGGTTCTAACTAGAAATATCCGGATCTGTGTGGCTAAATGAATATGAGCTTTTCAACAGCCTGTGTGTTTGTTAGTGTTTTCTGGATAGTATCTATGAACTTTAGAATTTTGAATTAATTTTAGCCTGTTACATTTTGTGTTTTGGTTGGCAAACACTAATTCGTTCCCCATGGAGACAAAACAAGTACACATAAGAGTTTTCTGAGTAGAATGCTACAGAAACTAGGTTAAAAATGATATTTGCGACTGTAAACATGACATTGAAGTCACATTCCAAAGAAAATAACTTTTCTTTTCTTCAAAACCAGTTTCAACATCATTTTCTGGGTGCTTTGCACATGAATTGCACACGAGTCTGTCCAGATAGGTCTGGTTCTAACCAGAAATATCTGGTTCTCTGTGGCTAAATGAATATCAGCTTTTCAACAGCCTTGTGTTTGTTAGTGTTTTCTGGATAGTATCTATGAACTTTAGAGTTTTGAATGAATTTTAGCATGTTACATTATGTTTTTTGGTTGGCAAACGCTAATTCGTTCCACATGGAGACACAACAAGTACACATAAGTGTTTTCTGAGTAGAATGCTACAGAAACTAGGTTAAAAATGCTATTTGCGACTGTAAACATGACATTGAAGTCACATTCCCAAGAAAATGACTTTGCTTTTCTTCAAAACCAGTTTCAACATCATTTTCTGGGTGCTTTGCACAAGAATTCCACATGAGTCTGTCCAGATATGTCTGGTTCTAACCAGAAATATCCGGTTCTGTGCGGCTAAATGAATATTAGCTTTTCAACAGCCTGTGTGTTTGTTAGTGTTTTCTGGATAGTATCTATGAACTTTAGAGTTTTGAATGAATTTTAGCATGTTGCATTTTGTTTTTCTGGTTGGCAAACGCTAATTAGTTCCACATGTAGACACAACAATTACACATAGGAATTTTCTGAGTAGAATGCTACAGAAACTAGGTTTAAAATGATATTTGCGACTGTAAACATGACATTGAATTTACATTCCCAAGAAAATGACTATGCTTTTCTTCAAAACCAGTTTCAACATCATTTTCTGGGTGCTTTGTACATGAACTGACACGAGTCTGTCCAGATAGGTCTGGTTCTAACCAGAAATATCCGGTTCTGAGTGGCTAAATGAATATCCGCTTTTCAACAGCCTGTGTGTTTGTTAGTGTTTTCTGGATAGTATCTATGAACTTTAGAGTTTTGAATGAATTTTAGCATGTTACATTGTGTTTTTTGGTTGGCAAATGATAATTAGTTCCACATGGAGACACAACAAGTACACATAAGTGTTTTCTGATTAGAATGCTACAGAAACTAGGTTAAAAATGCTATTTGCGACTGTAAACATGACATTGAAGTCACATTCCCAAGAAAATGACTTTGCTTTTCTTCAAAACCAGTTTCAACATCATTTTTTGGGTGCTTTGCACATGAATTCCACACGAGTCTGTCCAGATAGTTCTGTTTCTAACCAGAAATATCCGGTTCTGTGTGGCTAAATGAATATCAGCATTTCAACAGCCTGTGTGTTTGTTAGTGTTTTCTGAATAGTATCTATGAACTTTAGAGTTTTGAATGAATTTTAGCATGTAACATTTTGTTTTTTGGTTGGCAAACGTTAATTAGTTCCCCATGCAGAAACAACAAGTACACATAAGTGTTTTCTGAGTAGAATGCTACAGAAACTAGGTTAAAAATGCTATTTGCGACTGTAAACATGACATTGAATTCACATTCCCAAGAAAAATCTTTGGTTTTCTCCAAAACCAGTTTGACTCTGTTTTCTGGGATTTTGCACATGAATTCCACACGAGTCTATCCAGATAGGTCTGGTTCTAACCAGAAATATCCGGTTCTGTGTGGCTAAATGAATATCAGCTTTTCAACAGCCTGTGTGTTTATTAGTGTTTTCTGCATAGTATCTATGAACTTTAGAGTTTTGAATGAATTTTAGCATGTTACATTTTGTTTTTTGGTTGGCAAATGCTAATTCGTTCCACATGGAGACACAACAAGTACACATAAGAGTTTTCTGAGTAGAATGCTACAGAAACTAGGTTAAAAATGATATTTGCGACTGTAAACATGACATTGAATTCACATTCCCAAGAAAATCACTTTGCTTTTCTTCAAAACCAGTTTCAACATCATTTTCTGGGTGCTTTGCACATGAACTCCACACGAGTCTGTCCAGGTAGGTCTGGTTCTAACCAGAAATATCCGGTTCTGTGTGGCTAAATGAATATCAGCTTTTCAACAGCCTGTGTGTTTGTTAGTGTTTTCTGGATAGTATCTATGAACTTTAGAGTTTTGAATGAATTTTAGCATGTTACATTTTGTTTTTTGGTTGGCAAACGCTAATTAGTTCCCCATGGAGACACAACAAGTACACATAAGTGTTTTCTGAGTAGAATGCTACAGAAACTAGGTTAAAAATGATATTTGCGACTGTAAACATGACATTGAAGTCACATTCCCAAGAAAAAGTCTTTGGTTTTCTCCAAAACCAGTTTGACTCTGTTTCATGGGTCCGTTGCACATGAATTCCACACGAGTCTGTCCAGATAGGTCTGGTTCTAACTAGAAATATCCGGATCTGTGTGGCTAAATGAATATCAGCTTTTCAACAGCCTGTGTGTTTGTTAGTGTTTTCTGGATAGTATCTATGAACTTTAGAGTTTTGAATGAATTTTAGCATGTTACATTTTGTGTTTTGGTTGGCAAACACTAATTCGTTCCCCATGGAGACACAACAAGTACACATAAGAGTTTTCTGAGTAGAATGCTACAGAAACTAGGTTAAAAATGATATTTGCGACTGTAAACATGACATGAAGTCACATTCCAAAGAAAATAACTTTTCTTTTCTTCAAAACCAGTTTCAACATCATTTTCTGGGTGCTTTGCACACGAATTGCACACGAGTCTGTCCAGATAGGTCTGGTTCTAACCAGAAATATCTGGTTCTCTGTGGCTAAATGAATATCAGCTTTTCAACAGCCTTGTGTTTGTTAGTGTTTTCTGGATAGTATCTATGAACTTTAGAGTTTTGAATGAATTTTAGCATGTTACATTTTGTTTTTTGGTTGGCAAACGCTAATTCGTTCCACATGGAGACACAACAAGTACACATAAGTGTTTTCTGAGTAGAATGCTACAGAAACTAGGTTAAAAATGATAATTGCGACTGTAAACATGACATTGAAGTCACATTCCCAAGAAAATGACTTTGCTTTTCTTCAAAACCAGTTTGACTCTGTTTTCTGGGTCCTTTGCACATGAATTCCACATGAGTCTGTCCAGATAGGTCTGGTTCTAATCAGAAATATCCGGTTTTGTGCGGCTAAATGAATATCAGCTTTTGAACAGCCTGTGTGTTTGTTAGTGTTTTCTGGATAGTATCTATGAACTTTAGAGTTTTGAATGAATTTTAGCATGTTGCATTTTGTTTTTCTGTTTGGTAAACGCTAATTAGTTCCACATGTAGACACAACAATTACACATAGGAATTTTCTGAGTAGAATGCTACAGAAACTAGGTTTAAAATTATATTTGCGACTATAAACATGACATTGAATTCACATTCCCAAGAAAATGACTATGCTTTTCTTCAAAACCAGTTTCAACATCATTTTCTGGGTGCTTTGCACATGAACTCCACACGAGTCTGTCCAGATAGGTCTGGTTCTAACCAGAAATATCCGGTTCTGTGTGGCTAAATGAATATCCGCTTTTCAACAGCCTGTGTGTTTGCTAGTGTTTTCTGGATAGTATCTATGAACTTTAGAGTTTTGAATGAATTTTAGCACGTTACATTGTGTTTTTTGGTTGGCAAATTATAATTAGTTCCACATGGAGACACAAGTACACATAAGTGTTTTCTGAGTAGAATGCTACAGAAACTAGGTTAAAAATGATATTTGCGACTGTAAACATGACATTGAAGTCACATTCCCAGAAAATGACTTTGCTTTTCTTCAAAACCAGTTTCAACATCATTTTCTGGGTGCTTTGCACACGAATTCCACACGAGTCTGTCCAGATAGTTCTGTTTCTAACCAGAAATATCCGGTTCTGTGTGGCTAAATGAATATCAGCTTTTCAACAGCCTGTGTGTTTGTTAGTGTTTTCTGAATAGTATCTATGAACTTTAGAGTTTTGAATGAATTTTAGCATGTAACATTTTGTTTTTTGGTTGGCAAACGTTAATTAGTTCCCCATGGAGAAAAACAAGTACACATAAGTGTTTTCTGAGTAGAATGCTACAGAAACTAGGTTAAAAATGCTATTTGCGACTGTAAACATGACATTGAATTCACATTCCCAAGAAAAGTGTTTGGTTTTCTCCAAAACCAGTTTGACTCTGTTTTCTGGGATCTTGCACATGAATTCCACACGAGTCTATCCAGGTAGGTCTGGTTCTAACCAGAAATATCCGGATCTGTGTGGCTAAATGAATATCAGCTTTTCAACAGCCTGTGTGTTTGTAAGAGTTTTCTGCATAGTATCTATGAACTTTAGAGTTTTGAATGAATTTTAGCATGTTACATTTTGTTTTTTGGTTGGCAAACGCTAATTAGTTCCACATGGAGACACAACAAGTACACATAAGAGTTTTCTGAGTAGAATGCTACAGAAACTAGGTTAAAAATGCTATTTGCGACTGTAAACATGACATTGAATTCACATTCCCAAGAAAAAGTCTATGGTTTTCTCCAAAACCAGTTTGACTCTGTTTTCTGGGATTTTGCACATGAATTCCACACGAGTCTATCCAGATAGGTCTGGTTCTAACCAGAAATATCCGGATCTGTGTGGCTAAATGAATATCAGCTTTTCAACAGCCTGTGTGTTTGTTAGTGTTTTCTGCATAGTATCTATGAACTTTAGAGTTTTGAATGAATTTTAGCATGTTACATTTTGTTTTTTGGTTGGCAAACGCTAATTAGTTCCACATGGAGACACAACAAGTACACATAAGTGTTTTCTGAGTAGAATGCTACAGAAACTAGGTTAAAAATGCTATTTGCGACTGTAAACATGACATTGAATTCACATTCCCAAGAAAAAGTCTTTGGTTTTCTCCAAAACCAGTTTAAACATCATTTTCTGGGTGCTTTGCACACGAATTCCACACGAGTCTGTCCAGGTAGGTGTGGTTCTAACCAGAAATATCCGGATCTGTGTGGCTAAATGACTATCCGCTTTTCAACAGCCTGTGTGTTTGTTAGTGTTTTCTGGATAGTATCTATGAACTTTAGAGTTTTGAATGAATTTTAGCATGTTACATTGTGTTTTTTGGTTGGCAAACGCTAATTAGTTCCACATGGAGACACAACAAGTACACATAAGTGTTTTCTGAGTAGAATGCTACAGAAACTAGATTAAAAATGATATTTGCGACTGTAAACATGACATTGAAGTCACATTCCCAAGAAAATGACTTTGCTTTTCTTCAAAACCAGTTTCAACATCATTTTCTGGGTGCTTTGCACATGAACTCCACACGAGTCTGTCCAGATAGGTCTGGTTCTAACCAGAAATATCCGGTTCTGTGTGGCTAAATGAATATTAGCTTTTCAACAACCTGTGTGTTTGTTAGTGTTTTCTGCATAGTATCTATGAACTTTAGAGTTTTGAATGAATTTTAGCATGTTACATTTTGTTTTTTGGTTGGCAAACGCTAATTAGTTCCACATGGAGACACAACAAGTACACATAAGTGTTTTCTGAGTAGAATGCTACAGAAACTAGGTTAAAAATGCTATTTGCGACTGTAAACATGACATTGAAGTCACATTCCCAAGAAAATGACTTTGCTTTACTTCAAAACCAGTTTCAACATCATTTTTTGGGTGCTTTGCACATGAATTCCACACGAGTCTGTCCAGATAGGTCTGGTTCTAACCAGAAATATCCGGTTCTGTTGGCTAAATGAATATCAGTATTTCAACAGCCTGTGTGTTTGTTAGTGTTTTCTGAATAGTATCTATGAACTTTAGAGTTTTGAATGAATTTTAGCATGTTACATTGTGTTTTTTGGTTGGCAAACGTTAATTAGTTCCCCATGGAGAAACAACAAGTACACATAAGTGTTTTCTGAGTAGAATGCTACAGAAACTAGGTTAAAAATGCTATTTGCGACTGTAAACATGACATTGAATTCACATTCCCAAGAAAAGTCTTTGGTTTTCTCCAAAACCAGTTTGACTCTGTTTTCTGGGATCTTTGCACATGAATTCCACACGAGTCTATCCAGATAGGTCTGGTTCTAACCAGAAATATCCGGATCTGTGTGGCTAAATGAATATCAGCTTTTCAACAGCCTGTGTGTTTGTTAGTGTTTTCTGCATAGTATCTATGAACTTTAGAGTTTTGAATGAATTTTAGCATGTTACATTTTGTTTTTTGGTTGGGAAATGCTAATTAGTTCCACATGGAGACACAACAAGTACACATAAGAGTTTTCTGAGTAGAATGCTACAGAAACTAGGTTAAAAATGCTATTTGCGACTGTAAACATGACATTGAATTCACATTCCCAAGAAAAAGTCTTTGGTTTTCTCCAAAACCAGTTTAAACATCATTTTCTGGGTGCTTTGCACACGAATTCCACACGAGTCTGTCCAGATAGGTCTGGTTCTAACCAGAAATATCCGGATCTGTGTGGCTAAATGACTGTCCGCTTTTCAACAGCCTTGTGTTTGTTAGTTTTTTCTGGATAGTATCTATGAACTTTAGAGTTTTGAATGAATTTTAGCATGTTACATTGTGTTTTTTGGTTGGCAAACGCTAATTAGTTCCACATGGAGACACAACAAGTACACATAAGTGTTTTCTGAGTAGAATGCTACAGAAACTAGGTTAAAAATGATATTTGCGACTGTAAACATGACATTGAAGTCACATTCCCAAGAAAATGACTTTGCTTTTCTTCAAAACCAGTTTCAACATCATTTTCTGGGTGCTTTGCACATGAACTCCACACGAGTCTGTCCAGATAGGTCTGGTTCTAACCAGAAATATCCGGTTCTGTGTGGCTAAATGAATATTAGCTTTTCAACAGCCTGTGTGTTTGTTAGTGTTTTCTGCATAGTATCTATGAACTTTAGAGTTTTGAATGAATTTTAGCATGTTACATTTTGTTTTTTGGTTGGCAAACGCTAATTAGTTCCACATGGAGACACAACAAGTACACATAAGTGTTTTCTGAGTAGAATGCTACAGAAACTAGGTTAAAAATCATATTTGTGACTGTAAACATGACATTGAATTCACATTCCCAAGAAAATGACTATGCTTTTCTTCAAAACAAGTTTCAACATCATTTTCTGGTTCTTTGCACACAAATTCCACACGAGTCTGTCCAGATAGGTCTGGTTCTAACCAGAAATATCCAGTTCTGTGTGGCTAAATGAATATCAGCTTTTCAACAGCCTGTGTGTTTGTTAGTGTTTTCTGGATAGTATCTATGAACTTTAGAGTTTTGAATGAATTTTAGCATGTTACATTTTGTTTTTTGGTTGGCAAATGCTAATTAGTTCCACATGGAGACACAACAAGTACACATCAAGGTTTTCTGAGAAGAATGCTACCGAAACTTGGTTAAAAATGCTATTTGCAACTGTAAACATGACATTGAATTCACATTCCCAAGAAAAAGTCTTTGGTTTTCTCCAAAACCAGTTTGACTCTGTTTTCTGGGTCCTTTGCACTTGAATTCCACACGAGTCTGTCCAGGTAGGTCTGGTTATAACCAGAAATATCCGGTTCTGTGTGGCTAAGTGAATATCCGCTTTTCAACAGCCTGTGTGTTTGTTAGTGTTTTCTGGATAGTATCTATGAACTTTAGAGTTTTGAATGAATTTTAGCATGTTACATTTTGTTTTTCTGATTGGCAAACGCTAATTAGTTCCCCATGGAGACACAACAAGTACACATAAGTGTTTTCTGAGTAGAATGCTACAGAAACTAGGTTAAAAATGATATTTGCAACTATAAACATGACATTGAATTCACATTCCCAAGAAAAAGTCTTTGGTTTTCTCCAAAACCAGCTTGACTCTGTTTTCTGCGTCCGTTGCACATGAATTCCACACGAGTCTGTCCAGATAGGTCTGGTTCTAACTAGAAATATCCGGATCTGTGTGGCTAAATGAATATCAGCTTTTCAACAGCCTGTGTGTTTGTTAGTGTTTTCTGGATAGTATCTATGAACTTTAGAGTTTTGAATGAATTTTAGCATGTTACATTTTGTGTTTTGGTTGGCAAACACTAATTCGTTCCCCATGGAGACAAAACAAGTACACATAAGAGTTTTCTGAGTAGAATGCTACAGAAACTAGGTTAAAAATGATATTTGCGACTGTAAACATGACATTGAACACACATTCCAAAGAAAATAACATTTCTTTTCTTCAAAACCAGTTTCAACATCATTTTCTGGGTGCTTTGCACACGAATTCCACACGAGTCTGTCCAGATAGGTCTGGTTCTAACCAGAAATATCCGGTTCTCTGTGGCTAAATGACTATCAGCTTTTCAACAGCCTTGTGTTTGTTAGTGTTTTCTGGATAGTATCTATGAACTTTAGAGTTTTGAATGAATTTTAGCATGTTACATTATGTTTTTTGGTTGGCAAACGCTAATTCGTTCCACATGGAGACACAACAAGTACACATAAGTGTTTTCTGAGTAGAATGCTACAGAAACTAGGTTAAAAATGCTATTTGCGACTGTAAACATGACATTGAAGTCACATTCCCAAGAAAATGACTTTGCTTTTCTTCAAAACCAGTTTGACTCTGTTTTCTGGGTCCTTTGCACATGAATTCCACATGAGTCTGTCCAGATAGGTCTGGTTCTAACCAGAAATATCCGGTTCTGTGTGGCTAAATGAATATCAGCTTTTCAACAGCCTGTGTGTTTGTTAGTGTTTTCTGGATAGTATCTATGAACTTTAGAGTTTTGAATGAATTTTAGCATGTTGCATTTTGTTTTTCTGGTTGGAAAACGCTAATTAGTTCCACATGTAGACAAAACAATTACACATAGGAATTTTCTGAGTAGAATGCAACAGAAACTAGGTTAAAAATGCTATTTGCGACTGTAAACATGACATTGAATTCACATTCCCAAGAAAATGACTATGCTTTTCTTCAAAACCAGTTTCAACATCATTTTCTGGGTGCTTTGCACATGAACTGACACGAGTCTGTCCAGATAGGTCTGGTTCTAACCAGAAATATCCGGTTCTGAGTGGCTAAATGAATATCCGCTTTTCAACAGCCTGTGTGTTTGTTAGTGTTTTCTGGATAGTATCTATGAACTTTAGAGTTTTGAATGAATTTTAGCATGTTACATTGTGTTTTTTGGTTGGCAAATGGTAATTAGTTCCACATGGAGACACAACAAGTACACATAAGTGTTTTCTGAGTAGAATGCTACAGAAACTAGGTTAAAAATGCTATTTGCGACTGTAAACATGACATTGAATTCACATTCCCAAGAAAAAGTCTTTGGTTTTCTCCAAAACCAGTTTCAACATCATTTTCTGGGTGCTTTGCACACGAATTCCACACGAGTCTGTCCAGATAGGTCTGGTTCTAACCAGAAATATCCGGATCTGTGTGGCTAAATGACTATCCGCTTTTCAACAGCCTTGTGTTTGTTAGTGTTTTCTGGATAGTATCTATGAACTGTAGAGTTTTGAATGAATTTTAGCATGTTACATTGTGTTTTTTGGTTGAAAAACGCTAATTAGTTCCACCTGGAGACACAATAAGTACACATAAGTGTTTTCTGAGTAGAATGCTACAGAAACTAGGTTAAAAATGATATTTGTGACTGTAAACATGACATTGAATTCACATTCCCAAGAATATGACTATGCTTTTCTTCAAAACCAGTTTCAACATCATTTTCTGGGTGCTTTGCACACAAATTCCACACGAGTCTGTCCAGATAGGTCTGGTTCTAACCAGAAATATCTGTGTGGCTAAATGAATATTAGCTTTTGAACAGCCTGTGTGTTTGTTAGTGTTTTCTGGATAGTATCTATGAACTTTAGAGTTTTGAATGAATTTTAGCATGTTACATTTTGTGTTTTGGTTGGCAAACACTAATTCGTTCCCAATGGAGACACAACAAGTACACATAAGTGTTTTCTGAGTAGAATGCTACAGAAACTAGGTTAAAAATGATATTTGCGACTGTAAACATGACATTGAAGTCACATTCCAAAGAAAAGAACTTTGCTTTTCTTCAAAACCAGTTTCAACATCATTTTCTGGGTGCTTTGCACATGAATTCCACACGAGTCTGTCCAGATAGGTCTGGTTCTAACCAGAAATATCCAGTTCTGTGTGGCTAAATGAATATCCGCTTTTCAACAGCCTTGTGTTTGTTAGTTTTTTCTGGATAGTATCTATGAACTTTAGAGTTTTGAATGAATTTTAGCATGTTACATTTTGTTTTTTGGTTGGCAAATGCTAATTAGTTCCACATGGAGACACAACAAGTACACATCAAGGTTTTCTGAGAAGAATGCTACCGAAACTTGGTTAAAAATGCTATTTGCAACTGTAAACATGACATTGAATTCACATTCCCAAGAAAAAGTCTTTGGTTTTCTCCAAAACCAGTTTGACTCTGTTTTACGTGTCCTTTGCACTTGAATTCCACACGAGTCTGTCCGGGTAGGTCTGGTTATAACCAGAAATATCCGGTTCTGTGAGGCTAAATGAATATCCGCTTTTCAACATCCTGTGTGTTTGTTAGTGTTTTCTGGATAGTATCTATGAACTTTAGAGTTTTGAATGAATTTTAGCATGTTACATTTTGTTTTTCTGGTTGGCAAACGCTAATTAGTTCCCCATGGAGACACAACAAGTACACATAAGTGTTTTCTGAGTAGAATGCTACAGAAACTAGGTTAAAAATGATATTTGCGACTGTAAACATGACATTGAACACACATTCCCAAGAAAAAGTCTTTGGTTTTCTCCAAAACCAGTTTGACTCTGTTTTCTGGGTCCTTTGCACATGAATTCCACACGAGTCTCTCCAGATAGGTCTGGTTCTAACTAGAAATATCCGGATCTGTGTGGCTAAATGAATATCAGCTTTTCAACAGCCTGTGTGTTTGTTAGTGTTTTCTGGATAGTATCTATGAACTTTAGAGTTTTGAATGAATTTTAGCATGTTACATTTTGTGTTTTGGTTGGCAAACACTAATTCGTTCCCAATGGAGACACAACAAGTACACATAAGTGTTTTCTGAGTAGAATGCTACAGAAACTAGGTTAAAAATGATATTTGCGACTGTAAACATGACATTGAAGTCACATTCCAAAGAAAAGAACTTTGCTTTTCTTCAAAACCAGTTTCAACATCATTTTCTGGGTGCTTTGCACACGAATTCCACACGAGTCTGTCCAGATAGGTCTGGTTCTAACCAGAAATATCCGGTTCTGTGTGGCTAAATGAATATCAGCTTTTGAACAGCCTGTGTGTTTGTTAGTGTTTTCTGGATAGTATCTATGAACTTTAGAGTTTTGAATGAATTTTAGCATGTTATATTTTGTTTTTTGGTTGGCAAACGCTAATTAGTTCCTCATGGAGAAACAATAAGTACACATAAGTGTTTTCTGAGTAGAATGCTACAGAAACTAGGTTAAAAATGCTATTTGCGACTGTAAACATTACATTGAATACACATTCCCAAGAAAAAGTCTTTGGTTTTCTCCAAAACCAGTTTCAACATCATTTTCTGGGTGCTTTGCACACGAATTCCACACGAGTCTGTCCAGATAGGTCTGGTTCTAACCAGAAATATCCGGTTCTGTGCGGCTAAATGAATATCAGGTTTTCAACAGCCTGTGTGTTTGTTAGTGTTTTCTGAATAGTATCTATGAACTTTAGAGTTTTGAATGAATTTTAGCATGTAACATTTTGTTTTTTGGTTGGCAAACGTTAATTAGTTCCCCATGGAGAAACAACAAGTACACATAAGTGTTTTCTGAGTAGAATGCTACAGAAACTAGGTTAAAAATGCTATTTGTGACTGTAAACATGACATTGAATTCACATTCCCAAGAAAAGTCTTTGTTTTTCTCCAAAACCAGTTTGAATCTGTTTTCTGGGATCTTTGCATATGAATTCCACACGAGTCTATCCAGATAGGTCTGGTTCTAACCAGAAAT
Organism: Sylvilagus floridanus; assembly: GCA_949820135.1. Taxonomy (NCBI): domain Eukaryota; kingdom Metazoa; phylum Chordata; class Mammalia; order Lagomorpha; family Leporidae; genus Sylvilagus; species Sylvilagus floridanus. The sequence goes on from OX463233.1 coordinate 84,239,020, forward strand.
ATCCGGTTCTGTGTGGCTAAATGAATATCAGCTTTTCAACAGCCTGTGTGTTTGTTAGTGTTTTCTGGATAGAATCTATGAACTTTAGAGTTTTGAATGAATTTTAGCATGTTACATTGTGTTTTTTGGTTGGCAAACGCTAACTAGTTCCACATGGAGACACAACAAGTACACATAAGTGTTTTCTGAGTAGAATGCTACAGAAACTAGGTTAAAAATGATATTTGCGACTGTAAACATGACATTGAATTCACATTCCCAAGAAAATAATTTGCTTTTCTTCAAAACCAGTTTCAACATCATTTTCTGGGTGCTTTGCACATGAATTCCACACGAGTCTGTCCAGATAGGTCTGGTTCTAACCAGAAATATCCGGATCTGTGTGGCTAAATGAATATCAGCTTTTGAACATCCTGTGTGTTTGTTAGTGTTTCTGGATAGTATCTATGAACTTTAGAGTTTTGAATGAATTTTAGCATGTTACATTGTGTTTTTTGGTTGGCAAACGCTAATTAGTTTCCCATGCAGACACAACAAGTACACATAAGAGTTTTCTGAGTAGAATGCTACAGAAACTAGGTTAAAAATGCTATTTGCGACTGTAAACATGACATTGAATTCACATTCCCAAGAAAAAGTCTTTGGTTTTCTCCAAAACCAGTTTGACTCTGTTTTACGTGTCCTTTGCACATGAATTCCACACGAGTCTGTCCAGGTAGGTCTGGTTCTAACCAGAAATATCCGGTTCTGTGCGGCTAAGTGAATATCCGCTTTTCAACAGCCTGTGTGTTTGTTAGTGTTTTCTGGATAGTATCTATGAACTTTAGAGTTTTGAATGAATTTTAGCATGTTACATTGTGTTTTTTGGTTGGCAAATGCTAATTAGTTGCATATGGAGACACAACAAGTACACATAGTGTTTTCTGAGTAGAATGCTACAGAAACTAGGTTAAAAATGATATTTGCGACTGTAAACATGACATTGAATTCACATTCCCAAGAAAAAGTCTTTGGTTTTTTCCAAAACCAGTTTCAACATCATTTTCTGGGTGCTTTGCACACAAATTCCACACGAGGCTGTCCAGATAGGTCTGGTTCTAACCAGAAATATCCAGTTCTGTGTGGCTAAATGAATATCAGCTTTTCAACAGCCTGTGTTTGTTAGTGTTTTCTGGATAGTATCTATGAACTTTAGAGTTTTGAATGAATTTTAGCATGTTACATTTTGTTTTTTGGTTGGCAAATGGTAATTAGTTCCACATGGAGACACAACAAGTACACATCAAGGTTTTCTGAGAAGAATGCTACCGAAACTTGGTTAAAAATGCTATTTGCAACTGTAAACATGACATTGAATTCACATTCCCAAGAAAAAGTCTTTGGTTTTCTCCAAAACCAGTTTGACTCTGTTTTTTGGGTCCTTTGCACTTGAATTCCACACGAGTCTGTCCGGGTAGGTCTGGTTATAACCAGAAATATCCGGTTCTGTGAGGCTAAATGAATATCCGCTTTTCAACATCCTGTGTGTTTGTTAGTGTTTTCTGGATAGTATCTATGAACTTTAGAGTTTTGAATGAATTTTAGCATGTTACATTTTGTTTTTCTGGTTGGCAAACGCTAATTAGTTCCCCATGGAGACACAACAAGTACACATAAGTGTTTTCTGAGTAGAATGCTACAGAAACTAGGTTAAAAATGATATTGCGACTGTAAACATGACATTGAAGTCACATTCCCAAGAAAAAGTCTTTGGTTTTCTCCAAAACCAGTTTGACTCTGTTTTCTGGGTCCGTTGCACATGAATTCCAAACGAGTCTGTCCAGATAGGTCTGGTTCTAACTAGAAATATCCGGATCTGTGTGGCTAAATGAATATCCGCTTTTCAATAGCCTGTGTGTTTGTTAGTGTTTTCTGGATAGTATATATGAACTTTAGAGTTTTGAATGAATTTTAGCATGTTACATTTTGTGTTTTGGTTGGCAAACAGTAATTCGTTCCCCATGGAGACACAACAAGTACACATAAGTGTTTTCTGATTAGAATGCTACAGAAGCTAGGTTAAAAATGATATTTGCGACTGTAAACATGACATTGAAGTCACATTCCAAAGAAAATAACTTTGCTTTTCTTCAAAACCAGTTTCAACATCATTTTCTGGGTGCTTTGCACACGAATTCCACACGAGTCTGTCCAGATAGGTCTGGTTCTCACCAGAAATATCTGGTTCTCTGTGGCTAAATGATATCAGCTTTTCAACAGCCTTGTGTTTGTTAGTGTTTTCTGGATAGTATCTATGAACTTTAGAGTTTTGAATGAATTTTAGCATGTTACATTACGTTTTTTGGTTGGCAAACGCTAATTCGTTCCACATGGAGACACAACAAGTACACATAAGTGTTTTCTGAGTAGAATGCTACAGAAACTAGGTTAAAAATGATATTTGCGACTGTAAACATGACATTGAAGTCACATTCCCAAGAAAATGACTTTGCTTTTCTTCAAAACCAGTTTGACTCTGTTTTCTGGGTCCTTTGCACATGAATTCCACATGAGTCTGTCCAGATAGGTCTGGTTCTAACCAGAAATATCCGGTTCTGTGCGGCTAAATGAATATCAGCTTTTCAACATCCTGTGTGTTTGTTAGTGTTTTCTGGAGAGTATCTATGAACTTTAGAGTTTTGAATGAATTTTAGCATGTTGCATTTTGTTTTTCTGGTTGGCAAATCTAATTACTTCCACATGTAGACACAACAATTACACATAGGAATTTTCTGAGTAGAATGCTACAGAAACTAGGTTTAAAATTGTATTTGTGACTGTAAACATGACATTGAATTCACATTTCCAAAAAAAAGTGTTTGTTTTTCTCCAAAACCAGTTTCAACATCATTTTCTGGGTGCTTTGCACATGAACTCCACACGAGTCTGTCCAGGTAGGTCTGGTTCTAACCAGAAATATCCGGTTCTGTGTGGCTAAATGAATATCCGCTTTTCAACAGCCTGTGTGTTTGTTAGTGTTTTCTGGATAGTATCTATGAACTTTAGAGTTTTGAATGAATTTTAGCATGTTACATTGTGTTTTTTGGTTGGCAAATGCTAATTAGTTCCACATGGAGACACAACAAGTACACATAAGTGTTTTCTGAGTAGAATGCTACAGAAACTAGGTTAAAAATGCTATTTGCGACTGTAAACATGACATTGAAGTCACATTCCCACGAAAATGACTTTGCTTTTCTTCAAAACCAGTTTCAACATCATTTTCTGGGTGGTTTGCACACGAATTCCACATGAGTCTGTCCAGATAGTTCTGTTTCTAACCAGAAATATCCGGTTCTGTGTGGCTAAATGAATATCAGCTTTTCAACAGCCTGTGTGTTTTTTAGTGTTTTCTGAATAGTATCTATGAACTTTAGAGTTTTGAATGAATTTTAGCATGTAACATTTTGTTTTTTGGTTGGCAAACCTTAATTAGTTCCCCATGGAGAAAAACAAGTACACATAAGTGTTTTCTGAGTAGAATGCTACAGAAACTAGGTTAAAAATGCTATTTGCGACTGTAAACATGACATTGAATTCACATTCCCAAGAAAAGTCTTTGGTTTTCTCCAAAACCAGTTTGACTCTGTTTTCTGGGATCTTTGCATATGAATTCCACACGAGTCTATCCAGATAGGTCTGGTTCTAACCAGAAATATCCGGTTCTGTGTGGCTAAATGAATATCCGCTTTTCAACAGCCTGTGTGTTTGTTAGTGTTTTCTGGATAGTATCTATGAACTTTAGAGTTTTGAATGAATTTTAGCATGTTACATTTTGTTTTTTGGTTGGCAAATGCTAATTAGTTCCACATGGAGACACAACAAGTACACATAAGAGTTTTCTGAGTAGAATGCAACAGAAACTAGGTTAAAAATGATATTTGCGACTGTAAACATGGCATTGAATTCACATTCCCAAGAAAATGACTTTGCTTTTCTTCAAAACCAGTTTCAACATCATTGTCTGGGTGCATTGCACATGGATTAGACACGAATCAGTCCAGATAGGTCTGGGTGTAACCAGAAATATCCGGTTCTGTGTGGCTAAATGACTATCTGCTTTTCAACAGCCTGTGTGTTTGTTAGATTTTTCTGCATAGTATCTTATAACTTTAGAGTTTTGAATGAATTTTAGCATGTTACATTGTGTTTTTTGGTTGGCAAACGCTAATTAGTTCCACATGGAGACACAACAAGTACACATAAGTGTTTTCTGAGTAGAATGCCACAGAAACTAGGTTAAAAATGATATTTGTGACTGTAAACATGACATTGAACACACATTCCCAAGAAAAAGTCTTTGGTTTTCTCCAAAACCAGATTGACTCTGTTTTCTGCGTCCTTTGCACATGAATTCCACACGAGTCTGTCCAGGTAGGTCTGGTTCTAACCAGAAATATCCGGATCTGTGTGGCTAAATGAATATCAGCTTTGAAACAGCCTGTGTGTTTGTTAGTGTTTTCTGGATAGTATCTATGAACTTTAGAGTTTTGAATGAATTTTAGCATGTTACATTGTGTTTTTTGGTTGGCAAACGCTAATTAGTTCCCCATGGAGACACAACAAGTACACATAAGTGTTTTCTGAGTAGAATGCTACAGAAACTAGGTTAAAAATGATATTTGCGACTGTAAACATGACATTGAAGTCACATTCCCAAGAAAAAGTCTTTGGTTTTCTCCAAAACCAGTTTGACTCTGTTTTACGTGTCCTTTGCACATGAATTCCACACGAGTCTGTCCAGGTAGGTCTGGTTCTAACCAGAAATATCCGGTTCTGTGTGGCTAAGTGAATATCCGCTTTTCAACAGCCTGTGTGTTTGTTAGTGTTTTCTGGGTAGTATCTATGAACTTTAGAGTTTTGAATGAATTTTAGCATGTTACATTGTGTTTTTTGGTTGGCAAATGCTAATTAGTTGCATATGGAGACACAACAAGTACACATAAGAGTTTTCTGAGTAGAATGCTACAGAAACTAGGTTAAAAATGATATTTGCGACTGTAAACATGACATTGAATTCACATTCCCAAGAAAAAGTCTTCGGTTTTTTCCAAAACCAGGTTCAACATCATTTTCTGGGTGCTTTGCACACAAATTCTACACGAGTCTGTCCAGATAGGTCTGGTTCTAACCAGAAATATCCAGTTCTGTGTGGCTAAATGAATATCAGCTTTTCAACAGCCTGTGTGTTTGTTAGTGTTTTCTGGATAGTATCTATGAACTTTAGAGTTTTGAATGAATTTTAGCATGTTACATTTTGTTTTTTGGTTGGCAAATGCTAATTAGTTCCACATGGAGACACAACAAGTACACATCAAGGTTTTCTGAGAAGAATGCTACCGAAACTTCGTTAAAAATGCTATTTGCAACTGTAAACATGACATTGAATTCACATTCCCAAGAAAAAGTCTTTGGTTTTCTCCAAAACCAGTTTGACTCTGTTTTCTGGGTCCTTTGCACTTGAATTCCACACGAGTCTGTCCGGGTAGGTCTGGTTATAACCAGAAATATCCGGTTCTGTGCGGCTAAATGAATATCCGCTTTTCAACATCCTGTGTGTTTGTTAGTGTTTTCTGGATAGTATCTATGAACTTTAGAGTTTTGAATGAATTTTAGCATGTTACATTTTGTTTTTCTGGTTGGCAAACGCTAATTAGTTCCCCATGGAGACACAACAAGTACACATAATTGTTTTCTGAGTAGAATGCTACAGAAACTAGGTTAAAAATGATATTTGCGACTGTAAACATGACATTGAATTCACATTCCCAAGAAAAAGTCTTTGGTTTTCTCCAAAACCAGTTTGACTCTGTTTTCTGGGTCCGTTGCACATGAATTCCACACGAGTCTGTCCAGATAGGTCTGGTTCTAACTAGAAATATCCGGATCTGTGTGGCTAAATGAATATCAGCTTTTCAACAGCCTGTGTGTTTGTTAGTGTTTTCTGGATAGTATCTATGAACTTTAGAGTTTTGAATGAATTTTAGCATGTTACATTTTGTGTTTTGGTTGGCAAACACTAATTCGTTCCCCATGGAGACACAACAAGTACACATAAGAGTTTTCTGAGTAGAATGCTACAGAAACTAGGTTAAAAATGCTATTTGCGACTGTAAACATGACATTGAAGTCACATTCCAAAGAAAATAACTTTGCTTTTCTTCAAAACCAGTTTCAACATCATTTTCTGGGTGCTTTGCACACGAATTCCACACGAGTCTGTCCAGATAGGTCTGGTTCTAACCAGAAATATCTGGTTCTCTGTGGCTAAATGACTATCAGCTTTTCAACAGCCTTGTGTTTGTTAGTGTTTTCTGGATAGTATCTATGAACTTTAGAGTTTTGAATGAATTTTAGCATGTTACATTACGTTTTTTGGTTGGCAAACGCTAATTCGTTCCACATGGATACACAACAAGTACACATAAGTGTTTTCTGAGTAGAATGCTACAGAAACTAGGTTAAAAATGATATTTGCGACTGTAAACATGACATTGAAGTCACATTCCCAAGAAAATGACTTTGCTTTTCTTCAAAACCAGTTTGACTCTGTTTTCTGGGTCCTTTGCACATGAATTCCACATGAGTCTGTCCAGGTAGGTCTGGTTCTAACCAGAAATATCCGGTTCTGTGCGGCTAAATGAATATCCGCTTTTCAACAGCCTGTGTGTTTGTTAGTGTTTTCTGGAGAGTATCTATGAACTTTAGAGTTTTGAATGAATTTTAGCATGTTGCATTTTGTTTTTCTGGTTGGCAAACGCTAATTAGTTCCACATGTAGACACAACAATTACACATAGGAATTTTCTGAGTAGAATGCTACAGAAACTAGGTTAAAAATGCTATTTGCGACTGTAAACATGACATTGAATTCACATTCCCAAGAAAAAGTGTTTGGTTTTCTCCAAAACCAGTTTCAACATCATTTTCTGGGTGCTTTGCACATGAACTCCACACGAGTCTGTCCAGATAGGTCTGGTTCTAACCAGAAATATCCGGTTCTGTGTGGCTAAATGAATATCCGCTTTTCAACAGCCTGTGTGTTTGTTAGTGTTTTCTGGATAGTATCTATGAACTTTAGAGTTTTGAATGAATTTTAGCATGTTACATTGTGTTTTTTGGTTGGCAAATGCTAATTAGTTGCATATGGAGACACAACAAGTACACATAAGAGTTTTCTGAGTAGAATGCTACAGAAACTAGGTTAAAAATGATATTTGCGACTGTAAACATGACATTGAATTCACATTCCCAAGAAAAAGTCTTTGGTTTTTTCCAAAACCAGGTTCAACATCATTTTCTGGGTGCTTTGCACACAAATTCCACACGAGTCTGTCCAGATAGGTCTGGTTCTAACCAGAAATATCCAGTTCTGTGTGGCTAAATGAATATCAGCTTATCAACAGCCTGTGTGTTTGTTAGTGTTTTCTGGATAGTATCTATGAACTTTAGAGTTTTGAATGAATTTTAGCATGTTACATTTTGTTTTTTGGTTGGCAAATGCTAATTAGTTCCACATGGAGACACAACAAGTACACATCAAGGTTTTCTGAGAAGAATGCTACCGAAACTTGGTTAAAAATGCTATTTGCAACTGTAAACATGACATTGAAGTCACATTCCCAAGAAAAAGTCTTTGGTTTTCTCCAAAACCAGTTTGACTCTGTTTTCTGGGTCCTTTGCACTTGAATTCCACACGAGTCTGTCCGGGTAGGTCTGGTTATAACCAGAAATATCAGGTTCTGTGCGGCTAAATGAATATCCGCTTTTCAACATCCTGTGTGTTTGTTAGTGTTTTCTGGATAGTATCTATGAACTTTAGAGTTTTGAATGAATTTTAGCATGTTACATTGTGTTTTTTGGTTGGCAAATGCTAATTAGTTGCATATGGAGACACAACAAGTACACATAAGAGTTTTCTGAGTAGAATGCTACAGAAACTAGGTTAAAAATGATATTTGCGACTGTAAACATGACATTGAATTCACATTCCCAAGAAAAAGTCTTTGGTTTTCTCCAAAACGAGTTTGACTCTCTTTTCTGCGTCCTTTGCACATGAATTCCACACGAGTCTGTCCAGGTAGGTCTGGTTCTAACCAGAAATATCCGGTTCTGTGTGGCTAAATGAATATCCGCTTTTCAACAGCCTGTGTGTTTGTTAGTGTTTTCTGGATAGTATCAATGAACTTTAGAGTTTTGAATGAATTTTAGCATGTTACATTGTGTTTTTTGGTTGGCAAACGCTAATTAGTTCCACATGGAGACACAACAAGTACACATAAGTGTTTTCTGAGTAGAATGCAACAGAAACTAGGTTAAAAATGATATTTGCGACTGTAAACGTGACATTGAATTCACATGCCCAAGAAAAAGTCTTTGGTTTTCTCCAAAACCAGTTTGACTCTGTTTTACGTGTCCTTTGCACATGAATTCCACACGAGTCTGTCCAGGTAGGTCTGGTTCTAACCAGAAATATCCGGTTCTGTGTGGCTAAATGAATATCAGCTTTTCAACAGCCTGTGTGTTTGTTAGTGTTTTCTGGATAGTATCTATGAACTTTAGAGTTTTGAATGAATTTTAGCAGGTTACATTGTGTTTTTTGGTTGGCAAACGCTAATTAGTTCCCCATGGAGACACAACAAGTACACATAAGTGTTTTCTGAGTAGAATGCTACAGAAACTAGGTTAAAAATGATATTTGCGACTGTAAACATGACATTGAATTCACATTCCCAAGAAAAAGTCTTTGGTTTTTTCCAAAACCAGTTTCAACATCATTTTCTGGGTGCTTTGCACACGAATTCCACACGAGTCTGTCCAGGTAGGTCTGGTTCTAACCAGAAATATCCGGATCTGTGTGACTAAATGAATATCAGCTTTTCAACAGCCTGTGTGTTTGTTAGTGTTTTCTGGATAGTATCTATGAACTTTAGAGTTTTGAATGAATTTTAGCATGTTACATTGTGTTTTTTGGTTGGCAAACGCTAATTAGTTCCCCATGGAGACACAACAAGTACACATAAGTGTTTTCTGAGTAGAATGCTACAGAAACTAGGTTAAAAATGCTATTTGCGACTGTAAACATGACATTCAATTCACATTCCCAAGAAAAAGTGTTTGGTTTTCTCCTAAACCAGTTTGAGTCTGCTTTTATTGGTCCTTTGCACAAGAATTCCACACGAGTCTGTCCAGATAGGTCTGGTTCTAACCAGAAATATCCGGATCTGTGTGGCTAAATGAATATCAGCTTTGAAACAGCCTGTGTGTTTGTTAGTGTTTTCTGGATAGTATCTATGAACTTTAGAGTTTTGAATGAATTTTAGCATGTTACATTGTGTTTTTTGGTTGGCAAACGCTAATTAGTTCCCCATGGAGACACAACAAGTACACATAAGTGTTTTCTGAGTAGAATGCTACAGAAACTAGGTTAAAAATGATATTTGCAACTGTAAACATGACATTGAATTCACATTCCCAAGAAAAAGTCTTTGGTTTTCTCCAAAACCAGTTTGACTCTGTTTTACGTGTCCTTTGCACATGAATTCCACACGAGTCTGTCCAGGTAGGTCTCATTCTAACCAGAAATATCCGGTTCTGTGTGGCTAAATGAATATCAGCTTTTAAACAGCCTGTGTGTTTGTTAGTGTTTTCTGGATAGTATCTATGAACTTTAGAGTTTTGAATGAATATTAGCATGTTACATTGTGTTTTTTGGTTGGCAAACGCTAATTAGTTCCCCATGTAGACACAACAATTACACATAGGAATTTTCTGAGTAGAATGCTACAGAAACTAGGTTTAAAATTATATTTGCGACTGTAAACGTGACATTGAATTCACATTCCCAAGAAAATGACTATGCTTTTCTTCAAAACCAGTTTCAACATCATTTTCTGGGTGCTTTGCACATGAACTGACACGAGTCTGTCCAGATATGTCTGGTTCTAACCAGAAATATCCGGTTCTGTGTGGCTAAATGAATATCCGCTTTTCAACAGCCTGTGTGTTTGTTAGTGTTTTCTGGATAGTATCTATGAACTTTAGACTTTTGAATGAATTTTAGCATGTTACATTTTGTTTTTTTGTTGGCAAATGCTAATTAGTTCCACATGGAGAAACAACAAGTACACATAAGTGTTTTCTGAGTAGAATGCAACAGAAACTAGGTTAAAAATGATATTTGCGACTGAAAACATGACATTGAAGTCACATTTCCAAGAAAATGACTTTGCTTTTCTTCAAAACAGTTTCAACTTCATTATATGGGTGCTTTGCACATGAATTCCACACGAGTCTGTCCAGGTAGGTCTGGTTCTAACCAGAAATATCCGGATCTGTGTGGCTAAATGAATATCAGCTTTGAAACAGCCTGTGTGTTTGTTAGTGTTTTCTGGATAGTATCTATGAACTTTAGAGTTTTGAATGAATTTTAGCATGTTACATTTTGTTTTTTGGTTGGCAAACGCTAATTAGTTCCCCATGGAGACACAACAAGTACACATAAGTGTTTTCTGAGTAGAATGCTACAGACTAGGTTAAAAATGATATTTGCGACTGTAAACATGACATTGAATTCACATTCCCAAGAAAAAGTCTTTGGTTTTCTCCAAACCAGTTTGACTCTGTTTTACGTGTCCTTTGCACATGAAATCCACACGAGTCTGTCCAGGTAGGTCTGGTTCTAACCAGAAATATCCGGTTCTGTGTGGCTAAGTGAATATCAGCTTTTCAACAGCCTGTGTGTTTGTTAGTGTTTTCTGGATAGTATCTATGAACTTTAGAGTTTTGAATGAATTTTAGCATGTTACATTGTGTTTTTTGGTTGGCAAACGCTAATTAGTTCCCCATGGAGACACAACAAGTACACATAAGTGTTTTCTGAGTAGAATGCTACAGAAACTAGGTTAAAAATGATATTTGCGACTGTAAACATGACATTGAATTCACATTCCCAAGAAAAAGTCTTTGGTTTTTTCCAAAACCAGTTTCAACATCATTTTCTGGGTGCTTTGCACACGAATTCCACACGAGTCTGTCCAGGTAGGTCTGGTTCTAACCAGAAATATCCGGATCTGTGTGACTAAATGAATATCAGCTTTTCAACAGCCTGTGTGTTTGTTAGTGTTTTCTGGATAGTATCTATGAACTTTAGAGTTTTGAATGAATTTTAGCATGTTACATTGTGTTTTTTGGTTGGCAAACGCTAATTAGTTCCCCATGGAGACACAACAAGTACACATAAGTGTTTTCTGAGTAGAATGCTACAGAAACTAGGTTAAAAATGCTATTTGCGACTGTAAACATGACATTCAATTCACATTCCCAAGAAAAAGTGTTTGGTTTTCTCCTAAACCAGTTTGAGTCTGCTTTTATTGGTCCTTTGCACAAGAATTCCACACGAGTCTGTCCAGATAGGTCTGGTTCTAACCAGAAATATCCGGATCTGTGTGGCTAAATGAATATCAGCTTTGAAACAGCCTGTGTGTTTGTTAGTGTTTTCTGGATAGTATCTATGAACTTTAGAGTTTTGAATGAATTTTAGCATGTTACATTGTGTTTTTTGGTTGGCAAACGCTAATTAGTTCCCCATGGAGACACAACAAGTACACATAAGTGTTTTCTGAGTAGAATGCTACAGAAACTAGGTTAAAAATGATATTTGCAACTGTAAACATGACATTGAATTCACATTCCCAAGAAAAAGTCTTTGGTTTTCTCCAAAACCAGTTTGACTCTGTTTTACGTGTCCTTTGCACATGAATTCCACACGAGTCTGTCCAGGTAGGTCTCATTCTAACCAGAAATATCCGGTTCTGTGTGGCTAAATGAATATCAGCTTTTAAACAGCCTGTGTGTTTGTTAGTTTTTTCTGGATAGTATCTATGAACTTTAGAGTTTTGAATGAATATTAGCATGTTACATTGTGTTTTTTGGTTGGCAAACGCTAATTAGTTCCCCATGTAGACACAACAATTACACATAGGAATTTTCTGAGTAGAATGCTACAGAAACTAGGTTTAAAATTATATTTGCGACTGTAAACGTGACATTGAATTCACATTCCCAAGAAAATGACTATGCTTTTCTTCAAAACCAGTTTCAACATCATTTTCTGGGTGCTTTGCACATGAACTGACACGAGTCTGTCCAGATATGTCTGGTTCTAACCAGAAATATCCGGTTCTGTGTGGCTAAATGAATATCCGCTTTTCAACAGCCTGTGTGTTTGTTAGTGTTTTCTGGATAGTATCTATGAACTTTAGACTTTTGAATGAATTTTAGCATGTTACATTTTGTTTTTTTGTTGGCAAATGCTAATTAGTTCCACATGGAGAAACAACAAGTACACATAAGTGTTTTCTGAGTAGAATGCAACAGAAACTAGGTTAAAAATGATATTTGCGACTGAAAACATGACATTGAAGTCACATTTCCAAGAAAATGACTTTGCTTTTCTTCAAAACAGTTTCAACTTCATTATATGGGTGCTTTGCACATGAATTCCACACGAGTCTGTCCAGGTAGGTCTGGTTCTAACCAGAAATATCCGGATCTGTGTGGCTAAATGAATATCAGCTTTGAAACAGCCTGTGTGTTTGTTAGTGTTTTCTGGATAGTATCTATGAACTTTAGAGTTTTGAATGAATTTTAGCATGTTACATTTTGTTTTTTGGTTGGCAAACGCTAATTAGTTCCCCATGGAGACACAACAAGTACACATAAGTGTTTTCTGAGTAGAATGCTACAGAAACTAGGTTAAAAATGATATTTGCGACTGTAAACATGACATTGAATTCACATTCCCAAGAAAAAGTCTTTGGTTTTCTCCAAACCAGTTTGACTCTGTTTTACGTGTCCTTTGCACATGAAATCCACACGAGTCTGTCCAGGTAGGTCTGGTTCTAACCAGAAATATCCGGTTCTGTGTGGCTAAGTGAATATCAGCTTTTCAACAGCCTGTGTGTTTGTTAGTGTTTTCTGGATAGTATCTATGAACTTTAGAGTTTTGAATGAATTTTAGCATGTTACATTGTGTTTTTTGGTTGGCAAATGCTAATTAGTTGCATATGGAGACACAACAAGTACACATAAGAGTTTTCTGAGTAGAATGCTACAGAAACTAGGTTAAAAATGATATTTGCGACTGTAAACATGACATTGAATTCACATTCCCAAGAAAAAGTCTTTGGTTTTCTCCAAAACCAGTTTGACTCTGTTTTACGTGTCCTTTGCACATGAATTCCACACGAGTCTGTCCAGATAGGTCTGGTTCTAACTAGAAATATCCGGATCTGTGTGGCTAAATGAATATCAGCTTCTCAACAGCCTGTGTGTTTGTTAGTGTTTTCCGGATAGTATCTATGAACTTTAGAGTTTTGAATGAATTTTAGCATGTTACATTTTGTGTTTTGGTTGGCAAACACTACTTCGTTCCCCATGGAGACACAACAAGTACACATAAGAGTTTTCTGAGTAGAATGCTACAGAAACTAGGTTAAAAATGATATTTGCGACTGTAAACATGACATTGAAGTCACATTCCCAAGAAAAAGTCTTTGCTTTTCTTCAAAACCAGTTTCAACATCATTTTCTGGGTGCTTTGCACACGAATTCCACACGAGTCTGTCCAGATAGGTCTGGTTCTAACCAGAAATATCTGGTTCTCTGTGGCTAAATGAATATCAGCTTTTCAACAGCCTTGTGTTTGTCAGTGTGTTCTGGATAGTATCTATGAACTTTAGAGTTTTGAATGAATTTTAGCATGTTACATTACGTTTGAGGTTGGCAAACGCTAATTCGTTCCCCATGGAGACACAACAAGTACACATAAGTGTTTTCTGAGTAGAATGCTACAGAAACTAGGTTAAAAATGATATTTGCGACTGTAAACATGACATTGAAGTCACATTCCCAAGAAAATGACTTTGCTTTTCTTCAAAACCAGTGTCAACATCATTTTATGGCTGCTTTGCACACGAATTCCACACAAGTCTGTCCAGATAGTTCTGTTTCTAAACAGAAATACCCGGATCTGTGTGGCTAAATGAATATCAGCTTTTCAACAGCCTGTGTGTTTGTTAGTGTTTTCTGAATAGTATCTATGAACTTTAGAGTTTTGAATGAATTTTAGCATGTAACATTTTGTTTTTTGGTTGGCAAACGTTAATTAGTTCCCCATGGAGAAACAACAAGTACACATAAGTGTTTTCTGAGTAGAATGCTACAGAAACTAGGTTAAAAATGATATTTGCGACTGTAAACATGACATTGAATTCACATTCCCAAGAAAAGTCTTTGGTTTTCTCCAAAACCAGTTTGACTCTGTTTTCTGGGATCTTTGCATATGAATTCCACACGAGTCTATTAAGATAGGTCTGGTTCTAACCAGAAATATCCGGTTCTGTGTGGCTAAATGAATATCCGCTTTTCAACAGCCTGTGTGTTTGTTAGTGTTTTCTGGATAGTATCTATGAACTTTAGAGTTTTGAATGAATTTTAGCATGTAACATTGTGTTTTTTGGTTGGCAAACGCTAATTAGTTCCCCATGGAGACACAACAAGTACACATAAGTGTTTTCTGAGTAGAATGCTACAGAAACTAGGTTAAAAATGATATTTGCGACTGTAAACATGACATTGAATTCACATTCCCAAGAAAAAGTCTTTGGTTTTTTCCAAAACCAGTTTCAACATCATTTTCTGGGTGCTTTGCACACGAATTACACACGAGTCTGTCCAGGTAGGTCTGGTTCTAACCAGAAATATCCGGATCTGTGTGGCTAAATGAATATCAGCTTTGAAACAGCCTGTGTGTTTGTTAGTGTTTTCTGGATAGTATCTATGAACTTTAGAGTTTTGAATGAATTTTAGCATGTTACATTTTGTTTTTTGGTTGGCAAACGCTAATTAGTTCCCCATGGAGACACAACAAGTACACATAAGTGTTTTCTGAGTAGAATGCTACAGAAACTAGGTTAAAAATGATATTTGCAACTGTAAACATGACATTGAATTCACATTCCCAAGAAAATGTCTTTGGTTTTCTCCAAAACCAGTTTGACTCTGTTTTACGTGTCCTTTGCACATGAATTCCACACGAGTCTGTCCAGGTAGGTCTGGTTCTAACCAGAAATATCCGTTTCTGTGTGGCTAAATGAATATCCGCTTTTCAACAGCCTGTGTGTTTGTTAGTGTTTTCTGGATAGTATCTATGAACTTTAGAGTTTTGAATGAATTTTAGCATGTTACATTGTGTTTTTTGGTAGGCAAACACTAATTAGTTCCACATGGAGACAAAACAAGTACACATAAGAGTTTTCTGAGTAGAATGCTACAGAAACTAGGTTAAAAATGCTATTTGCGACTGTAAACCTGACATTGAATTCACATTCCCAAGAAAAAGTCTTTGGTTTTTTCCAAAACCAGTTTGACTCTGTTTTCTGGGTCCTTTGCACACGAATTCCACACGAGTCTGTCCAGATAGGTCTGGTTCTAACCAGAAATATCCGGATCTGTGTGGCTAAATGAATATCAGCTTTTCAACAGCCTGTGTGTTTGTTAGTGTTTTCTGGATAGTATCTATGAACTTTAGAGTTTTGAATGAATTTTAGCATGTTACATTGTGTTTTTTGGTTGGCAAAGGCTAATTAGTTGCATATGGAGACACAACAAGTACACATAGGTGTTTTCTGAGTAGAATGCTACAGAAACTAGGTTAAAAATGATATTTGCGACTATAAACATGACATTGAATTCACATTCCCAAGAAAAAGTCTTTGGTTTTATCCAAAACCAGTTTGACTCTGTTTTACGTGTCCTTTGCACATGAATTCCACACGAGTCTGTCCAGGTAGGTCTGGTTCTAACCAGAAATATCTGGTTCTGTGTGGCTAAGTGAATATCCGCTTTTCAACAGCCTGTGTGTTTGTTAGTGTTTTGTGGATAGTATCTACGAACTTTAGAGTTTTGAATGAATTTTAGCATGTTACATTGTGTTTTTTGGTTGGCAAACGCTAATTAGTTCCACATGGAGACACAACAAGTACACATAAGTGTTTTCTGAGTAGAATGCTACAGAAACTAGGTTAAAAATGATATTTGCGACTGTAAACATGACATTGAATTCACATTCCCCAGAAAATGACTTTGCTTTTCTTCAAAACCAGTTTCAACATCATTATATGGGTGCATTGCACATGAATTAGACACGAGTCTGTCCAGATAGGTCTGGTTCTAACCAGAAATATCCGGATCTGTGTGGCTAAATGAATATCCGCTTTTCAACAGCCTGTGTGTTTGTTAGGGTTTTCTGGATAGTATCTATGAACTTTAGAGTTTTGAATGAATTTTAGCATGTTACATTGTGTTTTTTGGTTGGCAAACGCTAATTAGTTCCCCATGGAGACACAACAAGTACACATAAGTGTTTTCTGAGTAGAATGCTACAGAAACTAGGTTAAAAATGATATTTGCGACTGTAAACATGACATTGAATTCACATTCCCAAGAAAAAGTGTTTGGTTTTCTCCAAAACCAGTTTGAGTCTGCTTTTAATGGTCCTTTGCACATGAATTCCACACGAGTCTGTCCACATAGGTCTGGTTCTAACCAGAAATATCCGGATCTGTGTGGCTGAATGAATATCAGCTTTTCAACAGCCTGTGTGTTTGTTAGTGTTTTCTGGATAGTATCTATGAACTTTAGAGTTTTGAATGAATTTTAGCATGTTACATTGTGTTTTTTGGTTGGCAAACACTAATTAGTTCCCCATGGAGACACAACAAGTACACATAAGTGTTTTCTGTGTAGAATGCTACAGATTCTAGGTTAAAAATGCTATTTGCGACTGTAAACATGACATTGAATTCACATTCCCAAGAAAAAGTCTTTGGTTTTCTCCAAAACGAGTTTGACTCTCTTTTCTGCGTCCTTTGCACATGAATTCCACACGAGTCTGTCCAGGTAGGTCTGGTTCTAACCAGAAATATCCGGTTCTGTGTGGGTAAATGAATATCCGCTTTTCAACAGCCTGTGTGTTTGTTAGTGTTTTCTGGATAGTATCTATGAACTTTAGAGTTTTGAATGAATTTTAGCATGTAACATTGTGTTTTTTGGTTGGCAAACGCTAATTAGTTCCCCATGGAGACACAACAAGTACACATAAGTGTTTTCTGAGTAGAATGCTACAGAAACTAGGTTAAAAATGATATTTGCGACTGTAAACATGACATTGAATTCACATTCCCAAGAAAAAGTCTTTGGTTTTTTCCAAAACCAGTTTCAACATCATTTTCTGGGTGCTTTGCACACGAATTCCACATGAGTCTGTCCAGGTAGGTCTGGTTCTAACCAGAAATATCCGGATCTGTGTGGCTAAATGAATATCAGCTTTGAAACAGCCTGTGCGTTTGTTAGTGTTTTCTGGATAGTATCTATGAACTTTAGAGTTTTGAATGAATTTTAGCATGTTACATTTTGTTTTTTGGTTGGCAAACGCTAATTAGTTCCCCATGGAGACACAACAAGTACACATAAGTGTTTTCTGAGTAGAATGCTACAGAAACTAGGTTAAAAATGATATTTGCGACTGTAAACATGACATTGAATTCACATTCCCAAGAAAAAGTCTTTGGTTTTCTCCAAAACCAGTTTGACTCTGTTTTACGTGTCCTTTGCACATGAATTCCACACGAGTCTGTCCAGGTAGGTCTGGTTCTAACCAGAAATATCCGTTTCTGTGTGGCTAAATGAATATCCGCTTTTCAACAGCCTGTGTGTTTGTTAGTGTTTTCTGGATAGTATCTATGAACTTTAGAGTTTTGAATGAATTTTAGCATGTTACATTGTGTTTTTTGGTAGGCAAACACTAATTAGTTCCACATGGAGACACAACAAGTACACATAAGAGTTTTCTGAGTAGAATGCTACAGAAACTAGGTTAAAAATGCTATTTGCGACTGTAAACCTGACATTGAATTCACATTCCCAAGAAAAAGTCTTTGGTTTTTTCCAAAACCAGTTTGACTCTGTTTTCTGGGTCCTTTGCACACGAATTCCACACGAGTCTGTCCAGATAGGTCTGGTTCTAACCAGAAATATCCGGATCTGTGTGGCTAAATGAATATCAGCTTTTCAACAGCCTGTGTGTTTGTTAGTGTTTTCTGGATAGTATCTATGAACTTTAGAGTTTTGAATGAATTTTAGCATGTTACATTGTGTTTTTTGGTTGGCAAAGGCTAATTAGTTGCATATGGAGACACAACAAGTACACATAGGTGTTTTCTGAGTAGAATGCTACAGAAACTAGGTTAAAAATGATATTTGCGACTATAAACATGACATTGAATTCACATTCCCAAGAAAAAGTCTTTGGTTTTCTCCAAAACCAGTTTGACTCTGTTTTACGTGTCCTTTGCACATGAATTCCACACGAGTCTGTCCAGGTAGGTGTGGTTCTAACCAGAAATATCTGGTTCTGTGTGGCTAAGTGAATATCCGCTTTTCAACAGCCTGTGTGTTTGTTAGTGTTTTCTGGATAGTATCTACGAACTTTAGAGTTTTGAATGAATTTTAGCATGTTACATTGTGTTTTTTGGTTGGCAAACGCTAATTAGTTCCACATGGAGACACAACAAGTACACATAAGTGTTTTCTGAGTAGAATGCTACAGAAACTAGGTTAAAAATGATATTTGCGACTGTAAACATGACATTGAATTCACATTCCCCAGAAAATGACTTTGCTTTTCTTCAAAACCAGTTTCAACATCATTATATGGGTGCATTGCACATGAATTAGACACGAGTCTGTCCAGATAGGTCTGGTTCTAACCAGAAATATCCGGATCTGTGTGGCTAAATGAATATCCGCTTTTCAACAGCCTGTGTGTTTGTTAGTGTTTTCTGGATAGTATCTATGAACTTTAGAGTTTTGAATGAATTTTAGCATGTTACATTGTGTTTTTTGGTTGGCAAACGCTAATTAGTTCCCCATGGAGACACAACAAGTACACATAAGTGTTTTCTGAGTAGAATGCTACAGAAACTAGGTTAAAAATGATATTTGCGACTGTAAACATGACATTGAATTCACATTCCCAAGAAAAAGTCTTTGGTTTTCTCCAAAACCAGTTTGAGTCTGCTTTTAATGGTCCTTTGCACATGAATTCCACACGAGTCTGTCCACATAGGTCTGGTTCTAACCAGAAATATCCGGATCTGTGTGGCTGTATGAATATCAGCTTTTCAACAGCCTGTGTGTTTGTTAGTGTTTTCTGGATAGTATCTATGAACTTTAGAGTTTTGAATGAATTTTAGCATGTTACATTGTGTTTTTTGGTTGGCAAACACTAATTAGTTCCCCATGGAGACACAACAAGTACACATAAGTGTTTTCTGAGTAGAATGCTACAGAAACTAGGTTAAAAATGAGATTTGCGACTGTAAACATGACATTGAAGTCACATTCCCTAGAAAATGACTTTGCTTTTCTTCAAAACGAGTTTCAACATCATTTTGTGGGTGCTTTGCACATGAATTCCACACGAGTCTGTCCAGATAGGTCTGGTTCTAACCAGAAATATCCGGTTCTGTGTGGCTAAATGAATATCAGCTTTTGAACAGCCTGTGTGTTTGTTAGTGTTTTCTGGATAGTATCTATGAACTTTAGAGTTTTGAATGAATTTTAGTATGTTATATTTTGTTTTTTGGTTGGCAAACGCTAATTAGTTCCTCATGGAGAAACAATAAGTACACATAATTGTTTTCTGTGTAGAATGCTACAGATTCTAGGTTAAAAATGCTATTTGCGACTGTAAACATGACATTGAATTCACATTCCCAAGAAAAAGTCTTTGGTTTTCTCCAAAACGAGTTTGACTCTCTTTTCTGCGTCCTTTGCACATGAATTCCACACGAGTCTGTCCAGGTAGGTCTGGTTCTAACCAGAAATATCCGGTTCTGTGTGGCTAAATGAATATCCGCTTTTCAACAGCCTGTGTGTTTGTTAGTGTTTTCTGGATAGTATCTATGAACTTTAGAGTTTTGAATGAATTTTAGCATGTAACATTGTGTTTTTTGGTTGGCAAACGCTAATTAGTTCCCCATGGAGACACAACAAGTACACATAAGTGTTTTCTGAGTAGAATGCTACAGAAACTAGGTTAAAAATGATATTTGCGACTGTAAACATGACATTGAATTCACATTCCCAAGAAAAAGTCTTTGGTTTTTTCCAAAACCAGTTTCAACATCATTTTCTGGGTGCTTTGCACACGAATTCCACACGAGTCTGTCCAGGTAGGTCTGGTTCTAACCAGAAATATCCGGATCTGTGTGGCTAAATGAATATCAGCTTTGAAACAGCCTGTGTGTTTGTTAGTGTTTTCTGGATAGTATCTATGAACTTTAGAGTTTTGAATGAATTTTAGCATGTTACATTTTGTTTTTTGGTTGGCAAACGCTAATTAGTTCCCCATGGAGACACAACAAGTACACATAAGTGTTTTCTGAGTAGAATGCTACAGAAACTAGGTTAAAAATGATATTTGCGACTGTAAACATGACATTGAATTCACATTCCCAAGAAAAAGTCTTTGGTTTTCTCCAAAACGAGTTTGACTCTCTTTTCTGCGTCCTTTCCACATGAATTCCACACGAGTCTGTCCAGGTAGGTCTGGTTCTAACCAGAAATATCCGGGTCTGTGTGGCTAAATGAATATCCGCTTTTCAACAGCCTGTGTGTTTGTTAGTGTTTTCTGGATAGTATCAATGAACTTTAGAGTTTTGAATGAATTTTAGCATGTTACATTGTGTTTTTTGGTTGGCAAACGCTAATTAGTTCCCCATGGAGACACAACAAGTACACATAAGTGTTTTCTGAGTAGAATGCAACAGAAACTAGGTTAAAAATGATATTTGCGACTGTAAACGTGACATTGAATTCACATGCCCAAGAAAAAGTCTTTGGTTTTCTCCAAAACCAGTTTGACTCTGTTTTACGTGTCCTTTGCACATGAATTCCACACGAGTCTGTCCAGGTAGGTCTGGTTCTAACCAGAAATATCCGGTTCTGTGTGGCTAAATGAATATCAGCTTTTCAACAGCCTGTGTGTTTGTTAGTGTTTTCTGGATAGTATCTATGAACTTTAGAGTTTTGAATGAATTTTAGCAGGTTACATTGTGTTTTTTGGTTGGCAAACGCTAATTAGTTCCCCATGGAGACACAACAAGTACACATAAGTGTTTTCTGAGTAGAATGCTGCAGAAACTAGGTTAAAAATGATATTTGCGACTGTAAACATGACATTGAATTCACATTCCCCAGAAAATGACTTTGCTTTTCTTCAAAACCAGTTTCAACATCATTATATGGGTGCATTGCACATGAATTAGACACGAGTCTGTCCAGATAGGTCTGGTTCTAACCAGAAATATCCGGATCTGTGTGGCTAAATGAATATCCGCTTTTCAACAGCCTGTGTGTTTGTTAGGGTTTTCTGGATAGTATCTATGAACTTTAGAGTTTTGAATGAATTTTAGCATGTTACATTGTGTTTTTTGGTTGGCAAACGCTAATTAGTTCCCCATGGAGACACAACAAGTACACATAAGTGTTTTCTGAGTAGAATGCTACAGAAACTAGGTTAAAAATGATATTTGCGACTGTAAACATGACATTGAATTCACATTCCCAAGAAAAAGTGTTTGGTTTTCTCCAAAACCAGTTTGAGTCTGCTTTTAATGGTCCTTTGCACATGAATTCCACACGAGTCTGTCCACATAGGTCTGGTTCTAACCAGAAATATCCGGATCTGTGTGGCTGAATGAATATCAGCTTTTCAACAGCCTGTGTGTTTGTTAGTGTTTTCTGGATAGTATCTATGAACTTTAGAGTTTTGAATGAATTTTAGCATGTTACATTGTGTTTTTTGGTTGGCAAACACTAATTAGTTCCCCATGGAGACACAACAAGTACACATAAGTGTTTTCTGTGTAGAATGCTACAGATTCTAGGTTAAAAATGCTATTTGCGACTGTAAACATGACATTGAATTCACATTCCCAAGAAAAAGTCTTTGGTTTTCTCCAAAACGAGTTTGACTCTCTTTTCTGCGTCCTTTGCACATGAATTCCACACGAGTCTGTCCAGGTAGGTCTGGTTCTAACCAGAAATATCCGGTTCTGTGTGGGTAAATGAATATCCGCTTTTCAACAGCCTGTGTGTTTGTTAGTGTTTTCTGGATAGTATCTATGAACTTTAGAGTTTTGAATGAATTTTAGCATGTAACATTGTGTTTTTTGGTTGGCAAACGCTAATTAGTTCCCCATGGAGACACAACAAGTACACATAAGTGTTTTCTGAGTAGAATGCTACAGAAACTAGGTTAAAAATGATATTTGCGACTGTAAACATGACATTGAATTCACATTCCCAAGAAAAAGTCTTTGGTTTTTTCCAAAACCAGTTTCAACATCATTTTCTGGGTGCTTTGCACACGAATTCCACATGAGTCTGTCCAGGTAGGTCTGGTTCTAACCAGAAATATCCGGATCTGTGTGGCTAAATGAATATCAGCTTTGAAACAGCCTGTGCGTTTGTTAGTGTTTTCTGGATAGTATCTATGAACTTTAGAGTTTTGAATGAATTTTAGCATGTTACATTTTGTTTTTTGGTTGGCAAACACTAATTAGTTCCCCATGGAGACACAACAAGTACACATAAGTGTTTTCTGAGTAGAATGCTACAGAAACTAGGTTAAAAATGATATTTGCAACTGTAAACATGACATTGAATTCACATTCCCAAGAAAAAGTCTTTGGTTTTCTCCAAAACCAGTTTGACTCTGTTTTACGTGTCCTTTGCACATGAATTCCACACGAGTCTGTCCAGGTAGGTCTGGTTCTAACCAGAAATATCCGTTTCTGTGTGGCTAAATGAATATCCGCTTTTCAACAGCCTGTGTGTTTCTTAGTGTTTTCTGGATAGTATCTATGAACTTTAGAGTTTTGAATGAATTTTAGCATGTTACATTGTGTTTTTTGGTAGGCAAACACTAATTAGTTCCACATGGAGACACAACAAGTACACATAAGAGTTTTCTGAGTAGAATGCTACAGAAACTAGGTTAAAAATGCTATTTGCGACTGTAAACCTGACATTGAATTCACATTCCCAAGAAAAAGTCTTTGGTTTTTTCCAAAACCAGTTTGACTCTGTTTTCTGGGTCCTTTGCACACGAATTCCACACGAGTCTGTCCAGATAGGTCTGGTTCTAACCAGAAATATCCGGATCTGTGTGGCTAAATGAATATCAGCTTTTCAACAGCCTGTGTGTTTGTTAGTGTTTTCTGGATAGTATCTATGAACTTTAGAGTTTTGAATGAATTTTAGCATGTTACATTGTGTTTTTTGGTTGGCAAAGGCTAATTAGTTGCATATGGAGACACAACAAGTACACATAGGTGTTTTCTGAGTAGAATGCTACAGAAACTAGGTTAAAAATGATATTTGCGACTATAAACATGACATTGAATTCACATTCCCAAGAAAAAGTCTTTGGTTTTCTCCAAAACCAGTTTGACTCTGTTTTACGTGTCCTTTGCACATGAATTCCACACGAGTCTGTCCAGGTAGGTGTGGTTCTAACCAGAAATATCTGGTTCTGTGTGGCTAAGTGAATATCCGCTTTTCAACAGCCTGTGTGTTTGTTAGTGTTTTCTGGATAGTATCTACGAACTTTAGAGTTTTGAATGAATTTTAGCATGTTACATTGTGTTTTTTGGTTGGCAAACGCTAATTAGTTCCACATGGAGACACAACAAGTACACATAAGTGTTTTCTGAGTAGAATGCTACAGAAACTAGGTTAAAAATGATATTTGCGACTGTAAACATGACATTGAATTCACATTCCCCAGAAAATGACTTTGCTTTTCTTCAAAACCAGTTTCAACATCATTATATGGGTGCATTGCACATGAATTAGACACGAGTCTGTCCAGATAGGTCTGGTTCTAACCAGAAATATCCGGATCTGTGTGGCTAAATGAATATCCGCTTTTCAACAGCCTGTGTGTTTGTTAGTGTTTTCTGGATAGTATCTATGAACTTTAGAGTTTTGAATGAATTTTAGCATGTTACATTGTGTTTTTTGGTTGGCAAACGCTAATTAGTTCCCCATGGAGACACAACAAGTACACATAAGTGTTTTCTGAGTAGAATGCTACAGAAACTAGGTTAAAAATGATATTTGCGACTGTAAACATGACATTGAATTCACATTCCCAAGAAAAAGTCTTTGGTTTTCTCCAAAACCAGTTTGAGTCTGCTTTTAATGGTCCTTTGCACATGAATTCCACACGAGTCTGTCCACATAGGTCTGGTTCTAACCAGAAATATCCGGATCTGTGTGGCTGTATGAATATCAGCTTTTCAACAGCCTGTGTGTTTGTTAGTGTTTTCTGGATAGTATCTATGAACTTTAGAGTTTTGAATGAATTTTAGCATGTTACATTGTGTTTTTTGGTTGGCAAACACTAATTAGTTCCCCATGGAGACACAACAAGTACACATAAGTGTTTTCTGAGTAGAATGCTACAGAAACTAGGTTAAAAATGAGATTTGCGACTGTAAACATGACATTGAAGTCACATTCCCTAGAAAATGACTTTGCTTTTCTTCAAAACCAGTTTCAACATCATTTTGTGGGTGCTTTGCACATGAATTCCACACGAGTCTGTCCAGATAGGTCTGGTTCTAACCAGAAATATCCGGTTCTGTGTGGCTAAATGAATATCAGCTTTTGAACAGCCTGTGTGTTTGTTAGTGTTTTCTGGATAGTATCTATGAACTTTAGAGTTTTGAATGAATTTTAGTATGTTATATTTTGTTTTTTGGTTGGCAAACGCTAATTAGTTCCTCATGGAGAAACAATAAGTACACATAATTGTTTTCTGTGTAGAATGCTACAGATTCTAGGTTAAAAATGCTATTTGCGACTGTAAACATGACATTGAATTCACATTCCCAAGAAAAAGTCTTTGGTTTTCTCCAAAACGAGTTTGACTCTCTTTTCTGCGTCCTTTGCACATGAATTCCACACGAGTCTGTCCAGGTAGGTCTGGTTCTAACCAGAAATATCCGGTTCTGTGTGGCTAAATGAATATCCGCTTTTCAACAGCCTGTGTGTTTGTTAGTGTTTTCTGGATAGTATCTATGAACTTTAGAGTTTTGAATGAATTTTAGCATGTAACATTGTGTTTTTTGGTTGGCAAACGCTAATTAGTTCCCCATGGAGACACAACAAGTACACATAAGTGTTTTCTGAGTAGAATGCTACAGAAACTAGGTTAAAAATGATATTTGCGACTGTAAACATGACATTGAATTCACATTCCCAAGAAAAAGTCTTTGGTTTTTTCCAAAACCAGTTTCAACATCATTTTCTGGGTGCTTTGCACACGAATTCCACACGAGTCTGTCCAGGTAGGTCTGGTTCTAACCAGAAATATCCGGATCTGTGTGGCTAAATGAATATCAGCTTTGAAACAGCCTGTGTGTTTGTTAGTGTTTTCTGGATAGTATCTATGAACTTTAGAGTTTTGAATGAATTTTAGCATGTTACATTTTGTTTTTTGGTTGGCAAACGCTAATTAGTTCCCCATGGAGACACAACAAGTACACATAAGTGTTTTCTGAGTAGAATGCTACAGAAACTAGGTTAAAAATGATATTTGCGACTGTAAACATGACATTGAATTCACATTCCCAAGAAAAAGTCTTTGGTTTTCTCCAAAACGAGTTTGACTCTCTTTTCTGCGTCCTTTCCACATGAATTCCACACGAGTCTGTCCAGGTAGGTCTGGTTCTAACCAGAAATATCCGGGTCTGTGTGGCTAAATGAATATCCGCTTTTCAACAGCCTGTGTGTTTGTTAGTGTTTTCTGGATAGTATCAATGAACTTTAGAGTTTTGAATGAATTTTAGCATGTTACATTGTGTTTTTTGGTTGGCAAACGCTAATTAGTTCCCCATGGAGACACAACAAGTACACATAAGTGTTTTCTGAGTAGAATGCAACAGAAACTAGGTTAAAAATGATATTTGCGACTGTAAACGTGACATTGAATTCACATGCCCAAGAAAAAGTCTTTGGTTTTCTCCAAAACCAGTTTGACTCTGTTTTACGTGTCCTTTGCACATGAATTCCACACGAGTCTGTCCAGGTAGGTCTGGTTCTAACCAGAAATATCCGGTTCTGTGTGGCTAAATGAATATCAGCTTTTCAACAGCCTGTGTGTTTGTTAGTGTTTTCTGGATAGTATCTATGAACTTTAGAGTTTTGAATGAATTTTAGCAGGTTACATTGTGTTTTTTGGTTGGCAAACGCTAATTAGTTCCCCATGGAGACACAACAAGTACACATAAGTGTTTTCTGAGTAGAATGCTGCAGAAACTAGGTTAAAAATGAGATTTGCGACTGTAAACATGACATTGAATTCACATTCCCAAGAAAAAGTCTTTGGTTTTTTCCAAAACCAGTTTCAACATCATTTTCTGGGTGCTTTGCACACGAATTCCACACGAGTCTGTCCAGGTAGATCTGGTTCTAACCAGAAATATCCGGATCTGTGTGACTAAATGAATATCAGCTTTTCAACAGCCTGTGTGTTTGTTAGTGTTTTCTGGATAGTATCTATGAACTTTAGAGTTTTGAATGAATTTTAGCATGTTACATTGTGTTTTTTGGTTGGCAAACGCTAATTAGTTCCACATGGAGACACAACAAGTACACATAGTGTTTTCTGAGTAGAATGCTACAGAAACTAGTTTAAAAATGATATTTGCGACTGTAAACATGACATTCAATTCACATTCCCAAGAAAAAGTGTTTGGTTTTCTCCTAAACCAGTTTGAGTCTGCTTTTATTGGTCCTTTGCACATGAATTCCACACGAGTCTGTCCAGATAGGTCTGGTTCTAACCAGAAATATCCGGATCTGTGTGGCTAAATGAATATCAGCTTTGAAACAGCCTGTGTGTTTGTTAGTGTTTTCTGGATAGTATCTATGAACTTTAGAGTTTTGAATGAATTTTAGCATGTTACATTGTATTTTTTGGTTGGCAAACGCTAATTAGTTCCCCATGGAGACACAACAAGTACACATAAGTGTTTTCTGAGTAGAATGCTACAGAAACTAGGTTAAAAATGATATTTGCAACTGTAAACATGACATTGAATTCACATTCCCAAGAAAAAGTCTTTGGTTTTCTCCAAAACCAGTTTGACTCTGTTTTACGTGTCCTTTGCACATGAATTCCACACGAGTCTGTCCAGGTAGGTCTCGTTCTAACCAGAAATATCCGGTTCTGTGTGGCTAAATGAATATCAGCTTTTAAACAGCCTGTGTGTTTGTTAGTTTTTTCTGGATAGTATCTATGAACTTTAGAGTTTTGAATGAATATTAGCATGTTACATTGTGTTTTTTGGTTGGCAAACGCTAATTAGTTCCCCATGTAGACACAACAATTACACATAGGAATTTTCTGAGTAGAATGCTACAGAAACTAGGATTAAAATTATATTTGCGACTGTAAACATGACATTGAATTCACATTCCCATGAAAATGACTATGCTTTTCTTCAAAACCAGTTTCAACATCATTTTCTGGGTGCTTTGCACATGAACTGACACGAGTCTGTCCAGATATGTCTGGTTCTAACCAGAAATATCCGGGTCTGTGTGGCTAAATGAATATCCGCTTTTCAACAGCCTGTGTGTTTGTTAGTGTTTTCTGGATAGTATCAATGAACTTTAGAGTTTTGAATGAATTTTAGCATGTTACATTGTGTTTTTTGGTTGGCAAACGCTAATTAGTTCCCCATGGAGACACAACAAGTACACATAAGTGTTTTCTGAGTAGAATGCAACAGAAACTAGGTTAAAAATGATATTTGCGACTGTAAACGTGACATTGAATTCACATGCCCAAGAAAAAGTCTTTGGTTTTCTCCAAAACCAGTTTGACTCTGTTTTACGTGTCCTTTGCACATGAATTCCACACGAGTCTGTCCAGGTAGGTCTGGTTCTAACCAGAAATATCCGGTTCTGTGTGGCTAAATGAATATCAGCTTTTTAACAGCCTGTGTGTTTGTTAGTGTTTTCTGGATAGTATCTATGAACTTTAGAGTTTTGAATGAATTTTAGCATGTTACATTGTGTTTTTTGGTTGGCAAACGCTAATTAGTTCCCCATGGAGACACAACAAGTACACATAAGTGTTTTCTGAGTAGAATGCTACAGAAACTAGGTTAAAAATGAGATTTGCGACTGTAAACATGACATTGAATTCACATTCCCAAGAAAAAGTCTTTGGTTTTTTCCAAAACCAGTTTCAACATCATTTTCTGGGTGCTTTGCACACGAATTCCACACGAGTCTGTCCAGGTAGGTCTGGTTCTAACCAGAAATATCAGGATCTGTGTGACTAAATGAATATCAGCTTTTCAACAGCCTGTGTGTTTTTTAGTGTTTTCTGGATAGTATCTATGAACTTTAGAGTTTTGAATGAATTTTAGCATGTTACATTGTGTTTTTTGGTTGGCAAATGCTAATTAGTTCCACATGGAGACACAACAAGTACACATAGTGTTTTCTGAGTAGAATGCTACAGAAACTAGGTTAAAAATGATATTTGCGACTGTAAACATGACATTCAATTCACATTCCCAAGAAAAAGTGTTTGGTTTTCTCCTAAACCAGTTTGAGTCTGCTTTTATTGGTCCTTTGCACAAGAATTCCACACGAGTCTGTCCAGATAGGTCTGGTTCTAACCAGAAATATCCGGATCTGTGTGGCTAAATGAATATCAGCTTTGAAACAGCCTGTGTGTTTGTTAGTGTTTTCTGGATAGTATCTATGAACTTTAGAGTTTTGAATGAATTTTAGCATGTTACATTGTGTTTTTTGGTTGGCAAACGCTAATTAGTTCCCCATGGAGACACAACAAGTACACATAAGTGTTTTCTGAGTAGAATGCTACAGAAACTAGGTTAAAAATGATATTTGCAACTGTAAACATGACATTGAATTCACATTCCCAAGAAAAAGTCTTTGGTTTTCTCCAAAACCAGTTTGACTCTGTTTTACGTGTCCTTTGCACATGAATTCCACACGAGTCTGTCCAGGTAGGTCTCATTCTAACCAGAAATATCCGGTTCTGTGTGGCTAAATGAATATCAGCTTTTAAACAGCCTGTGTGTTTGTTAGTTTTTTCTGGATAGTATCTATGAACTTTAGAGTTTTGAATGAATATTAGCATGTTACATTGTGTTTTTTGGTTGGCAAACGCTAATTAGTTCCCCATGTAGACACAACAATTACACATAGGAATTTTCTGAGTAGAATGCTAGAGAAACTAGGTTTAAAATTATATTTGCGACTGTAAACGTGACATTGAATTCACATTCCCAAGAAAATGACTATGCTTTTCTTCAAAACCAGTTTCAACATCATTTTCTGGGTGCTTTGCACATGAACTGACACGAGTCTGTCCAGATATGTCTGGTTCTAACCAGAAATATCCGGTTCTGTGTGGCTAAATCAATATCTGCTTTTCAACAGCCTGTGTGTTTGTTAGTGTTTTCTGGATAGTATCTATGAACTTTAGAGTTTTGAATGAATTTTAGCATGTTACATTGTGTTTTTTGGTTGGCAAATGCTAATTAGTTCCACATGGAGACACAACAAGTACACATAAGTGTTTTCTGAGTAGAATGCTACAGAAACTAGGTTAAAAATGCTATTTGCGACTGTAAACATGACATTGAAGTACCATTCCCAAGAAAATGACTTTGCTTTTCTTCAAAACCAGTTTGACTCTGTTTTCTGGGTCCTTTGCACTTGAATTCCACATGAGTCTGTCCAGATAGGTCTGGTTCTAACCAGAAATATCCGGTTCTGTGCGGCTAAATGAATATCAGCTTTTCAACATCCTGTGTGTTTGTTAGTGTTTTCTGGAGAGTATCTATGAACTTTAGAGTTTTGAATGAATTTTAGCATGTTGCATTTTGTTTTTCTGGTTGGCAAACGCTAATTAGTTCCACATGTAGACACAACAATTACACATAGGAATTTTCTGAGTAGAATGCTACAGAAACTAGGTTTAAAATTATATTTGCAACTGTAAACATGACATTGAATTCACATTTCCAAGAAAAAGTGTTTGTTTTTCTCCAAAACCAGTTTCAACATCATTTTCTGGGTGCTTTGCACATGAACTCCACACGAGTCTGTCCAGGTAGGTCTGGTTCTAACCAGAAATATCCGGTTCTGTGTGGCTAAATGAATATCCGCTTTTCAACAGCCTGTGTGTTTGTTAGTGTTTTCTGGATAGTATCTATGAACTTTAGAGTTTTGAATGAATTTTAGCATGTTACATTGTGTTTTTTGGTTGGCAAATGCTAATTACTTCCACATGGAGACACAACAAGTACACATAAGTGTTTTCTGAGTAGAATGCTACAGAAACTAGGTTAAAAATGATATTTGCGACTGTAAACATGACATTGAAGTCACATTCCCAAGAAAATGACTTTGCTTTTCTTCAAAACCAGTTTCAACATCATTTTCTGGGTGCTTTGCACACGAATTCCACATGAGTCTGTCCAGATAGTTCTGTTTCTAACCAGAAATATCCGGTTCTGTGTGGCTAAATGAATATCAGCTTTTCAACAGCCTGTGTGTTTGTTAGTGTTTTCTGAATAGTATCTATGAACTTTAGAGTTTTGAATGAATTTTAGCATGTAACATTTTGTTTTTTGGTTGGCAAACGTTAATTAGTTCCCCATGGAGAAAAACAAGTACACATAAGTGTTTTCTGAGTAGAATGCTACAGAAACTAGGTTAAAAATGCTATTTGCGACTGTAAGCATGACATTGAATTCACATTCCCAAGAAAAGTCTTTGGTTTTCTCCAAAACCAGTTTGACTCTGTTTTCTGGGATCTTTGCATATGAATTCCACACGAGTCTATCCAGATAGGTCTGGTTCTAACCAGAAATATCCGGTTCTGTGTGGCTAAATGAATATCCGCTTTTCAACAGCCTGTGTGTTTGTTAGTGTTTTCTGGATAGTATCTATGAACTTTAGAGTTTTGAATGAATTTTAGCATGTTACATTTTGTTTTTTGGTTGCCAAATGCTAATTAGTTCCACATGGAGACACAACAAGTACACATAAGAGTTTTCTGAGTAGAATGCAACAGAAACTAGGTTAAAAATGATATTTGCGACTGTAAACATGGCATTGAATTCACATTCCCAAGAAAATGACTTTGCTTTTCTTCCAAACCAGTTTCAACATCATTGTCTGGGTGCATTGCACATGGATTAGACATGAATCAGTCCAGATAGGTCTGGGTGTAACCAGAAATATCCGGTTCTGTGTGGCTAAATGACTATCCGCTTTTCAACAGTCTGTGTGTTTGTTAGATTTTTCTGCATAGTATCTATGAACTTTAGAGTTTTGAATGAATTTTAGCATGTTACCTTGTGTTTTTTGGTTGGCAAACGCTAATTAGTTCCCCATGGAGACACAACAAGTACACATAAGTGTTTTCTGAGTAGAATGCCACAGAAACTAGGTTAAAAATGATATTTGTGACTGTAAACATGACATTGAACACACATTCCCAAGAAAAAGTCTTTGGTTTTCTCCAAAACCAGATTGACTCTGTTTTCTGCGTCCTTTGCACATGAATTCCACACGAGTCTGTCCAGGTAGGTCTGGTTCTAACAGGAAATATCCAGTTCTGTGTGGCTAAATGAATATCCGCTTTTCAACAGCCTGTGTGTTTGTTACTGTTTTCTGGATAGTATCTATGAACTTTAGAGTTTTGAATGAATTTTAGCATGTTACATTGTGTTTTTTGGTTGGCAAACGCTAATTAGTTTCCCATGGAGACACAACAAGTACACATAAGTGTTTTCTGAGTAGAATGCTACAGAAACTAGGTTAAAAATGATATTTGCGACAGCAAACGTGACATTGAATCCACATGCCCAAGAAAAAGACTTTGCTTTTCTCTAAAACCAGATTGACTCTGCTTTTCTGGGTGCTTTGCACACGAATTCCACACGATTCTGTCCAAGTAAGTCTGGTTCTAACCAGAAATATCCGGATCTGTGTGGCTAAATGAATATCAGCTTTTCAACAGCCTGTGTGTTTGTTAGTGTTTTCTGGATAGTATCTATGAACTTTAGAGTTTTGAATGAATTTTAGCATATAACATATTGTTTTTTGGTTGGCAAACGCTAATTAGTTCCCCATGCAGACACAACAAGTACACAGAAGTGTTTTCTGAGTAGAATGCTACAGAAACTAGGTTAAAAATGCTATTTGCGACTGTAAACATGACATTGAAGTCACATTCCCAAGAAAAAGTCTTTGGTTTTTTCCAAAACCAGTTTGACTCTGTTTTCTGGGTCCTTTGCACACGAATTCCACAGGAGTCTGTCCAGATAGGTCTGGTTCTAACCAGAAATATCCGGATCTGTGTGGCTAAATGAATATCAGCTTTTCAACAGCCTGTGTGTTTGTTAGTGTTTTCTGGATAGTGTCTATTAACTTTAGAGTTTTGAATGAATTTTAGCATGTTACATTGTGTTTTTTGGTTGGCAAATGCTAATTAGTTCCACATGGAGACACAACAAGTACACATCAAGGTTTTCTGAGAAGAATGCAACAGAAACTAAGTTAAAAATGATATTTGCGACTGTAAACATGACATTGAAGTCACATTTCCAAGAAAATGACTTTGCTTTTCTTCAAAACAGTTTCAACTTCATTATATGGGTGCTTTGCACATGAATTCCACACGAGTCTGTCCAGGTAGGTCTGGTTCTAACCAGAAATATCCGGATCTGTGTGGCTAAATGAATATCAGCTTTGAAACAGCCTGTGTGTTTGTTAGTGTTTTCTGGATAGTATCTATGAACTTTAGAGTTTTGAATGAATTTTAGCATGTTACATTGTGTTTTTTGGTTGGCAAACGCTAATTAGTTCCCCATGGAGACACAACAAGTACACATAAGTGTTTTCTGAGTAGAATGCTACAGAAACTAGGTTAAAAATGAGATTTGCGACTGTAAACATGACATTGAAGTCACATTCCCAAGAAAAAGTCTTTGGTTTTCTCCAAAACCAGTTTGACTCTGTTTTACGTGTCCTTTGCACATGAATTCCACACGAGTCTGTCCAGGTAGGTCTGGTTCTAACCAGAAATATCCGGTTCTGTGTGGCTAAGTGAATATCCGCTTTTCAACAGCCTGTGTGTTTGTTAGTGTTTTCTGGATAGTATCTATGAACTTTAGAGTTTTGAATGAATTTTAGCATGTTACATTTTGTTTTTTGGTTGCCAAATGCTAATTAGTTCCACATGGAGACACAACAAGTACACATAAGAGTTTTCTGAGTAGAATGCAACAGAAACTAGGTTAAAAATGATATTTGCGACTGTAAACATGGCATTGAATTCACATTCCCAAGAAAATGACTTTGCTTTTCTTCCAAACCAGTTTCAACATCATTGTCTGGGTGCATTGCACATGGATTAGACATGAATCAGTCCAGATAGGTCTGGGTGTAACCAGAAATATCCGGTTCTGTGTGGCTAAATGACTATCCGCTTTTCAACAGCCTGTGTGTTTGTTAGATTTTTCTGCATAGTATCTATGAACTTTAGAGTTTTGAATGAATTTTAGCATGTTACCTTGTGTTTTTTGGTTGGCAAACGCTAATTAGTTCCCCATGGAGACACAACAAGTACACATAAGTGTTTTCTGAGTAGAATGCCACAGAAACTAGGTTAAAAATGATATTTGCGACTGTAAACATGACATTGAAGTCACATTCCCAAGAAAAAGTCTTTGGTTTTTTCCAAAACCAGTTTGACTCTGTTTTCTGGGTCCTTTGCACACGAATTCCACAGGAGTCTGTCCAGATAGGTCTGGTTCTAACCAGAAATATCCGGATCTGTGTGGCTAAATGAATATCAGCTTTTCAACAGCCTGTGTGTTTGTTAGTGTTTTCTGGATAGTGTCTATTAACTTTAGAGTTTTGAATGAATTTTAGCATGTTACATTGTGTTTTTTGGTTGGCAAATGCTAATTAGTTCCACATGGAGACACAACAAGTACACATCAAGGTTTTCTGAGAAGAATGCAACAGAAACTAAGTTAAAAATGATATTTGCGACTGTAAACATGACATTGAAGTCACATTTCCAAGAAAATGACTTTGCTTTTCTTCAAAACAGTTTCAACTTCATTATATGGGTGCTTTGCACATGAATTCCACACGAGTCTGTCCAGGTAGGTCTGGTTCTAACCAGAAATATCCGGATCTGTGTGGCTAAATGAATATCAGCTTTGAAACAGCCTGTGTGTTTGTTAGTGTTTTCTGGATAGTATCTATGAACTTTAGAGTTTTGAATGAATTTTAGCATGTTACATTGTGTTTTTTGGTTGGCAAACGCTAATTAGTTCCCCATGGAGACACAACAAGTACACATAAGTGTTTTCTGAGTAGAATGCTACAGAAACTAGGTTAAAAATGAGATTTGCGACTGTAAACATGACATTGAAGTCACATTCCCAAGAAAAAGTCTTTGGTTTTCTCCAAAACCAGTTTGACTCTGTTTTACGTGTCCTTTGCACATGAATTCCACACGAGTCTGTCCAGGTAGGTCTGGTTCTAACCAGAAATATCCGGTTCTGTGTGGCTAAGTGAATATCCGCTTTTCAACAGCCTGTGTGTTTGTTAGTGTTTTCTGGATAGTATCTATGAACTTTAGAGTTTTGAATGAATTTTAGCATGTTACATTTTGTTTTTTGGTTGCCAAATGCTAATTAGTTCCACATGGAGACACAACAAGTACACATAAGAGTTTTCTGAGTAGAATGCAACAGAAACTAGGTTAAAAATGATATTTGCGACTGTAAACATGGCATTGAATTCACATTCCCAAGAAAATGACTTTGCTTTTCTTCCAAACCAGTTTCAACATCATTGTCTGGGTGCATTGCACATGGATTAGACATGAATCAGTCCAGATAGGTCTGGGTGTAACCAGAAATATCCGGTTCTGTGTGGCTAAATGACTATCCGCTTTTCAACAGCCTGTGTGTTTGTTAGATTTTTCTGCATAGTATCTATGAACTTTAGAGTTTTGAATGAATTTTAGCATGTTACCTTGTGTTTTTTGGTTGGCAAACGCTAATTAGTTCCCCATGGAGACACAACAAGTACACATAAGTGTTTTCTGAGTAGAATGCCACAGAAACTAGGTTAAAAATGATATTTGTGACTGTAAACATGACATTGAACACACATTCCCAAGAAAAAGTCTTTGGTTTTCTCCAAAACCAGATTGACTCTGTTTTCTGCGTCCTTTGCACATGAATTCCACACGAGTCTGTCCAGGTAGGTCTGGTTCTAACCAGAAATATCCGGTTCTGTGTGGCTAAATGAATATCCGCTTTTCAACAGCCTGTGTGTTTGTTACTGTTTTCTGGATAGTATCTATGAACTTTAGAGTTTTGAATGAATTTTAGCATGTTACATTGTGTTTTTTGGTTGGCAAACGCTAATTAGTTTCCCATGGAGACACAACAAGTACACATAAGTGTTTTCTGAGTAGAATGCTACAGAAACTAGGTTAAAAATGATATTTGCGACAGCAAACGTGACATTTATTCCACATGCCCAAGAAAAAGACTTTGCTTTTCTCTAAAACCAGATTGACTCTGCTTTTCTGGGTGCTTTGCACACGAATTCCACACGATTCTGTCCAAGTAAGTCTGGTTCTAACCAGAAATATCCGGATCTGTGTGGCTAAATGAATATCAGCTTTTCAACAGCCTGTGTGTTTGTTAGTGTTTTCTGGATAGTATCTATGAACTTTAGAGTTTTGAATGAATTTTAGCATATAACATATTGTTTTTTGGTTGGCAAACGCTAATTAGTTCCCCATGCAGACACAACAAGTACACAGAAGTGTTTTCTGAGTAGAATGCTACAGAAACTAGGTTAAAAATGCTATTTGCGACTGTAAACATGACATTGAAGTCACATTCCCAAGAAAAAGTCTTTGGTTTTTTCCAAAACCAGTTTGACTCTGTTTTCTGGGTCCTTTGCACACGAATTCCACAGGAGTCTGTCCAGGTAGGTCTGGTTCTAACCAGAAATATCCGGATCTGTGTGGCTAAATGAATATCAGCTTTTCAACAGCCTGTGTGTTTGTTAGTGTTTTCTGGATAGTGTCTATTAACTTTAGAGTTTTGAATGAATTTTAGCATGTTACATTGTGTTTTTTGGTTGGCAAATGCTAATTAGTTCCACATGGAGACACAACAAGTACACATCAAGGTTTTCTGAGAAGAATGCAACAGAAACTAAGTTAAAAATGATATTTGCGACTGTAAACATGACATTGAAGTCACATTTCCAAGAAAATGACTTTGCTTTTCTTCAAAACAGTTTCAACTTCATTATATGGGTGCTTTGCACATGAATTCCACACGAGTCTGTCCAGGTAGGTCTGGTTCTAACCAGAAATATCCGGATCTGTGTGGCTAAATGAATATCAGCTTTGAAACAGCCTGTGTGTTTGTTAGTGTTTTCTGGATAGTATCTATGAACTTTAGAGTTTTGAATGAATTTTAGCATGTTACATTGTGTTTTTTGGTTGGCAAACGCTAATTAGTTCCCCATGGAGACACAACAAGTACACATAAGTGTTTTCTGAGTAGAATGCTACAGAAACTAGGTTAAAAATGATATTTGCGACTGTAAACATGACATTGAAGTCACATTCCCAAGAAAAAGTCTTTGGTTTTCTCCAAAACCAGTTTGACTCTGTTTTACGTGTCCTTTGCACATGAATTCCACACGAGTCTGTCCAGGTAGGTCTGGTTCTAACCAGAAATATCCGGTTCTGTGTGGCTAAGTGAATATCCGCTTTTCAACAGCCTGTGTGTTTGTTAGTGTTTTCTGGATAGTATCTATGAACTTTAGAGTTTTGAATGAATTTTAGCATGTTACATTGTGTTTTTTGGTTGG
Source organism: Sylvilagus floridanus (assembly GCA_949820135.1). Taxonomy (NCBI): domain Eukaryota; kingdom Metazoa; phylum Chordata; class Mammalia; order Lagomorpha; family Leporidae; genus Sylvilagus; species Sylvilagus floridanus. Next base: position 84,276,177 of record OX463233.1, read on the forward strand.
CAAATGCTAATTAGTTGCATATGGAGACACAACAAGTACACATAAGAGTTTTCTGAGTAGAATGCTACAGAAACTAGGTTAAAAATGATATTTGCGACTGTAAACATGACATTGAATTCACATTCCCAAAAAAAGTCTTTGGTTTTTTCCAAAACCAGGTTCAACATCATTTTCTGGGTGCTTTGCACACAAATTCCACACGAGTCTGTCCAGATAGGTCTGGTTCTAACCAGAAATATCCAGTTCTGTGTGGCTAAATGAATATCAGCTTTTCAACAGCCTGTGTGTTTGTTAGTGTTTTCTGGATAGTATCTATGAACTTTAGAGTTTTGAATGAATTTTAGCATGTTACATTTTGTTTTTTGGTTGGCAAATGCTAATTAGTTCCACATGGAGACACAACAAGTACACTTCAAGGTTTTCTGAGAAGAATTCTACCGAAACTTGGTTAAAAATGCTATTTGCAACTGTAAACATGGCATTGAATTCACATTCCCAAGAAAAAGTCTTTGGTTTTTTCCAAAACCAGTTTGACTCTGTTTTCTGGGTCCTTTGCACTTGAATTCCACACGAGTCTGTCCGGGTAGGTCTGGTTATAACCAGAAATATCCGGTTCTGTGCGGCTAAATGAATATCCGCTTTTCAACATCCTGTGTGTTTGTTAGTGTTTTCTGGATAGTATCTATGAACTTTAGAGTTTTGAATGAATTTTAGCATGTTACATTTTGTTTTTCTGGTTGGCAAACGCTAATTAGTTCCCCATGGAGACACAACAAGTACACATAAGTGTTTTCTGAGTAGAATGCCACAGAAACTAGGTTAAAAATGATATTTGTGACTGTAAACATGACATTGAACACACATTCCCAAGAAAAAGTCTTTGGTTTTCTCCAAAACCAGTTTGACTCTGTTTTCTGGGTCCATAGCACATGAATTCCACACGAGTCTGTCCAGATAGGTCTGGTTCTAACTAGAAATATCCGGATCTGTGTGGCTAAATGAATATCAGCTTTTCAACAGCCTGTGTGTTTGTTAGTGTTTTCTGGATAGTATCTATGAACTTTAGAGTTTTGAATGAATTTTAGCATGTTACATTTTGTGTTTTGGTTGGCAAACACTAATTCGTTCCCCATGGAGACAAAACAAGTACACATAAGAGTTTTCTGAGTAGAATGCTACAGAAACTAGGTTAAAAATGATAATTGCGACTGTAAACATGATATTGAAGTCACATTCCAAAGAAAATAACTTTGCTTTTCTTCAAAACCAGTTTCAACATCATTTTCTGGGTGCTTTGCACACGAATTCCACACGAGTCTGTCCAGATAGGTCTGGTTCTAACCAGAAATATCTGGTTCTCTGTGGCTAAATGACTATCAGCTTTTCAACAGCCTTGTGTTTGTTAGTGTTTTCTGGATAGTATCTATGAACTTTAGAGTTTTGAATGAATTTTAGCATGTAACATTTTGTTTTTTGGTTGGCAAACGTTAATTAGTTCCCCATGGAGAAAAACAAGTACACATAAGTGTTTTCTGAGTAGAATGCTACAGAAACTAGGTTAAAAATGCTATTTGCGACTGTAAGCATGACATTGAATTCACATTCCCAAGAAAAGTCTTTGGTTTTCTCCAAAACCAGTTTGACTCTGTTTTCTGGGATCTTTGCATATGAATTCCACACGAGTCTATCCAGATAGGTCTGGTTCTAACCAGAAATATCCGGTTCTGTGTGGCTAAATGAATATCCGCTTTTCAACAGCCTGTGTGTTTGTTAGTGTTTTCTGGATAGTATCTATGAACTTTAGAGTTTTGAATGAATTTTAGCATGTTACATTTTGTTTTTTGGTTGCCAAATGCTAATTAGTTCCACATGGAGACACAACAAGTACACATAAGAGTTTTCTGAGTAGAATGCAACAGAAACTAGGTTAAAAATGATATTTGCGACTGTAAACATGGCATTGAATTCACATTCCCAAGAAAATGACTTTGCTTTTCTTCAAAACCAGTTTCAACATCATTGTCTGGGTGCATTGCACATGGATTAGACACGAATCAGTCCAGATAGGTCTGGGTGTAACCAGAAATATCCGGTTCTGTGTGGCTAAATGACTATCCGCTTTTCAACAGCCTGTGTGTTTGTTAGATTTTTCTGCATAGTATCTATGAACTTTAGAGTTTTGAATGAATTTAAGCATGTTACCTTGTGTTTTTTGGTTGGCAAACGCTAATTAGTTCCCCATGGAGACACAACAAGTACACATAAGTGTTTTCTGAGTAGAATGCCACAGAAACTAGGTTAAAAATGATATTTGTGACTGTAAACATGACATTGAACACACATTCCCAAGAAAAAGTCTTTGGTTTTCTCCAAAACCAGATTGACTCTGTTTTCTGCGTCCTTTGCACATGAATTCCACACGAGTCTGTCCAGGTAGGTCTGGTTCTAACCAGAAATATCCGGTTCTGTGTGGCTAAATGAATATCCGCTTTTCAACAGCCTGTGTGTTTGTTACTGTTTTCTGGATAGTATCTATGAACTTTAGAGTTTTGAATGAATTTTAGCATGTTACATTGTGTTTTTTGGTTGGCAAACGCTAATTAGTTTCCCATGGAGACACAACAAGTACACATAAGTGTTTTCTGAGTAGAATGCTACAGAAACTAGGTTAAAAATGATATTTGCGACAGCAAACGTGACATTGAATCCACATGCCCAAGAAAAAGACTTTGCTTTTCTCTAAAACCAGATTGACTCTGCTTTTCTGGGTGCTTTGCACACGAATTCCACACGATTCTGTCCAAGTAAGTCTGGTTCTAACCAGAAATATCCGGATCTGTGTGGCTAAATGAATATCAGCTTTTCAACAGCCTGTGTGTTTGTTAGTGTTTTCTGGATAGTATCTATGAACTTTAGAGTTTTGAATGAATTTTAGCATATAACATATTGTTTTTTTGTTGGCAAACGCTAATTAGTTCCCCATGCAGACACAACAAGTACACAGAAGTGTTTTCTGAGTAGAATGCTACAGAAACTAGGTTAAAAATGCTATTTGCGACTGTAAACATGACATTGAAGTCACATTCCCAAGAAAAAGTCTTTGGTTTTTTCCAAAACCAGTTTGACTCTGTTTTCTGGGTCCTTTGCACACGAATTCCACAGGAGTCTGTCCAGATAGGTCTGGTTCTAACCAGAAATATCCGGATCTGTGTGGCTAAATGAATATCAGCTTTTCAACAGCCTGTGTGTTTGTTAGTGTTTTCTGGATAGTGTCTATTAACTTTAGAGTTTTGAATGAATTTTAGCATGTTACATTGTGTTTTTTGGTTGGCAAATGCTAATTAGTTCCACATGGAGACACAACAAGTACACATCAAGGTTTTCTGAGAAGAATGCAACAGAAACTAAGTTAAAAATGATATTTGCGACTGTAAACATGACATTGAAGTCACATTTCCAAGAAAATGACTTTGCTTTTCTTCAAAACAGTTTCAACTTCATTATATGGGTGCTTTGCACATGAATTCCACACGAGTCTGTCCAGGTAGGTCTGGTTCTAACCAGAAATATCCGGATCTGTGTGGCTAAATGAATATCAGCTTTGAAACAGCCTGTGTGTTTGTTAGTGTTTTCTGGATAGTATCTATGAACTTTAGAGTTTTGAATGAATTTTAGCATGTTACATTGTGTTTTTTGGTTGGCAAACGCTAATTAGTTCCCCATGGAGACACAACAAGTACACATAAGTGTTTTCTGAGTAGAATGCTACAGAAACTAGGTTAAAAATGAGATTTGCGACTGTAAACATGACATTGAAGTCACATTCCCAAGAAAAAGTCTTTGGTTTTCTCCAAAACCAGTTTGACTCTGTTTTACGTGTCCTTTGCACATGAATTCCACACGAGTCTGTCCAGGTAGGTCTGGTTCTAACCAGAAATATCCGGTTCTGTGTGGCTAAGTGAATATCCGCTTTTCAACAGCCTGTGTGTTTGTTAGTGTTTTCTGGATAGTATCTATGAACTTTAGAGTTTTGAATGAATTTTAGCATGTTACATTTTGTTTTTTGGTTGCCAAATGCTAATTAGTTCCACATGGAGACACAACAAGTACACATAAGAGTTTTCTGAGTAGAATGCAACAGAAACTAGGTTAAAAATGATATTTGCGACTGTAAACATGGCATTGAATTCACATTCCCAAGAAAATGACTTTGCTTTTCTTCCAAACCAGTTTCAACATCATTGTCTGGGTGCATTGCACATGGATTAGACATGAATCAGTCCAGATAGGTCTGGGTGTAACCAGAAATATCCGGTTCTGTGTGGCTAAATGACTATCCGCTTTTCAACAGCCTGTGTGTTTGTTAGATTTTTCTGCATAGTATCTATGAACTTTAGAGTTTTGAATGAATTTTAGCATGTTACCTTGTGTTTTTTGGTTGGCAAACGCTAATTAGTTCCCCATGGAGACACAACAAGTACACATAAGTGTTTTCTGAGTAGAATGCCACAGAAACTAGGTTAAAAATGATATTTGTGACTGTAAACATGACATTGAACACACATTCCCAAGAAAAAGTCTTTGGTTTTCTCCAAAACCAGATTGACTCTGTTTTCTGCGTCCTTTGCACATGAATTCCACACGAGTCTGTCCAGGTAGGTCTGGTTCTAACCAGAAATATCCGGTTCTGTGTGGCTAAATGAATATCCGCTTTTCAACAGCCTGTGTGTTTGTTACTGTTTTCTGGATAGTATCTATGAACTTTAGAGTTTTGAATGAATTTTAGCATGTTACATTGTGTTTTTTGGTTGGCAAACGCTAATTAGTTTCCCATGGAGACACAACAAGTACACATAAGTGTTTTCTGAGTAGAATGCTACAGAAACTAGGTTAAAAATGATATTTGCGACAGCAAACGTGACATTTAATCCACATGCCCAAGAAAAAGACTTTGCTTTTCTCTAAAACCAGATTGACTCTGCTTTTCTGGGTGCTTTGCACACGAATTCCACACGATTCTGTCCAAGTAAGTCTGGTTCTAACCAGAAATATCCGGATCTGTGTGGCTAAATGAATATCAGCTTTTCAACAGCCTGTGTGTTTGTTAGTGTTTTCTGGATAGTATCTATGAACTTTAGAGTTTTGAATGAATTTTAGCATATAACATATTGTTTTTTGGTTGGCAAACGCTAATTAGTTCCCCATGCAGACACAACAAGTACACAGAAGTGTTTTCTGAGTAGAATGCTACAGAAACTAGGTTAAAAATGCTATTTGCGACTGTAAACATGACATTGAAGTCACATTCCCAAGAAAAAGTCTTTGGTTTTTTCCAAAACCAGTTTGACTCTGTTTTCTGGGTCCTTTGCACACGAATTCCACAGGAGTCTGTCCAGGTAGGTCTGGTTCTAACCAGAAATATCCGGATCTGTGTGGCTAAATGAATATCAGCTTTTCAACAGCCTGTGTGTTTGTTAGTGTTTTCTGGATAGTGTCTATTAACTTTAGAGTTTTGAATGAATTTTAGCATGTTACATTGTGTTTTTTGGTTGGCAAATGCTAATTAGTTCCACATGGAGACACAACAAGTACACATCAAGGTTTTCTGAGAAGAATGCAACAGAAACTAAGTTAAAAATGATATTTGCGACTGTAAACATGACATTGAAGTCACATTTCCAAGAAAATGACTTTGCTTTTCTTCAAAACAGTTTCAACTTCATTATATGGGTGCTTTGCACATGAATTCCACACGAGTCTGTCCAGGTAGGTCTGGTTCTAACCAGAAATATCCGGATCTGTGTGGCTAAATGAATATCAGCTTTGAAACAGCCTGTGTGTTTGTTAGTGTTTTCTGGATAGTATCTATGAACTTTAGAGTTTTGAATGAATTTTAGCATGTTACATTGTGTTTTTTGGTTGGCAAACGCTAATTAGTTCCCCATGGAGACACAACAAGTACACATAAGTGTTTTCTGAGTAGAATGCTACAGAAACTAGTTTAAAAATGATATTTGCGACTGTAAACATGACATTGAATCCACATGCCCAAGAAAAAGTCTTTGGTTTTCTCCAAAACCAGTTTGACTCTGTTTTACGTGTCCTTTGCACATGAATTCCACACGAGTCTGTCCAGGTAGGTCTGGTTCTAACCAGAAATATCCGGTTCTGTGTGGCTAAGTGAATATCCGCTTTTCAACAGCCTGTGTGTTTGTTAGTGTTTTCTGGATAGTATCTATGAACTTTAGAGTTTTGAATGAATTTTAGCATGTTACATTGTGTTTTTTGGTTGGCAAATGCTAATTAGTTGCATATGGAGACACAACAAGTACACATAAGAGTTTTCTGAGTAGAATGCTACAGAAACTAGGTTAAAAATGATATTTGCGACTGTAAACATGACATTGAATTCACATTCCCAAAAAAAGTCTTTGGTTTTTTCCAAAACCAGGTTCAACATCATTTTCTGGGTGCTTTGCACACAAATTCCACACGAGTCTGTCCAGATAGGTCTGGTTCTAACCAGAAATATCCATTTCTGTGTGGCTAAATGAATATCAGCTTTTCAACAGCCTGTGTGTTTGTTAGTGTTTTCTGGATAGTATCTATGAACTTTAGAGTTTTGAATGAATTTTAGCATGTTACATTTTGTTTTTTGGTTGGCAAATGCTAATTAGTTCCACATGGAGACACAACAAGTACACTTCAAGGTTTTCTGAGAAGAATTCTACCGAAACTTGGTTAAAAATGCTATTTGCAACTGTAAACATGGCATTGAATTCACATTCCCAAGAAAAAGTCTTTGGTTTTTTCCAAAACCAGTTTGACTCTGTTTTCTGGGTCCTTTGCACTTGAATTCCACACGAGTCTGTCCGGGTAGGTCTGGTTATAACCAGAAATATCCGGTTCTGTGCGGCTAAATGAATATCCGCTTTTCAACATCCTGTGTGTTTGTTAGTGTTTTCTGGATAGTATCTATGAACTTTAGAGTTTTGAATGAATTTTAGCATGTTACATTTTGTTTTTCTGGTTGGCAAACGCTAATTAGTTCCCCATGGAGACACAACAAGTACACATAAGTGTTTTCTGAGTAGAATGCCACAGAAACTAGGTTAAAAATGCTATTTGCGACTGTAAACCTGACATTGAATTCACATTCCCAAGAAAAAGTCTTTGGTTTTCTCCAAAACCAGTTTGACTCTGTTTTCTGGGTCCATAGCACATGAATTCCACACGAGTCTGTCCAGATAGGTCTGGTTCTAACTAGAAATATCCGGATCTGTGTGGCTAAATGAATATCAGCTTTTCAACAGCCTGTGTGTTTGTTAGTGTTTTCTGGATAGTATCTATGAACTTTAGAGTTTTGAATGAATTTTAACATGTTACATTTTGTGTTTTGGTTGGCAAACACTAATTCGTTCCCCATGGAGACAAAACAAGTACACATAAGAGTTTTCTGAGTAGAATGCTACAGAAACTAGGTTAAAAATGATAATTGCGACTGTAAACATGACATTGAAGTCACATTCCAAAGAAAATAACTTTGCTTTTCTTCAAAACCAGTTTCAACATCATTTTCTGGGTGCTTTGCACACGAATTCCACACGAGTCTGTCCAGATAGGTCTGGTTCTAACCAGAAATATCTGGTTCTCTGTGGCTAAATGACTATCAGCTTTTCAACAGCCTTGTGTTTGTTAGTGTTTTCTGGATAGTATCTATGAACTTTAGAGTTTTGAATGAATTTTAGCATGTAACATTTTGTTTTTTGGTTGGCAAACGTTAATTAGTTCCCCATGGAGAAAAACAAGTACACATAAGTGTTTTCTGAGTAGAATGCTACAGAAACTAGGTTAAAAATGCTATTTGCGACTGTAAGCATGACATTGAATTCACATTCCCAAGAAAAGTCTTTGGTTTTCTCCAAAACCAGTTTGACTCTGTTTTCTGGGATCTTTGCATATGAATTCCACACGAGTCTATCCAGATAGGTCTGGTTCTAACCAGAAATATCCGGTTCTGTGTGGCTAAATGAATATCCGCTTTTCAACAGCCTGTGTGTTTGTTAGTGTTTTCTGGATAGTATCTATGAACTTTAGAGTTTTGAATGAATTTTAGCATGTTACATTTTGTTTTTTGGTTGCCAAATGCTAATTAGTTCCACATGGAGACACAACAAGTACACATAAGAGTTTTCTGAGTAGAATGCAACAGAAACTAGGTTAAAAATGATATTTGCGACTGTAAACATGGCATTGAATTCACATTCCCAAGAAAATGACTTTGCTTTTCTTCAAAACCAGTTTCAACATAATTGTCTGGGTGCATTGCACATGGATTAGACACGAATCAGTCCAGATAGGTCTGGGTGTAACCAGAAATATCCGGTTCTGTGTGGCTAAATGACTATCCGCTTTTCAACAGCCTGTGTGTTTGTTAGATTTTTCTGCATAGTATCTATGAACTTTAGAGTTTTGAATGAATTTAAGCATGTTACCTTGTGTTTTTTGGTTGGCAAACGCTAATTAGTTCCCCATGGAGACACAACAAGTACACATAAGTGTTTTCTGAGTAGAATGCCACAGAAACTAGGTTAAAAATGATATTTGTGACTGTAAACATGACATTGAACACACATTCCCAAGAAAAAGTCTTTGGTTTTCTCCAAAACCAGATTGACTCTGTTTTCTGCGTCCTTTGCACATGAATTCCACACGAGTCTGTCCAGGTAGGTCTGGTTCTAACCAGAAATATCCGGTTCTGTGTGGCTAAATGAATATCCGCTTTTCAACAGCCTGTGTGTTTGTTAGTGTTTTCTGGATAGTATCTATGAACTTTAGAGTTTTGAATGAATTTTAGCATGTTACATTGTGTTTTTTGGTTGGCAAACGCTAATTAGTTTCCCATGGAGACACAACAAGTACACATAAGTGTTTTCTGAGTAGAATGCTACAGAAACTAGGTTAAAAATGATATTTGCGACAGCAAACGTGACATTTAATCCACATGCCCAAGAAAAAGACTTTGCTTTTCTCTAAAACCAGATTGACTCTGCTTTTCTGGGTGCTTTGCACACGAATTCCACACGATTCTGTCCAAGTAAGTCTGGTTCTAACCAGAAATATCCGGATCTGTGTGGCTAAATGAATATCAGCTTTTCAACAGCCTGTGTGTTTGTTAGTGTTTTCTGGATAGTATCTATGAACTTTAGAGTTTTGAATGAATTTTAGCATGTAACATATTGTTTTTTGGTTGGCAAACGCTAATTAGTTCCCCATGCAGACACAACAAGTACACAGAAGTGTTTTTTGAGTAGAATGCTACAGAAACTAGGTTAAAAATGCTATTTGCGACTGTAAACATGACATTGAAGTCACATTCCCAAGAAAAAGTCTTTGGTTTTTTCCAAAACCAGTTTGACTCTGTTTTCTGGGTCCTTTGCACACGAATTCCACAGGAGTCTGTCCAGATAGGTCTGGTTCTAACCAGAAATATCCGGATCTGTGTGGCTAAATGAATATCAGCTTTTCAACAGCCTGTGTGTTTGTTAGTGTTTTCTGGATAGTGTCTATTAACTTTAGAGTTTTGAATGAATTTTAGCATGTTACATTGTGTTTTTTGGTTGGCAAATGCTAATTAGTTCCACATGGAGACACAACAAGTACACATCAAGGTTTTCTGAGAAGAATGCAACAGAAACTAAGTTAAAAATGATATTTGCGACTGTAAACATGACATTGAAGTCACATTTCCAAGAAAATGACTTTGCTTTTCTTCAAAACAGTTTCAACTTCATTATATGGGTGCTTTGCACATGAATTCCACACGAGTCTGTCCAGGTAGGTCTGGTTCTAACCAGAAATATCCGGATCTGTGTGGCTAAATGAATATCAGCTTTGAAACAGCCTGTGTGTTTGTTAGTGTTTTCTGGATAGTATCTATGAACTTTAGAGTTTTGAATGAATTTTAGCATGTTACATTGTGTTTTTTGGTTGGCAAACGCTAATTAGTTCCCCATGGAGACACAACAAGTACACATAAGTGTTTTCTGAGTAGAATGCTACAGAAACTAGGTTAAAAATGATATTTGCGACTGTAAACATGACATTGAAGTCACATTCCCAAGAAAAAGTCTTTGGTTTTCTCCAAAACCAGTTTGACTCTGTTTTACGTGTCCTTTGCACATGAATTCCACACGAGTCTGTCCAGGTAGGTCTGGTTCTAACCAGAAATATCCGGTTCTGTGTGGCTAAGTGAATATCCGCTTTTCAACAGCCTGTGTGTTTGTTAGTGTTTTCTGGATAGTATCTATGAACTTTAGAGTTTTGAATGAATTTTAGCATGTTACATTGTGTTTTTTGGTTGGCAAATGCTAATTAGTTGCATATGGAGACACAACAAGTACACATAAGAGTTTTCTGAGTAGAATGCTACAGAAACTAGGTTAAAAATGATATTTGCGACTGTAAACATGACATTGAATTCACATTCCCAAAAAAAGTCTTTGGTTTTTTCCAAAACCAGGTTCAACATCATTTTCTGGGTGCTTTGCACACAAATTCCACACGAGTCTGTCCAGATAGGTCTGGTTCTAACCAGAAATATCCAGTTCTTTGTGGCTAAATGAATATCAGCTTTTCAACAGCCTGTGTGTTTGTTAGTGTTTTCTGGATAGTATCTATGAACTTTAGAGTTTTGAATGAATTTTAGCATGTTACATTTTGTTTTTTGGTTGGCAAATGCTAATTAGTTCCACATGGAGACACAACAAGTACACTTCAAGGTTTTCTGAGAAGAATGCTACCGAAACTTGGTTAAAAATGCTATTTGCAACTGTAAACATGACATTGAATTCACATTCCCAAGAAAAAGTCTTTGGTTTTTTCCAAAACCAGTTTGACTCTGTTTTCTGGGTCCTTTGCACTTGAATTCCACACGAGTCTGTCCGGGTAGGTCTGGTTATAACCAGAAATATCCGGTTCTGTGCGGCTAAATGAATATCCGCTTTTCAACATCCTGTGTGTTTGTTAGTGTTTTCTGGATAGTATCTATGAACTTTAGAGTTTTGAATGAATTTTAGCATGTTACATTTTGTTTTTCTGGTTGGCAAACGCTAATTAGTTCCCCATGGAGACACAACAAGTACACATAAGTGTTTTCTGAGTAGAATGCTACAGAAACTAGGTTAAAAATGATATTTGCGACTGTAAACATGACATTGAATTCACATTCCCAAGAAAAAGTCTTTGGTTTTCTCCAAAACCAGTTTGACTCTGTTTTCTGGGTCCGTTGCACATGAATTCCACACGAGTCTGTCCAGATAGGTCTGGTTCTAACTAGAAATATCCGGATCTGTGTGGCTAAATGAATATCAGCTTTTCAACAGCCTCTGTGTTTGTTAGTGTTTTCTGGATAGTATCTATGAACTTTAGAGTTTTGAATGAATTTTAGCATGTTACATTTTGTGTTTTGGTTGGCAAACACTAATTCGTTCCCCATGGAGACAAAACAAGTACACATAAGAGTTTTCTGAGTAGAATGCTACAGAAACTAGGTTAAAAATGATAATTGCGACTGTAAACATGACATTGAAGTCACATTCCAAAGAAAATAACTTTGCTTTTCTTCAAAACCAGTTTCAACATCATTTTCTGGGTGCTTTGCACACGAATTCCACACGAGTCTGTCCAGATAGGTCTGGTTCTAACCAGAAATATCTGGTTCTCTGTGGCTAAATGACTATCAGCTTTTCAACAGCCTTGTGTTTGTTAGTGTTTTCTGGATAGTATCTATGAACTTTAGAGTTTTGAATGAATTTTAGCATGTTACATTACGTTTTTTGGTTGGCAAACACTAATTCGTTCCACATGGATACACAACAAGTACACATAAGTGTTTTCTGAGTAGAATGCTACAGAAACTAGGTTAAAAATGATATTTGCGACTGTAAACATGACATTGAAGTCACATTCCCAAGAAAATGACTTTGCTTTTCTTCAAAACCAGTTTGACTCTGTTTTCTGGGTCCTTTGCACATGAATTCCACATTAGTCTGTCCAGATAGGTTTGGTTCTAACCAGAAATATCCGGTTCTGTGCGGCTAAATGAATATCCGCTTTTCAACAGCCTGTGTGTTTGTTAGTGTTTTCTGGAGAGTATCTATGAACTTTAGAGTTTTGAATGAATTTTAGCATGTTGCATTTTGTTTTTCTGGTTGGCAAACGCTAATTAGTTCCACATGTAGACACAACAATTACACATAGGAATTTTCTGAGTAGAATGCTACAGAAACTAGGTTAAAAATGCTATTTGCGACTGTAAGCATGACATTGAATTCACATTCCCAAGAAAAGTCTTTGGTTTTCTCCAAAACCAGTTTGACTCTGTTTTCTGGGATCTTTGCATATGAATTCCACACGAGTCTATCCAGATAGGTCTGGTTCTAACCAGAAATATCCGGTTCTGTGTGGCTAAATGAATATCCGCTTTTCAACAGCCTGTGTGTTTGTTAGTGTTTTCTGGATAGTATCTATGAACTTTAGAGTTTTGAATGAATTTTAGCATGTTACATTTTGTTTTTTGGTTGCCAAATGCTAATTAGTTCCACATGGAGACACAACAAGTACACATAAGAGTTTTCTGAGTAGAATGCAACAGAAACTAGGTTAAAAATGATATTTGCGACTGTAAACATGGCATTGAATTCACATTCCCAAGAAAATGACTTTGCTTTTCTTCAAAACCAGTTTCAACATCATTGTCTGGGTGCATTGCACATGGATTAGACACGAATCAGTCCAGATAGGTCTGGGTGTAACCAGAAATATCCGGTTCTGTGTGGCTAAATGACTATCCGCTTTTCAACAGCCTGTGTGTTTGTTAGATTTTTCTGCATAGTATCTATGAACTTTAGAGTTTTGAATGAATTTAAGCATGTTACCTTGTGTTTTTTGGTTGGCAAACGCTAATTAGTTCCCCATGGAGACACAACAAGTACACATAAGTGTTTTCTGAGTAGAATGCCACAGAAACTAGGTTAAAAATGATATTTGTGACTGTAAACATGACATTGAACACACATTCCCAAGAAAAAGTCTTTGGTTTTCTCCAAAACCAGATTGACTCTGTTTTCTGCGTCCTTTGCACATGAATTCCACACGAGTCTGTCCAGGTAGGTCTGGTTCTAACCAGAAATATCCGGTTCTGTGTGGCTAAATGAATATCCGCTTTTCAACAGCCTGTGTGTTTGTTAGTGTTTTCTGGATAGTATCTATGAACTTTAGAGTTTTGAATGAATTTTAGCATGTTACATTGTGTTTTTTGGTTGGCAAACGCTAATTAGTTTCCCATGGAGACACAACAAGTACACATAAGTGTTTTCTGAGTAGAATGCTACAGAAACTAGGTTAAAAATGATATTTGCGACAGCAAACGTGACATTGAATCCACATGCCCAAGAAAAAGACTTTGCTTTTCTCTAAAACCAGATTGACTCTGCTTTTCTGGGTGCTTTGCACACGAATTCCACACGATTCTGTCCAAGTAAGTCTGGTTCTAACCAGAAATATCCGGATCTGTGTGGCTAAATGAATATCAGCTTTTCAACAGCCTGTGTGTTTGTTAGTGTTTTCTGGATAGTATCTATGAACTTTAGAGTTTTGAATGAATTTTAGCATGTAACATATTGTTTTTTGGTTGGCAAACGCTAATTAGTTCCCCATGCAGACACAACAAGTACACAGAAGTGTTTTCTGAGTAGAATGCTACAGAAACTAGGTTAAAAATGCTATTTGCGACTGTAAACATGACATTGAAGTCACATTCCCAAGAAAAAGTCTTTGGTTTTTTCCAAAACCAGTTTGACTCTGTTTTCTGGGTCCTTTGCACACGAATTCCACAGGAGTCTGTCCAGATAGGTCTGGTTCTAACCAGAAATATCCGGATCTGTGTGGCTAAATGAATATCAGCTTTTCAACAGCCTGTGTGTTTGTTAGTGTTTTCTGGATAGTGTCTATTAACTTTAGAGTTTTGAATGAATTTTAGCATGTTACATTGTGTTTTTTGGTTGGCAAATGCTAATTAGTTCCACATGGAGACACAACAAGTACACATCAAGGTTTTCTGAGAAGAATGCAACAGAAACTAAGTTAAAAATGATATTTGCGACTGTAAACATGACATTGAAGTCACATTTCCAAGAAAATGACTTTGCTTTTCTTCAAAACAGTTTCAACTTCATTATATGGGTGCTTTGCACATGAATTCCACACGAGTCTGTCCAGGTAGGTCTGGTTCTAACCAGAAATATCCGGATCTGTGTGGCTAAATGAATATCAGCTTTGAAACAGCCTGTGTGTTTGTTAGTGTTTTCTGGATAGTATCTATGAACTTTAGAGTTTTGAATGAATTTTAGCATGTTACATTGTGTTTTTTGGTTGGCAAACGCTAATTAGTTCCCCATGGAGACACAACAAGTACACATAAGTGTTTTCTGAGTAGAATGCTACAGAAACTAGGTTAAAAATGATATTTGCGACTGTAAACATGACATTGAAGTCACATTCCCAAGAAAAAGTCTTTGGTTTTCTCCAAAACCAGTTTGACTCTGTTTTACGTGTCCTTTGCACATGAATTCCACACGAGTCTGTCCAGGTAGGTCTGGTTCTAACCAGAAATATCCGGTTCTGTGTGGCTAAGTGAATATCCGCTTTTCAACAGCCTGTGTGTTTGTTAGTGTTTTCTGGATAGTATCTATGAACTTTAGAGTTTTGAATGAATTTTAGCATGTTACATTGTGTTTTTTGGTTGGCAAATGCTAATTAGTTGCATATGGAGACACAACAAGTACACATAAGAGTTTTCTGAGTAGAATGCTACAGAAACTAGGTTAAAAATGATATTTGCGACTGTAAACATGACATTGAATTCACATTCCCAAAAAAAGTCTTTGGTTTTTTCCAAAACCAGGTTCAACATCATTTTCTGGGTGCTTTGCACACAAATTCCACACGAGTCTGTCCAGATAGGTCTGGTTCTAACCAGAAATATCCAGTTCTTTGTGGCTAAATGAATATCAGCTTTTCAACAGCCTGTGTGTTTGTTAGTGTTTTCTGGATAGTATCTATGAACTTTAGAGTTTTGAATGAATTTTAGCATGTTACATTTTGTTTTTTGGTTGGCAAATGCTAATTAGTTCCACATGGAGACACAACAAGTACACTTCAAGGTTTTCTGAGAAGAATGCTACCGAAACTTGGTTAAAAATGCTATTTGCAACTGTAAACATGACATTGAATTCACATTCCCAAGAAAAAGTCTTTGGTTTTTTCCAAAACCAGTTTGACTCTGTTTTCTGGGTCCTTTGCACTTGAATTCCACACGAGTCTGTCCGGGTAGGTCTGGTTATAACCAGAAATATCCGGTTCTGTGCGGCTAAATGAATATCCGCTTTTCAACATCCTGTGTGTTTGTTAGTGTTTTCTGGATAGTATCTATGAACTTTAGAGTTTTGAATGAATTTTAGCATGTTACATTTTGTTTTTCTGGTTGGCAAACGCTAATTAGTTCCCCATGGAGACACAACAAGTACACATAAGTGTTTTCTGAGTAGAATGCTACAGAAACTAGGTTAAAAATGATATTTGCGACTGTAAACATGACATTGAATTCACATTCCCAAGAAAAAGTCTTTGGTTTTCTCCAAAACCAGTTTGACTCTGTTTTCTGGGTCCGTTGCACATGAATTCCACACGAGTCTGTCCAGATAGGTCTGGTTCTAACTAGAAATATCCGGATCTGTGTGGCTAAATGAATATCAGCTTTTCAACAGCCTCTGTGTTTGTTAGTGTTTTCTGGATAGTATCTATGAACTTTAGAGTTTTGAATGAATTTTAGCATGTTACATTTTGTGTTTTGGTTGGCAAACACTAATTCGTTCCCCATGGAGACAAAACAAGTACACATAAGAGTTTTCTGAGTAGAATGCTACAGAAACTAGGTTAAAAATGATAATTGCGACTGTAAACATGACATTGAAGTCACATTCCAAAGAAAATAACTTTGCTTTTCTTCAAAACCAGTTTCAACATCATTTTCTGGGTGCTTTGCACACGAATTCCACACGAGTCTGTCCAGATAGGTCTGGTTCTAACCAGAAATATCTGGTTCTCTGTGGCTAAATGACTATCAGCTTTTCAACAGCCTTGTGTTTGTTAGTGTTTTCTGGATAGTATCTATGAACTTTAGAGTTTTGAATGAATTTTAGCATGTTACATTACGTTTTTTGGTTGGCAAACACTAATTCGTTCCACATGGATACACAACAAGTACACATAAGTGTTTTCTGAGTAGAATGCTACAGAAACTAGGTTAAAAATGATATTTGCGACTGTAAACATGACATTGAAGTCACATTCCCAAGAAAATGACTTTGCTTTTCTTCAAAACCAGTTTGACTCTGTTTTCTGGGTCCTTTGCACATGAATTCCACATTAGTCTGTCCAGATAGGTTTGGTTCTAACCAGAAATATCCGGTTCTGTGCGGCTAAATGAATATCCGCTTTTCAACAGCCTGTGTGTTTGTTAGTGTTTTCTGGAGAGTATCTATGAACTTTAGAGTTTTGAATGAATTTTAGCATGTTGCATTTTGTTTTTCTGGTTGGCAAACGCTAATTAGTTCCACATGTAGACACAACAATTACACATAGGAATTTTCTGAGTAGAATGCTACAGAAACTAGGTTAAAAATGCTATTTGCGACTGTAAGCATGACATTGAATTCACATTCCCAAGAAAAGTCTTTGGTTTTCTCCAAAACCAGTTTGACTCTGTTTTCTGGGATCTTTGCATATGAATTCCACACGAGTCTATCCAGATAGGTCTGGTTCTAACCAGAAATATCCGGTTCTGTGTGGCTAAATGAATATCCGCTTTTCAACAGCCTGTGTGTTTGTTAGTGTTTTCTGGATAGTATCTATGAACTTTAGAGTTTTGAATGAATTTTAGCATGTTACATTTTGTTTTTTGGTTGCCAAATGCTAATTAGTTCCACATGGAGACACAACAAGTACACATAAGAGTTTTCTGAGTAGAATGCAACAGAAACTAGGTTAAAAATGATATTTGCGACTGTAAACATGGCATTGAATTCACATTCCCAAGAAAATGACTTTGCTTTTCTTCAAAACCAGTTTCAACATCATTGTCTGGGTGCATTGCACATGGATTAGACACGAATCAGTCCAGATAGGTCTGGGTGTAACCAGAAATATCCGGTTCTGTGTGGCTAAATGACTATCCGCTTTTCAACAGCCTGTGTGTTTGTTAGATTTTTCTGCATAGTATCTATGAACTTTAGAGTTTTGAATGAATTTAAGCATGTTACCTTGTGTTTTTTGGTTGGCAAACGCTAATTAGTTCCCCATGGAGACACAACAAGTACACATAAGTGTTTTCTGAGTAGAATGCCACAGAAACTAGGTTAAAAATGATATTTGTGACTGTAAACATGACATTGAACACACATTCCCAAGAAAAAGTCTTTGGTTTTCTCCAAAACCAGATTGACTCTGTTTTCTGCGTCCTTTGCACATGAATTCCACACGAGTCTGTCCAGGTAGGTCTGGTTCTAACCAGAAATATCCGGTTCTGTGTGGCTAAATGAATATCCGCTTTTCAACAGCCTGTGTGTTTGTTAGTGTTTTCTGGATAGTATCTATGAACTTTAGAGTTTTGAATGAATTTTAGCATGTTACATTGTGTTTTTTGGTTGGCAAACGCTAATTAGTTTCCCATGGAGACACAACAAGTACACATAAGTGTTTTCTGAGTAGAATGCTACAGAAACTAGGTTAAAAATGATATTTGCGACAGCAAACGTGACATTGAATCCACATGCCCAAGAAAAAGACTTTGCTTTTCTCTAAAACCAGATTGACTCTGCTTTTCTGGGTGCTTTGCACACGAATTCCACACGATTCTGTCCAAGTAAGTCTGGTTCTAACCAGAAATATCCGGATCTGTGTGGCTAAATGAATATCAGCTTTTCAACAGCCTGTGTGTTTGTTAGTGTTTTCTGGATAGTATCTATGAACTTTAGAGTTTTGAATGAATTTTAGCATGTAACATATTGTTTTTTGGTTGGCAAACGCTAATTAGTTCCCCATGCAGACACAACAAGTACACAGAAGTGTTTTCTGAGTAGAATGCTACAGAAACTAGGTTAAAAATGCTATTTGCGACTGTAAACATGACATTGAAGTCACATTCCCAAGAAAAAGTCTTTGGTTTTTTCCAAAACCAGTTTGACTCTGTTTTCTGGGTCCTTTGCACACGAATTCCACAGGAGTCTGTCCAGATAGGTCTGGTTCTAACCAGAAATATCCGGATCTGTGTGGCTAAATGAATATCAGCTTTTCAACAGCCTGTGTGTTTGTTAGTGTTTTCTGGATAGTGTCTATTAACTTTAGAGTTTTGAATGAATTTTAGCATGTTACATTGTGTTTTTTGGTTGGCAAATGCTAATTAGTTCCACATGGAGACACAACAAGTACACATCAAGGTTTTCTGAGAAGAATGCAACAGAAACTAAGTTAAAAATGATATTTGCGACTGTAAACATGACATTGAAGTCACATTTCCAAGAAAATGACTTTGCTTTTCTTCAAAACAGTTTCAACTTCATTATATGGGTGCTTTGCACATGAATTCCACACGAGTCTGTCCAGGTAGGTCTGGTTCTAACCAGAAATATCCGGATCTGTGTGGCTAAATGAATATCAGCTTTGAAACAGCCTGTGTGTTTGTTAGTGTTTTCTGGATAGTATCTATGAACTTTAGAGTTTTGAATGAATTTTAGCATGTTACATTGTGTTTTTTGGTTGGCAAACGCTAATTAGTTCCCCATGGAGACACAACAAGTACACATAAGTGTTTTCTGAGTAGAATGCTACAGAAACTAGGTTAAAAATGATATTTGCGACTGTAAACATGACATTGAAGTCACATTCCCAAGAAAAAGTCTTTGGTTTTCTCCAAAACCAGTTTGACTCTGTTTTACGTGTCCTTTGCACATGAATTCCACACGAGTCTGTCCAGGTAGGTCTGGTTCTAACCAGAAATATCCGGTTCTGTGTGGCTAAGTGAATATCCGCTTTTCAACAGCCTGTGTGTTTGTTAGTGTTTTCTGGATAGTATCTATGAACTTTAGAGTTTTGAATGAATTTTAGCATGTTACATTGTGTTTTTTGGTTGGCAAATGCTAATTAGTTGCATATGGAGACACAACAAGTACACATAAGAGTTTTCTGAGTAGAATGCTACAGAAACTAGGTTAAAAATGATATTTGCGACTGTAAACATGACATTGAATTCACATTCCCAAAAAAAGTCTTTGGTTTTTTCCAAAACCAGGTTCAACATCATTTTCTGGGTGCTTTGCACACAAATTCCACACGAGTCTGTCCAGATAGGTCTGGTTCTAACCAGAAATATCCAGTTCTTTGTGGCTAAATGAATATCAGCTTTTCAACAGCCTGTGTGTTTGTTAGTGTTTTCTGGATAGTATCTATGAACTTTAGAGTTTTGAATGAATTTTAGCATGTTACATTTTGTTTTTTGGTTGGCAAATGCTAATTAGTTCCACATGGAGACACAACAAGTACACTTCAAGGTTTTCTGAGAAGAATGCTACCGAAACTTGGTTAAAAATGCTATTTGCAACTGTAAACATGACATTGAATTCACATTCCCAAGAAAAAGTCTTTGGTTTTTTCCAAAACCAGTTTGACTCTGTTTTCTGGGTCCTTTGCACTTGAATTCCACACGAGTCTGTCCGGGTAGGTCTGGTTATAACCAGAAATATCCGGTTCTGTGCGGCTAAATGAATATCCGCTTTTCAACATCCTGTGTGTTTGTTAGTGTTTTCTGGATAGTATCTATGAACTTTAGAGTTTTGAATGAATTTTAGCATGTTACATTTTGTTTTTCTGGTTGGCAAACGCTAATTAGTTCCCCATGGAGACACAACAAGTACACATAAGTGTTTTCTGAGTAGAATGCTACAGAAACTAGGTTAAAAATGATATTTGCGACTGTAAACATGACATTGAATTCACATTCCCAAGAAAAAGTCTTTGGTTTTCTCCAAAACCAGTTTGACTCTGTTTTCTGGGTCCGTTGCACATGAATTCCACACGAGTCTGTCCAGATAGGTCTGGTTCTAACTAGAAATATCCGGATCTGTGTGGCTAAATGAATATCAGCTTTTCAACAGCCTGTGTGTTTGTTAGTGTTTTCTGGATAGTATCTATGAACTTTAGAGTTTTGAATGAATTTTAGCATGTTACATTTTGTGTTTTGGTTGGCAAACACTAATTCGTTCCCCATGGAGACAAAACAAGTACACATAAGAGTTTTCTGAGTAGAATGCTACAGAAACTAGGTTAAAAATGATAATTGCGACTGTAAACATGACATTGAAGTCACATTCCAAAGAAAATAACTTTGCTTTTCTTCAAAACCAGTTTCAACATCATTTTCTGGGTGCTTTGCACACGAATTCCACACGAGTCTGTCCAGATAGGTCTGGTTCTAACCAGAAATATCTGGTTCTCTGTGGCTAAATGACTATCAGCTTTTCAACAGCCTTGTGTTTGTTAGTGTTTTCTGGATAGTATCTATGAACTTTAGAGTTTTGAATGAATTTTAGCATGTTACATTACGTTTTTTGGTTGGCAAACACTAATTCGTTCCACATGGATACACAACAAGTACACATAAGTGTTTTCTGAGTAGAATGCTACAGAAACTAGGTTAAAAATGATATTTGCGACTGTAAACATGACATTGAAGTCACATTCCCAAGAAAATGACTTTGCTTTTCTTCAAAACCAGTTTGACTCTGTTTTCTGGGTCCTTTGCACATGAATTCCACATTAGTCTGTCCAGATAGGTTTGGTTCTAACCAGAAATATCCGGTTCTGTGCGGCTAAATGAATATCCGCTTTTCAACAGCCTGTGTGTTTGTTAGTGTTTTCTGGAGAGTATCTATGAACTTTAGAGTTTTGAATGAATTTTAGCATGTTGCATTTTGTTTTTCTGGTTGGCAAACGCTAATTAGTTCCACATGTAGACACAACAATTACACATAGGAATTTTCTGAGTAGAATGCTACAGAAACTAGGTTAAAAATGCTATTTGCGACTGTAAACATGACATTGAATTCACATTCCCAAGAAAAAGTGTTTGGTTTTCTCCAAAACCAGTTTCAACATCATTTTCTGGGTGCTTTGCACATGAACTCCACACGAGTCTGTCCAGATAGGTCTGGTTCTAACCAGAAATATCCGGTTCTGTGTGGCTAAATGAATATCCGCTTTTCAACAGCCTGTGTGTTTGTTAGTGTTTTCTGGATAGTATCTATGAACTTTAGAGTTTTGAATGAATTTTAGCATGTTACATTGTGTTTTTTGGTTGGCAAATGCTAATTAGTTGCATATGGAGACACAACAAGTACACATAAGAGTTTTCTGAGTAGAATGCTACAGAAACTAGGTTAAAAATGATATTTGCGACTGTAAACATGACATTGAATTCACATTCCCAAGAAAAAGTCTTTGGTTTTTTCCAAAACCAGTTTCAACATCATTTTCTGGGTGCTTTGCACACAAATTCCACACGAGTCTGTCCAGATAGGTCTGGTTCTAACCAGAAATATCCGGTTCTGTGTGGCTAAATGAATATCCGCTTTTCAACAGCCTGTGTGTTTGTTAGTGTTTTCTGGATAGTATCTATGAACTTTAGAGTTTTGAATGAATTTTAGCATGTTACATTTTGTTTTTTGGTTGGCAAATGCTAATTAGTTCCACATGGAGACACAACAAGTACACATCAAGGTTTTCTGAGAAGAATGCTACCGAAACTTGGTTAAAAATGCTATTTGCAACTGTAAACATGACATTGAAGTCACATTCCCAAGAAAAAGTCTTTGGTTTTCTCCAAAACCAGTTTGATTCTGTTTTCTGGGTCCTTTGCACTTGAATTCCACACGAGTCTGTCCGGGTAGGTCTGGTTATAACCAGAAATATCCGGTTCTGTGCGGCTAAATGAATATCCGCTTTTCAACATCCTGTGTGTTTGTTAGTGTTTTCTGGATAGTATCTATGAACTTTAGAGTTTTGAATGAATTGTAGCATGTTACATTGTGTTTTTTGGTTGGCAAATGCTAATTAGTTGCATATGGAGACACAACAAGTACACATAAGAGTTTTCTGAGTAGAATGCTACAGAAACTAGGTTAAAAATGATATTTGCGACTGTAAACATGACATTGAATTCACATTCCCAAGAAAAAGTCTTTGGTTTTCTCCAAAACGAGTTTGACTCTCTTTTCTGCGTCCTTTGCACATGAATTCCACACGAGTCTGTCCAGGTAGGTCTGGTTCTAACCAGAAATATCCGGTTCTGTGTGGCTAAATGAATATCCGCTTTTCAACAGCCTGTGTGTTTGTTAGTGTTTTCTGGATAGTATCAATGAACTTTAGAGTTTTGAATGAATTTTAGCATGTTACATTGTGTTTTTTGGTTGGCAAACGCTAATTAGTTCCACATGGAGACACAACAAGTACACATAAGTGTTTTCTGAGTAGAATGCAACAGAAACTAGGTTAAAAATGATATTTGCGACTGTAAACGTGACATTGAATTCACATGCCCAAGAAAAAGTCTTTGGTTTTCTCCAAAACCAGTTTGACTCTGTTTTACGTGTCCTTTGCACATGAATTCCACACGAGTCTGTCCAGGTAGGTCTGGTTCTAACCAGAAATATCCGGATCTGTGTGACTAAATGAATATCAGCTTTTCAACAGCCTGTGTGTTTGTTAGTGTTTTCTGGATAGTATCTATGAACTTTAGAGTTTTGAATGAATTTTAGCATGTTACATTGTGTTTTTTGGTTGGCAAACGCTAATTAGTTCCACATGGAGACACAACAAGTACACATAAGTGTTTTCTGAGTAGAATGCTACAGAAACTAGGTTAAAAATGCTATTTGCGACTGTAAACATGACATTCAATTCACATTCCCAAGAAAAAGTGTTTGGTTTTCTCCTAAACCAGTTTGAGTCTGCTTTTATTGGTCCTTTGCACAAGAATTCCACACGAGTCTGTCCAGATAGGTCTGGTTCTAACCAGAAATATCCGGATCTGTGTGGCTAAATGAATATCAGCTTTGAAACAGCCTGTGTGTTTGTTAGTGTTTTCTGGATAGTATCTATGAACTTTAGAGTTTTGAATGAATTTTAGCATGTTACATTGTGTTTTTTGGTTGGCAAACGCTAATTAGTTCCCCATGGAGACACAACAAGTACACATAAGTGTTTTCTGAGTAGAATGCTACAGAAACTAGGTTAAAAATGATATTTGCAACTGTAAACATGACATTGAATTCACATTCCCAAGAAAAAGTCTTTGGTTTTCTCCAAAACCAGTTTGACTCTGTTTTACGTGTCCTTTGCACATGAATTCCACACGAGTCTGTCCAGGTAGGTCTCATTCTAACCAGAAATATCCGGTTCTGTGTGGCTAAATGAATATCAGCTTTTAAACAGCCTGTGTGTTTGTTAGTTTTTTCTGGATAGTATCTATGAACTTTAGAGTTTTGAATGAATATTAGCATGTTACATTGTGTTTTTTGGTTGGCAAACGCTAATTAGTTCCCCATGTAGACACAACAATTACACATAGGAATTTTCTGAGTAGAATGCTAGAGAAACTAGGTTTAAAATTATATTTGCGACTGTAAACGTGACATTGAATTCACATTCCCAAGAAAATGACTATGCTTTTCTTCAAAACCAGTTTCAACATCATTTTCTGGGTGCTTTGCACATGAACTGACACGAGTCTGTCCAGATATGTCTGGTTCTAACCAGAAATATCCGGTTCTGTGTGGCTAAATGAATATCCGCTTTTCAACAGCCTGTGTGTTTGTTAGTGTTTTCTGGATAGTATCTATGAACTTTAGACTTTTGAATGAATTTTAGCATGATACATTTTGTTTTTTTGTTGGCAAATGCTAATTAGTTCCACATGGAGACACAACAAGTACACATAAGTGTTTTCTGAGTAGAATGCTACAGAAACTAGGTTAAAAATGCTATTTGCGACTGTAAACATGACATTGAAGTCACATTCCCAAGAAAATGACTTTGCTTTTCTTCAAAACCAGTGTCAACATCATTTTATGGCTGCTTTGCACACGAATTCCACACGAGTCTGTCCAGATAATTCTGTTTCTAACCAGAAATATCCGGTTCTGTGTGGCTAAATGAATATCAGCTTTTCAACAGCCTGTGTGTTTGTTAGTGTTTTCTGAATAGTATCTATGAACTTTAGAGTTTTGAATGAATTTTAGCATGTAACATTTTGTTTTTTGGTTGGCAAACGTTAATTAGTTCCCCATGGAGAAACAACAAGTACACATAAGTGTTTTCTGAGTAGAATGCTACAGAAACTAGGTTAAAAATGCTATTTGCGACTGTAAACATGACATTGAATTCACATTCCCAAGAAAAGTCTTTGGTTTTCTCCAAAACCAGTTTGACTCTGTTTTCTGGGATCTTTGCATATGAATTCCACACGAGTCTATTAAGATAGGTCTGGTTCTAACCAGAAATATCCGGTTCTGTGTGGCTAAATGAATATCCGCTTTTCAACAGCCTGTGTGTTTATTAGTGTTTTCTGCATAGTATCTATGAACTTTAGAGTTTTGAATGAATTTTAGCATGTTATATTTTGTTTTTTGGTTGGCAAACGCTAATTAGTTCCTCATGGAGAAACAATAAGTACACATAATTGTTTTCTGTGTAGAATGCTACAGAAACTAGGTTAAAAATGCTAGTTGCGACTGTAAACATGACATTGAATTCACATTCCCAAGAAAAAGTCTTTGGTTTTCTCCAAAACGAGTTTGACTCTCTTTTCTGCGTCCTTTGCACATGAATTCCACACGAGTCTGTCCAGGTAGGTCTGGTTCTAACCAGAAATATCCGGTTCTGTGTGGCTAAATGAATATCCGCTTTTCAACAGCCTGTGTGTTTGTTAGTGTTTTCTGGATAGTATCAATGAACTTTAGAGTTTTGAATGATTTTTAGCATGTTACATTCTGTTTTTTGGTTGGCAAACGCTAATTAGTTCCACATGGAGACACAACAAGTACACATAAGTGTTTTCTGAGTAGAATGCAACAGAAACTAGGTTAAAAATGATATTTGCGACTGTAAACGTGACATTGAATTCACATGCCCAAGAAAAAGTCTTTGGTTTTCTCCAAAACCAGTTTGACTCTGTTTTACGTGTCCTTTGCACATGAATTCCACACGAGTCTGTCCAGGTAGGTCTGGTTCTAACCAGAAATATCCGGTTCTGTGGGGCTAAATGAATATCAGCTTTTCAACAGCCTGTGTGTTTGTTAGTGTTTTCTGGATAGTATCTATGAACTTTAGAGTTTTGAATGAATTTTAGCAGGATACATTGTGTTTTTTGGTTGGCAAACGCTAATTAGTTCCCCATGGAGACACAACAAGTACACATAAGTGTTTTCTGAGTAGAATGCTACAGAAACTAGGTTAAAAATGAGATTTGCGACTGTAAACATGACATTGAATTCACATTCCCAAGAAAAAGTCTTTGGTTTTTTCCAAAACCAGTTTCAACATCATTTTCTGGGTGCTTTGCACACGAATTCCACACGAGTCTGTCCAGGTAGGTCTGGTTCTAACCAGAAATATCCGGATCTGTGTGACTAAATGAATATCAGCTTTTCAACAGCCTGTGTGTTTGTTAGTGTTTTCTGGATAGTATCTATGAACTTTAGAGTTTTGAATGAATTTTAGCATGTTACATTGTGTTTTTTGGTTGGCAAACGCTAATTAGTTCCACATGGAGACACAACAAGTACACATAGTGTTTTCTGAGTAGAATGCTACAGAAACTAGGTTAAAAATGATATTTGCGACTGTAAACATGACATTCAATTCACATTCCCAAGAAAAAGTGTTTGGTTTTCTCCTAAACCAGTTTGAGTCTGCTTTTATTGGTCCTTTGCACATGAATTCCACACGAGTCTGTCCAGATAGGTCTGGTTCTAACCAGAAATATCCGGATCTGTGTGGCTAAATGAATATCAGCTTTGAAACAGCCTGTGTGTTTGTTAGTGTTTTCCGGATAGTATCTATGAACTTTAGAGTTTTGAATGAATTTTAGCATGTTACATTGTGTTTTTTGGTTGGCAAATGCTAATTAGTTGCATATGGAGACACAACAAGTACACATAAGAGTTTTCTGAGTAGAATGCAACAGAAACTAGGTTAAAAATGATATTTGCGACTGAAAACATGACATTGAAGTCACATTTCCAAGAAAATGACTTTGCTTTTCTTCAAAACAGTTTCAACTTCATTATATGGGTGCTTTGCACATGAATTCCACACGAGTCTGTCCAGGTAGGTCTGGTTCTAACCAGAAATATCCGGATCTGTGTGGCTAAATGAATATCAGCTTTGAAACAGCCTGTGTGTTTGTTAGTGTTTTCTGGATAGTATCTATGAACTTTAGAGTTTTGAATGAATTTTAGCATGTTACATTTTGTTTTTTGGTTGGCAAACGCTAATTAGTTCCCCATGGAGACACAACAAGTACACATAAGTGTTTTCTGAGTAGAATGCTACAGAAACTAGGTTAAAAATGATATTTGCGACTGTAAACATGACATTGAATTCACATTCCCAAGAAAAAGTCTTTGGTTTTCTCCAAACCAGTTTGACTCTGTTTTACGTGTCCTTTGCACATGAAATCCACACGAGTCTGTCCAGGTAGGTCTGGTTCTAACTAGAAATATCCGGTTCTGTGTGGCTAAGTGAATATCAGCTTTTCAACAGCCTGTGTGTTTGTTAGTGTTTTCTGGATAGTATCTATGAACTTTAGAGTTTTGAATGAATTTTAGCATGTTACATTGTGTTTTTTGGTTGGCAAATGCTAATTAGTTGCATATGGAGACACAACAAGTACACATAAGAGTTTTCTGAGTAGAATGCTACAGAAACTAGGTTAAAAATGATATTTGCGACTGTAAACATGACATTGAATTCACATTCCCAAGAAAAAGTCTTTGGTTTTCTCCAAAACCAGTTTGACTCTGTTTTACGTGTCCTTTGTACATGAATTCCACACGAGTCTGTCCAGATAGGTCTGGTTCTAACTAGAAATATCCGGATCTGTGTGGCTAAATGAATATCAGCTTCTCAACAGCCTGTGTGTTTGTTAGTGTTTTCCGGATAGTATCTATGAACTTTAGAGTTTTGAATGAATTTTAGCATGTTACATTTTGTGTTTTGGTTGGCAAACACTACTTCGTTCCCCATGGAGACACAACAAGTACACATAAGAGTTTTCTGAGTAGAATGCTACAGAAACTAGGTTAAAAATGATATTTGCGACTGTAAACATGACATTGAAGTCACATTCCCAAGAAAATGACTTTGCTTTTCTTCAAAACCAGTTTCAACATCATTTTCTGGGTGCTTTGCACACGAATTCCACACGAGTCTGTCCAGATAGGTCTGGTTCTAACCAGAAATATCTGGTTCTCTGTGGCTAAATGAATATCAGCTTTTCAACAGCCTTGTGTTTGTCAGTGTTTTCTGGATAGTATCTATGAACTTTAGAGTTTTGAATGAATTTTAGCATGTTACATTACGTTTGAGGTTGGCAAACGCTAATTCGTTCCCATGGAGACACAACAAGTACACATAAGTGTTTTCTGAGTAGAATGCTACAGAAACTAGGTTAAAAATGATATTTGCGACTGTAAACATGACATTGAAGTCACATTCCCAAGAAAATGACTTTGCTTTTCTTCAAATCCAGTGTCAACATCATTTTATGGCTGCTTTGCACACGAATTCCACACAAGTCTGTCCAGATAGTTCTGTTTCTAAACAGAAATACCCGGTTCTGTGTGGCTAAATGAATATCAGCTTTTCAACAGCCTGTGTGTTTGTTAGTGTTTTCTGAATAGTATCTATGAACTTTAGAGTTTTGAATGAATTTTAGCATGTAACATTTTGTTTTTTGGTTGGCAAACGTTAATTAGTTCCCCATGGAGAAACAACAAGTACACATAAGTGTTTTCTGAGTAGAATGCTACAGAAACTAGGTTAAAAATGCTATTTGCGACTGTAAACATGACATTGAATTCACATTCCCAAGAAAAGTCTTTGGTTTTCTCCAAAACCAGTTTGACTCTGTTTTCTGGGATCTTTGCATATGAATTCCACACGAGTCTATTAAGATAGGTCTGGTTCTAACCAGAAATATCCGGTTCTGTGTGGCTAAATGAATATCCGCTTTTCAACAGCCTGTGTGTTTGTTACTGTTTTCTGGATAGTATCTAGGAACTTTAGAGTTTTGAATGAATTTTAGCATGTTACATTTTGTTTTTTGGTTGCCAAATGCTAATTAGTTCCACATGGAGACACAACAAGTACACATAAGAGTTTTCTGAGTAGAATGCAACAGAAACTAGGTTAAAAATGATATTTGCGACTGTAAACATGGCATTGAATTCACATTCCCAAGAAAATGACTTTGCTTTTCTTCCAAACCAGTTTCAACATCATTGTCTGGGTGCATTGCACATGGATTAGACATGAATCAGTCCAGATAGGTCTGGGTGTAACCAGAAATATCCGGTTCTGTGTGGCTAAATGACTATCCGCTTTTCAACAGCCTGTGTGTTTGTTAGATTTTTCTGCATAGTATCTATGAACTTTAGAGTTTTGAATGAATTTTAGCATGTTACCTTGTGTTTTTTGGTTGGCAAACGCTAATTAGTTCCCCATGGAGACACAACAAGTACACATAAGTGTTTTCTGAGTAGAATGCCACAGAAACTAGGTTAAAAATGATATTTGTGACTGTAAACATGACATTGAACACACATTCCCAAGAAAAAGTCTTTGGTTTTCTCCAAAACCAGATTGACTCTGTTTTCTGCGTCCTTTGCACATGAATTCCACACGAGTCTGTCCAGGTAGGTCTGGTTCTAACCAGAAATATCCGGTTCTGTGTGGCTAAATGAATATCAGCTTTTCAACAGCCTGTGTGTTTGTTACTGTTTTCTGGATAGTATCTATGAACTTTAGAGTTTTGAATGAATTTTAGCATGTTACATTGTGTTTTTTGGTTGGCAAACGCTAATTAGTTTCCCATGGAGACACAACAAGTACACATAAGTGTTTTCTGAGTAGAATGCTACAGAAACTAGGTTAAAAATGATATTTGCGACAGCAAACGTGACATTTAATCCACATGCCCAAGAAAAAGACTTTGCTTTTCTCTAAAACCAGATTGACTCTGCTTTTCTGGGTGCTTTGCACACGAATTCCACACGATTCTGTCCAAGTAAGTCTGGTTCTAACCAGAAATATCCGGATCTGTGTGGCTAAATGAATATCAGCTTTTCAACAGCCTGTGTGTTTGTTAGTGTTTTCTGGATAGTATCTATGAACTTTAGAGTTTTGAATGAATTTTAGCATATAACATATTGTTTTTTGGTTGGCAAACGCTAATTAGTTCCCCATGCAGACACAACAAGTACACAGAAGTGTTTTCTGAGTAGAATGCTACAGAAACTAGGTTAAAAATGCTATTTGCGACTGTAAACATGACATTGAAGTCACATTCCCAAGAAAAAGTCTTTGGTTTTTTCCAAAACCAGTTTGACTCTGTTTTCTGGGTCCTTTGCACACGAATTCCACAGGAGTCTGTCCAGATAGGTCTGGTTCTAACCAGAAATATCCGGATCTGTGTGGCTAAATGAATATCAGCTTTTCAACAGCCTGTGTGTTTGTTAGTGTTTTCTGGATAGTGTCTATTAACTTTAGAGTTTTGAATGAATTTTAGCATGTTACATTGTGTTTTTTGGTTGGCAAATGCTAATTAGTTCCACATGGAGACACAACAAGTACACATCAAGGTTTTCTGAGAAGAATGCAACAGAAACTAAGTTAAAAATGATATTTGCGACTGTAAACATGACATTGAAGTCACATTTCCAAGAAAATGACTTTGCTTTTCTTCAAAACAGTTTCAACTTCATTATATGGGTGCTTTGCACATGAATTCCACACGAGTCTGTCCAGGTAGGTCTGGTTCTAACCAGAAATATCCGGATCTGTGTGGCTAAATGAATATCAGCTTTGAAACAGCCTGTGTGTTTGTTAGTGTTTTCTGGATAGTATCTATGAACTTTAGAGTTTTGAATGAATTTTAGCATGTTACATTGTGTTTTTTGGTTGGCAAACGCTAATTAGTTCCCCATGGAGACACAACAAGTACACATAAGAGTTTTCTGAGTAGAATGCTACAGAAACTAGGTTAAAAATGATATTTGCGACTGTAAACATGACATTGAATTCACATTCCCAAGAAAAAGTCTTTGGTTTTCTCCAAAACCAGTTTGACTCTGTTTTACGTGTCCTTTGTACATGAATTCCACACGAGTCTGTCCAGATAGGTCTGGTTCTAACTAGAAATATCCGGATCTGTGTGGCTAAATGAATATCAGCTTCTCAACAGCCTGTGTGTTTGTTAGTGTTTTCCGGATAGTATCTATGAACTTTAGAGTTTTGAATGAATTTTAGCATGTTACATTTTGGGTTTTGGTTGGCAAACACTACTTCGTTCCCCATGGAGACACAACAAGTACACATAAGAGTTTTCTGAGTAGAATGCTACAGAAACTAGGTTAAAAATGATATTTGCGACTGTAAACATGACATTGAAGTCACATTCCCAAGAAAATGACTTTGCTTTTCTTCAAAACCAGTTTCAACATCATTTTCTGGGTGCTTTGCACACGAATTCCACACGAGTCTGTCCAGATAGGTCTGGTTCTAACCAGAAATATCTGGTTCTCTGTGGCTAAATGAATATCAGCTTTTCAACAGCCTTGTGTTTGTCAGTGTTTTCTGGATAGTATCTATGAACTTTAGAGTTTTGAATGAATTTTAGCATGTTACATTACGTTTGAGGTTGGCAAACGCTAATTCGTTCCCCATGGAGACACAACAAGTACACATAAGTGTTTTCTGAGTAGAATGCTACAGAAACTAGGTTAAAAATGATATTTGCGACTGTAAACATGACATTGAAGTCACATTCCCAAGAAAATGACTTTGCTTTTCTTCAAAACCAGTGTCAACATCATTTTATGGCTGCTTTGCACACGAATTCCACACAAGTCTGTCCAGATAGTTCTGTTTCTAAACAGAAATACCCGGTTCTGTGTGGCTAAATGAATATCAGCTTTTCAACAGCCTGTGTGTTTGTTAGTGTTTTCTGAATACTATCTATGAACTTTAGAGTTTTGAATGAATTTTAGCATGTAACATTTTGTTTTTTGGTTGGCAAACGTTAATTAGTTCCCCATGGAGAAACAACAAGTACACATAAGTGTTTTCTGAGTAGAATGCTACAGAAACTAGGTTAAAAATGCTATTTGCGACTGTAAACATGACATTGAACTCACATTCCCAAGAAAAGTCTTTGGTTTTCTCCAAAACCAGTTTGACTCTGTTTTCTGGGATCTTTGCATATGAATTCCACACGAGTCTATTAAGATAGGTCTGGTTCTAACCAGAAATATCCGGTTCTGTGTGGCTAAATGAATATCCGCTTTTCAACAGCCTGTGTGTTTGTTAGTGTTTTCTGGATAGTATCTATGAACTTTAGAGTTCTGAATGAATTTTAGCATGTAACATTGTGTTTTTTGGTTGGCAAACGCTAATTAGTTCCCCATGGAGACACAACAAGTACACATAAGTGTTTTCTGAGTAGAATGCTACAGAAACTAGGTTAAAAATGATATTTGCGACTGTAAACATGACATTGAATTCACATTCCCAAGAAAAAGTCTTTGGTTTTTTCCAAAACCAGTTTCAACATCATTTTCTGGGTGCTTTGCACACGAATTACACACGAGTCTGTCCAGGTAGGTCTGGTTCTAACCAGAAATATCCGGATCTGTGTGGCTAAATGAATATCAGCTTTTCAACAGCCTGTGTGTTTGTTAGTGTTTTCTGGATAGTATCTACGAACTTTAGAGTTTTGAATGAATTTTAGCATGTTACATTTTGTTTTTTGGTTGGCAAACGCTAATTAGTTCCCCATGGAGACACAACAAGTACACATAAGTGTTTTCTGAGTAGAATGCTACAGAAACTAGGTTAAAAATAATATTTGCAACTGTAAACATGACATTGAAGTCACATTCCCAAGAAAAAGTCTTTGGTTTTCTCCAAAACCAGTTTGATTCTGTTTTCTGGGTCCTTTGCACTTGAATTCCACACGAGTCTGTCCGGGTAGGTCTGGTTATAACCAGAAATATCCGGTTCTGTGCGGCTAAATGAATATCCGCTTTTCAACATCCTGTGTGTTTGTTAGTGTTTTCTGGATAGTATCTATGAACTTTAGAGTTTTGAATGAATTTTAGCATGTTACATTGTGTTTTTTGGTTGGCAAATGCTAATTAGTTGCATATGGAGACACAACAAGTACACATAAGAGTTTTCTGAGTAGAATGCTACAGAAACTAGGTTAAAAATGATATTTGTGACTGTAAACATGACATTGAACACACATTCCCAAGAAAAAGTCTTTGGTTTTCTCCAAAACGAGTTTGACTCTCTTTTCTGCGTCCTTTGCACATGAATTCCACACGAGTCTGTCCAGGTAGGTCTGGTTCTAACCAGAAATATCCGGTTCTGTGTGGCTAAATGAATATCCGCTTTTCAACAGCCTGTGTGTTTGTTAGTGTTTTCTGGATAGTATCAATGAACTTTAGAGTTTTGAATGAATTTTAGCATGTTACATTGTGTTTTTTGGTTGGCAAACGCTAATTAGTTCCACATGGAGACACAACAAGTACACATAAGTGTTTTCTGAGTAGAATGCAACAGAAACTAGGTTAAAAATGATATTTGCGACTGTAAACGTGACATTGAATTCACATGCCCAAGAAAAAGTCTTTGGTTTTCTCCAAAACCAGTTTGACTCTGTTTTACGTGTCCTTTGCACATGAATTCCACACGAGTCTGTCCAGGTAGGTCTGGTTCTAACCAGAAATATCCGGATCTGTGTGACTAAATGAATATCAGCTTTTCAACAGCCTGTGTGTTTGTTAGTGTTTTCTGGATAGTATCTATGAACTTTAGAGTTTTGAATGAATTTTAGCATGTTACATTGTGTTTTTTGGTTGGCAAACGCTAATTAGTTCCACATGGAGACACAACAAGTACACATAAGTGTTTTCTGAGTAGAATGCTACAGAAACTAGGTTAAAAATGCTATTTGCGACTGTAAACATGACATTCAATTCACATTCCCAAGAAAAAGTGTTTGGTTTTCTCCTAAACCAGTTTGAGTCTGCTTTTATTGGTCCTTTGCACAAGAATTCCACACGAGTCTGTCCAGATAGGTCTGGTTCTAACCAGAAATATCCGGATCTGTGTGGCTAAATGAATATCAGCTTTGAAACAGCCTGTGTGTTTGTTAGTGTTTTCTGGATAGTATCTATGAACTTTAGAGTTTTGAATGAATTTTAGCATGTTACATTGTGTTTTTTGGTTGGCAAACGCTAATTAGTTCCCCATGGAGACACAACAAGTACACATAAGTGTTTTCTGAGTAGAATGCTACAGAAACTAGGTTAAAAATGATATTTGCAACTGTAAACATGACATTGAATTCACATTCCCAAGAAAAAGTCTTTGGTTTTCTCCAAAACCAGTTTGACTCTGTTTTACGTGTCCTTTGCACATGAATTCCACACGAGTCTGTCCAGGTAGGTCTCATTCTAACCAGAAATATCCGGTTCTGTGTGGCTAAATGAATATCAGCTTTTAAACAGCCTGTGTGTTTGTTAGTTTTTTCTGGATAGTATCTATGAACTTTAGAGTTTTGAATGAATATTAGCATGTTACATTGTGTTTTTTGGTTGGCAAACGCTAATTAGTTCCCCATGTAGACACAACAATTACACATAGGAATTTTCTGAGTAGAATGCTAGAGAAACTAGGTTTAAAATTATATTTGCGACTGTAAACGTGACATTGAATTCACATTCCCAAGAAAATGACTATGCTTTTCTTCAAAACCAGTTTCAACATCATTTTCTGGGTGCTTTGCACATGAACTGACACGAGTCTGTCCAGATATGTCTGGTTCTAACCAGAAATATCCGGTTCTGTGTGGCTAAATGAATATCCGCTTTTCAACAGCCTGTGTGTTTGTTAGTGTTTTCTGGATAGTATCTATGAACTTTAGACTTTTGAATGAATTTTAGCATGATACATTTTGTTTTTTTGTTGGCAAATGCTAATTAGTTCCACATGGAGACACAACAAGTACACATAAGTGTTTTCTGAGTAGAATGCTACAGAAACTAGGTTAAAAATGCTATTTGCGACTGTAAACATGACATTGAAGTCACATTCCCAAGAAAATGACTTTGCTTTTCTTCAAAACCAGTGTCAACATCATTTTATGGCTGCTTTGCACACGAATTCCACACGAGTCTGTCCAGATAATTCTGTTTCTAACCAGAAATATCCGGTTCTGTGTGGCTAAATGAATATCAGCTTTTCAACAGCCTGTGTGTTTGTTAGTGTTTTCTGAATAGTATCTATGAACTTTAGAGTTTTGAATGAATTTTAGCATGTAACATTTTGTTTTTTGGTTGGCAAACGTTAATTAGTTCCCCATGGAGAAACAACAAGTACACATAAGTGTTTTCTGAGTAGAATGCTACAGAAACTAGGTTAAAAATGCTATTTGCGACTGTAAACATGACATTGAATTCACATTCCCAAGAAAAGTCTTTGGTTTTCTCCAAAACCAGTTTGACTCTGTTTTCTGGGATCTTTGCATATGAATTCCACACGAGTCTATTAAGATAGGTCTGGTTCTAACCAGAAATATCCGGTTCTGTGTGGCTAAATGAATATCCGCTTTTCAACAGCCTGTGTGTTTATTAGTGTTTTCTGCATAGTATCTATGAACTTTAGAGTTTTGAATGAATTTTAGCATGTTATATTTTGTTTTTTGGTTGGCAAACGCTAATTAGTTCCTCATGGAGAAACAATAAGTACACATAATTGTTTTCTGTGTAGAATGCTACAGAAACTAGGTTAAAAATGCTATTTGCGACTGTAAACATGACATTGAATTCACATTCCCAAGAAAAAGTCTTTGGTTTTCTCCAAAACGAGTTTGACTCTCTTTTCTGCGTCCTTTGCACATGAATTCCACACGAGTCTGTCCAGGTAGGTCTGGTTCTAACCAGAAATATCCGGTTCTGTGTGGCTAAATGAATATCCGCTTTTCAACAGCCTGTGTGTTTGTTAGTGTTTTCTGGATAGTATCAATGAACTTTAGAGTTTTGAATGATTTTTAGCATGTTACATTCTGTTTTTTGGTTGGCAAACGCTAATTAGTTCCACATGGAGACACAACAAGTACACATAAGTGTTTTCTGAGTAGAATGCAACAGAAACTAGGTTAAAAATGATATTTGCGACTGTAAACGTGACATTGAATTCACATGCCCAAGAAAAAGTCTTTGGTTTTCTCCAAAACCAGTTTGACTCTGTTTTACGTGTCCTTTGCACATGAATTCCACACGAGTCTGTCCAGGTAGGTCTGGTTCTAACCAGAAATATCCGGTTCTGTGGGGCTAAATGAATATCAGCTTTTCAACAGCCTGTGTGTTTGTTAGTGTTTTCTGGATAGTATCTATGAACTTTAGAGTTTTGAATGAATTTTAGCAGGATACATTGTGTTTTTTGGTTGGCAAACGCTAATTAGTTCCCCATGGAGACACAACAAGTACACATAAGTGTTTTCTGAGTAGAATGCTACAGAAACTAGGTTAAAAATGAGATTTGCGACTGTAAACATGACATTGAATTCACATTCCCAAGAAAAAGTCTTTGGTTTTTTCCAAAACCAGTTTCAACATCATTTTCTGGGTGCTTTGCACACGAATTCCACACGAGTCTGTCCAGGTAGGTCTGGTTCTAACCAGAAATATCCGGATCTGTGTGACTAAATGAATATCAGCTTTTCAACAGCCTGTGTGTTTGTTAGTGTTTTCTGGATAGTATCTATGAACTTTAGAGTTTTGAATGAATTTTAGCATGTTACATTGTGTTTTTTGGTTGGCAAACGCTAATTAGTTCCACATGGAGACACAACAAGTACACATAGTGTTTTCTGAGTAGAATGCTACAGAAACTAGGTTAAAAATGATATTTGCGACTGTAAACATGACATTCAATTCACATTCCCAAGAAAAAGTGTTTGGTTTTCTCCTAAACCAGTTTGAGTCTGCTTTTATTGGTCCTTTGCACATGAATTCCACACGAGTCTGTCCAGATAGGTCTGGTTCTAACCAGAAATATCCGGATCTGTGTGGCTAAATGAATATCAGCTTTGAAACAGCCTGTGTGTTTGTTAGTGTTTTCCGG
The DNA here is from genome assembly GCA_949820135.1 of Sylvilagus floridanus. Classification (NCBI taxonomy): domain Eukaryota; kingdom Metazoa; phylum Chordata; class Mammalia; order Lagomorpha; family Leporidae; genus Sylvilagus; species Sylvilagus floridanus. The sequence goes on from OX463233.1 coordinate 84,312,759, forward strand.
ATAGTATCTATGAACTTTAGAGTTTTGAATGAATTTTAGCATGTTACATTGTGTTTTTTGGTTGGCAAATGCTAATTAGTTGCATATGGAGACACAACAAGTACACATAAGAGTTTTCTGAGTAGAATGCAACAGAAACTAGGTTAAAAATGATATTTGCGACTGAAAACATGACATTGAAGTCACATTTCCAAGAAAATGACTTTGCTTTTCTTCAAAACAGTTTCAACTTCATTATATGGGTGCTTTGCACATGAATTCCACACGAGTCTGTCCAGGTAGGTCTGGTTCTAACCAGAAATATCCGGATCTGTGTGGCTAAATGAATATCAGCTTTGAAACAGCCTGTGTGTTTGTTAGTGTTTTCTGGATAGTATCTATGAACTTTAGAGTTTTGAATGAATTTTAGCATGTTACATTTTGTTTTTTGGTTGGCAAACGCTAATTAGTTCCCCATGGAGACACAACAAGTACACATAAGTGTTTTCTGAGTAGAATGCTACAGAAACTAGGTTAAAAATGATATTTGCGACTGTAAACATGACATTGAATTCACATTCCCAAGAAAAAGTCTTTGGTTTTCTCCAAACCAGTTTGACTCTGTTTTACGTGTCCTTTGCACATGAAATCCACACGAGTCTGTCCAGGTAGGTCTGGTTCTAACTAGAAATATCCGGTTCTGTGTGGCTAAGTGAATATCAGCTTTTCAACAGCCTGTGTGTTTGTTAGTGTTTTCTGGATAGTATCTATGAACTTTAGAGTTTTGAATGAATTTTAGCATGTTACATTGTGTTTTTTGGTTGGCAAATGCTAATTAGTTGCATATGGAGACACAACAAGTACACATAAGAGTTTTCTGAGTAGAATGCTACAGAAACTAGGTTAAAAATGATATTTGCGACTGTAAACATGACATTGAATTCACATTCCCAAGAAAAAGTCTTTGGTTTTCTCCAAAACCAGTTTGACTCTGTTTTACGTGTCCTTTGTACATGAATTCCACACGAGTCTGTCCAGATAGGTCTGGTTCTAACTAGAAATATCCGGATCTGTGTGGCTAAATGAATATCAGCTTCTCAACAGCCTGTGTGTTTGTTAGTGTTTTCCGGATAGTATCTATGAACTTTAGAGTTTTGAATGAATTTTAGCATGTTACATTTTGTGTTTTGGTTGGCAAACACTACTTCGTTCCCCATGGAGACACAACAAGTACACATAAGAGTTTTCTGAGTAGAATGCTACAGAAACTAGGTTAAAAATGATATTTGCGACTGTAAACATGACATTGAAGTCACATTCCCAAGAAAATGACTTTGCTTTTCTTCAAAACCAGTTTCAACATCATTTTCTGGGTGCTTTGCACACGAATTCCACACGAGTCTGTCCAGATAGGTCTGGTTCTAACCAGAAATATCTGGTTCTCTGTGGCTAAATGAATATCAGCTTTTCAACAGCCTTGTGTTTGTCAGTGTTTTCTGGATAGTATCTATGAACTTTAGAGTTTTGAATGAATTTTAGCATGTTACATTACGTTTGAGGTTGGCAAACGCTAATTCGTTCCCATGGAGACACAACAAGTACACATAAGTGTTTTCTGAGTAGAATGCTACAGAAACTAGGTTAAAAATGATATTTGCGACTGTAAACATGACATTGAAGTCACATTCCCAAGAAAATGACTTTGCTTTTCTTCAAAACCAGTGTCAACATCATTTTATGGCTGCTTTGCACACGAATTCCACACAAGTCTGTCCAGATAGTTCTGTTTCTAAACAGAAATACCCGGTTCTGTGTGGCTAAATGAATATCAGCTTTTCAACAGCCTGTGTGTTTGTTAGTGTTTTCTGAATAGTATCTATGAACTTTAGAGTTTTGAATGAATTTTAGCATGTAACATTTTGTTTTTTGGTTGGCAAACGTTAATTAGTTCCCCATGGAGAAACAACAAGTACACATAAGTGTTTTCTGAGTAGAATGCTACAGAAACTAGGTTAAAAATGCTATTTGCGACTGTAAACATGACATTGAATTCACATTCCCAAGAAAAGTCTTTGGTTTTCTCCAAAACCAGTTTGACTCTGTTTTCTGGGATCTTTGCATATGAATTCCACACGAGTCTATTAAGATAGGTCTGGTTCTAACCAGAAATATCCGGTTCTGTGTGGCTAAATGAATATCCGCTTTTCAACAGCCTGTGTGTTTGTTACTGTTTTCTGGATAGTATCTAGGAACTTTAGAGTTTTGAATGAATTTTAGCATGTTACATTTTGTTTTTTGGTTGCCAAATGCTAATTAGTTCCACATGGAGACACAACAAGTACACATAAGAGTTTTCTGAGTAGAATGCAACAGAAACTAGGTTAAAAATGATATTTGCGACTGTAAACATGGCATTGAATTCACATTCCCAAGAAAATGACTTTGCTTTTCTTCCAAACCAGTTTCAACATCATTGTCTGGGTGCATTGCACATGGATTAGACATGAATCAGTCCAGATAGGTCTGGGTGTAACCAGAAATATCCGGTTCTGTGTGGCTAAATGACTATCCGCTTTTCAACAGCCTGTGTGTTTGTTAGATTTTTCTGCATAGTATCTATGAACTTTAGAGTTTTGAATGAATTTTAGCATGTTACCTTGTGTTTTTTGGTTGGCAAACGCTAATTAGTTCCCCATGGAGACACAACAAGTACACATAAGTGTTTTCTGAGTAGAATGCCACAGAAACTAGGTTAAAAATGATATTTGTGACTGTAAACATGACATTGAACACACATTCCCAAGAAAAAGTCTTTGGTTTTCTCCAAAACCAGATTGACTCTGTTTTCTGCGTCCTTTGCACATGAATTCCACACGAGTCTGTCCAGGTAGGTCTGGTTCTAACCAGAAATATCCGGTTCTGTGTGGCTAAATGAATATCAGCTTTTCAACAGCCTGTGTGTTTGTTACTGTTTTCTGGATAGTATCTATGAACTTTAGAGTTTTGAATGAATTTTAGCATGTTACATTGTGTTTTTTGGTTGGCAAACGCTAATTAGTTTCCCATGGAGACACAACAAGTACACATAAGTGTTTTCTGAGTAGAATGCTACAGAAACTAGGTTAAAAATGATATTTGCGACAGCAAACGTGACATTTAATCCACATGCCCAAGAAAAAGACTTTGCTTTTCTCTAAAACCAGATTGACTCTGCTTTTCTGGGTGCTTTGCACACGAATTCCACACGATTCTGTCCAAGTAAGTCTGGTTCTAACCAGAAATATCCGGATCTGTGTGGCTAAATGAATATCAGCTTTTCAACAGCCTGTGTGTTTGTTAGTGTTTTCTGGATAGTATCTATGAACTTTAGAGTTTTGAATGAATTTTAGCATATAACATATTGTTTTTTGGTTGGCAAACGCTAATTAGTTCCCCATGCAGACACAACAAGTACACAGAAGTGTTTTCTGAGTAGAATGCTACAGAAACTAGGTTAAAAATGCTATTTGCGACTGTAAACATGACATTGAAGTCACATTCCCAAGAAAAAGTCTTTGGTTTTTTCCAAAACCAGTTTGACTCTGTTTTCTGGGTCCTTTGCACACGAATTCCACAGGAGTCTGTCCAGATAGGTCTGGTTCTAACCAGAAATATCCGGATCTGTGTGGCTAAATGAATATCAGCTTTTCAACAGCCTGTGTGTTTGTTAGTGTTTTCTGGATAGTGTCTATTAACTTTAGAGTTTTGAATGAATTTTAGCATGTTACATTGTGTTTTTTGGTTGGCAAATGCTAATTAGTTCCACATGGAGACACAACAAGTACACATCAAGGTTTTCTGAGAAGAATGCAACAGAAACTAAGTTAAAAATGATATTTGCGACTGTAAACATGACATTGAAGTCACATTTCCAAGAAAATGACTTTGCTTTTCTTCAAAACAGTTTCAACTTCATTATATGGGTGCTTTGCACATGAATTCCACACGAGTCTGTCCAGGTAGGTCTGGTTCTAACCAGAAATATCCGGATCTGTGTGGCTAAATGAATATCAGCTTTGAAACAGCCTGTGTGTTTGTTAGTGTTTTCTGGATAGTATCTATGAACTTTAGAGTTTTGAATGAATTTTAGCATGTTACATTGTGTTTTTTGGTTGGCAAACGCTAATTAGTTCCCCATGGAGACACAACAAGTACACATAAGAGTTTTCTGAGTAGAATGCTACAGAAACTAGGTTAAAAATGATATTTGCGACTGTAAACATGACATTGAATTCACATTCCCAAGAAAAAGTCTTTGGTTTTCTCCAAAACCAGTTTGACTCTGTTTTACGTGTCCTTTGTACATGAATTCCACACGAGTCTGTCCAGATAGGTCTGGTTCTAACTAGAAATATCCGGATCTGTGTGGCTAAATGAATATCAGCTTCTCAACAGCCTGTGTGTTTGTTAGTGTTTTCCGGATAGTATCTATGAACTTTAGAGTTTTGAATGAATTTTAGCATGTTACATTTTGGGTTTTGGTTGGCAAACACTACTTCGTTCCCCATGGAGACACAACAAGTACACATAAGAGTTTTCTGAGTAGAATGCTACAGAAACTAGGTTAAAAATGATATTTGCGACTGTAAACATGACATTGAAGTCACATTCCCAAGAAAATGACTTTGCTTTTCTTCAAAACCAGTTTCAACATCATTTTCTGGGTGCTTTGCACACGAATTCCACACGAGTCTGTCCAGATAGGTCTGGTTCTAACCAGAAATATCTGGTTCTCTGTGGCTAAATGAATATCAGCTTTTCAACAGCCTTGTGTTTGTCAGTGTTTTCTGGATAGTATCTATGAACTTTAGAGTTTTGAATGAATTTTAGCATGTTACATTACGTTTGAGGTTGGCAAACGCTAATTCGTTCCCCATGGAGACACAACAAGTACACATAAGTGTTTTCTGAGTAGAATGCTACAGAAACTAGGTTAAAAATGATATTTGCGACTGTAAACATGACATTGAAGTCACATTCCCAAGAAAATGACTTTGCTTTTCTTCAAAACCAGTGTCAACATCATTTTATGGCTGCTTTGCACACGAATTCCACACAAGTCTGTCCAGATAGTTCTGTTTCTAAACAGAAATACCCGGTTCTGTGTGGCTAAATGAATATCAGCTTTTCAACAGCCTGTGTGTTTGTTAGTGTTTTCTGAATACTATCTATGAACTTTAGAGTTTTGAATGAATTTTAGCATGTAACATTTTGTTTTTTGGTTGGCAAACGTTAATTAGTTCCCCATGGAGAAACAACAAGTACACATAAGTGTTTTCTGAGTAGAATGCTACAGAAACTAGGTTAAAAATGCTATTTGCGACTGTAAACATGACATTGAACTCACATTCCCAAGAAAAGTCTTTGGTTTTCTCCAAAACCAGTTTGACTCTGTTTTCTGGGATCTTTGCATATGAATTCCACACGAGTCTATTAAGATAGGTCTGGTTCTAACCAGAAATATCCGGTTCTGTGTGGCTAAATGAATATCCGCTTTTCAACAGCCTGTGTGTTTGTTAGTGTTTTCTGGATAGTATCTATGAACTTTAGAGTTCTGAATGAATTTTAGCATGTAACATTGTGTTTTTTGGTTGGCAAACGCTAATTAGTTCCCCATGGAGACACAACAAGTACACATAAGTGTTTTCTGAGTAGAATGCTACAGAAACTAGGTTAAAAATGATATTTGCGACTGTAAACATGACATTGAATTCACATTCCCAAGAAAAAGTCTTTGGTTTTTTCCAAAACCAGTTTCAACATCATTTTCTGGGTGCTTTGCACACGAATTACACACGAGTCTGTCCAGGTAGGTCTGGTTCTAACCAGAAATATCCGGATCTGTGTGGCTAAATGAATATCAGCTTTTCAACAGCCTGTGTGTTTGTTAGTGTTTTCTGGATAGTATCTACGAACTTTAGAGTTTTGAATGAATTTTAGCATGTTACATTTTGTTTTTTGGTTGGCAAACGCTAATTAGTTCCCCATGGAGACACAACAAGTACACATAAGTGTTTTCTGAGTAGAATGCTACAGAAACTAGGTTAAAAATAATATTTGCAACTGTAAACATGACATTGAATTCACATTCCCAAGAAAATGTCTTTGGTTTTCTCCAAAACCAGTTTGACTCTGTTTTACGTGTCCTTTGCACATGTATTCCACACGAGTCTGTCCAGGTAGGTCTGGTTCTAACCAGAAATATCCGTTTCTGTGTGGCTAAATGAATATCCGCTTTTCAACAGCCTGTGTGTTTGTTAGTGTTTTCTGGATAGTATCTATGAACTTTAGAGTTTTGAATGAATTTTAGCATGTTACATTGTGTTTTTTGGTAGGCAAACACTAATTAGTTCCACATGGAGACAAAACAAGTACACATAAGAGTTTTCTGAGTAGAATGCTACAGAAACTAGGTTAAAAATGCTATTTGCGACTGTAAACCTGACATTGAATTCACATTCCCAAGAAAAAGTCTTTGGTTTTTTCCAAAACCAGTTTGACTCTGTTTTCTGGGTCCTTTGCACACGAATTCCACACGAGTCTGTCCAGATAGGTCTGGTTCTAACCAGAAATATCCGGATCTGTGTGGCTAAATGAATATCAGCTTTTCAACAGCCTGTGTGTTTGTTAGTGTTTTCTGGATAGTATCTATGAACTTTAGAGTTTTGAATGAATTTTAGCATGTTACATTGTGTTTTTTGGTTGGCAAAGGCTAATTAGTTGCATATGGAGACACAACAAGTACACATAGGTGTTTTCTGAGTAGAATGCTACAGAAACTAGGTTAAAAATGATATTTGCGACTATAAACATGACATTGAATTCACATTCCCAAGAAAAAGTCTTTGGTTTTCTCCAAAACCAGTTTGACTCTGTTTTACGTGTCCTTTGCACATGAATTCCACACGAGTCTGTCCAGGTAGGTGTGGTTCTAACCAGAAATATCTGGTTCTGTGTGGCTAAGTGAATATCCGCTTTTCAACAGCCTGTGTGTTTGTTAGTGTTTTCTGGATAGTATCTACGAACTTTAGAGTTTTGAATGAATTTTAGCATGTTACATTGTGTTTTTTGGTTGGCAAACGCTAATTAGTTCCACATGGAGACACAACAAGTACACATAAGTGTTTTCTGAGTAGAATGCTACAGAAACTAGGTTAAAAATGATATTTGCGACTGTAAACATGACATTGAATTCACATTCCCCAGAAAATGACTTTGCTTTTCTTCAAAACCAGTTTCAACATCATTATATGGGTGCATTGCACATGAATTAGACACGAGTCTGTCCAGGTAGGTCTGGTTCTAACCAGAAATATCCGGATCTGTGTGGCTAAATGAATATCCGCTTTTCAACAGCCTGTGTGTTTGTTAGTGTTTTCTGGATAGTATCTATGAACTTTAGAGTTTTGAATGAATTTTAGCATGTTACATTGTGTTTTTTGGTTGGCAAACGCTAATTAGTTCCCCATGGAGACACAACAAGTACACATAAGTGTTTTCTGAGTAGAATGCTACAGAAACTAGGTTAAAAATGATATTTGCGACTGTAAACATGACATTGAATTCACATTCCCAAGAAAAAGTGTTTGGTTTTCTCCAAAACCAGTTTGAGTCTGCTTTTAATGGTCCTTTGCACATGAATTCCACACGAGTCTGTCCACATAGGTCTGGTTCTAACCAGAAATATCCGGATCTGTGTGGCTGAATGAATATCAGCTTTTCAACAGCCTGTGTGTTTGTTAGTGTTTTCTGGATAGTATCTATGAACTTTAGAGTTTTGAATGAATTTTAGCATGTTACATTGTGTTTTTTGGTTGGCAAACACTAATTAGTTCCCCATGGAGACACAACAAGTACACATAAGTGTTTTCTGAGTAGAATGCTACAGAAACTAGGTTAAAAATGATATTTGCGACTGTAAACATGACATTGAAGTCACATTCCCTAGAAAATGACTTTGCTTTTCTTCAAAACCAGTTTCAACATCATTTTGTGGGTGCTTTGCGCACGAATTCCACAAGAATCTGTTGAGATAGGTCTGGTTCTAACCAGAAATATCCGGATCTGTGTGGCTAAATGAATATCAGCTTTTCAACAGCCTGTGTGTTTGTTAGTGTTTTCTGGATAGTATCTATGAACTTTACAGTTTTGAATGAATTTTAGCATGTAACATTGTGTTTTTTGGTTGGCAAACGCTAATTAGTTCCACATGGAGACACAACAAGCACACATAAGAGTTTTCTGAGTAGAATGCTACAGAAACTAGGTTAAAAATGATATTTGCGACTGTAAACATGACTTTGAAGTCACATTCCCAAGAAAAAGTCTTTGGTTTTCTCCAAAACCAGTTTGACTCTGTTTTACGTGTCCTTTGCATATGAATTCCACACGAGTCTGTCCACATAGGTCTGGTTCTAACCAGAAATATCTGGTTCTGTGTGGCTAAGTGAATATCCGCTTTCAACAGCCTGTGTGTTTGTTAGTGTTTTCTGGATAGTATCTATGAACTTTAGAGTTTTGAATGAATTTTAGCATGTTACATTGTCTTTTTTGGTTGGCAAATGCTAATTAGTTGCATATGGAGACACAACAAGTACACATAAGAGTTTTCTGAGTAGAATGCTACAGAAACTAGGTTAAAAATGCTATTTGCGACTGTAAACATGACATTGAAGTCACATTCCCTAGAAAATGACTTTGCTTTTCTTCAAAACCAGTTTCAACATCATTTTCTGGGTGCTTTGCGCACGAATTCCACACGAGTCTGTCCAGATAGGTTGGTTCTAACCAGAAATATCCGGATCTGTGTGGCTAAATGAATATCCGCTTTTCAACAGCCTGTGTGTTTGTTAGTGTTTTCTGGATAGCATCTATGAACTTTAGAGTTTTGAATGAATTTTAGCATGTTACATTGTGTTTTTTGGTTGGCAAACGCTAATTAGTTCCACATGGAGACACAACAAGTACACATAAGTGTTTTCTGAGTAGAATGCTACAGAAACTAGGTTAAAAATGATATTTGCGACTGTAAACATGACATTGAATTCACATTCCCAAGAAAAAGTCTTTGGTTTTTTCCAAAACCAGTTTCAACATCATTTTCTGGGTGCTTTGCACACGAATTCCACACGAGTCTGTCCAGGTAGGTCTGGTTCTAACCAGAAATATCCGGATCTGTGTGGCTAAATGAATATCAGCTTTGAAACAGCCTGTGTGTTTGTTAGTGTTTTCTGGATAGTATCTATGAACTTTAGAGTTTTGAATGAATTTTAGCATGTTACATTGTGTTTTTTGGTTGGCAAACGCTAATTAGTTCCCCATGGAGACACAACAAGTACACATAAGTGTTTTCTGAGTAGAATGCTACAGAAACTAGGTTAAAAATGATATTTGCAACTGTAAACATGACATTGAATTCACATTCCCAAGAAAAAGTCTTTGGTTTTCTCCAAAACCAGTTTGACTCTGTTTTACGTGTCCTTTGCACATGAATTCCACACGAGTCTGTCCAGGTAGGTCTGGTTCTAACCAGAAATATCCGTTTCTGTGTGGCTAAATGAATATCCGCTTTTCAACAGCCTGTGTGTTTGTTAGTGTTTTCTGGATAGTATCTATGAACTTTAGAGTTTTGAATGAATTTTAGCATGTTACATTGTGTTTTTTGGTAGGCAAACACTAATTAGTTCCACATGGAGACACAACAAGTACACATAAGAGTTTTCTGAGTAGAATGCTACAGAAACTAGGTTAAAAATGCTATTTGCGACTGTAAACCTGACATTGAATTCACATTCCCAAGAAAAAGTCTTTGGTTTTTTCCAAAACCAGTTTGACTCTGTTTTCTGGGTCCTTTGCACACGAATTCCACACGAGTCTGTCCAGATAGGTCTGGTTCTAACCAGAAATATCCGGATCTGTGTGGCTAAATGAATATCAGCTTTTCAACAGCCTGTGTGTTTGTTAGTGTTTTCTGGATAGTATCTATGAACTTTAGAGTTTTGAATGAATTTTAGCATGTTACATTGTGTTTTTTGGTTGGCAAAGGCTAATTAGTTGCATATGGAGACACAACAAGTACACATAGGTGTTTTCTGAGTAGAATGCTACAGAAACTAGGTTAAAAATGATATTTGCGACTATAAACATGACATTGAATTCACATTCCCAAGAAAAAGTCTTTGGTTTTCTCCAAAACCAGTTTGACTCTGTTTTACGTGTCCTTTGCACATGAATTCCACACGAGTCTGTCCAGGTAGGTGTGGTTCTAACCAGAAATATCTGGTTCTGTGTGGCTAAGTGAATATCCGCTTTTCAACAGCCTGTGTGTTTGTTAGTGTTTTCTGGATAGTATCTACGAACTTTAGAGTTTTGAATGAATTTTAGCATGTTACATTGTGTTTTTTGGTTGGCAAACGCTAATTAGTTCCACATGGAGACACAACAAGTACACATAAGTGTTTTCTGAGTAGAATGCTACAGAAACTAGGTTAAAAATGATATTTGCGACTGTAAACATGACATTGAATTCACATTCCCCAGAAAATGACTTTGCTTTTCTTCAAAACCAGTTTCAACATCATTATATGGGTGCATTGCACATGAATTAGACACGAGTCTGTCCAGATAGGTCTGGTTCTAACCAGAAATATCCGGATCTGTGTGGCTAAATGAATATCCGCTTTTCAACAGCCTGTGTGTTTGTTAGTGTTTTCTGGATAGTATCTATGAACTTTAGAGTTTTGAATGAATTTTAGCATGTTACATTGTGTTTTTTGGTTGGCAAACGCTAATTAGTTCCCCATGGAGACACAACAAGTACACATAAGTGTTTTCTGAGTAGAATGCTACAGAAACTAGGTTAAAAATGATATTTGCGACTGTAAACATGACATTGAATTCACATTCCCAAGAAAAAGTGTTTGGTTTTCTCCAAAACCAGTTTGAGTCTGCTTTTAATGGTCCTTTGCACATGAATTCCACACGAGTCTGTCCACATAGGTCTGGTTCTAACCAGAAATATCCGGATCTGTGTGGCTGAATGAATATCAGCTTTTCAACAGCCTGTGTGTTTGTTAGTGTTTTCTGGATAGTATCTATGAACTTTAGAGTTTTGAATGAATTTTAGCATGTTACATTGTGTTTTTTGGTTGGCAAACACTAATTAGTTCCCCATGGAGACACAACAAGTACACATAAGTGTTTTCTGAGTAGAATGCTACAGAAACTAGGTTAAAAATGATATTTGCGACTGTAAACATGACATTGAAGTCACATTCCCTAGAAAATGACTTTGCTTTTCTTCAAAACCAGTTTCAACATCATTTTGTGGGTGCTTTGCGCACGAATTCCACAAGAATCTGTTGAGATAGGTCTGGTTCTAACCAGAAATATCCGGATCTGTGTGGCTAAATGAATATCAGCTTTTCAACAGCCTGTGTGTTTGTTAGTGTTTTCTGGATAGTATCTATGAACTTTACAGTTTTGAATGAATTTTAGCATGTAACATTGTGTTTTTTGGTTGGCAAACGCTAATTAGTTCCACATGGAGACACAACAAGCACACATAAATGTTTTCTGAGTAGAATGCTACAGAAACTAGGTTAAAAATGATATTTGCGACTGTAAACATGACTTTGAAGTCACATTCCCAAGAAAAAGTCTTTGGTTTTCTCCAAAACCAGTTTGACTCTGTTTTACGTGTCCTTTGCATATGAATTCCACACGAGTCTGTCCACATAGGTCTGGTTCTAACCAGAAATATCTGGTTCTGTGTGGCTAAGTGAATATCCGCTTTCAACAGCCTGTGTGTTTGTTAGTGTTTTCTGGATAGTATCTATGAACTTTAGAGTTTTGAATGAATTTTAGCATGTTACATTGTGTTTTTTGGTTGGCAAATGCTAATTAGTTGCATATGGAGACACAACAAGTACACATAAGAGTTTTCTGAGTAGAATGCTACAGAAACTAGGTTAAAAATGCTATTTGCGACTGTAAACATGACATTGAAGTCACATTCCCTAGAAAATGACTTTGCTTTTCTTCAAAACCAGTTTCAACATCATTTTCTGGGTGCTTGGCGCACGAATTCCACACGAGTCTGTCCAGATAGGTTGGTTCTAACCAGAAATATCCGGATCTGTGTGGCTAAATGAATATCCGCTTTTCAACAGCCTGTGTGTTTGTTAGTGTTTTCTGGATAGCATCTATGAACTTTAGAGTTTTGAATGAATTTTAGCATGTTACATTGTGTTTTTTGGTTGGCAAACGCTAATTAGTTCCACATGGAGACACAACAAGTACACATAAGTGTTTTCTGAGTAGAATGCTACAGAAACTAGGTTAAAAATGATATTTGCGACTGTAAACATGACATTGAATTCACATTCCCAAGAAAAAGTCTTTGGTTTTTTCCAAAACCAGTTTCAACATCATTTTCTGGGTGCTTTGCACACGAATTCCACACGAGTCTGTCCAGGTAGGTCTGGTTCTAACCAGAAATATCCGGATCTGTGTGGCTAAATGAATATCAGCTTTGAAACAGCCTGTGTGTTTGTTAGTGTTTTCTGGATAGTATCTATGAACTTTAGAGTTTTGAATGAATTTTAGCATGTTACATTTTGTTTTTTGGTTGGCAAACGCTAATTAGTTCCCCATGGAGACACAACAAGTACACATAAGTGTTTTCTGAGTAGAATGCTACAGAAACTAGGTTAAAAATGATATTTGCAACTGTAAACATGACATTGAATTCACATTCCCAAGAAAAAGTCTTTGGTTTTCTCCAAAACCAGTTTGACTCTGTTTTCTGGGTCCTTTGCACACGAATTCCACACGAGTCTGTCCAGATAGGTCTGGTTCTAACCAGAAATATCCGGATCTGTGTGGCTAAATGAATATCAGCTTTTCAACAGCCTGTGTGTTTGTTAGTGTTTTCTGGATAGTATCTATGAACTTTAGAGTTTTGAATGAATTTTAGCATGTTACATTGTGTTTTTTGGTTGGCAAAGGCTAATTAGTTGCATATGGAGACACAACAAGTACACATAGGTGTTTTCTGAGTAGAATGCTACAGAAACTAGGTTAAAAATGATATTTGCGACTATAAACATGACATTGAATTCACATTCCCAAGAAAAAGTCTTTGGTTTTCTCCAAAACCAGTTTGACTGTGTTTTACGTGTCCTTTGCACATGAATTCCACACGAGTCTGTCCAGGTAGGTGTGGTTCTAACCAGAAATATCTGGTTCTGTGTGGCTAAGTGAATATCCGCTTTTCAACAGCCTGTGTGTTTGTTAGTGTTTTCTGGATAGTATCTACGAACTTTAGAGTTTTGAATGAATTTTAGCATGTTACATTGTGTTTTTTGGTTGGCAAACACTAATTAGTTCCACATGGAGACACAACAAGTACACATAAGTGTTTTCTGAGTAGAATGCTACAGAAACTAGGTTAAAAATGATATTTGCGACTGTAAACATGACATTGAATTCACATTCCCCAGAAAATGACTTTGCTTTTCTTCAAAACCAGTTTCAACATCATTATATGGGTGCATTGCACATGAATTAGACACGAGTCTGTCCAGATAGGTCTGGTTCTAACCAGAAATATCCGGATCTGTGTGGCTAAATGAATATCCGCTTTTCAACAGCCTGTGTGTTTGTTAGTGTTTTCTGGATAGTATCTATGAACTTTAGAGTTTTGAATGAATTTTAGCATGTTACATTGTGTTTTTTGGTTGGCAAACGCTAATTAGTTCCCCATGGAGACACAACAAGTACACATAAGTGTTTTCTGAGTAGAATGCTACAGAAACTAGGTTAAAAATGATATTTGCGACTGTAAACATGACATTGAATTCACATTCCCAAGAAAAAGTGTTTGGTTTTCTCCAAAACCAGTTTGAGTCTGCTTTTACTGGTCCTTTGCACATGAATTCCACACGAGTCTGTCCACATAGGTCTGGTTCTAACCAGAAATATCCGGATCTGTGTGGCTGAATGAATATCAGCTTTTCAACAGCCTGTGTGTTTGTTAGTGTTTTCTGGATAGTATCTATGAACTTTAGAGTTTTGAATGAATTTTAGCATGTTACATTGTGTTTTTTGGTTGGCAAACACTAATTAGTTCCCCATTGAGACACAAAAAGTACACATAACTGTTTTCTGAGTCGAATGCTACAGAAACTAGGTTAAAAATGATATTTGCGACTGTAAACATGACATTGAAGTCACATTCCCTAGAAAATGACTTTGCTTTTCTTCAAAACCAGTTTCAACATCATTTTGTGGGTGCTTTGCGCACGAATTCCACAAGAATCTGTTGAGATAGGTCTGGTTCTAACCAGAAATATCCGGATCTGTGTGGCTAAATGAATATCAGCTTTTCAACAGCCTGTGTGTTTGTTAGTGTTTTCTGGATAGTATCTATGAACTTTACAGTTTTGAATGAATTTTAGCATGTAACATTGTGTTTTTTGGTTGGCAAACGCTAATTAGTTCCACATGGAGACACAACAGGCACACATAAATGTTTTCTGAGTAGAATGCTACAGAAACTAGGTTAAAAATGATATTTGCGACTGTAAACATGACTTTGAAGTCACATTCCCAAGAAAAAGTCTTTGGTTTTCTCCAAAACCAGTTTGACTCTGTTTTACGTGTCCTTTGCATATGAATTCTACACGAGTCTGTCCACATAGGTCTGGTTCTAACCAGAAATATCTGGTTCTGTGTGGCTAAGTGAATATCCGCTTTCAACAGCCTGTGTGTTTGTTAGTGTTTTCTGGATAGTATCTATGAACTTTAGAGTTTTGAATGAATTTTAGCATGTTACATTGTGTTTTTTGGTTGGCAAATGCTAATTAGTTGCATATGGAGACACAACAAGTACACATAAGAGTTTTCTGAGTAGAATGCTACAGAAACTAGGTTAAAAATGCTATTTGCGACTGTAAACATGACATTGAAGTCACATTCCCTAGAAAATGACTTTGCTTTTCTTCAAAACCAGTTTCAACATCATTTTCTGGGTGCTTTGCGCACGAATTCCACACGAGTCTGTCCAGATAGGTTGGTTCTAACCAGAAATATCCGGATCTGTGTGGCTAAATGAATATCCGCTTTTCAACAGCCTGTGTGTTTGTTAGTGTTTTCTGGATAGCATCTATGAACTTTAGAGTTTTGAATGAATTTTAGCATGTTACATTGTGTTTTTTGGTTGGCAAACGCTAATTAGTTCCACATGGAGACACAACAAGTACACATAAGTGTTTTCTGAGTAGAATGCTACAGAAACTAGGTTAAAAATGATATTTGCGACTATAAACATGACATTGAATTCACATTCCCAAGAAAAAGTGTTTGGTTTTCTCCAAAACCAGTTTGACTCTGTTTTGCGTGTCCTTTGCAAATGAATTCCACACGAGTCTGTCCAGGTAGTTCTGGTTCTAACCAGAAATATCCGGTTCTGTGTGGCTAAGTGATTATCTGCTTTTCAACAGCCTGTGTGTTTGTTAGTGTTTTCTGGATAGTATCTATGAACTTTAGAGTTTTGAATGAATTTTAGCATGTTACATTTTGTTTTTTGGTTGGCCAACTCTAATTAGTTCCCCATGGAAACACAACAAGTACACATAAGTGTTTTCTGAGTAGAATGCTACAGAAACTAGGTTAAAAATGATATTTGCGACTGTAAACATGACATTGAATTCACATTCCCAAGAAAATGACTTTGCTTTTCTTGAAAACCAGTTTCAACATCATTATCTGGGTGCATTGCACATGAATTAGACACGAGTCTGTCCACATAGGTCTGGTTCTAACCAGAAATATCCGGATCTGTGTGGCTAAATGAATATCAGCTTTTCAACAGCCTGTGTGTTTGTTAGTGTTTTCTGGATAGTATCTATGAACTTTAGAGTTTTGAATGAATTTTAGCATGTTACATTGTGTTTTTTGGTAGGCAAACACTAATTAGTTCCACATGGAGACACAACAAGTACACATAAGAGTTTTCTGAGTTGAATGCTACAGAAACTAGGTTAAAAATGCTATTTGCGACTGTAAACCTGACATTGAATTCACATTCCCAAGAAAAAGTCTTTGGTTTTTTCCAAAACCAGTTTGACTCTGTTTTCTGGGTCCTTTGCACACGAATTCCACACGAGTCTGTCCAGATAGGTCTGGTTCTAACCAGAAATATCCGGATCTGTGTGGCTAAATGAATATCAGCTTTTCAACAGCCTGTGTGTTTGTCAGTGTTTTCTGGATAGTATCTAGGAACTTTAGAGTTTTGAATGAATTTTAGCATGTTACATTGTGTTTTTTGGTTGGCAAACACTAATTAGTTCCACATGGAGACACAACAAGTACACATAAGAGTTTTCTGAGTAGAATGCTACAGAAACTAGGTTAAAAATGATATTTGCGACTGTAAACATGACATTGAAGTCACATTCCCTAGAAAATGACTTTGCTTTTCTTCAAAACCAGTTTCAACATCATTTTCTGGGTGCTTTGCGCACGAATTCCACACGAGTCTGTCCAGATAGGTCTGGTTCTAACCAGAAATATCCGGATCTGTGTGGCTAAATGAATATCCGCTTTTCAATAGCCTGTGTGTTTGTTAGTGTTTTCTGGATAGTATCTATGAACTTTAGAGTTTTGAATGAATTTTAGCATGTTACATTGTGTTTTTTGGTTGGCAAATGCTAATTAGTTCCACATGGAGACACAACAAGTACACATAAGTGTTTTCTGAGTAGAATGCTACAGAAACTAGGTTAAAAATGATATTTGCGACTATAAACATGACATTGAATTCACATTCCCAAGAAAAAGTGTTTGGTTTTCTCCAAAACCAGTTTGACTCTGTTTTACGTGTCCTTTGCACAAGAATTCCACACGAATCTGTCCAGGTAGGTCTGGTTCTAACCAGAAATATCCGGTTCTGTGTGGCTAAATGAATATCCGCTTTTCAACAGCCTGTGTGTTTGTTAGTGTTTTCTGGATAGTATCTATGAACTTTAGAGTTTTGAATGAATTTTAGCATGTTACATTGTGTTTTTTGGTTGGCAAACGCTAATTAGTTCCCCATGGAGACACAACAAGTACACATAAGTGTTTTCTGAGTAGAATGCTACAGAAACTAGTTTAAAAATGCTATTTGCGACGTAAACATGACATTGAATTCACATTCCCAAGAAAATGACTTTGCTTTTCTTCAAAACCAGTTTCAACATCATTTTCTGGGTGCGTTGCACACGAATTCCACACGAGTCTGTCCACATAGGTCTGGTTCTAACTAGAAATATCCGGATCTGTGTGGCTAAATGAATATCAGCTTTTCAACAGCCTGTGTGTTTGTTAGTGTTTTCTGGATAGTATCTATGAACTTTAGAGTTTTGAATGAATTTTAGCATGTTACATTGTGTTTTTTGGTTGGCAAACACTAATTAGTTCCACATGGAGACACAACAAGTACACATAAGAGTTTTCTGAGTAGAATGCTACAGAAACTAGGTTAATAATGATATTTGCGACTGTAAACATGACATTGAATTCACATTCCCTAGAAAATGACTTTGCTTTTCTTCAAAACCAGTTTCAAGATCATTTTGTGGGTGCTTTGCGCACGAATTCCACACGAGTCTGTCCACATAGGTCTGGTTCTAACCAGAAATATCCGGATCTGTGTGGCTAAATGAATATCCGCTTTTCAACAGCCTGTGTGTTTGTTAGTGTTTTCTGGATAGTATCTTTGAACTTTAGAGTTTTGAATGAATTTTAGCATGTTACATTGTGTTTTTTGGTTGGCAAACGCTAATTAGTTCCCCATGGAGACACAACAAGTACACATAAGTGTTTTCTGAGTAGAATGCTACAGAAACTAGGTTAAAAATGATATTTGCGACTGTAAACATGACATTGAATTCACATTCCCAAGAAAAAGTGTTTGGTTTTCTCCAAAACCAGTTTGAGTCTGCTTTGACTGGTCCTTTGCACATGAATTCCACACGAGTCTGTCCACATAGGTCTGGTTCTAACCAGAAATATCCGGATCTGTGTGGCTGAATGAATATCAGCTTTTCAACAGCCTGTGTGTTTGTTAGTGTTTTCTGGATAGTATCTATGAACTTTAGAGTTTTGAATGAATTTTAGCATGTTACATTGTGTTTTTTGGTTGGCAAACACTAATTAGTTCCCCATGGAGACACAACAAGTACACATAAGTGTTTTCTGAGTAGAATGCTACAGAAACTAGGTTAAAAATTATATTTGCGACTGTAAACATGACATTGAAGTCACATTCCCTAGAAAATGACTTTGCTTTTCTTCAAAACCAGTTTCAACATCATTTTGTGGGTGCTTTGCGCACGAATTCCACAAGAATCTGTTGAGATAGGTCTGGTTCTAACTAGAAATATCCGGATCTGTGTGGCTAAATGAATATCAGCTTTTCAACAGCCTGTGTGTTTGTTAGTGTTTTCTGGATAGTATCTATGAACTTTACAGTTTTGAATGAATTTTAGCATGTAACATTGTGTTTTTTGGTTGGCAAACGCTAATTAGTTCCACATGGAGACACAACAAGCACACATAAATGTTTTCTGAGTAGAATGCTACAGAAACTAGGTTAAAAATGATATTTGCGACTGTAAACATGACTTTGAAGTCACATTCCCAAGAAAAAGTCTTTGGTTTTCTCCAAAACCAGTTTGACTCTGTTTTACGTGTCCTTTGCACATGAATCCACACGAGTCTGTCCACATAGGTCTGGTTCTAACCAGAAATATCTGGTTCTGTGTGGCTAAGTGAATATCCGCTTTCAACAGCCTGTGTGTTTGTTAGTGTTTTCTGGATAGTATCTATGAACTTTAGAGTTTTGAATGAATTTTAGCATGTTACATTGTGTTTTTTGGTTGGCAAATGCTAATTAGTTGCATATGGAGACACAACAAGTACACATAAGATTTTTCTGAGTAGAATGCTACAGAAACTAGGTTAAAAATGCTATTTGCGACTGTAAACATGACATTGAAGTCACATTCCCTAGAAAATGACTTTGCTTTTCTTCAAAACCAGTTTCAACATCATTTTCTGGGTGCTTTGCGCACGAATTCCACACGAGTCTGTCCAGATAGGTTGGTTCTAACCAGAAATATCCGGATCTGTGTGGCTAAATGAATATCCGCTTTTCAACAGCCTGTGTGTTTGTTAGTGTTTTCTGGATAGCATCTATGAACTTTAGAGTTTTGAATGAATTTTAGCATGTTACATTGTGTTTTTTGGTTGGCAAACGCTAATTAGTTCCCCATGGAGACACAACAAGTACACATAAGTGTTTTCTGAGTAGAATGCTACAGAAACTAGGTTAAAAATGATATTTGCGACTGTAAACATGACATTGAATTCACATTCCCAAGAAAAAGTGTTTGGTTTTTTCCAAAACCAGTTTCAACATCATTTTCTGGGTGCTTTGCACACGAATTCCACACGAGTCTGTCCAGGTAGGTCTGGTTCTAACCAGAAATATCCGGATCTGTGTGGCTAAATGAATATCAGCTTTGAAACAGCCTGTGTGTTTGTTAGTGTTTTCTGGATAGTATCTATGAACTTTAGAGTTTTGAATGAATTTTAGCATGTTACATTTTGTTTTTTGGTTGGCAAACGCTAATTAGTTCCCCATGGAGACACAACAAGTACACATAAGTGTTTTCTGAGTAGAATGCTACAGAAACTAGGTTAAAAATGATATTTGCAACTGTAAACATGACATTGAATTCACATTCCCAAGAAAAAGTCTTTGGTTTTCTCCAAAACCAGTTTGACTCTGTTTTACGTGTCCTTTGCACATGAATTCCACACGAGTCTGTCCAGGTAGGTCTGGTTCTAACCAGAAATATCCGTTTCTGTGTGGCTAAATGAATATCCGCTTTTCAACAGCCTGTGTGTTTGTTAGTGTTTTCTGGATAGTATCTATGAACTTTAGAGTTTTGAATGAATTTTAGCATGTTACATTGTGTTTTTTGGTAGGCAAACACTAATTAGTTCCACATGGAGACACAACAAGTACACATAAGAGTTTTCTGAGTAGAATGCTACAGAAACTAGGTTAAAAATGCTATTTGCGACTGTAAACCTGACATTGAATTCACATTCCCAAGAAAAAGTCTTTGGTTTTTTCCAAAACCAGTTTGACTCTGTTTTCTGGGTCCTTTGCACACGAATTCCACACGAGTCTGTCCAGATAGGTCTGGTTCTAACCAGAAATATCCGGATCTGTGTGGCTAAATGAATATCAGCTTTTCAACAGCCTGTGTGTTTGTTAGTGTTTTCTGGATAGTATCTATGAACTTTAGAGTTTTGAATGAATTTTAGCATGTTACATTGTGTTTTTTGGTTGGCAAAGGCTAATTAGTTGCATATGGAGACACAACAAGTACACATAGGTGTTTTCTGAGTAGAATGCTACAGAAACTAGGTTAAAAATGCTATTTGCGACTATAAACATGACATTGAATTCACATTCCCAAGAAAAAGTCTTTGGTTTTCTCCAAAACCAGTTTGACTCTGTTTTACGTGTCCTTTGCACATGAATTCCACACGAGTCTGTCCAGGTAGGTGTGGTTCTAACCAGAAATATCTGGTTCTGTGTGGCTAAGTGAATATCCGCTTTTCAACAGCCTGTGTGTTTGTTAGTGTTTTCTGGATAGTATCTACGAACTTTAGAGTTTTGAATGAATTTTAGCATGTTACATTGTGTTTTTTGGTTGGCAAACGCTAATTAGTTCCACATGGAGACACAACAAGTACACATAAGTGTTTTCTGAGTAGAATGCTACAGAAACTAGGTTAAAAATGATATTTGCGACTGTAAACATGACATTGAATTCACATTCCCCAGAAAATGACTTTGCTTTTCTTCAAAACCAGTTTCAACATCATTATATGGGTGCATTGCACATGAATTAGACACGAGTCTGTCCAGATAGGTCTGGTTCTAACCAGAAATATCCGGATCTGTGTGGCTAAATGAATATCCGCTTTTCAACAGCCTGTGTGTTTGTTAGTGTTTTCTGGATAGTATCTATGAACTTTAGAGTTTTGAATGAATTTTAGCATGTTACATTGTGTTTTTTGGTTGGCAAACGCTAATTAGTTCCCCATGGAGACACAACAAGTACACATAAGTGTTTTCTGAGTAGAATGCTACAGAAACTAGGTTAAAAATGATATTTGCGACTGTAAACATGACATTGAATTCACATTCCCAAGAAAAAGTGTTTGGTTTTCTCCAAAACCAGTTTGAGTCTGCTTTTACTGGTCCTTTGCACATGAATTCCACACGAGTCTGTCCACATAGGTCTGGTTCTAACCAGAAATATCCGGATCTGTGTGGCTGAATGAATATCAGCTTTTCAACAGCCTGTGTGTTTGTTAGTGTTTTCTGGATAGTATCTATGAACTTTAGAGTTTTGAATGAATTTTAGCATGTTACATTGTGTTTTTTGGTTGGCAAACACTAATTAGTTCCCCATGGAGACACAACAAGTACACATAAGTGTTTTCTGAGTAGAATGCTACAGAAACTAGGTTAAAAATGATATTTGCGACTGTAAACATGACATTGAAGTCACATTCCCTAGAAAATGACTTTGCTTTTCTTCAAAACCAGTTTCAACATCATTTTGTGGGTGCTTTGCGCACGAATTCCACAAGAATCTGTTGAGATAGGTCTGGTTCTAACCAGAAATATCCGGATCTGTGTGGCTAAATGAATATCAGCTTTTCAACAGCCTGTGTGTTTGTTAGTGTTTTCTGGATAGTATCTATGAACTTTACAGTTTTGAATGAATTTTAGCATGTAACATTGTGTTTTTTGGTTGGCAAACGCTAATTAGTTCCACATGGAGACACAACAAGCACACATAAATGTTTTCTGAGTAGAATGCTACAGAAACTAGGTTAAAAATGATATTTGCGACTGTAAACATGACTTTGAAGTCACATTCCCAAGAAAAAGTCTTTGGTTTTCTCCAAAACCAGTTTGACTCTGTTTTACGTGTCCTTTGCATATGAATTCCACACGAGTCTGTCCACATAGGTCTGGTTCTAACCAGAAATATCTGGTTCTGTGTGGCTAAGTGAATATCCGCTTTCAACAGCCTGTGTGTTTGTTAGTGTTTTCTGGATAGTATCTATGAACTTTAGAGTTTTGAATGAATTTTAGCATGTTACATTGTGTTTTTTGGTTGGCAAATGCTAATTAGTTGCATATGGAGACACAACAAGTACACATAAGAGTTTTCTGAGTAGAATGCTACAGAAACTAGGTTAAAAATGCTATTTGCGACTGTAAACATGACATTGAAGTCACATTCCCTAGAAAATGACTTTGCTTTTCTTCAAAACCAGTTTCAACATCATTTTCTGGGTGCTTTGCGCACGAATTCCACACGAGTCTGTCCAGATAGGTTGGTTCTAACTAGAAATATCCGGATCTGTGTGGCTAAATGAATATCCGCTTTTCAACAGCCTGTGTGTTTGTTAGTGTTTTCTGGATAGCATCTATGAACTTTAGAGTTTTGAATGAATTTTAGCATGTTACATTGTGTTTTTTGGTTGGCAAACGCTAATTAGTTCCACATGGAGACACAACAAGTACACATAAGTGTTTTCTGAGTAGAATGCTACAGAAACTAGGTTAAAAATGATATTTGCGACTATAAACATGACATTGAATTCACATTCCCAAGAAAAAGTGTTTGGTTTTCTCCAAAACCAGTTTGACTCTGTTTTGCGTGTCCTTTGCACATGAATTCCACACGAGTCTGTCCAGGTAGTTCTGGTTCTAACCAGAAATATCCGGTTCTGTGTGGCTAAGTGATTATCTGCTTTTCAACAGCCTGTGTGTTTGTTAGTGTTTTCTGGATAGTATCTATGAACTTTAGAGTTTTGAATGAATTTTAGCATGTTACATTTTGTTTTTTGGTTGGCCAACTCTAATTAGTTCCCCATGGAAACACAACAAGTACACATAAGTGTTTTCTGAGTAGAATGCTACAGAAACTAGGTTAAAAATGATATTTGCGACTGTAAACATGACATTGAATTCACATTCCCAAGAAAATGACTTTGCTTTTCTTGAAAACCAGTTTCAACATCATTATCTGGGTGCATTGCACATGAATTAGACACGAGTCTGTCCACATAGGTCTGGTTCTAACCAGAAATATCCGGATCTGTGTGGCTAAATGAATATCAGCTTTTCAACAGCCTGTGTGTTTGTTAGTGTTTTCTGGATAGTATCTATGAACTTTAGAGTTTTGAATGAATTTTAGCATGTTACATTTTGTTTTTTGGTTGGCAAACACTAATTAGTTCCACATGGAGACACAACAAGTACACATAAGAGTTTTCTGAGTTGAATGCTACAGAAACTAGGTTAAAAATGCTATTTGCGACTGTAAACCTGACATTGAATTCACATTCCCAAGAAAAAGTCTTTGGTTTTTTCCAAAACCAGTTTGACTCTGTTTTCTGGGTCCTTTGCACACGAATTCCACACGAGTCTGTCCAGATAGGTCTGGTTCTAACCAGAAATATCCGGATCTGTGTGGCTAAATGAATATCAGCTTTTCAACAGCCTGTGTGTTTGTTAGTGTTTTCTGGATAGTATCTAGGAACTTTAGAGTTTTGAATGAATTTTAGCATGTTACATTGTGTTTTTTGGTTGGCAAACACTAATTAGTTCCACATGGAGACACAACAAGTACACATAAGAGTTTTCTGAGTAGAATGCTACAGAAACTAGGTTAAAAATGATATTTGCGACTGTAAACATGACATTGAAGTCACATTCCCTAGAAAATGACTTTGCTTTTCTTCAAAACCAGTTTCAACATCATTTTCTGGGTGCTTTGCGCACGAATTCCACACGAGTCTGTCCAGATAGGTCTGGTTCTAACCAGAAATATCCGGATCTGTGTGGCTAAATGAATATCCGCTTTTCAATAGCCTGTGTGTTTGTTAGTGTTTTCTGGATAGTATCTATGAACTTTAGAGTTTTGAATGAATTTTAGCATGTTACATTGTGTTTTTTGGTTGGCAAATGCTAATTAGTTCCACATGGAGACACAACAAGTACACATAAGTGTTTTCTGAGTAGAATGCTACAGAAACTAGGTTAAAAATTATATTTGCGACTATAAACATGACATTGAATTCACATTCCCAAGAAAAAGTGTTTGGTTTTCTCCAAAACCAGTTTGACTCTGTTTTACGTGTCCTTTGCACAAGAATTCCACACGAATCTGTCCAGGTAGGTCTGGTTCTAACCAGAAATATCCGGTTCTGTGTGGCTAAATGAATATCCGCTTTTCAACAGCCTGTGTGTTTGTTAGTGTTTTCTGGATAGTATCTTTGAACTTTAGAGTTTTGAATGAATTTTAGCATGTTACATTGTGTTTTTTGGTTGGCAAACGCTAATTAGTTCCCCATGGAGACACAACAAGTACACATAAGTGTTTTCTGAGTAGAATGCTACAGAAACTAGTTTAAAAATGCTATTTGCGACGTAAACATGACATTGAATTCACATTCCCAAGAAAATGACTTTGCTTTTCTTCAAAACCAGTTTCAACATCATTTTCTGGGTGCGTTGCACACGAATTCCACACGAGTCTGTCCACATAGGTCTGGTTCTAACTAGAAATATCCGGATCTGTGTGGCTAAATGAATATCAGCTTTTCAACAGCCTGTGTGTTTGTTAGTGTTTTCTGGATAGTATCTATGAACTTTAGAGTTTTGAATGAATTTTAGCATGTTACATTGTGTTTTTTGGTTGGCAAACACTAATTAGTTCCACATGGAGACACAACAAGTACACATAAGAGTTTTCTGAGTAGAATGCTACAGAAACTAGGTTAATAATGATATTTGCGACTGTAAACATGACATTGAATTCACATTCCCTAGAAAATGACTTTGCTTTTCTTCAAAACCAGTTTCAACATCATTTTGTGGGTGCTTTGCGCACGAATTCCACACGAGTCTGTCCACATAGGTCTGGTTCTAACCAGAAATATCCGGATCTGTGTGGCTAAATGAATATCCGCTTTTCAACAGCCTGTGTGTTTGTTAGTGTTTTCTGGATAGTATCTTTGAACTTTAGAGTTTTGAATGAATTTTAGCATGTTACATTGTGTTTTTTGGTTGGCAAACGCTAATTAGTTCCCCATGGAGACACAACAAGTACACATAAGTGTTTTCTGAGTAGAATGCTACAGAAACTAGGTTAAAAATGAGATTTGCGACTGTAAACATGACATTGAATTCACATTCCCAAGAAAAAGTCTTTGGTTTTTTCCAAAACCAGTTTCAACATCATTTTCTGGGTGCTTTGCACACGAATTCCACACGAGTCTGTCCAGGTAGGTCTGGTTCTAACCAGAAATATCCGGATCTGTGTGGCTAAATGAATATCCGCTTTTCAACAGCCTGTGTGTTTGTTAGTGTTTTCTGGATAGTATCTATGAACTTTAGAGTTTTGAATGAATTTTAGCATGTTACATTGTGTTTTTTGGTTGGCAAACGCTAATTAGTTCCCCATGGAGACACAACAAGTACACATAAGTGTTTTCTGAGTAGAATGCTACAGAAACTAGGTTAAAAATGATATTTGCAACTGTAAACATGACATTGAATTCACATTCCCAAGAAAAAGTCTTTGGTTTTCTCCAAAACCAGTTTGACTCTGTTTTACGTGTCCTTTGCACATGAATTCCACACGAGTCTGTCCAGGTAGGTCTGGTTCTAACCAGAAATATCCGTTTCTGTGTGGCTAAATGAATATCCGCTTTTCAACAGCCTGTGTGTTTGTTAGTGTTTTCTGGATAGTATCTATGAACTTTAGAGTTTTGAATGAATTTTAGCATGTTACATTGTGTTTTTTGGTAGGCAAACACTAATTAGTTCCACATGGAGACACAACAAGTACACATAAGAGTTTTCTGAGTAGAATGCTACAGAAACTAGGTTAAAAATGCTATTTGCGACTGTAAACCTGACATTGAATTCACATTCCCAAGAAAAAGTCCTTGGTTTTTTCCAAAACCAGTTTGACTCTGTTTTCTGGGTCCTTTGCACACGAATTCCACACGAGTCTGTCCAGATAGGTCTGGTTCTAACCAGAAATATCCGGATCTGTGTGGCTAAATGAATATCAGCTTTTCAACAGCCTGTGTGTTTGTTAGTGTTTTCTGGATAGTATCTATGAACTTTAGAGTTTTGAATGAATTTTAGCATGTTACATTGTGTTTTTTGGTTGGCAAAGGCTAATTAGTTGCATATGGAGACACAACAAGTACACATAGGTGTTTTCTGAGTAGAATGCTACAGAAACTAGGTTAAAAATGCTATTTGCGACTATAAACATGACATTGAATTCACATTCCCAAGAAAAAGTCTTTGGTTTTCTCCAAAACCAGTTTGACTCTGTTTTACGTGTCCTTTGCACATGAATTCCACACGAGTCTGTCCAGGTAGGTGTGGTTCTAACCAGAAATATCTGGTTCTGTGTGGCTAAGTGAATATCCGCTTTTCAACAGCCTGTGTGTTTGTTAGTGTTTTCTGGATAGTATCTACGAACTTTAGAGTTTTGAATGAATTTTAGCATGTTACATTGTGTTTTTTGGTTGGCAAACGCTAATTATTTCCACATGGAGACACAACAAGTACACATAAGTGTTTTCTGAGTAGAATGCTACAGAAACTAGGTTAAAAATGATATTTGCGACTGTAAACATGACATTGAATTCACATTCCCAAGAAAAAGTGTTTGGTTTTCTCCAAAACCAGTTTGACTCTGTTTTGCGTGTCCTTTGCACATGAATTCCACACGAGTCTGTCCAGGTAGTTCTGGTTCTAACCAGAAATATCCGGTTCTGTGTGGCTAAGTGATTATCTGCTTTTCAACAGCCTGTGTGTTTGTTAGTGTTTTCTGGATAGTATCTATGAACTTTAGAGTTTTGAATGAATTTTAGCATGTTACATTTTGTTTTTTGGTTGGCCAACTCTAATTAGTTTCCCATGGAAACACAACAAGTACACATAAGTGTTTTCTGAGTAGAATGCTACAGAAACTAGGTTAAAAATGATATTTGCGACTGTAAACATGACATTGAATTCACATTCCCAAGAAAATGACTTTGCTTTTCTTGAAAACCAGTTTCAACATCATTATCTGGGTGCTTTGCGCACGAATTCCACACGAGTCTGTCCACATAGGTCTGGTTCTAACCAGAAATATCCGGATCTGTGTGGCTAAATGAATATCCGCTTTTCAACAGCCTGTGTGTTTGTTAGTGTTTTCTGGATAGTATCTTTGAACTTTAGAGTTTTGAATGAATTTTAGCATGTTACATTGTGTTTTTTGGTTGGCAAACGCTAATTATTTCCCCATGGAGACAGAACAAGTACACATAAGTTTTTTCTGAGTAGAATGCTACAGAAACTAGGTTAAAAATGATATTTGCGACTGTAAACATGACTTTGAAGTCACATTCCCAAGAAAAAGTGTTTGGTTTTCTCCAAAACCAGTTTGAGTCTGCTTTTACTGGTCCTTTGCACATGAATTCCACACGAGTCTGTCCACATAGGTCTGGTCCTAACCAGAAATATCCGGATCTGTGTGGCTGAATGAATATCAGCTTTTCAACAGCCTGTGTGTTTGTTAGTGTTTTCTGGATAGTATCTATGAACTTTATAGTTTTGAATGAATTTTAGCATGTTACATTGTGTTTTTTGGTTGGCAAACACTAATTAGTTCCCCATGGAGACACAACAAGTACACATAAGTGTTTTCTGAGTAGAATGCTACAGAAACTAGGTTAAAAATTATATTTGCGACTGTAAACATGACATTGAAGTCACATTCCCTAGAAAATGACTTTGCTTTTCTTCAAAACCAGTTTCAACATCATTTTGTGGGTGCTTTGCGCACGAATTCCACAAGAATCTGTTGAGATAGGTCTGGTTCTAACTAGAAATATCCGGATCTGTGTGGCTAAATGAATATCAGCTTTTCAACAGCCTGTGTGTTTGTTAGTGTTTTCTGGATAGTATCTATGAACTTTACAGTTTTGAATGAATTTTAGCATGTAACATTGTGTTTTTTGGTTGGCAAACGCTAATTAGTTCCACATGGAGACACAACAAGCACACATAAATGTTTTCTGAGTAGAATGCTACAGAAACTAGGTTAAAAATGATATTTGCGACTGTAAACATGACATTGAATTCACATTCCCAAGAAAAAGTCTTTGGTTTTCTCCAAAACCAGTTTGACTCTGTTTTACGTGTCCTTTGCACATGAATCCACACGAGTCTGTCCACATAGGTCTGGTTCTAACCAGAAATATCTGGTTCTGTGTGGCTAAGTGAATATCCGCTTTAAAACAGCCTGTGTGTTTGTTAGTGTTTTCTGGATAGTATCTATGAACTTTAGAGTTTTGAATGAATTTTAGCATGTTACATTGTGTTTTTTGGTTGGCAAATGCTAATTAGTTGCATATGGAGACACAACAAGTACACATAAGAGTTTTCTGAGTAGAATGCTACATAAACTAGGTTAAAAATGATATTTGCGAATGTAAACATGACATTGAATTCACATTCCCAAGAAAGAGTCTTTGGTTTTTTCCAAAACCAGTTTGACTCTGTTTTCTGGGTCCTTTGCACACGAATTCCACACGAGTCTGTCCAGATAGGTATGGTTCTAACTAGAAATATCCGGATCTGTGTGGCTAAATGAATATCAGCTTTTCAACAGCCTGTGTGTTTGTTAGTGTTTTCTGGATAGTATCTATGAACTTTAGAGTTTTGAATGATTTTTAGCATGTTACATTGTGTTTTTTGGTTGGCAAACACTAATTAGTTCCACATGGAGACACAACAAGTACACATAAGAGTTTTCTGAGTAGAATGCTACAGAAACTAGGTTAAAAATGCTATTTGCGACTGTAAACCTGACATTGAATTCACATGCCCAAGAAAAAGTGTTTGGTTTTTTCCAAAACCAGTTTCAACATCATTTTCTGGGTGCTTTGCACACGAATTCCACACGAGTCAGTCCAGGTAGGTCTGGTTCTAACCAGAAATATCCGGATCTGTGTGACTAAATGAATATCAGCTTTTCAACAGCCTGTGTGTTTGTTAGTGTTTTCTGGATAGTATCTATGAACTTTAGAGTTTTGAATGAATTTTAGCATGTTACATTGTGTTTTTTGGTTGGCAAACGCTAATTAGTTCCACATGGAGACACAACAAGTACACATAGTGTTTTCTGAGTAGAATGCTACCGAAACTAGGTTAAAAATGATATTTGCGACTGTAAACATGACATTCAATTCACATTCCCAAGAAAAAGTGTTTGGTTTTCTCCTAAACCAGTTTGAGTCTGCTTTTATTGGTCCTTTGCACATGAATTCCACACGAGTCTGTCCAGATAGGTCTGGTTCTAACCAGAAATATCCGGATCTGTGTGGCTAAATGAATATCAGCTTTTCAACAGCCTGTGTGTTTGTTAGTGTTTTCTGGATAGTATCTATGAACTTTAGAGTTTTGAATGAATTTTAGCATGTTACATTGTGTTTTTTGGTTGGCAAACGCTAATTAGTTCCACATGGAGACACAACAAGTACACATAAGTGTTTTCTGAGTAGAATGCTACAGAAACTAGGTTAAAAATGATATTTGCGACTGTAAACATGACTTTGAAGTCACATTCCCAAGAAAAAGTCTTTGGTTTTCTCCAAAACCAGTTTGACTCTGTTTTACGTGTCCTTTGCACATGAATCCACACGAGTCTGTCCACATAGGTCTGGTTCTAACCAGAAATATCTGGTTCTGTGTGGCTAAGTGAATATCCGCTTTAAAACAGCCTGTGTGTTTGTTAGTGTTTTCTGGATAGTATCTATGAACTTTAGAGTTTTGAATGAATTTTAGCATGTTACATTGTGTTTTTTGGTTGGCAAATGCTAATTAGTTGCATATGGAGACACAAAAAGTACACATAAGAGTTTTCTGAGTAGAATGCTACAGAAACTAGGTTAAAAATGATATTTGCGACTGTAAACATGACATTGAATTCACATTCCCAAGAAAGAGTCTTTGGTTTTTTCCAAAACCAGTTTGACTCTGTTTTCTGGGTCCTTTGCACACGAATTCCACAGGAGTCTGTCCAGATAGGTATGGTTCTAACCAGAAATATCCTGATCTGTGTGGCTAAATGAATATCAGCTTTTCAACAGCCTGTGTGTTTGTTAGTGTTTTCTGGATAGTATCTATGAACCTTAGAGTTTTGAATGATTTCTAGCATGTTACATTGTGTTTTTTGGTTGGCAAACACTAATTAGTTCCACATGGAGACACAACAAGTACACATAAGAGTTTTCTGAGTAGAATGCTACAGAAACTAGGTTAAAAATGCTATTTGCGACTGTAAACCTGACATTGAATTCACATGCCCAAGAAAAAGTCTTTGGTTTTTTCCAAAACCAGTTTCAACATCATTTTCTGGGTGCTTTGCACACGAATTCCACACGAGTCTGTCCAGGTAGGTCTGGTTCTAACCAGAAATATCCGGATCTGTGTGACTAAATGAATATCAGCTTTTCAACAGCCTGTGTGTTTGTTAGTGTTTTCTGGATAGTATCTATGAACTTTAGAGTTTTGAATGAATTTTAGCGTGTTACATTGTGTTTTTTGGTTGGCAAACGCTAATTAGTTCCAGATGGAGACACAACAAGTACACATAGTGTTTTCTGAGTAGAATGCTACCGAAACTAGTTTAAAAATGATATTTGCGACTGTAAACATGACATTCAATTCACATTCCCAAGAAAAAGTGTTTGGTTTTCTCCTAAACCAGTTTGAGTCTGCTTTTATTGGTCCTTTGCACATGAATTCCACACGAGTCTGTCCAGATAGGTCTGGTTCTAACCAGAAATATCCGGATCTGTGTGGCTAAATGAATATCCGCTTTTCAACAGCCTGTGTGTTTGTTAGTGTTTTCTGGATAGTATCTATGAACTTTAGAGTTTTGAATGAATTTTAGCATGTTACATTGTGTTTTTTGGTTGGCAAACGCTAATTAGTTCCACATGGAGACACAACAAGTACACATAAGTGTTTTCTGAGTAGAATGCTACAGAAACTAGGTTAAAAATGATATTTGCGACTGTAAACATGACATTGAATTCACATTCCCAAGAAAAAGTCTTTGGTTTTCTCCAAAACCAATTTGACTCTGTTTTCTGGGTGCTTTGTGCACGAATTCCACACGAGTCTGTCCAGATAGGTCTGGTTCTAACCAGAAATATCCGGTTCTGTGTGGCTAAATGAATATCCGCTTTTCAACAGCCTGTGTGTTTGTTAGTGTTTTCTGGATAGTATCAATGAACTTTAGAGTTTTGAATGAATTTTAGCATGTTACATTGTGTTTTTTGGTTGGCAAACACTAATTAGTTCCCCATGGAGACACAACAAGTACACATAAGTGTTTTCTGAGTAGAATGCTACAGAAACTAGGTTAAAAATGATATTTGCGACTGTAAACATGACATTGAATTCACATGCCCAAGAAAAAGTCTTTGGTTTTTTCCAAAACCAGTTTCAACATCATTTTCTGGGTGCTTTGCACACGAATTCCACACGAGTCTGTCCAGGTAGGTCTGGTTCTAACCAGAAATATCCGGATCTGTGTGACTAAATGAATATCAGCTTTTCAACAGACTGTGTGTTTGTTAGTGTTTTCTGGATAGTATCTATGAACTTTAGAGTTTTGAATGAATTTTAGCATGTTACATTGTGTTTTTTGGTTGGCAAACGCTAATTAGTTCCACATGGAGACACAACAAGTACACATAGTGTTTTCTGAGTAGAATGCTACAGAAACTAGGTTAAAAATGATATTTGCGACTGTAAACATGACATTGAATTCACATTCCCAAGAAAAAGTGTTTGGTTTTCTCCTAAACCAGTTTGAGTCTGCTTTTATTGGTCCTTTGCACATGAATTCCACACGAGTCTGTCCAGATAGGTCTGGTTCTAACCAGAAATATCCGGATCTGTGTGGCTAAATGAATATCAGCTTTTCAACAGCCTGTGTGTTTGTTAGTGTTTTCTGGATAGTATCTATGAACTTTAGAGTTTTGAATGAATTTTAGCATGTTACATTGTGTTTTTTGGTTGGCAAACGCTAATTAGTTCCCCATGGAGACACAACAAGTACACATAAGTGTTTTCTGAGTAGAATGCTACAGAAACTAGGTTAAAAATGATATTTGCGACTGTAAACATGACATTGAATTCACATTCCCAAGAAAAAGTCTTTGGTTTTCTCCAAAACCAGTTTGACTCTGTTTTACGTGTCCTTTGCACATGAATTCCACACGAGTCTGTCCAGATAGGTCTGGTTCTAACCAGAAATATCCGGATCTGTGTGGCTAAATGAATATCCGCTTTTGAACAGCCTGTGTGTTTGTTAGTGTTTTCTGGATAGTATCTATGAACTTTAGAGTTTTGAATGAATTTTAGCATGTTACATTGTGTTTTTTGGTTGGGAAAGGCTAATTAGTTGCATATGGAGACACGACAAGTACACATAGGTGTTTTCTGAGTAGAATGCTACAGAAACTAGGTTAAAAATGATATTTGCGACTATAAACATGACATTGAATTCACATTCCCAAGAAAAAGTCTTTGGTTTTCTCCAAAACCAGTTTGACTCTGTTTTACGTGTCCTTTGCACATGAATTCCACACGAGTCTGTCCAGGTAGGTGTGGTTCTAACCAGAAATATCTGGTTCTGTGTGGCTAAGTGAATATCCGCTTTTCAACAGCCTGTGTGTTTGTTAGTGTTTTCTGGATTGTATCTATGAACTTTAGAGTTTTGAATGAATTTTAGCATGTTACATTGTGTTTTTTGGTTGGCAAACGCTAATTATTTCCACATGGAGACACAACAAGTACACATAAGAGTTTTCTGAGTAGAATGCTACAGAAACTAGGTAAAATGATATTTGCGACTGTAAACATGACATTGAATTCACATTCCCCAGAAAATGACTTTGCTTTTCTTCAAAACCAGTTTCAACATCATTATATGGGTGCATTGCACGTGAATTAGACACGAGTCTGTCCAGATAGGTCTGGTTCTAACCAGAAATATCCGGATCTGTGTGGCTAAATGAATATCAGCTTTTCAACAGCCTGTGTGTTTGTTAGTGTTTTCTGGATAGTATCTATGAACTTTAGAGTTTTGAATGAATTTTAGCATGTTACATTGTGTTTTTTGGTTGGCAAACGCTAATTAGTTCCCCATGGAGACACAACAAGTACACATAAGTGTTTTCTGAGTAGAATGCTACAGAAACTAGGTTAAAAATGATATTTGCGACTGTAAACATGACTTTGAAGTCACATTCCCAAGAAAAAGTGTTTGGTTTTCTCCAAAACCAGTTTGAGTCTGCTTTGACTGGTCCTTTGCACATGAATTCCACACGAGTCTGTCCACATAGGTCTGGTTCTAACCAGAAATATCCGGATCTGTGTGGCTGAATGAATATCAGCTTTTCAACAGCCTGTGTGTTTGTTAGTGTTTTCTGGATAGTATCTATGAACTTTAGAGTTTTGAATGAATTTTAGCATGTTACATTGTGTTTTTTGGTTGGCAAACACTAATTAGTTCCCCATGGAGACACAACAAGTACACATAAGTGTTTTCTGAGTAGAATGCTACAGAAACTAGGTTAAAAATGATATTTGCGACTGTAAACATGACATTGAAGTCACATTCCCTAGAAAATGACTTTGCTTTTCTTCAAAACCAGTTTCAACATCATTTTGTGGGTGCTTTGCGCACGAATTCCACAAGAATCTGTTGAGATAGGTCTGGTTCTAACCAGAAATATCCGGATCTGTGTGGCTAAATGAATATCAGCTTTTCAACAGCCTGTGTGTTTGTTAGTGTTTTCTGGATAGTATCTATGAACTTTACAGTTTTGAATGAATTTTAGCATGTAACATTGTGTTTTTTGGTTGGCAAACGCTAATTAGTACCACATGGAGACACAACAAGCACACATAAATGTTTTCTGAGTAGAATGCTACAGAAGCTAGGTTAAAAATGATATTTGCGACTGTAAACATGACTTTGAAGTCACATTCCCAAGAAAAAGTCTTTGGTTTTCTCCAAAACCAGTTTGACTCTGTTTTACGTGTCCTTTGCACATGAATTCCACACGAGTCTGTCCACATAGGTCTGGTTCTAACCAGAAATATCTGGTTCTGTGTGGCTAAGTGAATATCCGCTTTTCAACAGCCTGTGTGTTTGTTAGTGTTTTCTGGATAGTATCTATGAACTTTAGAGTTTTGAATGAATTTTAGCATGTTACATTGTGTTTTTTGGTTGGCAAATGCTAATTAGTTGCATATGGAGACACAACAAGTACACATAAGAGTTTTCTGAGTAGAATGCTACAGAAACTAGGTTAAAAATGATATTTGCGACTGTAAACATGACATTGAATTCACATTCCCAAGAAAAAGTCTTTGGTTTTCTCCAAAACCAGTTTGACACTGTTTTACGTGTCCTTTGCACATGAATTCTACACGAGTCTGTCCAGGTAGGTGTGGTTCTAACCAGAAATATCCGTTTCTGTGTGGCTAAATGAATATCCGCTTTTCAACAGCCTGTGTGTTTGTTAGTGTTTTCTGGATAGTATCTATGAACTTTAGAGTTTTGAATGAATTTTAGCATGTTACATTGTGTTTTTTGGTTGGCAAACGCTAATTAGTTCCACATGGAGACACAACAAGTACACATAAGAGTTTTCTGAGTAGAATGCTACAGAAACTAGGTTAAAAATGATATTTGCGACTGTAAACATGACATTGAATTCACATTCCCAAGAAAAAGTCTTTGGTTTTCTCCAAAACCAGTTTGACTCTGTTTTCTGGGTGCTTTGTGCACGAATTCCACACGAGTCTGTCCAGATAGGTCTGGTTCTAACCAGAAATATCCGGATCTGTGTGGCTAAATGAATATCCGCTTTTGAACAGCCTGTGTGTTTGTTAGTGTTTTCTGGATAGTATCTATGAACTTTAGAGTTTTGAATGAATTTTAGCATGTTACATTGTGTTTTTTGGTTGGCAAACACTAATTAGTTCCACATGGAGACACAACAAGTACACATAAGAGTTTTCTGAGTAGAATGCTACAGACTAGGTTAAAAATGATATTTGCGACTGTAAACATGACATTGAAGTCACATTCGCTAGAAAATGACTTTGCTTTTCTTCAAAACCAGTTTCAACAAGATTTTCTGGGTGCTTTGCGCACGAATTCCACACGAGTCTGTCCAGATAGGTCTGGTTCTAACCAGAAATATCCGGATCTGTGTGGCTAAATGAATATCCGCTTTTCAACAGCCTGTGTGTTTGTTAGTGTTTTCTGGATAGCATCTATGAACTTTAGAGTTTTGAATGAATTTTAGCATGTTACATTGTGGTTTTTGGTTGGCAAACGCTAATTAGTTCCACATGGAGACACAACAAGTACACATAAGTGTTTTCTGAGTAGAATGCTACAGAAACTAGGTTAAAAATGATATTTGCGACTGTAAACATGACATTGAATTCACATTCCCAAGAAAAAGTCTTTGGTTTTCTCCAAAACCAATTTGACTTTGTTTTCTGGGTGCTTTGTGCACGAATTCCACACGAGTCTGTCCAGATAGGTCTGGTTCTAACCAGAAATATCCGGATCTGTGTGGCTAAATGAATATCCGCTTTTGAACAGCCTGTGTGTTTGTTAGTGTTTTCTGTATAGTATCTATGAACTTTAGAGTTTTGAATGAATTTTAGCATGTTACATTGTGTTTTTTGGTTGGCAAAGGCTAATTAGTTGCATATGGAGACACAACAAGTACACATAGGTGTTTTCTGAGTAGAATGCTACAGAAACTAGGTTAAAAATGATATTTGCGACTATAAACATGACATTGAATTCACATTCCCAAGAAAAAGTCTTTGGTTTTCTCCAAAACCAGTTTGACTCTGTTTTACGTGTCCTTTGCACATGAATTCCACACGAGTCTGTCCAGGTAGGTCTGGTTCTAACCAGAAATATCTGGTTCTGTGTGGCTAAGTGAATATCCGCTTTTCAACAGCCTGTGTGTTTGTTAGTGTTTTCTGGATAGTATCTATGAACTTTAGAGTTTTGAATGAATTTTAGCATGTTACATTGTGTTTTTTGGTTGGCAAACGCTAATTATTTCCACATGGAGACACAACAAGTACACATAAGTGTTTTCTGAGTAGAATGCTACAGAAACTAGGTTAAAAATGATATTTGCGACTGTAAACATGACATTGAATTCACATTCCCCAGAAAATGACTTTGCTTTTCTTCAAAACCAGTTTCAACATCATTATATGGGTGCATTGCACATGAATTAGACACGAGTCTGTCCAGATAGGTCTGGTTCTAACCAGAAATATCCGGATCTGTGTGGCTAAATGAATATCCGCTTTTCAACAGCCTGTGTGTTTGTTAGTGTTTTCTGGATAGTATCTATGAACTTTAGAGTTTTGAATGAAGTTTAGCATGTTACATTGTGTTTTTTGGTTGGCAAACGCTAATTAGTTCCCCATGGAGACACAACAAGTACACATAAGTGTTTTCTGAGTAGAATGCTACAGAAACTAGGTTAAAAATGATATTTGCGACTGTAAACATGACATTGAATTCACATTCCCAAGAAAAAGTGTTTGGTTTTCTCCAAAACCAGTTTGAGTCTGCTTTGACTGGTCCTTTGCACATGAATTCCACACGAGTCTGTCCAGGTAGGTCTGGTTCTAACCAGAAATATCCGGATCTGTGTGGCTGAATGAATATCAGCTTTTCAACAGCCTGTGTGTTTGTTAGTGTTTTCTGGATAGTATCTATGAACTTTAGAGTTTTGAATGAATTTTAGCATGTTACATTGTGTTTTTTGGTTGGCAAACACTAATTAGTTCCCCATGGAGACACAACAAGTACACATAAGTGTTTTCTGAGTAGAATGCTACAGAAACTAGGTTAAAAATGATATTTGCGACTGTAAACATGACATTGAAGTCACATTCCCTAGAAAATGACTTTGCTTTTCTTCAAAACCAGTTTCAACATCATTTTGTGGGTGCTTTGCGCACGAATTCCACAAGAATCTGTTGAGATAGGTCTGGTTCTAACCAGAAATATCCGGATCTGTGTGGCTAAATGAATATCAGCTTTTCAACAGCCTGTGTGTTTGTTAGTGTTTTCTGGATAGTATCTATGAACTTTACAGTTTTGAATGAATTTTAGCATGTAACATTGTGTTTTTTGGTTGGCAAACGCTAATTAGTACCACATGGAGACACAACAAGCACACATAAATGTTTTCTGAGTAGAATGCTACAGAATCTAGGTTAAAAATGATATTTGCGACTGTAAACATGACTTTGAAGTCACATTCCCAAGAAAAAGTCTTTGGTTTTCTCCAAAACCAGTTTGACTCTGTTTTACGTGTCCTTTGCACATGAATTCCACACGAGTCTGTCCACATAGGTCTGGTTCTAACCAGAAATATCTGGTTCTGTGTGCTAAGTGAATATCCGCTTTTCAACAGCCTGTGTGTTTGTTAGTGTTTTCTGGATAGTATCTATGAACTTTAGAGTTTTGAATGAATTTTAGCATGTTACATTGTGTTTTTTGGTTGGCAAATGCTAATTAGTTGCATATGGAGACACAACAAGTACACATAAGAGTTTTCTGAGTAGAATGCTACAGAAACTAGGTTAAAAATGATATTTGCGACTGTAAACATGACATTGAATTCACATTCCCAAGAAAAAGTCTTTGGTTTTTTCCAAAACCAGTTTGACTCTGTTTTCTGGGTCCTTTGCACACGAATTCCACACGAGTCTGTCCAGATAGGTATGGTTCTAACCAGAAATATCCTGATCTGTGTGGCTAAATGAATATCAGCTTTTCAACAGCCTGTGTGTTTGTTAGTGTTTTCTGGATAGTATCTATGAACTTTAGAGTTTTGAATGATTTTTAGCATGTTACATTGTGTTTTTTGGTTGGCAAACACTAATTAGTTCCACATGGAGACACAACAAGTACACATAAGAGTTTTCTGAGTAGAATGCTACAGAAACTAGGTTAAAAATGCTATTTGCGACTGTAAACCTGACATTGAATTCACATTCCCAAGAAAAAGTGTTTGGTTTTTTCCAAAACCAGTTTGACTCTGTTTTCTGGGTCCTTTGCACACGAATTCCACACGAGTCTGTCCAGATAGGTCTGGTTCTAACCAGAAATATCCGGATCTGTGTGGCTAAATGAATATCAGCTTTTCAACAGCCTGTGTGTTTGTTAGTGTTTTCTGGATAGTATCTTTGAACTTTAGAGTTTTGAATGAATTTTAGCATGTTACATTGTGTTTTTTGGTTGGCAAACACTAATTAGTTCCACATGGAGACACAACAAGTACACATAAGAGTTTTCTGAGTAGAATGCTACAGACTAGGTTAAAAATGATATTTGCGACTGTAAACATGACATTGAAGTCACATTCGCTAGAAAATGACTTTGCTTTTCTTCAAAACCAGTTTCAACAAGATTTTCTGGGTGCTTTGCGCACGAATTCCACACGAGTCTGTCCAGATAGGTCTGGTTCTAACCAGAAATATCCGGATCTGTGTGGCTAAATGAATATCCGCTTTTCAACAGCCTGTGTGTTTGTTAGTGTTTTCTGGATAGCATCTATGAACTTTAGAGTTTTGAATGAATTTTAGCATGTTACATTGTGGTTTTTGGTTGGCAAACGCTAATTAGTTCCACATGGAGACACAACAAGTACACATAAGTGTTTTCTGAGTAGAATGCTACAGAAACTAGGTTAAAAATGATATTTGCGACTGTAAACATGACATTGAATTCACATTCCCAAGAAAAAGTCTTTGGTTTTCTCCAAAACCAATTTGACTTTGTTTTCTGGGTGCTTTGTGCACGAATTCCACACGAGTCTGTCCAGATAGGTCTGGTTCTAACCAGAAATATCCGGATCTGTGTGGCTAAATGAATATCCGCTTTTGAACAGCCTGTGTGTTTGTTAGTGTTTTCTGTATAGTATCTATGAACTTTAGAGTTTTGAATGAATTTTAGCATGTTACATTGTGTTTTTTGGTTGGCAAAGGCTAATTAGTTGCATATGGAGACACAACAAGTACACATAGGTGTTTTCTGAGTAGAATGCTACAGAAACTAGGTTAAAAATGATATTTGCGACTATAAACATGACATTGAATTCACATTCCCAAGAAAAAGTCTTTGGTTTTCTCCAAAACCAGTTTGACTCTGTTTTACGTGTCCTTTGCACATGAATTCCACACGAGTCTGTCCAGGTAGGTCTGGTTCTAACCAGAAATATCTGGTTCTGTGTGGCTAAGTGAATATCCGCTTTTCAACAGCCTGTGTGTTTGTTAGTGTTTTCTGGATAGTATCTATGAACTTTAGAGTTTTGAATGAATTTTAGCATGTTACATTGTGTTTTTTGGTTGGCAAACGCTAATTATTTCCACATGGAGACACAACAAGTACACATAAGTGTTTTCTGAGTAGAATGCAACAGAAACTAGGTTAAAAATGATATTTGCGACTGTAAACATGACATTGAATTCACATTCCCCAGAAAATGACTTTGCTTTTCTTCAAAACCAGTTTCAACATCATTATATGGGTGCATTGCACATGAATTAGACACGAGTCTGTCCAGATAGGTCTGGTTCTAACCAGAAATATCCGGATCTGTGTGGCTAAATGAATATCCGCTTTTCAACAGCCTGTGTGTTTGTTAGTGTTTTCTGGATAGTATCTATGAACTTTAGAGTTTTGAATGAAGTTTAGCATGTTACATTGTGTTTTTTGGTTGGCAAACGCTAATTAGTTCCCCATGGAGACACAACAAGTACACATAAGTGTTTTCTGAGTAGAATGCTACAGAAACTAGGTTAAAAATGATATTTGCGACTGTAAACATGACATTGAATTCACATTCCCAAGAAAAAGTGTTTGGTTTTCTCCAAAACCAGTTTGAGTCTGCTTTGACTGGTCCTTTGCACATGAATTCCACACGAGTCTGTCCAGGTAGGTCTGGTTCTAACCAGAAATATCCGGATCTGTGTGGCTGAATGAATATCAGCTTTTCAACAGCCTGTGTGTTTGTTAGTGTTTTCTGGATAGTATCTATGAACTTTAGAGTTTTGAATGAATTTTAGCATGTTACATTGTGTTTTTTGGTTGGCAAACACTAATTAGTTCCCCATGGAGACACAACAAGTACACATAAGTGTTTTCTGAGTAGAATGCTACAGAAACTAGGTTAAAAATGATATTTGCGACTGTAAACATGACATTGAAGTCACATTCCCTAGAAAATGACTTTGCTTTTCTTCAAAACCAGTTTCAACATCATTTTGTGGGTGCTTTGCGCACGAATTCCACAAGAATCTGTTGAGATAGGTCTGGTTCTAACCAGAAATATCCGGATCTGTGTGGCTAAATGAATATCAGCTTTTCAACAGCCTGTGTGTTTGTTAGTGTTTTCTGGATAGTATCTATGAACTTTACAGTTTTGAATGAATTTTAGCATGTAACATTGTGTTTTTTGGTTGGCAAACGCTAATTAGTACCACATGGAGACACAACAAGCACACATAAATGTTTTCTGAGTAGAATGCTACAGAATCTAGGTTAAAAATGATATTTGCGACTGTAAACATGACTTTGAAGTCACATTCCCAAGAAAAAGTCTTTGGTTTTCTCCAAAACCAGTTTGACTCTGTTTTACGTGTCCTTTGCACATAAATTCCACACGAGTCTGTCCACATAGGTCTGGTTCTAACCAGAAATATCTGGTTCTGTGTGCTAAGTGAATATCCGCTTTTCAACAGCCTGTGTGTTTGTTAGTGTTTTCTGGATAGTATCTATGAACTTTAGAGTTTTGAATGAATTTTAGCATGTTACATTGTGTTTTTTGGTTGGCAAATGCTAATTAGTTGCATATGGAGACACAACAAGTACACATAAGAGTTTTCTGAGTAGAATGCTACAGAAACTAGGTTAAAAATGATATTTGCGACTGTAAACATGACATTGAATTCACATTCCCAAGAAAAAGTCTTTGGTTTTTTCCAAAACCAGTTTGACTCTGTTTTCTGGGTCCTTTGCACACGAATTCCACACGAGTCTGTCCAGATAGGTATGGTTCTAACCAGAAATATCCTGATCTGTGTGGCTAAATGAATATCAGCTTTTCAACAGCCTGTGTGTTTGTTAGTGTTTTCTGGATAGTATCTATGAACTTTAGAGTTTTGAATGATTTTTAGCATGTTACATTGTGTTTTTTGGTTGGCAAACACTAATTAGTTCCACATGGAGACACAACAAGTACACATAAGAGTTTTCTGAGTAGAATGCTACAGAAACTAGGTTAAAAATGCTATTTGCGACTGTAAACCTGACATTGAATTCACATTCCCAAGAAAAAGTGTTTGGTTTTTTCCAAAACCAGTTTGACTCTGTTTTCTGGGTCCTTTGCACACGAATTCCACACGAGTCTGTCCAGATAGGTCTGGTTCTAACCAGAAATATCCGGATCTGTGTGGCTAAATGAATATCAGCTTTTCAACAGCCTGTGTGTTTGTTAGTGTTTTCTGGATAGTATCTTTGAACTTTAGAGTTTTGAATGAATTTTAGCATGTTACATTGTGTTTTTTGGTTGGCAAACACTAATTAGTTCCACATGGAGACACAACAAGTACACATAAGAGTTTTCTGAGTAGAATGCTACAGACTAGGTTAAAAATGATATTTGCGACTGTAAACATGACATTGAAGTCACATTCGCTAGAAAATGACTTTGCTTTTCTTCAAAACCAGTTTCAACAAGATTTTCTGGGTGCTTTGCGCACGAATTCCACACGAGTCTGTCCAGATAGGTCTGGTTCTAACCAGAAATATCCGGATCTGTGTGGCTAAATGAATATCCGCTTTTCAACAGCCTGTGTGTTTGTTAGTGTTTTCTGGATAGCATCTATGAACTTTAGAGTTTTGAATGAATTTTAGCATGTTACATTGTGGTTTTTGGTTGGCAAACGCTAATTAGTTCCCCATGGAGACACAACAAGTACACATAAGTGTTTTCTGAGTAGAATGCTACAGAAACTAGGTTAAAAATGATATTTGCGACTGTAAACATGACATTGAATTCACATTCCCAAGAAAAAGTCTTTGGTTTTCTCCAAAACCAATTTGACTTTGTTTTCTGGGTGCTTTGTGCACGAATTCCACACGAGTCTGTCCAGATAGGTCTGGTTCTAACCAGAAATATCCGGATCTGTGTGGCTAAATGAATATCCGCTTTTGAACAGCCTGTGTGTTTGTTAGTGTTTTCTGTATAGTATCTATGAACTTTAGAGTTTTGAATGAATTTTAGCATGTTACATTGTGTTTTTTGGTTGGCAAAGGCTAATTAGTTGCATATGGAGACACAACAAGTACACATAGGTGTTTTCTGAGTAGAATGCTACAGAAACTAGGTTAAAAATGATATTTGCGACTATAAACATGACATTGAATTCACATTCCCAAGAAAAAGTCTTTGGTTTTCTCCAAAACCAGTTTGACTCTGTTTTACGTGTCCTTTGCACATGAATTCCACACGAGTCTGTCCAGGTAGGTCTGGTTCTAACCAGAAATATCTGGTTCTGTGTGGCTAAGTGAATATCCGCTTTTCAACAGCCTGTGTGTTTGTTAGTGTTTTCTGGATAGTATCTATGAACTTTAGAGTTTTGAATGAATTTTAGCATGTTACATTGTGTTTTTTGGTTGACAAACGCTAATTAGTTCCACATGGAGACACAACAAGTACACATAAGTGTTTTCTGAGTAGAATGCTACAGAAACTAGGTTAAAAATGATATTTGCGACTGTAAACATGACATTGAATTCACATTCCCCAGAAAATGACTTTGCTTTTCTTCAAAACCAGTTTCAACATCATTATATGGGTGCATTGCACATGAATTAGACACGAGTCTGTCCAGATAGGTCTGGTTCTAACCAGAAATATCCGGATCTGTGTGGCTAAATGAATATCCGCTTTTCAACAGCCTGTGTGTTTGTTAGTGTTTTCTGGATAGTATCTATGAACTTTAGAGTTTTGAATGAAGTTTAGCATGTTACATTGTGTTTTTTGGTTGGCAAACGCTAATTAGTTCCCCATGGAGACACAACAAGTACACATAAGTGTTTTCTGAGTAGAATGCTACAGAAACTAGGTTAAAAATGATATTTGCGACTGTAAACATGACATTGAATTCACATTCCCAAGAAAAAGTCTTTGGTTTTCTCCAAAACCAGTTTGACTCTGTTTTACGTGTCCTTTGCACATGAATTCCACACGAGTCTGTCCAGGTAGGTGTGGTTCTAACCAGAAATATCTGGTTCTGTGTGGCTAAGTGAATATCCGCTTTTCAACAGCCTGTGTGTTTGTTAGTGTTTTCTGGATAGTATCTATGAACTTTAGAGTTTTGAATGAATTTTAGCATGTTACATTGTGTTTTTTGGTTGGCAAACGCTAATTATTTCCACATGGAGACACAACAAGTACACATAAGTGTTTTCTGAGTAGAATGCTACAGAAACTAGGTTAAAAATGATATTTGCAACTGTAAACATGACATTTAATTCACATTCCCCAGAAAATGACTTTGCTTTTCTTCAAAACCAGTTTCAACATCATTATATGGGTGCATTGCACATGAATTAGACACGAGTCTGTCCAGATAGGTCTGGTTCTAACCAGAAATATCCGGATCTGTGTGGCTAAATGAATATCCGCTTTTCAACAGCCTGTGTGTTTGTTAGTGTTTTCTGGATAGTATCTATGAACTTTAGAGTTTTGAATGAAGTTTAGCATGTTACATTGTGTTTTTTGGTTGGCAAACGCTAATTAGTTCCCCATGGAGACACAACAAGTACACATAAGTGTTTTCTGAGTAGAATGCTACAGAAACTAGGTTAAAAATGATATTTGCGACTGTAAACATGACATTGAATTCACATTCCCAAGAAAAAGTCTTTGGTTTTCTCCAAAACCAGTTTGACTCTGTTTTACGTGTCCTTTGCACATGAATTCCACACGAGTCTGTCCAGGTAGGTGTGGTTCTAACCAGAAATATCTGGTTCTGTGTGGCTAAGTGAATATCCGCTTTTCAACAGCCTGTGTGTTTGTTAGTGTTTTCTGGATAGTATCTATGAACTTTAGAGTTTTGAATGAATTTTAGCATGTTACATTGTGTTTTTTGGTTGGCAAACGCTAATTAGTTCCACATGGAGACACAACAAGTACACATAAGTGTTTTCTGAGTAGAATGCTACAGAAACTAGGTTAAAAATGATATTTGCGACTGTAAACATGACATTGAATTCACATTCCCCAGAAAATGACTTTGCTTTTCTTCAAAACCAGTTTC
Source organism: Sylvilagus floridanus (assembly GCA_949820135.1). NCBI lineage: Eukaryota > Metazoa > Chordata > Mammalia > Lagomorpha > Leporidae > Sylvilagus > Sylvilagus floridanus. Next base: position 84,357,412 of record OX463233.1, read on the forward strand.
AACATCATTATATGGGTGCATTGCACATGAATTAGACACGAGTCTGTCCAGATAGTTCTGGTTCTAACCAGAAATATCCGGATCTGTGTGGCTAAATGAATATCCGCTTTTTAACAGCCTGTGTGTTTGTTAGTGTTTTCTGGATAGTATCTATGAACTTTAGAGTTTTGAATGAAGTTTAGCATGTTACATTGTGTTTTTTGGTTGGCAAACGCTAATTAGTTCCCCATGGAGACACAACAAGTACACATAAGTGTTTTCTGAGTAGAATGCTACAGAAACTAGGTTAAAAATGATATTTGCGACTGTAAACATGACATTGAATTCACATTCCCAAGAAAAAGTGTTTGGTTTTCTCCAAAACCAGTTTGAGTCTGCTTTGACTGGTCCTTTGCACATGAATTCCACACGAGTCTGTCCAGGTAGGTCTGGTTCTAACCAGAAATATCCGGATCTGTGTGGCTGAATGAATATCAGCTTTTCAACAGCCTGTGTGTTTGTTAGTGTTTTCTGGATAGTATCTATGAACTTTAGAGTTTTGAATGAATTTTAGCATGTTACATTGTGTTTTTTGGTTGGCAAACACTAATTAGTTCCCCATGGAGACACAACAAGTACACATAAGTGTTTTCTGAGTAGAATGCTACAGAAACTAGGTTAAAAATGATATTTGCGACTGTAAACATGACATTGAAGTCACATTCCCTAGAAAATGACTTTGCTTTTCTTCAAAACCAGTTTCAACATCATTTTGTGGGTGCTTTGCGCACGAATTCCACAAGAATCTGTTGAGATAGGTCTGGTTCTAACCAGAAATATCTGGATCTGTGTGGCTAAATGAATATCAGCTTTTCAACAGCCTGTGTGTTTGTTAGTGTTTTCTGGATAGTATCTATGAACTTTACAGTTTTGAATGAATTTTAGCATGTAACATTGTGTTTTTTGGTTGGCAAACGCTAATTAGTACCACATGGAGACACAACAAGCACACATAAATGTTTTCTGAGTAGAATGCTACAGAATCTAGGTTAAAAATGATATTTGCGACTGTAAACATGACTTTGAAGTCACATTCCCATGAAAAAGTCTTTGGTTTTCTCCAAAACCAGTTTGACTCTGTTTTACGTGTCCTTTGCACATGAATTCCACACGAGTCTGTCCACATAGGTCTGGTTCTAACCAGAAATATCTGGTTCTGTGTGGCTAAGTGAATATCCGCTTTTCAACAGCCTGTGTGTTTGTTAGTGTTTTCTGGATAGTATCTATGAACTTTAGAGTTTTGAATGAATTTTAGCATGTTACATTGTGTTTTTTGGTTGGCAAATGCTAATTAGTTGCATATGGAGACACAACAAGTACACATAAGAGTTTTCTGAGTAGAATGCTACAGAAACTAGGTTAAAAATGATATTTGCGACTGTAAACATGACATTGAATTCACATTCCCAAGAAAAAGTGTTTGGTTTTCTCCAAAACCAGTTTGAGTCTGCTTTGACTGGTCCTTTGCACATGAATTCCACACGAGTCTGTCCAGGTAGGTCTGGTTCTAACCAGAAATATCCGGATCTGTGTGGCTGAATGAATATCAGCTTTTCAACAGCCTGTGTGTTTGTTAGTGTTTTCTGGATAGTATCTATGAACTTTAGAGTTTTGAATGAATTTTAGCATGTTACATTGTGTTTTTTGGTTGGCAAACACTAATTAGTTCCCCATGGAGACACAACAAGTACACATAAGTGTTTTCTGAGTAGAATGCTACAGAAACTAGGTTAAAAATGATATTTGCGACTGTAAACATGACATTGAAGTCACATTCCCTAGAAAATGACTTTGCTTTTCTTCAAAACCAGTTTCAACATCCTTTTGTGGGTGCTTTGCGCACGAATTCCACAAGAATCTGTTGAGATAGGTCTGGTTCTAACCAGAAATATCCGGATCTGTGTGGCTAAATGAATATCAGCTTTTCAACAGCCTGTGTGTTTGTTAGTGTTTTCTGGATAGTATCTATGAACTTTACAGTTTTGAATGAATTTTAGCATGTAACATTGTGTTTTTTGGTTGGCAAACGCTAATTAGTACCACATGGAGACACAACAAGCACACATAAATGTTTTCTGAGTAGAATGCTACAGAATCTAGGTTAAAAATGATATTTGCGACTGTAAACATGACTTTGAAGTCACATTCCCATGAAAAAGTCTTTGGTTTTCTCCAAAACCAGTTTGACTCTGTTTTACGTGTCCTTTGCACATGAATTCCACACGAGTCAGTCCACAGAGGTCTGGTTCTAACCAGAAATATCTGGTTCTGTGTGGCTAAGTGAATATCCGCTTTTCAACAGCCTGTGTGTTTGTTAGTGTTTTCTGGATAGTATCTATGAACTTTAGAGTTTTGAATGAATTTTAGCATGTTACATTGTGTTTTTTGGTTGGCAAATGCTAATTAGTTGCATATGGAGACACAACAAGTACACATAAGAGTTTTCTGAGTAGAATGCTACAGAAACTAGGTTAAAAATGCTATTTGCGACTGTAAACATGACATTGAATTCACATTCCCCAGAAAATGACTTTGCTTTTCTTCAAAACCAGTTTCAACATCATTATATGGGTGCATTGCACATGAATTAGACACGAGTCTGTCCACATAGGTCTGGTTCTAACCAGAAATATCCGGATCTGTGTGGCTAAATGAATATCCGCTTTTCAACAGCCTGTGTGTTTGTTAGTGTTTTCTGGATAGTATCTATGAACTTTAGAGTTTTGAATGAAGTTTAGCATGTTACATTGTGTTTTTTGGTTGGCAAACGCTAATTAGTTCCCCATGGAGACACAACAAGTACACATAAGTGTTTTCTGAGTAGAATGCTACAGAAACTAGGTTAAAAATGATATTTGCGACTGTAAACATGACATTGAATTCACATTCCCAAGAAAAAGTGTTTGGTTTTCTCCAAAACCAGTTTGAGTCTGCTTTTACTGGTCCTTTGCACATGAATTCCACACGAGTCTGTCCAGGTAGGTCTGGTTCTAACCAGAAATATCCGGATCTGTGTGGCTGAATGAATATCAGCTTTTCAACAGCCTGTGTGTTTGTTAGTGTTTTCTGGATAGTATCTATGAACTTTACAGTTTTGAATGAATTTTAGCATGTTACATTGTGTTTTTTGGTTGGCAAACACTAATTAGTTCCCCATGGAGACACAACAAGTACACATAAGTGTTTTCTGAGTAGAATGCTACAGAAACTAGGTTAAAAATGATATTTGCGACTGTAAACATGACATTGAAGTCACATTCCCTAGAAAATGACTTTGCTTTTCTTCAAAACCAGTTTCAACATCCTTTTGTGGGTGCTTTGCGCACGAATTCCACAAGAATCTGTTGAGATAGGTCTGGTTCTAACCAGAAATATCCGGATCTGTGTGGCTAAATGAATATCAGCTTTTCAACAGCCTGTGTGTTTGTTAGTGTTTTCTGGATAGTATCTATGAACTTTACAGTTTTGAATGAATTTTAGCATGTAACATTGTGTTTTTTGGTTGGCAAACGCTAATTAGTACCACATGGAGACACAACAAGCACACATAAATGTTTTCTGAGTAGAATGCTACAGAATCTAGGTTAAAAATGATATTTGCGACTGTAAACATGACTTTGAAGTCACATTCCCATGAAAAAGTCTTTGGTTTTCTCCAAAACCAGTTTGACTCTGTTTTACGTGTCCTTTGCACATGAATTCCACACGAGTCAGTCCACAGAGGTCTGGTTCTAACCAGAAATATCTGGTTCTGTGTGGCTAAGTGAATATCCGCTTTTCAACAGCCTGTGTGTTTGTTAGTGTTTTCTGGATAGTATCTATGAACTTTAGAGTTTTGAATGAATTTTAGCATGTTACATTGTGTTTTTTGGTTGGCAAATGCTAATTAGTTGCATATGGAGACACAACAAGTACACATAAGAGTTTTCTGAGTAGAATGCTACAGAAACTAGGTTAAAAATGATATTTGCGACTGTAAACATGACATTGAATTCACATTCCCAAGAAAAAGTCTTTGGTTTTTTCCAAAACCAGTTTGACTCTGTTTTCTGGGTCCTTTGCACACGAATTCCACACGAGTCTGTCCAGATAGGTATGGTTCTAACCAGAAATATCCTGATCTGTGTGGCTAAATGAATATCAGCTTTTGAACAGCCTGTGTGTTTGTTAGTGTTTTCTGGATAGTATCTATGAACTTTAGAGTTTTGAATGATTTTTAGCATGTTACATTGTGTTTTTTGGTTGGCAAACACTAATTAGTTCCACATGGAGACACAACAAGTACACATAAGAGTTTTCTGAGTAGAATGCTACAGAAACTAGGTTAAAAATGCTATTTGCGACTGTAAACCTGACATTGAATTCACATTCCCAAGAAAAAGTGTTTGGTTTTTTCCAAAACCAGTTTGACTCTGTTTTCTGTGTAATTGCACACGAATTCCACACGAGTCTGTCCAGATAGGTCTGGTTCTAACCAGAAATATCCGGATCTGTGTGGCTAAATGAATATCAGCTTTTCAACAGCCTGTGTGTTTGTTAGTGTTTTCTGGATAGTATCTTTGAACTTTAGAGTTTTGAATGAATTTTAGCATGTTACATTGTGTTTTTTGGTTGGCAAACACTAATTAGTTCCACATGGAGACACAACAAGTACACATAAGAGTTTTCTGAGTAGAATGCTACAGAAACTAGGTTAAAAATGATATTTGCGACTGTAAACATGACATTGAAGTCACATTCACTAGAAAATGACTTTGCTTTTCTTCAAAACCAGTTTCAACATCATTTTCTGGGTGCTTTGTGCACGAATTCCACACGAGTCTGTCCAGATAGGTCTGGTTCTAACCAGAAATATCCGGATCTGTGTGGCTAAATGAATATCCGCTTTTCAACAGCCTGTGTGTTTGTTAGTGTTTTCTGGATAGCATCTATGAACTTTAGAGTTTTGAATGAATTTTAGCATGTTACATTGTGTTTTTTGGTTGGCAATCGCTAATTAGTTCCACATGGAGACACAACAAGTACACATAAGTGTTTTCTGAGTAGAATGCTACAGAAACTAGGTTAAAAATGATATTTGCGACTGTAACCATGACATTGAATTCACATTCCCAAGAAAAAGTCTTTGGTTTTCTCCAAAACCAATTTGACTCTGTTTTCTGGGTGCTTTGTGCACGAATTCCACACGAGTCTGTCCAATAGGTCTGGTTCTAACCAGAAATATCCGGATCTGTGTGGCTAAATGAATATCCGCTTTTGAACAGCCTGTGTGTTTGTTAGTGTTTTCTGGATAGTATCTATGAACTTTAGAGTTTTGAATGAATTTTAGCATGTTACATTGTGTTTTTTGGTTGGCAAACGCTAATTAGTTCCCCATGGAGACACAACAAGTACACATAGGTGTTTTCTGAGTAGAATGCTACAGAAACTAGGTTAAAAATGATATTTGCGACTGTAAACATGACATTGAATTCACATTCCCAAGAAAAAGTGTTTGGTTTTCTCCAAAACCAGTTTGACTCTGTTTTACGTGTCCTTTGCACATGAATTCCACACGAGTCTGTCCACATAGGTCTGGTTCTAACCAGAAATATCTGGTTCTGTGTGGCTAAGTGAATATCCGCTTTTCAACAGCCTGTGTGTTTGTTAGTGTTTTCTGGATAGTATCTATGAACTTTAGAGTTTTGAATGAATTTTAGCATGTTACATTGTGTTTTTTGGTTGGCAAATGCTAATTAGTTGCATATGGAGACACAACAAGTACACATAAGAGTTTTCTGAGTAGAATGCTACAGAAACTAGGTTAAAAATGATATTTGCGACTGTAAACATGACATTGAATTCACATTCCCCAGAAAATGACTTTGCTTTTCTTCAAAACCAGTTTCAACATCATTATATGGGTGCATTGCACATGAATTAGACACGAGTCTGTCCACATAGGTCTGGTTCTAACCAGAAATATCCGGATCTGTGTGGCTAAATGAATATCCGCTTTTCAACAGCCTGTGTGTTTGTTAGTGTTTTCTGGATAGTATCTATGAACTTTAGAGTTTTGAATGAAGTTTAGCATGTTACATTGTGTTTTTTGGTTGGCAAACGCTAATTAGTTCCCCATGGAGACACAACAAGTACACATAAGTGTTTTCTGAGTAGAATGCTACAGAAACTAGGTTAAAAATGATATTTGCGACTGTAAACATGACATTGAATTCACATTCCCAAGAAAAAGTGTTTGGTTTTCTCCAAAACCAGTTTGAGTCTGCTTTGACTGGTCCTTTGCACATGAATTCCACACGAGTCTGTCCAGGTAGGTCTGGTTCTAACCAGAAATATCCGGATCTGTGTGGCTGAATGAATATCAGCTTTTCAACAGCCTGTGTGTTTGTTAGTGTTTTCTGGATAGTATCTATGAACTTTAGAGTTTTGAATGAATTTTAGCATGTTACATTGTGTTTTTTGGTTGGCAAACACTAATTAGTTCCCCATGGAGACACAACAAGTACACATAAGTGTTTTCTGAGTAGAATGCTACAGAAACTAGGTTAAAAATGATATTTGCGACTGTAAACATGACATTGAAGTCACATTCCCTAGAAAATGACTTTGCTTTTCTTCAAAACCAGTTTCAACATCATTTTGTGGGTGCTTTGCGCACGAATTCCACAAGAATCTGTTGAGATAGGTCTGGTTCTAACCAGAAATATCCGGATCTGTGTGGCTAAATGAATATCAGCTTTTCAACAGCCTGTGTGTTTGTTAGTGTTTTCTGGATAGTATCTATGAACTTTACAGTTTTGAATGAATTTTAGCATGTAACATTGTGTTTTTTGGTTGGCAAACGCTAATTAGTACCACATGGAGACACAACAAGCACACATAAATGTTTTCTGAGTAGAATGCTACAGAATCTAGGTTAAAAATGATATTTGCGACTGTAAACATGACTTTGAAGTCACATTCCCATGAAAAAGTCTTTGGTTTTCTCCAAAACCAGTTTGACTCTGTTTTACGTGTCCTTTGCACATGAATTCCACACGAGTCAGTCCACAGAGGTCTGGTTCTAACCAGAAATATCTGGTTCTGTGTGGCTAAGTGAATATCCGCTTTTCAACAGCCTGTGTGTTTGTTAGTGTTTTCTGGATAGTATCTATGAACTTTAGAGTTTTGAATGAATTTTAGCATGTTACATTGTGTTTTTTGGTTGGCAAACGCTAATTAGTTCCCCATGGAGACACAACAAGTACACATAAGTGTTTTCTGAGTAGAATGCTACAGAAACTAGGTTAAAAATGATATTTGCGACTGTAAACATGACATTGAATTCACATTCCCAAGAAAAAGTCTTTGGTTTTTTCCAAAACCAGTTTGACTCTGTTTTCTGGGTCCTTTGCACACGAATTCCACACGAGTCTGTCCAGATAGGTATGGTTCTAACCAGAAATATCCTGATCTGTGTGGCTAAATGAATATCAGCTTTTGAACAGCCTGTGTGTTTGTTAGTGTTTTCTGGATAGTATCTATGAACTTTAGAGTTTTGAATGATTTTTAGCATGTTACATTGTGTTTTTTGGTTGGCAAACACTAATTAGTTCCACATGGAGACACAACAATTACACATAAGAGTTTTCTGCGTAGAATGCTACAGAAACTAGGTTAAAAATGCTATTTGCGACTGTAAACCTGACATTGAATTCACATTCCCAAGAAAAAGTGTTTGGTTTTTTCCAAAACCAGTTTGACTCTGTTTTCTGTGTAATTGCACACGAATTCCACACGAGTCTGTCCAGATAGGTCTGGTTCTAACCAGAAATATCCGGATCTGTGTGGCTAAATGAATATCAGCTTTTCAACAGCCTGTGTGTTTGTTAGTGTTTTCTGGATAGTATCTTTGAACTTTAGAGTTTTGAATGAATTTTAGCATGTTACATTGTGTTTTTTGGTTGGCAAACACTAATTAGTTCCACATGGAGACACAACAAGTACACATAAGAGTTTTCTGAGTAGAATGCTACAGAAACTAGGTTAAAAATGATATTTGCGACTGTAAACATGACATTGAAGTCACATTCACTAGAAAATGACTTTGCTTTTCTTCAAAACCAGTTTCAACATCATTTTCTGTTTGCTTTGTGCACGAATTCCACACGAGTCTGTCCAGATAGGTCTGGTTCTAACCAGAAATATCCGGATCTGTGTGGCTAAATGAATATCCGCTTTTCAACAGCCTGTGTGTTTGTTAGTGTTTTCTGGATAGCATCTATGAACTTTAGAGTTTTGAATGAATTTTAGCATGTTACATTGTGTTTTTTGGTTGGCAATCGCTAATTAGTTCCACATGGAGACACAACAAGTACACATAAGTGTTTTCTGAGTAGAATGCTACAGAAACTAGGTTAAAAATGATATTTGCGACTGTAACCATGACATTGAATTCACATTCCCAAGAAAAAGTCTTTGGTTTTCTCCAAAACCAATTTGACTCTGTTTTCTGGGTGCTTTGTGCACGAATTCCACACGAGTCTGTCCAATAGGTCTGGTTCTAACCAGAAATATCCGGATCTGTGTGGCTAAATGAATATCCGCTTTTGAACAGCCTGTGTGTTTGTTAGTGTTTTCTGGATAGTATCTATGAACTTTAGAGTTTTGAATGAATTTTAGCATGTTACATTGTGTTTTTTGGTTGGCAAACGCTAATTAGTTCCCCATGGAGACACTACAAGTACACATAGGTGTTTTCTGAGTAGAATGCTACAGAAACTAGGTTAAAAATGATATTTGCGACTATAAACATGACATTGAATTCACATTCCCAAGAAAAAGTCTTTGGTTTTCTCCAAAACCAGTTTGACTCTGTTTTACGTGTCCTTTGCACATGAATTCCACACGAGTCTGTCCAGGTAGGTGTGGTTCTAACCAGAAATATCTGGTTCTGTATGGCTAAGTGAATATCAGCTTTTCAACAGCCTGTGTGTTTGTTAGTGTTTTCTGGATAGTATCTATGAACTTTAGAGTTTTGAATGAATTTTAGCATGTTACATTGTGTTTTTTGTTGGCAAACACGAATTAGTTCCACATGGAGACACAACAAGTACACATAAGTGTTTTCTGAGTAGAATGCTACAGAAACTAGGTTAAAAATGATATTTGCGACTGTAAACATGACATTGAATTCACATTCCCCAGAAAATGACTTTGCTTTTCTTCAAAACCAGTTTCAACATCATTATATGGGTGCATTGCACATGAATTAGACACGAGTCTGTCCAGATAGGTCTGGTTCTAACCAGAAATATCCGGATCTGTGTGGCTAAATGAATATCCGCTTTTCAACAGCCTGTGTGTTTGTTAGTGTTTTCTGGATAGTATCTATGAACTTTAGAGTTTTGAATGAAGTTTAGCATGTTACATTGTGTTTTTTGGTTGGCAAACGCTAATTAGTTCCCCATGGAGACACAACAAGTACACATAAGTGTTTTCTGAGTAGAATGCTACAGAAACTAGGTTAAAAATGATATTTGCGACTATAAACATGACATTGAATTCACATTCCCAAGAAAAAGTGTTTGGTTTTATCCAAAACCAATTTGAGTCTGCTTTTACTGGTCCTTTGCACATGAATTCCACACGAGTCTGTCCAGATAGGTCTGGTTCTAACCAGAAATATCCGGATCTGTGTGGCTGAATGAATATCAGCTTTTCAACAGCCTGTGTGTTTGTTAGTGTTTTCTGGATAGTATCTATGAACTTTAGAGTTTTGAATGAATTTTAGCATGTTACATTGTGTTTTTTGGTTGGCAAACACTAATTAGTTCCCCATGGAGACACAACAAGTACACATAAGTGTTTTCTGAGTAGAATGCTACAGAAACTAGGTTAAAAATGATATTTGCGACTGTAAACATGACATTGAAGTCACATTCCCTAGAAAATGACTTTGCTTTTCTTCAAAACCAGTTTCAACATCATTTTGTGGGTGCTTTGCGCACGAATTCCACAAGAATCTGTTGAGATAGGTCTGGTTCTAACCAGAAATATCCGGATCTGTGTGGCTAAATGAATATCAGCTTTTCAACAGCCTGTGTGTTTGTTAGTGTTTTCTGGATAGTATCTATGAACTTTACAGTTTTGAATGAATTTTAGCATGTAACATTGTGTTTTTTGGTTGGCAAACGCTAATTAGTTCCCCATGGAGACACAACAAGCACACATATATGTTTTCTGAGTAGAATGCTACAGAAACTAGGTTAAAAATGATATTTGCGACTGTAAACATGACTTTGAAGTCACATTCCCAAGAAAAAGTCTTTGGTTTTCTCCAAAACCAGTTTGACTCTGTTTTACGTGTCCTTTGCACATGAATTCCACACGAGTCTGTCCAGATAGGTCTGGTTCTAACCAGAAATATCTGGTTCTGTGTGGCTAAGTGAATATCCGCTTTTCAACAGCCTGTGTGTTTGTTAGTGTTTTCTGGATAGTATCTATGAACTTTACAGTTTTGAATGAATTTTAGCATGTTACATTGTGTTTTTTGGTTGTCAAATGCTAATTAGTTGCATATGGAGACACAACAAGTACACATAAGAGTTTTCGGAGTAGAATGCTACAGAAACTAGGTTAAAAATGATATTTGCGACTGTAAACATGACATTGAAGTCACATTCCCTAGAAAATGACTTTGCTTTTCTTCAAAACCAGTTTCAACATCATTTTCTGGGTGCTTTGCGCACGAATTCCACACGAGTCTGTCCAGATAGGTCTGGTTCTAACCAGAAATATCCGGATCTGTGTGGCTAAATGAATATCCGCTTTTCAACAGCCTGTGTGTTTGTTAGTGTTTTCTGGATAGCATCTATGAACTTTAGAGTTTTGAATGAATTTTAGCATGTTACATTGTGTTTTTTGGTTGGCAAACGCTAATTAGTTCCCCATGGAGACACAACAAGTACACATAAGTGTTTTCTGAGTAGAATGCTACAGAAACTAGGTTAAAAATGATATTTGCGACTATAAACATGACATTGAATTCACATTCCAAAGAAAAAGTGTTTGGTTTTCTCCAAAACCAGTTTGAGTCTGCTTTGACTGGTCCTTTGCACATGAATTCCACACGAGTCTGTCCAGGTAGGTCTGGTTCTAACCAGAAATATCCAGTTCTGTGTGGCTAAGTGATTATCCGCTTTTCAACAGCCTGTGTGTTTGTTAGTGTTTTCTGGATAGTATCTATGAACTTTAGAGTTTTGAATGAATTTTAGCATGTTACATTGTGTTTTTTGGTTGGCCAACTCTAATTAGTTCCCCATGGAGACACAACAAGTACACATAAGTGTTTTCTGAGTAGAATGCTACAGAAACTAGGTTAAAAATGATATTTGCAACTGTAAACATGACATTGAATTCACATTCCCAAGAAAATGACTTTGCTTTTCTTCAAAACCAGTTTCAACATCATTATCTGGGTGCATTGCACATGAATTAGACACGAGTCTGTCCAGATAGGTCTGGTTCTAACCAGAAATATCCGGATCTGTGTGGCTAAATGAATATCCGCTTTTCAACAGCCTGTGTGTTTGTTAGTGTTTTCTAAATAGTATCTATTAACTTTAGAGTTTTGAATGAATTTTAGCATGTTACATTGTGTTTTTTGGTTGGCAAACGCTAATTAGTTCCACATGGAGACACAACAAGTACACATAAGTGTTTTCTGAGTAGAATGCTACAGAAACTAGGTTAAAAATGATATTTGCGACTGTAAACATGACATTGAATTCACATTCCCAAGAAAAAGTCTTTGGTTTTATCCAAAACCAGTTTGAGTCTGCTTTTACTGGTCCTTTGCACATGAATTCCACACGAGTCTGTCCACATAGGTCTGGTTCTAACCAGAAATATCCGGATCTGTGTGGCTAAATGAATATCAGCTTTTCAACAGCCTGTGTGTTTGTTAGTGTTTTCTGGATAGTATCTATGAACTTTAGAGTTTTGAATGAATTTTAGCATGTTACATTGTGTTTTTTGGTTGGCAAACACTAATTAGTTCCACATGGAGACACAACAAGTACACATAAGAGTTTTCTGAGTAGAATGCTACAGAAACTAGGTTAAAAATGATATTTGCGACTGTAAACCTGACATTGAATTCACATTCCCAAGAAAAAGTCTTTGGTTTTTTCAAAAACCAGTTTGACTCTGTTTTCTGGGTCCTTTGCACACGAATTCCACACGAGTCTGTCCAGATAGGTCTGGTTCTAACCAGAAATATCCGGATCTGTGTGGCTAAATGAATATCAGCTTTTCAACAGCCTGTGTGTTTGTTAGTGTTTTCTGGATAGTATCTATGAACTTTACAGTTTTGAATGAATTTTAGCATGTAACATTGTGTTTTTTGGTTGGCAAACGCTAATTAGTTCCACATGGAGACACAACAAGCACACATAAATGTTTTCTGAGTAGAATGCTACAGAAACTAGGTTAAAAATGATATTTGCGACTGTAAACATGACTTTGAAGTCACATTCCCAAGAAAAAGTCTTTGGTTTTCTCCAAAACCAGTTTGACTCTGTTTTACGTGTCCTTTGCACATGAATTCCACACGAGTCTGTCCACATAGGTCTGGTTCTAACCAGAAATATCTGGTTCTGTGTGGCTAAGTGAATATCCGCTTTTCAACAGCCTGTGTGTTTGTTAGTGTTTTCTGGATAGTATCTATGAACTTTACAGTTTTGAATGAATTTTAGCATGTTACATTGTGTTTTTTGGTTGTCAAATGCTAATTAGTTGCATATGGAGACACAACAAGTACACATAAGAGTTTTCTGAGTAGAATGCTACAGAAACTAGGTTAAAAATGATATTTGCGACTGTAAACATGACATTGAAGTCACATTCCCTAGAAAATGACTTTGCTTTTCTTCAAAACCAGTTTCAACATCATTTTCTGGGTGCTTTGCGCACGAATTCCACACGAGTCTGTCCAGATAGGTCTGGTTCTAACCAGAAATATCCGGATCTGTGTGGCTAAATGAATATCCGCTTTTGAACAGCCTGTGTGTTTGTTAGTGTTTTCTGGATAGTATCTATGAACTTTAGAGTTTTGAATGAATTTTAGCATGTTACATTGTGTTTTTTGGTTGGCAAACACTAATTAGTTCCCCATGGAGACACAACAAGTACACATAAGTGTTTTCTGAGTAGAATGCTACAGAAACTAGGTTAAAAATGATATTTGCGACTATAAACATGACATTGAATTCACATTCCCAAGAAAAAGTCTTTGGTTTTCTCCAAAACCAGTTTGACTCTGTTTTACGTGTCCTTTGCACATGAATTCCACACGAGTCTGTCCAGGTAGGTGTGGTTCTAACCAGAAATATCTGGTTCTGTGTGGCTAAGTGAATATCCGCTTTTCAACAGCCTGTGTGTTTGTTAGTGTTTTCTGGATAGTATCTATGAACTTTAGAGTTTTGAATGAATTTTAGCATGTTACATTGTGTTTTTTGGTTGGCAAACGCTAATTAGTTCCACATGGAGACACAACAAGTACACATAAGAGTTTTCTGAGTAGAATGCTACATAAACGAGGTTAAAAATGATATTTGCGACTGTAAACATGACATTGAATTCACATTCCCCAGAAAATGACTTTGCTTTTCTTCAAAACCAGTTTCAACATCATTATATGGGTGCATTGCACATGAATTAGACACGAGTCTGTCCAGATAGGTCTGGTTCTAACCAGAAATATCCGGATCTGTGTGGCTAAATGAATATCCGCTTTTCAACAGCCTGTGTGTTTGTTAGTGTTTTCTGGATAGTATCTATGAACTTTAGAGTTTTGAATGAAGTTTAGCATGTTACATTGTGTTTTTTGGTTGGCAAACGCTAATTAGTTCCCCATGGAGACACAACAAGTACACATAAGTGTTTTCTGAGTAGAATGCTACAGAAACTAGGTTAAAAATGATATTTGCGACTGTAAACATGACATTGAATTCACATTCCCAAGAAAAAGTCTTTGGTTTTATCCAAAACCAGTTTGAGTCTGCTTTTACTGGTCCTTTGCACATGAATTCCACACGAGTCTGTCCAGGTAGGTCTGGTTCTAACCAGAAATATCCGGATCTGTGTGGCTGAATGAATATCAGCTTTTCAACAGCCTGTGTGTTTGTTAGTGTTTTCTGGATAGTATCTATGAACTTTAGAGTTTTGAATGAATTTTAGCATGTTACATTGTGTTTTTTGGTTGGCAAACACTAATTAGTTCCCCATGGAGACACAACAAGTACACATAAGTGTTTTCTGAGTAGAATGCTACAGAAACTAGGTTAAAAATGATATTTGCGACTGTAAACATGACATTGAAGTCACATTCCCTAGAAAATGACTTTGCTTTTCTTCAAAACCAGTTTCAACATCATTTTGTGGGTGCTTTGCGCACGAATTCCACACGAGTCTGTCCAGATAGGTCTGGTTCTAACCAGAAATATCCGGATCTGTGTGGCTAAATGAATATCCGCTTTTCAACAGCCTGTGGGTTTGTTAGTGTTTTCTGCATAGCATCTATGAACTTTAGAGTTTTGAATGAATTTTAGCATGTTACATTGTGTTTTTTGTTTGGCAAATGCTAATTAGTTCCACATGGAGACACAACAAGTACACATAAGTGTTTTCTGAGTAGAATGCTACAGAAACTAGGTTAAAAATGATATTTGCGACTGTAAACATGACATTGAATTCACATTCCCAAGAAAAAGTCTTTGGTTTTCTCCAAAACCAATTTGACTCTGTTTTCTGGGTGCTTTGTGCACGAATTCCACACGAGTCTGTCCAATAGGTCTGGTTCTAACCAGAAATATCCGGATCTGTGTGGCTAAATGAATATCCGCTTTTGAACAGCCTGTGTGTTTGTTAGTGTTTTCTGGACAGTATCTATGAACTTTAGAGTTTTGAATGAATTTTAGCATGTTACATTGTGTTTTTTGGTTGGTAAACGCTAATTAGTTGCATATGGAGACACAACAAGTACACATAGGTGTTTTCTGAGTAGAATGCTACAGAAACTAGGTTAAAAATGATATTTGCGACTATAAACATGACATTGAATTCACATTCCCAAGATAAAGTCTTTGGTTTTCTCCAAAACCAGTTTGACTCTGTTTTACGTGTCCTTTGCACATGAATTCCACACGAGTCTGTCCAGTTAGGTCTGGTTCTAACCAGAAATATCTGGTTCTGTGTGGCTAAGTGAATATCCGCTTTTCAACAGCCTGTGTGTTTGTTAGTGTTTTCTGGATAGTATCTATGAACTTTAGAGTTTTGAATGAATTTTAGCATGTTACATTGTGTTTTTTGGTTGGCAAACGCTAATTAGTTCCACATGGAGACACAACAAGTACACATAAGAGTTTTCTGAGTAGAATGCTACATAAACGAGGTTAAAAATGATATTTGCGACTGTAAACATGACATTGAATTCACATTCCCCAGAAAATGACTTTGCTTTTCTTCAAAACCAGTTTCAACATCATTTTCTGGGTGCTTTGCACACGAATTCCACATGAGTCTGTCCAGATAGGTCTGGTTCTAACCAGAAATATCCGGATCTGTGTGGCTAAATGAATATCCGCTTTTCAACAGCCTGTGTGTTTGTTAGTGTTTTCTGGATAGTATCTATGAACTTTAGAGTTTTGAATGAAGTTTAGCATGTTACATTGTGTTTTTTGGTTGGCAAACGCTAATTAGTTCCCCATGGAGACACAACAAGTACACATAAGTGTTTTCTGAGTAGAATGCTACAGAAACTAGGTTAAAAATGATATTTGCGACTGTAAACATGACATTGAATTCACATTCCCAAGAAAAAGTCTTTGGTTTTATCCAAAACCAGTTTGAGTCTGCTTTTACTGGTCCTTTGCACATGAATTCCACACGAGTCTGTCCAGGTAGGTCTGGTTCTAACCAGAAATATCCGGATCTGTGTGGCTGAATGAATATCAGCTTTTCAACAGCCTGTGTGTTTGTTAGTGTTTTCTGGATAGTATCTATGAACTTTAGAGTTTTGAATGAATTTTAGCATGTTACATTGTGTTTTTTGGTTGGCAAACACTAATTAGTTCCCCATGGAGACACAACAAGTACACATAAGTGTTTTCTGAGTAGAATGCTACAGAAACTAGGTTAAAAATGATATTTGCGACTGTAAACATGACATTGAAGTCACATTCCCTAGAAAATGACTTTGCTTTTCTTCAAAACCAGTTTCAACATCATTTTGTGGGTGCTTTGCGCACGAATTCCACACGAGTCTGTCCAGATAGGTCTGGTTCTAACCAGAAATATCCGGATCTGTGTGGCTAAATGAATATCCGCTTTTCAACAGCCTGTGGGTTTGTTAGTGTTTTCTGCATAGCATCTATGAACTTTAGAGTTTTGAATGAATTTTAGCATGTTACATTGTGTTTTTTGTTTGGCAAATGCTAATTAGTTCCACATGGAGACACAACAAGTACACATAAGTGTTTTCTGAGTAGAATGCTACAGAAACTAGGTTAAAAATGATATTTGCGACTGTAAACATGACATTGAATTCACATTCCCAAGAAAAAGTCTTTGGTTTTCTCCAAAACCAATTTGACTCTGTTTTCTGGGTGCTTTGTGCACGAATTCCACACGAGTCTGTCCAATAGGTCTGGTTCTAACCAGAAATATCCGGATCTGTGTGGCTAAATGAATATCCGCTTTTGAACAGCCTGTGTGTTTGTTAGTGTTTTCTGGACAGTATCTATGAACTTTAGAGTTTTGAATGAATTTTAGCATGTTACATTGTGTTTTTTGGTTGGTAAACGCTAATTAGTTGCATATGGAGACACAACAAGTACACATAGGTGTTTTCTGAGTAGAATGCTACAGAAACTAGGTTAAAAATGATATTTGCGACTATAAACATGACATTGAATTCACATTCCCAAGATAAAGTCTTTGGTTTTCTCCAAAACCAGTTTGACTCTGTTTTACGTGTCCTTTGCACATGAATTCCACACGAGTCTGTCCAGTTAGGTCTGGTTCTAACCAGAAATATCTGGTTCTGTGTGGCTAAGTGAATATCCGCTTTTCAACAGCCTGTGTGTTTGTTAGTGTTTTCTGGATAGTATCTATGAACTTTAGAGTTTTGAATGAATTTTAGCATGTTACATTGTGTTTTTTGGTTGGCAAACGCTAATTAGTTCCACATGGAGACACAACAAGTACACATAAGAGTTTTCTGAGTAGAATGCTACATAAACGAGGTTAAAAATGATATTTGCGACTGTAAACATGACATTGAATTCACATTCCCCAGAAAATGACTTTGCTTTTCTTCAAAACCAGTTTCAACATCATTTTCTGGGTGCTTTGCACACGAATTCCACATGAGTCTGTCCAGATAGGTCTGGTTCTAACCAGAAATATCCGGATCTGTGTGGCTAAATGAATATCCGCTTTTCAACAGCCTGTGTGTTTGTTAGTGTTTTCTGGATAGTATCTATGAACTTTAGAGTTTTGAATGAAGTTTAGCATGTTACATTGTGTTTTTTGGTTGGCAAACGCTAATTAGTTCCCCATGGAGACACAACAAGTACACATAAGTGTTTTCTGAGTAGAATGCTACAGAAACTAGGTTAAAAATGATATTTGCGACTGTAAACATGACATTGAATTCACATTCCCAAGAAAAAGTCTTTGGTTTTATCCAAAACCAGTTTGAGTCTGCTTTTACTGGTCCTTTGCACATGAATTCCACACGAGTCTGTCCAGGTAGGTCTGGTTCTAGCCAGAAATATCCGGATCTGTGTGGCTGAATGAATATCAGCTTTTCAACAGCCTGTGTGTTTGTTAGTGTTTTCTGGATAGTATCTATGAACTTTAGAGTTTTGAATGAATTTTAGCATGTTACATTGTGTTTTTTGGTTGGCAAACACTAATTAGTTCCCCATGGAGACACAACAAGTACACATAAGTGTTTTCTGAGTAGAATGCTACAGAAACTAGGTTAAAAATGATATTTGCGACTGTAAACATGACATTGAAGTCACATTCCCTAGAAAATGACTTTGCTTTTCTTCAAAACCAGTTTCAACATCATTTTGTGGGTGCTTTGCGCACGAATTCCACAAGAATCTGTTGAGATAGGTCTGGTTCTAACCAGAAATATCCGGATCTGTGTGGCTAAATGAATATCCGCTTTTCAACAGCCTGTGTGTTTGTTACTGTTTTCTGGATAGCATCTATGAACTTTACAGTTTTGAATGAATTTTAGCATGTTACATTGTGTTTTTTGTTTGGCAAACGCTAATTAGTTCCACATGGAGACACAACAAGTACACATAAGTGTTTTCTGAGTAGAATGCTACAGAAACTAGGTTAAAAATGATATTTGCGACTGTAAACATGACATTGAATTCACATTCCCAAGAAAAAGTCTTTGGTTTTCTCCAAAACCAATTTGACTCTGTTTTCTGGGTGCTTTGTGCACGAATTCCACACGAGTCTGTCCAATAGGTCTGGTTCTAACCAGAAATATCCGGATCTGTGTGGCTAAATGAATATCCGCTTTTGAACAGCCTGTGTGTTTGTTAGTGTTTTCTGGACAGTATCTATGAACTTTAGAGTTTTGAATGAATTTTAGCATGTTACATTGTGTTTTTTGGTTGGCAAACGCTAATTAGTTGCATATGGAGACACAACAAGTACACATAGGTGTTTTCTGAGTAGAATGCTACAGAAACTAGGTTAAAAATGATATTTGCGACTATAAACATGACATTGAATTCACATTCCCAAGAAAAAGTCTTTGGTTTTCTCCAAAACCAGTTTGACTCTGTTTTACGTGTCCTTTGCACATGAATTCCACACGAGTCTGTCCAGTTAGGTCTGGTTCTAACCAGAAATATCTGGTTCTGTGTGGCTAAGTGAATATCCGCTTTTCAACAGCCTGTGTGTTTGTTAGTGTTTTCTGGATAGTATCTATGAACTTTAGAGTTTTGAATGAATTTTAGCATGTTACATTGTGTTTTTTGGTTGGCAAACGCTAATTAGTTCCACATGGAGACACAACAAGTACACATAAGAGTTTTCTGAGTAGAATGCTACAGAAACTAGGTTAAAAATGATATTTGCGACTGTAAACATGACATTGAATTCACATTCCCCAGAAAATGACTTTGCTTTTCTTCAAAACCAGTTTCAACATCATTTTCTGGGTGCTTTGCACACGAATTCCACATGAGTCTGTCCAGATAGGTCTGGTTCTAACCAGAAATATCCGGATCTGTGTGGCTAAATGAATATCCGCTTTTCAACAGCCTGTGTGTTTGTTAGTGTTTTCTGGATAGTATCTATGAACTTTAGAGTTTTGAATGAAGTTTAGCATGTTACATTGTGTTTTTTGGTTGGCAAACGCTAATTAGTTCCCCATGGAGACACAACAAGTACACATAAGTGTTTTCTGAGTAGAATGCTACAGAAACTAGGTTAAAAATGATATTTGCGACTGTAAACATGACATTGAATTCACATTCCCAAGAAAAAGTCTTTGGTTTTATCCAAAACCAGTTTGAGTCTGCTTTTACTGGTCCTTTGCACATGAATTCCACACGAGTCTGTCCAGGTAGGTCTGGTTCTAACCAGAAATATCCGGATCTGTGTGGCTGAATGAATATCAGCTTTTCAACAGCCTGTGTGTTTGTTAGTGTTTTCTGGATAGTATCTATGAACTTTAGAGTTTTGAATGAATTTTAGCATGTTACATTGTGTTTTTTGGTTGGCAAACACTAATTAGTTCCCCATGGAGACACAACAAGTACACATAAGTGTTTTCTGAGTAGAATGCTACAGAAACTAGGTTAAAAATGATATTTGCGACTGTAAACATGACATTGAAGTCACATTCCCTAGAAAATGACTTTGCTTTTCTTCAAAACCAGTTTCAACATCATTTTGTGGGTGCTTTGCGCACGAATTCCACAAGAATCTGTTGAGATAGGTCTGGTTCTAACCAGAAATATCCGGATCTGTGTGGCTAAATGAATATCAGCTTTTCAACAGCCTGTGTGTTTGTTAGTGTTTTCTGGATAGTATCTATGAACTTTACAGTTTTGAATGAATTTTAGCATGTAACATTGTGTTTTTTGGTTGGCAAACGCTAATTAGTTCCACATGGAGACACAACAAGCACACATAAATGTTTTCTGAGTAGAATGCTACAGAAACTAGGTTAAAAATGATATTTGCGACTGTAAACATGACTTTGAAGTCACATTCCCAAGAAAAAGTCTTTGGTTTTCTCCAAAACCAGTTTGACTCTGTTTTACGTGTCCTTTGCACATGAATTCCACACGAGTCTGTCCACATAGGTCTGGTTCTAACCAGAAATATCTGGTTCTGTGTGGCTAAGTGAATATCCGCTTTTCAACAGCCTGTGTGTTTGTTAGTGTTTTCTGGATAGTATCTATGAACTTTACAGTTTTGAATGAATTTTAGCATGTTACATTGTGTTTTTTGGTTGTCAAATGCTAATTAGTTGCATATGGAGACACAACAAGTACACATAAGAGTTTTCTGAGTAGAATGCTACAGAAACTAGGTTAAAAATGATATTTGCGACTGTAAACATGACATTGAAGTCACATTCCCTAGAAAATGACTTTGCTTTTCTTCAAAACCAGTTTCAACATCATTTTCTGGGTGCTTTGCGCACGAATTCCACACGAGTCTGTCCAGATAGGTCTGGTTCTAACCAGAAATATCCGGATCTGTGTGGCTAAATGAATATCCGCTTTTGAACAGCCTGTGTGTTTGTTAGTGTTTTCTGGATAGTATCTATGAACTTTAGAGTTTTGAATGAATTTTAGCATGTTACATTGTGTTTTTTGGTTGGCAAACGCTAATTAGTTCCCCATGGAGACACAACAAGTACACATAAGTGTTTTCTGAGTAGAATGCTACAGAAACTAGGTTAAAAATGATATTTGCGACTATAAACATGACATTGAATTCACATTCCCAAGAAAAAGTCTTTGGTTTTCTCCAAAACCAGTTTGACTCTGTTTTACGTGTCCTTTGCACATGAATTCCACACGAGTCTGTCCAGGTAGGTGTGGTTCTAACCAGAAATATCTGGTTCTGTGTGGCTAAGTGAATATCCGCTTTTCAACAGCCTGTGTGTTTGTTAGTGTTTTCTGGATAGTATCTATGAACTTTAGAGTTTTGAATGAATTTTAGCATGTTACATTGTGTTTTTTGGTTGGCAAACGCTAATTAGTTCCACATGGAGACACAACAAGTACACATAAGAGTTTTCTGAGTAGAATGCTATATAAACGAGGTTAAAAATGATATTTGCGACTGTAAACATGACATTGAATTCACATTCCCCAGAAAATGACTTTGCTTTTCTTCAAAACCAGTTTCAACATCATTATATGGGTGCATTGCACATGAATTAGACACGAGTCTGTCCAGATAGGTCTGGTTCTAACCAGAAATATCCGGATCTGTGTGGCTAAATGAATATCCGCTTTTCAACAGCCTGTGTGTTTGTTAGTGTTTTCTGGATAGTATCTATGAACTTTAGAGTTTTGAATGAAGTTTAGCATGTTACATTGTGTTTTTTGGTTGGCAAACGCTAATTAGTTCCCCATGGAGACACAACAAGTACACATAAGTGTTTTCTGAGTAGAATGCTACAGAAACTAGGTTAAAAATGATATTTGCGACTGTAAACATGACATTGAATTCACATTCCCAAGAAAAAGTCTTTGGTTTTATCCAAAACCAGTTTGAGTCTGCTTTTACTGGTCCTTTGCACATGAATTCCACACGAGTCTGTCCAGGTAGGTCTGGTTCTAACCAGAAATATCCGGATCTGTGTGGCTGAATGAATATCAGCTTTTCAACAGCCTGTGTGTTTGTTAGTGTTTTCTGGATAGTATCTATGAACTTTAGAGTTTTGAATGAATTTTAGCATGTTACATTGTGTTTTTTGGTTGGCAAACACTAATTAGTTCCCCATGGAGACACAACAAGTACACATAAGTGTTTTCTGAGTAGAATGCTACAGAAACTAGGTTAAAAATGCTATTTGCGACTGTAAACATGACATTGAAGTCACATTCCCTAGAAAATGACTTTGCTTTTCTTCAAAACCAGTTTCAACATCATTTTGTGGGTGCTTTGCGCACGAATTCCACAAGAATCTGTTGAGATAGGTCTGGTTCTAACCAGAAATATCCGGATCTGTGTGGCTAAATGAATATCAGCTTTTCAACAGCCTGTGTGTTTGTTAGTGTTTTCTGGATAGTATCTATGAACTTTACAGTTTTGAATGAATTTTAGCATGTAACATTGTGTTTTTTGGTTGGCAAACGCTAATTAGTTCCACATGGAGACACAACAAGCACACATAAATGTTTTCTGAGTAGAATGCTACAGAAACTAGGTTAAAAATGATATTTGCGACTGTAAACATGACTTTGAAGTCACATTCCCAAGAAAAAGTCTTTGGTTTTCTCCAAAACCAGTTTGACTCTGTTTTACGTGTCCTTTGCACATGAATTCCACACGAGTCTGTCCACATAGGTCTGGTTCTAACCAGAAATATCTGGTTCTGTGTGGCTAAGTGAATATCCGCTTTTCAACAGCCTGTGTGTTTGTTAGTGTTTTCTGGATAGTATCTATGAACTTTACAGTTTTGAATGAATTTTAGCATGTTACATTGTGTTTTTTGGTTGTCAAATGCTAATTAGTTGCATATGGAGACACAACAAGTACACATAAGAGTTTTCTGAGTAGAATGCTACAGAAACTAGGTTAAAAATGATATTTGCGACTGTAAACATGACATTGAAGTCACATTCCCTAGAAAATGACTTTGCTTTTCTTCAAAACCAGTTTCAACATCATTTTCTGGGTGCTTTGCGCACGAATTCCACACGAGTCTGTCCAGATAGGTCTGGTTCTAACCAGAAATATCCGGATCTGTGTGGCTAAATGAATATCCGCTTTTCAACAGCCTGTGTGTTTGTTAGTGTTTTCTGGATAGCATCTATGAACTTTAGAGTTTTGAATGAATTTTAGCATGTTACATTGTGTTTTTTGGTTGGCAAACGCTAATTAGTTCCCCATGGAGACACAACAAGTACACATAAGTGTTTTCTGAGTAGAATGCTACAGAAACTAGGTTAAAAATGATATTTGCGACTATAAACATGACATTGAATTCACATTCCCAAGAAAAAGTGTTTGGTTTTCTCCAAAACCAGTTTGACTCTGTTTTACGTGTCCTTTGCACATGAATTCCACACGAGTCTGTCCAGGTAGGTCTGGTTCTAACCAGAAATATCCAGTTCTGTGTGGCTAAGTGATTATCCGCTTTTCAACAGCCTGTGTGTTTGTTAGTGTTTTCTGGATAGTATCTATGAACTTTAGAGTTTTGAATGAATTTTAGCATGTTACATTGTGTTTTTTGGTTGGCCAACTCTAATTAGTTCCCCATGGAGACACAACAAGTACACATAAGTGTTTTCTGAGTAGAATGCTACAGAAACTAGTATAAAAATGATATTTGCAACTGTAAGCATGACATTGAATTCACATTCCCAAGAAAATGACTTTGCTTTTCTTCAAAACCAGTTTCAACATCATTATCTGGGTGCATTGCACATGAATTAGACACGAGTCTGTCCAGATAGGTCTGGTTCTAACCAGAAATATCCGGATCTGTGTGGCTAAATGAATATCCGCTTTTCAACAGCCTGTGTGTTTGTTAGTGTTTTCTAAATAGTATCTATTAACTTTAGAGGTTTGAATGAATTTTAGCATGTTACATTGTGTTTTTTGGTTGGCAAACGCTAATTAGTTCCACATGGAGACACAACAAGTACACATAAGTGTTTTCTGAGTAGAATGCTACAGAAACTAGGTTAAAAATGATATTTGCGACTGTAAACATGACATTGAATTCACATTCCCAAGAAAAAGTCTTTGGTTTTCTCCAAAACCAGTTTGAGTCTGCTTTTACTGGTCCTTTGCACATGAATTCCACACGAGTCTGTCCACATAGGTCTGGTTCTAACCAGAAATATCCGGATCTGTGTGGCTAAATGAATATCAGCTTTTCAACAGCCTGTGTGTTTGTTAGTGTTTTCTGGATAGTATCTATGAACTTTAGAGTTTTGAATGAATTTTAGCATGTTACATTGTGTTTTTTGGTTGGCAAACACTAATTAGTTCCACATGGAGACACAACAAGTACACATAAGAGTTTTCTGAGTAGAATGCTACAGAAACTAGGTTAAAAATGATATTTGCGACTGTAAACCTGACATTGAATTCACATTCCCAAGAAAAAGTCTTTGGTTTTTTCAAAAACCAGTTTGACTCTGTTTTCTGGGTCCTTTGCACACGAATTCCACACGAGTCTGTCCAGATAGGTCTGGTTCTAACCAGAAATATCCGGATCTGTGTGGCTAAATGAATATCAGCTTTTCAACAGCCTGTGTGTTTGTTAGTGTTTTCTGGATAGTATCTAGGAACTTTAGAGTTTTGAATGAATTTAAGCATGTTACATTGTGTTTTTTGGTTGGCAAACACTAATTAGTTCCACATGGAGACACAACAAGTACACATAAGAGTTTTCTGAGTAGAATGCTACAGAAACTAGGTTAAAAATGATATTTGCGACTGTAAACATGACATTGAAGTCACATTCCCTAGAAAATGACTTTGCTTTTCTTCAAAACCAGTTTCAACATCATTTTCTGGGTGCTTTGCGCACGAATTCCACACGAGTCTGTCCAGGTAGGTCTGGTTCTAACCAGAAATATCCGGATCTGTGTGGCTAAATGAATATCCGCTTTTCAACAGCCTGTGTGTTTGTTAGTGTTTTCTGGATAGTATCTATGAACTTTAGAGTTTTGAATGAATTTTAGCATGTTACATTGTGTTTTTTGGTTGGCAAATGCTAATTAGTTCCCCATGGAGACACAACAAGTACACATAAGTGTTTTCTGAGTAGAATGCTACAGAAACTAGGTTAAAAATGATATTTGCGACTATAAACATGACATTGAATTCACATTCCCAAGAAAAAGTGTTTGGTTTTCTCCAAAACCAGTTTGACTCTGTTTTACGTGTCCTTTGCACAAGAATTCCACACGAGTCTGTCCAGGTAGGTCTGGTTCTAACCAGAAATATCCGGTTCTTTGTGGCTAAGTGAATATCCGCTTTTCAACAGCCTGTGTGTTTGTTAGTGTTTTCTGGATAGTATCTATGAACTTTAGAGTTTTGAATGAATTTTAGCATGTTACATTGTGTTTTTTTGTTGGCAAATGCTAATTAGTTCCCCATGGAGACACAACAAGTACACATAAGTGTTTTCTGAGTAGAATGCTACAGAAACTAGGTTAAAAATGATATTTGCGACTGTAAACATGACATTGAATTCACATTCCCAAGAAAATGACTTTGCTTTTCTTCAAAACCAGTTTCAACATCATTATATGGGTGCATTGCACATGAATTAGACTCGAGTCTGTCCAGATAGGTCTGGTTCTAACCAGAAATATCCGGATCTGTGTGGCTAAATGAATATCAACTTTTCAACCGCCTGTGTGTTTGTTAGTGTTTTCTGGATAGTAACTATGAACTTTAGAGTTTTGAATGAATTTTAGCATGTTACATTGTGTTTTTTGGTTGGCAAACGCTAATTACTTCCCCATGGAGACACAACAAGTACACATAAGTGTTTTCTGAGTAGAATGCTACAGAAACTAAGTTAAAAATGCTATTTGTGACTGTAAACCTGACATTGAATTCACATTCCCAAGAAAAAGTGTTTGGTTTTCTCCAAAACCAGTTTGAGTCTGCTTTTACTGGTCCTTTGCACAAGAAGTCCACACGAGTCTGTCCACATAGGTCTGGTTCTAACCAGAAATATCCGGATCTGTGTGGCTAAATGAATATCTGCTTTTCAACAGCCTGTGTGTTTGTTAGTGTTTTCTGGATAGTATCCATGAACTTTAGAGTTTTGAATGAATTTTAGCATGTTACATTGTGTTTTTTGGTTGGCAAACACTAATTAGTTCCCCATGGAGACACAACAAGTACACATAAGTGTTTTCTGAGTAGAATGCTACAGAAACTAGTTTAAAAATGCTATTTGCGACTGTAAACATGACATTGAATTCACATTCCCAAGAAAATGACTTTGCTTTTCTTCAAAACCAGTTTCAACATCATTATCTGGGTGCGTTGCACACGAATTCCACACGAGTCTGTCCACATAGGTCTGGTTCTAACCAGAAATATCCGGATCTGTGTGGCTAAATGAATATCCGCTTTTCAACAGCCTGTGTGTTTGTTAGTGTTTTCTGGATAGTATCTATGAACTTTAGAGTTTTGAATGAATTTTAGCATGTTACATTGTGTTTTTTTGTTGGCAAATGCTAATTAGTTCCCCATGGAGACACAACAAGTACACATAAGTGTTTTCTGAGTAGAATGCTACAGAAACTAGGTTAAAAATGATATTTGCGACTGTAAACATGACATTGAATTCACATTCCCAAGAAAATGACTTTGCTTTTCTTCAAAACCAGTTTCAACATCATTATATGGGTGCATTGCACATGAATTAGACTCGAGTCTGTCCAGATAGGTCTGGTTCTAACCAGAAATATCCGGATCTGTGTGGCTAAATGAATATCAACTTTTCAACCGCCTGTGTGTTTGTTAGTGTTTTCTGGATAGTAACTATGAACTTTAGAGTTTTGAATGAATTTTAGCATGTTACATTGTGTTTTTTGGTTGGCAAACGCTAATTACTTCCCCATGGAGACACAACAAGTACACATAAGTGTTTTCTGAGTAGAATGCTACAGAAACTAAGTTAAAAATGCTATTTGTGACTGTAAACCTGACATTGAATTCACATTCCCAAGAAAAAGTGTTTGGTTTTCTCCAAAACCAGTTTGAGTCTGCTTTTACTGGTCCTTTGCACAAGAAGTCCACACGAGTCTGTCCACATAGGTCTGGTTCTAACCAGAAATATCCGGATCTGTGTGGCTAAATGAATATCAGCTTTTCAACAGCCTGTGTGTTTGTTAGTGTTTTCTGGATAGTATCCATGAACTTTAGAGTTTTGAATGAATTTTAGCATGTTACATTGTGTTTTTTGGTTGGCAAACACTAATTAGTTCCCCATGGAGGCACAACAAGTACACATAAGTGTTTTCTGAGTAGAATGCTACAGAAACTAGTTTAAAAATGCTATTTGCGACTGTAAACATGACATTGAATTCACATTCCCAAGAAAATGACTTTGCTTTTCTTCAAAACCAGTTTCAACATCATTATCTGGGTGCGTTGCACACGAATTCCACACGAGTCTGTCCATATAGGTCTGGTTCTAACCAGAAATATCCGGATCTGTGTGGCTAAATGAATATCAGCTTTTCAACAGCCTGTGTGTTTGTTAGTGTTTTCTGGATAGTATCTATGAACTTTAGAGTTTTGAATGAATTTTAGCATGTTACATTGTGTTTTTTGGTTGGCAAACACTAATTAGTTCCACATGGAGACAAAACAAGTACACATAAGAGTTTTCTGAGTAGAATGCTATAGAAACTAAGTTAAAAATGATATTTGCGACTGTAAACATGACATTGAATTCACATTCCCTAGAAAATGACTTTGCTTTTCTTCAAAACCAGTTTCAACATCATTTTGTGGGTGCTTTGTGCACGAATTCCACACGAGTCTGTTGAGATAGGTCTTGTTCTAACCAGAAATATCCGGATCTGTGTGGCTAAATGAATATCAGCTTTTCAACAGCCTGTGTGTTTGTTAGTGTTTTCTGGATAGTATCTATGAACTTTAGAGGTTTGAATGAATTTTAGCATGTTACATTGTGTTTTTTGGTTGGCAAACACTAATTAGTTCCACATGGAGACACAACAAGTACACATAAGTGTTTTCTGAGTAGAATGCTACAGAAACTAGGTTAAAAATGATATTTGCGACTGTAAACATGACATTGAATTCACATTCCCAAGAAAAAGTCTTTGGTTTTCTCCAAAACCAGTTTGACTCTGTTTTACGTGTCCTTTGCACATGAATTCCACACGAGTCTGTCCAGGTAGGTCTGGTTCTAACCAGAAATATCCGGTTCTGTGTGGCTAAGTGAATATCCGCTTTTCAACAGCCTGTGTGTTTGTTAGTGTTTTCTGGATAGTATTTATGAACTTTAGAGTTTTGAATGAATTTTAGCAAGTTACATTGTTTTTTTTGGTTGGCAAATGCTAATTAGTTGCATATGGAGACACAACAAGTACACATAAGTGTTTTCTGAGTAGAATGCTACAGAAACTAGGTTAAAAATGATATTTGCGACTGTAAACATGACATTGAATTCACATTCCCAAGAAAAAGTCTTTGGTTTTTTCCAAAACCAGTTTGACTCTGTTTTCTTGGTCCTTTGCACACGAATTCCACACGAGTCTGTCCAGATAGGTCTGGTTCTAACCAGAAATATCCGGATCTCTGTGGCTAAATGAATATCAGCTTTTCAACAGCCTGTGTGTTTGTTAGTGTTTTCTGGATAGTGTATATGAACTTTAGAGTTTTGAATGAATTTTAGCATGTTACATTGTGTTTTTTGGTTGGCAAATGCTAATTAGTTCCACATGGAGACACAACAAGTACAAATAAGAGTTTTCTGAGTAGAATGCAACAGAAACTAGGTTAAAAATGATATTTGCGACTGTAAACATGACATTGAAGTCACATTCCCAAGAAAATGACTTTGCTTTTCTTCAAAACCAGTTTCAACATCATTATATGGGTGCTTTGCACATTTATTCCACACGAGTCTGTCCAGGTAGGTCTGGTTCTAACCAGAAATATCCGGATCTGTGTGGCTAAATGAATATCAGCTTTTCAACAGCCTGTGTGTTTGTTAGTGTTTTCTGGATAGTATCTATGAACTTTAGAGTTTTGAATGAATTTTAGCATGTAACATTGTGTTTTTTGGTTGGCAAACGCTAATTAGTTCCCCATGGAGACACAACAAGTACACATAAGTGTTTTCTGAGTAGAATGCTACAGAAACTAGGTTAAAAATGCTATTTGCAACTGTAAACATGACATTGAAGTCACATTCCCAAGAAAAAGTCTTTGGTTTTCTCCTAAACCAGTTTGAGTCTGCTTTGACTGGTCCTTTGCACATGAATTCCACACGAGTCTGTCCAGATAGGTCTGGATCTAACCAGTACTATCCGGATCTGTGTGGCTAAATGAATATCCGCTTTTCAACAACCTGTGTGTTTGTTACTGTTTTCTGGATAGTATCTATGAACTTTCGAGTTTTGAATCAATTTTAGCATGTTACATTGTGTTTTTTGGTTGGCAAACACTAATTAGTTCCACATGGAGACACAACAAGTACACAGAAGTGTTTTCTGAGTAGAATGCTACAGAAACTAGGTTAAAAATGATATTTGCGACTGTAAACATGACATTGAATTCACATTCCCAAGAAAAAGTCTTTGGTTTTCTCCAAAACCAGTTTGACTCTGTTTTACGTGTCCTTTGCTCATGAATTCCACACGAGTCTCTCTAGGTAGGTCTGGTTCTAACTAGAAATATCCGGTTCTGTGTGGCTAAGTGAATATCCGCTTTTCAACAGCCTGTGTGTTTGTTAGTGTTTTCTGGATAGTATTTATGAACTTTAGAGTTTTGAATGAATTTTAGCATGTTACATTGTGTTTTTTGGTTGGCAAATGCTAATTAGTTGCATATGGAACACAACAAGTACACATAAGTGTTTTCTGAGTAGAATGCTACAGAAACTAGGTTAAAAATGATATTTGCGACTGTAAACATGACATTGAATTCACATTCCCAAGAAAAAGTGTTTGGTTTTCTCCAAAACCAGTTTGAGTCTGCTTTTACTGGTCCTTTGCACAAGAATTCCACACGAGTCTGTCCACATAGGTCTGGTTCTAACCAGAAATATCCGGATCTGTGTGGCTAAATGAATAACAGCTTTTCAACAGTCTGTGTGTTTGTTAGTGTTTTCTGGATAGTATCCATGAACTTTAGAGTTTTGAATGAATTTTAGCATGTTACATTGTGTTTTTTGGTTGGCAAACACTAATTAGTTCCCCATGGAGACACAACAAGTACACATAAGTGTTTTCTGAGTAGAATGCTACAGAAACTAGGTTAAAAATGATATTTGCGACTGTAAACATGACATTGAAGTCACATTCCCTAGAAAATGACTTTGCTTTTCTTCAAAACCAGTTTCAACATCATTTTGTTGGTGCTTTGCGCACGAATTCCACAAGAGTCTGTTGAGATAGGTCTGGTTCTAACCAGAAATATCCGGATCTGTGTGGCTAAATGAATATCAGCTTTTCAACAGCCTGTGTGTTTGTTAGTGTTTTCTGGATAGTATCTATGAACTTTAGAGTTTTGAATGAATTTTAGCATGTTACATTGTGTTTTTTGGTTGGCAAACGCTAATTAGTTCCACATGGAGACACAACAAGCACACATAAATGTTTTCTGAGTAGAATGCTACAGAAACTAGGTTAAAAATGATATTTGCGACTGTTAACATGACATTGAATTCACATTCCCAAGAAAAAGTCTTTGGTTTTCTCCAAAACCAGTTTGACTCTGTTTTACGTGTCCTTTGCACATGAATTCCACACGAGTCTGTCCACATAGGTCTGGTTCTAACCAGAAATATCTGGTTCTGTGTGGCTAAGTGAATATCCGCTTTTCAACAGCCTGTGTGTTTGTTAGTGTTTTCTGGATAGTATCTATGAACTTTAGAGTTTTGAATGAATTTTAGCAAGTTACATTGTTTTTTTTGGTTGGCAAATGCTAATTAGTTGCATATGGAGACACAACAAGTACACATAAGTGTTTTCTGAGTAGAATGCTACAGAAACTAGGTTAAAAATGATATTTGCGTCTGTAAACATGACATTGAATTCACATTCCCAAGAAAAAGTCTTTGGTTTTTTCCAAAACCAGTTTGACTCTGTTTTCTGGGTCCTTTGCACATGAATTCCACACGAGTCTGTCCAGATAGGTATGTTTCTAACCAGAAATATCCTGATCTGTGTGGCTAAATGAATATCAGCTTTTCAACAGCCTGTGTGTTTGTTAGTGTTTTCTGGATAGTATCTATGAACTTTAGAGTTTTGAATGATTTTTAGCATGTTACATTGTGTTTTTTGGTTGGCAAACACTAATTAGTTCCACATGGAGACACAACAAGTACACATAAGAGTTTTCTGAGTAGAATGCTACAGAAACTATGTTAAAAATTCTATTTGCGACTGTAAACCTGACATTGAATTCACATTCCCAAGAAAAAGTGTTCGGTTTTATCCAAAACCAGTTTGACTCTGTTTTCTGGGTCCTTTGCACACGAATTCCACACGAGTCTGTCCAGATAGGTCTGGTTCTAACCAGAAATATCCGGATCTGTGTGGCTAAATGAATATCAGCTTTTCAACAGCCTGTGTGTTTGTTAGTGTTTTCTGGATAGTATCTTTGAACTTTAGAGTTTTGAATGAATTTTAGCATGTTACATTGTGTTTTTTGGTTGGCAAACACTAATTAGTTCCACATGGAGACACAACAAGTACACATAAGAGTTTTCTGAGTAGAATGCTACAGAAACTAGGTTAAAAATGATATTTGCGACTGTAAACATGACATTGAAGTCACATTCCCTAGAAAATGACTTTGCTTTACTTCAAAACCAGTTTCAACATCATTTTCTGGGTGCTTTGCGCACGAATTCCACACGAGTCTGTCCAGATAGGTCTGGTTCTAACCAGAAATATCCGGATCTGTGTGGCTAAATGAATATCCGCTTTTCAACAGCCTGTGTGTTTGTTAGTGTTTTCTGGATAGTATCTATGTACTTTAGAGTTTTGAATGAATTTTAGCATGTTACATTGTGTTTTTTGGTTGGCAAACGCTAATTAGTTCCACATGGAGACACAACAAGCACACATAAATGTTTTCTGAGTAGAATGCTACAGAAACTAGGTTAAAAGTGATATTTGCGACTGTAAACATGACATTGAATTCACATTCCCAAGAAAAAGTCTTTGGTTTTCTCCAAAACCAGTTTGACTCTGTTTTACGTGTCCTTTGCACATGAATTCCACACGAATCTGTCCCATAGGTCTGGTTCTAACCAGAAATATCTGGTTCTGTGTGGCTAAGTGAATATCCGCTTTTCAACAGCCTTTGTGTTTGTTAGTGTTTTCTGGATAGTATCTATGAACTTTAGAGTTTTGAATGAATTTTAGCATGTTACATTGTGTTTTTTGGTTGGCAAACACTAATTAGTTCCACATGGAGACACAACAAGTACACATAAGAGTTTTCTGAGTAGAATGCTACAGAAACTAGGTTAAAAATGCTATTTGCGACTGTAAACCTGACATTGAATTCACATTCCCAAGAAAAAGTCTTTGGTTTTTTCCAAAACCAGTTTGACTCCGTTTTCTGGGTCCTTTGCACACGAATTCCATACGAGTCTGTCCAGATAGGTCTGGTTCTAACCAGAAATATCCGAATCTGTGTGGCTAAATGAATATCAGCTTTTCAACAGCCTGTGTGTTTGTTAGTGTTTTCTGGATAGTATCTATGAACTTTAGAGTTTTGAATGAATTTTATCATGTTACATTGTGTTTTTTGGTTGGCAAACACTAATTAGTTCCACATGGAGACACAACAAGTACACATAAGAGTTTTCTGAGTAGAATGCTACAGAAACTAGGTTAAAAATGATATTTGCGACTGTAAACATGACATTGAAGTCACATTCCCTAGAAAATGACTTTGCTTTTCTTCAAAACCAGGTTCAACATCATTATCTGGGTGCTTTGCCATGAATTCCACACGAGTCTGTCCAGGTAGGTCTGGTTCTAACCAGAAATATCCGGTTCTGTGTGGCTAAGTGAATATCCGCTTTTGAACAGCCTGTGTGTTTGTTAGTGTTTTCTGGATAGTATCTATGAACTTTAGAGTTTTGAATGAATTTTAGCATGTTACATTGTGTTTTTTGGTTGGCCAACTCTAATTAGTTCCCCATGGAGACACAACAAGTACACATAAGTGTTTTCTGAGTAGAATGCTACAGAAACTAGTTTAAAAATGATATTTGCGACTGTAAACATGACATTGAATTCACATTCCCAAGAAAATGACTTTGCTTTTCTTCAAAACCAGTTTCAACATCATTATCTGGGTGCATTGCACATGAATTAGACACGAGTCTGTCCAGATAGGTCTGGTTCTAACCAGAAATATCCGAAACTGTGTGGCTAAATGAATATCCGCTTTTCAACAGCCTGTGTGTTTGTTAGTGTTTTCTGGATAGTATCTATGAACTTTAGAGTTTTGAATGAATTTTAGCATGTTACATTGTGTTTTTTGGTTGGCAAACGCTAATTAGTTCCACATGGAGACACAACAAGTACACATAAGTGTTTTCTGAGTAGAATGCTACAGAAACTAGGTTAAAAATGATATTTGCGACTGTAAACATGACATTGAATTCACATTCCCAAGAAAAAGTCTTTGGTTTTCTCCAAAACCAGTTTGAGTCTGCTTTTACTGGTCCTTTGCACATGAATTCCACACGAGTCTGTCCACATAGGTCTGGTTCTAACCAGAAATATCCGGATCTGTGTGGCTAAATGAATATCAGCTTTTCAACAGCCTGTGTGTTTGTTAGTGTTTTCTGGATAGTATCTATGAACTTTAGAGTTTTGAATGAATTTTAGCATGTTACATTGTGTTTTTTGGTTGGCAAACACTAATTAGTTCCACATGGAGACACAACAAGTACACATAAGAGTTTTCTGAGTAGAATGCTACAGAAACTAGGTTAAAAATGCTATTTGCGACTGTAAACCTGACATTGAATTCACATTCCCAAGAAAAAGTCTTTGGTTTTTTCAAAAACCAGTTTGACTCTGTTTTCTGGGTCCTTTGCACACGAATTCCACACGAGTCTGTCCACATAGGTCTGGTTCTAACCAGAAATATCCGGATCTGTGTGGCTAAATGAATATCAGCTTTTCAACAGCCTGTGTGTTTGTTAGTGTTTTCTGGATAGTGTCTATGAACTTTAGAGTTTTGAATGAATTTTAGCATGTTACATTGTATTTTTTGGTTGGCAAACGCTAATTAGTTCCACATGGAGACACTACAAGTACACATAAGTGTTTTCTGAGTAGAATGCTACAGAAACTAGGTTAAAAATGCTATTTGCGACTGTAAACATGACATTGAAGTCACATTCCCAAGAAAAAGTCTTTGGTTTTCTCCAAAACCAGTTTGACTCTGTTTTACGTGTCCATTGCACATGAATTCCACAAAGTCTGTCCACATAGGTCTGGTTCTAACCAGAAATATCTGGTTCTGTGTGGCTAAGTGAATATCCGCTTTTCAAAAGCCTGTGTGTTTGTTAGTGTTTTCTGGATAGTATCTATGAACTTTAGAGTTTTGAATGATTTTTAGCATGTTACATTGTGTTTTTTGGTTGGCAAACACTAATTAGTTCCACATGGAGACACAACAAGTACACATAAGAGTTTTCTGAGTAGAATGCTACAGAAACTAGGTTAAAAATGCTATTAGCGACGGTAAACCTGATATTGAACTCACATTCCCAAGAAAAAGTGTTTGGTTTTTTCCAAAACCAGTTTGACTCTGTTTTCTGGGTCCTTTGCACACGAATTCCACACGAGTCTGTCCAGATAGGTCTGGTTCTAACCAGAAATATCCGGATCTGTGTGGCTAAATGAATATCAGCTTTTCAACAGCCTTTGTGTTTGTTAGTGTTTTCTGGATAGTATCTTTGAACTTTAGAGTTTTGAATGAATTTTAGCATGTTACATTGTGTTTTTTGGTTGGCAAACACTAATTAGTTCCACATGGAGACACAACAAGTACACATAAGAGTTTTCTGAGTAGAATGCTACAGAAACTAGGTTAAAAATGATATTTGCGACTGTAAACATGACATTGAATTCACATTCCCAAGAAAACGTCTTTGGTTTTTTCCAAAACCAGTTTGACTCTGTTTTCTTGGTCCTTTGCACACGAATTCCACACGAGTCTGTCCAGATAGGTCTGGTTCTAACCAGAAATATCCGGATCTGTGTGGCTAAATGAATATCAGCTTTGAAACAGCCTGTGTGTTTGTTAGTGTTTTCTGGATAGTGTCTATGAACTTTAGAGTTTTGAATGAATTTTAGCATGTTACATTGTGTTTTTTGGTTGGCAAACGCTAATTAGTTCCACATGGAGACACAACAAGTACACATAAGAGTTTTCTGAGTAGAATGCAACAGAAACTAGGTTAAAAATGATATTTGCGACTGTAAACATGACATTGAAGTCACATTCCCAAGAAAATGACTTTGCTTTTCTTCAAAACCAGTTTCAACATCATTATATGGGTGCTTTGCACATGAATTCCACACGAGTCTGTCCAGGTAGGTCTGGTTCTAACCAGAAATATCCGGATCTGTGTGGCTAAATGAATATCAGCTTTGAAACAGCCTGTGTGTTTGTTAGTGTTTTCTGGATAGTATCTATGAACTTTAGAGTTTTGAATGAATTTTAGCATGTTACATTGTGTTTTTTGGTTGGCAAACGCTAATTAGTTCCACAAGAACACAAAACAAGTACACATAAGTGTTTTCTGAGTAGAATGCTACAGAAACTAGGTTAAAAATGCTATTTGCGTCTGTAAACATGACATTGAATTCACATTCCCAAGAAAAAGTCTTTGGTTTTCTCCAAAACCAGTTTGACTCTGTTTTACGTGTCCTTTGCACATGAATTCCACACGAGTCTGTCCAGGTAGGTCTGGTTCTAACCAGAAATATCCGGTTCTGTGTGGCTAAGTGAATATCCGCTTTTCAACAGCCTGTGTGTTTGTTAGTGTTTTCTGGATAGTATCAATGAACTTTAGAGTTTTGAATGAATTTTAGCATGTTACATTGTCTTTTTTGGTTGGCAAATGCTAATTAGTTGCATATGGTGACACAACAAGTACACATACGAGTTTTCTGAGTAGAATGCTACAGAAACTAGGTTAAAAATGATATTTGCGACTGTAAACATGACATTGAATTCACATTCCCAAGAAAAAGTCTGGTTTTTTCCAAAACCAGTTTGACTCTGTTTTCTGGGTCCTTTGCACACGAATTCCACACGAGTCTGTCCAGATAGGTCTGGTTCTAACCAGAAATATCCGGATCTGTGTGGCTAAATGAATATCCGCTTTTCAACAGCCTGTGTGTTTGTTAGTGTTTTCTGGATAGTATAAATGAACTTTAGAGTTTTGAATGAATTTTAGCATGTTACATTGTGTTTTTTGGTTGGCAAACGCTATTTAGTTCCACATGGAGACACAATAAGTACACATAAGTGTTTTCTGAGTAGAATGCTACAGAAACTAGGTTAAAAATGCTATTTGCGACTGTAAACAAGACATTGAATTCACATTCCCAAGAAAAAGTCTTTGGTTTTCTCCAAAACCAGTTTGACTCTGTTTTACGTGTCCTTTGCTCATGAATTCCACACGAGTCTGTCCAGGTAGGTCTGGTTCTAACCAGAAATATCCGGTTCTGTGTGGCTAAGTGAATATCCGCTTTTCAACAGCCTGTGTGTTTGTTAGTGTTTTCTGGATAGTGTCTATGAACTTTAGAGTTTTGAATGAATTTTAGCATGTTACATTGTGTTTTTTGGTTGGCAAACGCTAATTAGTTCCACATGGAGACACAACAAGTACACATAAGTGTTTTCTGAGTAGAATGCAACAGAAACTAGGTTAAAAATGATATTTGCGACTGTAAACATGACATTGAAGTCACATTCCCAAGAAAATGACTTTGCTTTTCTTCAAAACCAGTTTCAACATCATTATATGGGTGCTTTGCACATGAATTCCACACGAGTCTGTCCAGGTAGGTCTGGTTCTAACCAGAAATATCCGGATCTGTGTGGCTAAATGAATATCAGCTTTTCAACATCCTGTGTGTTTGTTAGTGTTTTCTGGATAGTATCTATGAACTTTAGAGTTTTGAATGAATTTTAGCATGTTACATTGTGTTTTTTGGTTGGCAAACGCTAATTAGTTACCCATGGAGACACAAGAAGTACACATAAGTGTTTTCTGAGTAGAATGCTACAGAAACTATGTTAAAAATGATATTTGCGACTGTAAACATGACATTGAATTCACATTCCCAAGAAAAAGTCTTTGGTTTTCTCCAAAACCAGTTTGACTCTGTTTTACGTGTCCTTTGCTCATGAATTCCACACGAGTCTGTCCAGGTAGGTCTGGTTCTAACCAGAAATATCCGGTTCTGTGTGGCTAAGTGAATATCCACTTTTCAACAGCCTGTGTGTTTGTTAGTGTTTTCTGGATAGTATCTATGAACTTTAGAGTTTTGAATGAATTTTAGCATGTTACATTGTGTTTTTTGGATGGCAAACGCTAATTAGTTCCACATGGAGACACAACAAGTACACATAAGTGTTTTCTGAGTACAATGCTACAGAAACTATGTTAAAAATGACATTTGCAACTGTAAACATGACATTGAATTCACATTCCCAAGAAAAAGTCTTTGGTTTTTTCCAAAACCAGTTTGACTCTGTTTTCTGGGTCCTTTGCACACGAATTCCACACGAGTCTGTCCAGATAGGTCTGGTTCTAACCAGAAATATCCGGTTCTGTGTGGCTAAATGAATATCAGCTTTTCAACAGCCTGTGTGTTTGTTAGTGTTTTCTGGATAGTATCTATGAACTTTAGAGTTTTGAATGAATTTTAGCATGTTACATTGTGTTTTTTGGTTGGCAAACACTAATTAGTTCCACATGGAGACACAAAAAGTACACAAAAGAATTTTCTGAGTAGAATGCTACAGAAACTAGGTTAAAAATGATATTTGCGACTGTAAACATGACATTGAATTCACATTCCCTAGAAAATGACTTTGCTTTTCTTCAACACCAAATTCAACATCATTTTCTGGGTGTTTTGCGCACGAATTCCACACGAGTCTGTTGAGATAGGTCTGGTTCTAACCAGAAATATCTGGATCTGTGTGGCTAAATGAATATCAGCTTTTCAACAGCCTGTGTGTTTGTTAGTGTTTTCTGGATAGTATCTATGAACTTTAGAGTTTTGAATGAATTTTAGCATGTTACATTGTGTTTTTTGGTTGGCAAACACTAATTAGTTCCACATGGAGACACAACAAGTACACATAAGTGTTTTCTGAGTAGAATGCTACAGAAACTAGGTTAAAAATGATATTTGCGACTGTAAACATGACATTGAATTCACATTCCCAAGAAAAAGTCTTTGGTTTTTTCCAAAACCAGTTTGACTCTGTTTTCTGGGTCCTTTGCACTCGAATTCCACACAAGTCTGTCCAGATAGGTCTGGTTCTAACCAGAAATATCCGGATCTGTGTGGCTAAATGAATATCAGCTTTGAAACAGCCTGTGTGTTTGTTAGTGTTTTCTGGATAGTGTCTATGAACTTTAGAGTTTTGAATGAATTTTAGCATGTTACATTGTGTTTTTTGGTTGGCAAACGCTAATTAGTTCCCCATGGAGACACAACAAGTACACATAAGTGTTTTCTGAGTAGCATGCAACAGAAACAAGGTTAAAAATGATATTTGCGACTGTAAACATGACATTGAAGTCACATTCCCAAGAATATGACTTTGCTTTTCTTCAAAACCAGTTTCAACATCATTATATGGGCGCTTTGCACATGAATTCCACACGAGTCTGTCCAGGTAGGTCTGGTTCTAACCAGAAATATCCGGATCTGTGTGGCTAAATGAATATCAGCTTTTCAACAGCCTGTGTGTTTGTTAGTGTTTTCTGGATAGTATCTATGAACTTTAGAGTTTTGAATGAATTTTAGCATGTTACATTGTGTTTTTTGGTTGGCAAATGCTAATTAGTTCCACATGGAGACACAACAAGTACACATAAGTGTTTTCTGAGTAGAATGCTACAGAAACTAGGTTAAAAATGATATTTGCGACTGTAAACATGACATTGAATTCACATTCCCAAGAAAAAGTCTTTGGTTTTCTCCAAAACCAGTTTGACTCTGTTTTACGTGTCCATTGCACATGAATTCCACACGAGTCGGTCCAGGTAGGTCTGGTTCTAACCAGAAATATCCGGATTTGTGTGGCTAAATGAATATCAGCTTTTCA
The DNA here is from genome assembly GCA_949820135.1 of Sylvilagus floridanus. Classification (NCBI taxonomy): domain Eukaryota; kingdom Metazoa; phylum Chordata; class Mammalia; order Lagomorpha; family Leporidae; genus Sylvilagus; species Sylvilagus floridanus. The sequence goes on from OX463233.1 coordinate 84,396,790, forward strand.
AGAGCCTGTGTGTTTGTTAGTGTTTTCTGGATAGTGTCTATGAACTTTAGAGTTTTGAATGAATTTTAGCATGTTACAATGTGTTTTTTGGTTGGCAAACGCTAATTAGTTCCACATGGAGACACAACAAGTACACATAAGTGTTTTCTGAGTAGAATGCAACAGAAACTAGGTTAAAAATGATATTTGCGACTTTAAACATGACATTGAAGTCACATTCCCAAGAAAATGACTTTGCTTTTCTTCAAAACCAGTTTCAACATCATTATATGGGTGCTTTGCACATGAATTCCACACGAGTCTGTCCAGGTAGGTCTGGTTCTTATCAGAAATATCCGGATCTGTGTGGCTAAATGAATATCAGCTTTTCAACAGCCTGTGTGTTTGTTAGTGTTTTCTGGATAGTATCTATGAACTTTAGAGTTTTGAATGAATTTTAGCATGTTACATTGTGTTTTTTGGTTGGCAAACGCTAATTAGTTCCCCATGGAGACACAACAAGTACACATAAGTGTTTTCTGAGTAGAATGCTACAGAAACTAGGTTAAAAATGATATTTGCGTCTGTAAACATGACATTGAATTCACATTCCCAAGAAAAAGTGTTTGGTTTTCTCCTAATCCAGTTTGAGTCTGCTTTTATTGGTCCTTTGCACATGAATTCCACACGAGTCTGTCCAGATAGGTCTGGTTCTAACTAGAAATATCCGGATCTGTGTGGCTAAATGAATATCCGCTTTTCAACAGCCTGTGTGTTTGTTAGTGTTTTCTGGATAGTATCTATGAACTTTAGAGTTTTGAATGAATTTTAGCATGTTACATTGTGTTTTTTGGTTGGCAAATGCTAATTAGTTGCATATGGAGACACAGCAAGTACACATAAGTGTTTTCTGAGTAGAATGCTACAGAAACTAGGTTAAAAATGATATTTGCGACTGTAAACATGACATTGAATTCACATGCCCAAGAAAAAGTCTTTGGTTTTTTCCAAAACCAGTTTGACTCTGTTTTCTGGGTCCTTTGCACACGAATTCCACACGAGTCTGTCCAGATAGTTATGGTTCTAACCAGAAATATCCGGATCTGTGTGGCTAAATGAATATCAGCTTTGAAACAGCCTGGGTGTTTGTTAGTGTTTTCTGGATAGTGTCTATGAACTTTAGAGTTTTGAATGAATTTTAGCATGTTACATTGTGTTTATTGGTTGGCAAACGCTAATTAGTTCCACATGGAGACACAACAAGTACACAAAAGTGTTTTCTGAGTAGAATGCAACAGAAACTAGGTTAAAAATGATATTTGCGACTGTAAACATGACATTGAAGTCACATTCCCAAGAAAATGACTTTGCTTTTCTTCAAAACCAGTTTCAACATCATTATATGGGTGCTTTGCACATGAATTCCACACGAGTCTGTCCAGGTAGGTCTGGTTCTAACCAGAAATATCCGGATCTGTGTGGCTAAATGAATATCAGCTTTTCAACAGCCTGTGTGTTTGTTAGTGTTTTCTGGATAGTATCTATGAACTTTAGAGTTTTGAATGAATTTTAGCATGTTACATTGTGTTTTTTGGTTGGCAAACACTAATTAGTTCCCCATGGAGACACAACAAGTACACATAAGTGTTTTCTGAGTAGAATGCTACAGAAACTAGGTTAAAAATGCTATTTGCGACTGTAAACATGACATTGAATTCACATTCCCAAGAAAAGTCTTTGGTTTTCTTCAAAACCAGTTTGACTCTGTTTTCTGGGTCCTTTGCACACGAATTCCACACGAGTCTGTCCAGATAGGTCTGGTTCTAACCAGAAATATCCGGATCTGTGTGGCTAAATGAATATCCGCTTTTCAACAGCCTGTGTGTTTGTTAGTGTTTTCTGGATAGTATCTATGAACTTTAGAGTTTTGAATGAATTTTAGCATGTTACATTGTGTTTTTTGGTTGGCAAATGCTAATTAGTTGCATATGGAGACACAACAAGTACACATAAGAGTTTTCTGAGTAGAATGCTACAGAAACTAGGTTAAAAATGATATTTGCGACTGTAAACATGACATTGAATTCACATTCCCAAGAAAAAGTCTTTGGTTTTTTCCAAAACCAGTTTGACTCTGTTTTCTGGGTCCTTTGCACACGAATTCCACACGAGACTGTCCAGATAGGTCTGGTTCTAACCAGAAATATCCGGATCTGTGTGGCTAAATGAATATCAGCTTTTCAACAGCCTGTGTGTTTGTTAGTGTTTTCTGGATAGCATCTAGGAACTTTAGAGTTTTGAATGAATTTTAGCATGTTACATTGTGTTTATTGGTTGGCAAACGCTAATTAGTTCCCCATGGAGACAAAACAAGTACACATAAGTGTTTTCTGAGTAGAATGCAACAGAAACTAGGTTAAAAATGATATTTGCGACTGTAAACATGACATTGAAGTCACATTCCCAAGAAAATGACTTTGCTTTTCTTCAAAACCAGTTTCAACATCATTATATGGGTGCTTTGCACATGAATTCCACACGAGTCTGTCCAGGTAGGTCTGGTTCTAACCAGAAATATCCGGATCTGTGTGGCTAAATGAATATCAGCTTTTCAACAGCCTGTGTGTTTGTTAGTGTTTTCTGGATAGTATCTATGAACTTTAGAGTTTTGAATGAATTTTAGCATGTTACATTGTGTTTTTTGGTTGGCAAACACTAATTAGTTCCCCATGGAGACACAACAGGTACACATAAGTGTTTTCTGAGTAGAATGCTACAGAAACTAGGTTAAAAATGCTATTTGCGACTGTAAACATGACATTGAATTCACATTCCCAAGAAAAGTCTTTGGTTTTCTTCAAAACCAGTTTGACTCTGTTTTCTGGGTCCTTTGCACACGAATTCCACACGAGTCTGTCCAGATAGGTCTGGTTCTAACCAGAAATATCCGGATCTGTGTGGCTAAATGAATATCCGCTTTTCAACAGCCTGTGTGTTTGTTAGTGTTTTCTGGATAGTATCTATGAACTTTAGAGTTTTGAATGAATTTTAGCATGTTACATTGTGTTTTTTGGTTGGCAAATGCTAATTAGTTGAATATGGAGACACAACAAGTACACATAAGAGTTTTCTGAGTAGAATGCTACAGAAACTAGGTTAAAAATGATATTTGCAACTGTAAACATGACATTGAATTCACATTCCCAAGAAAAAGTCTTTGGTTTTTTCCAAAACCAGTTTGACTCTGTTTTCTGGGTCCTTTGCACACGAATTCCACACGAGACTGTCCAGATAGGTCTGGTTCTAACCAGAAATATCCGGATCTGTGTGGCTAAATGAATATCAGCTTTTCAACAGCCTGTGTGTTTGTTAGTGTTTTCTGGATAGCATCTAGGAACTTTAGAGTTTTGAATGAATTTTAGCATGTTACATTGTGTTTATTGGTTGGCAAACGCTAATTAGTTCCCCATGGAGACAAAACAAGTACACATAAGTGTTTTCTGAGTAGAATGCAACAGAAACTAGGTTAAAAATGATATTTGCGACTGTAAACATGACATTGAAGTCACATTCCCAAGAAAATGACTTTGCTTTTCTTCAAAACCAGTTTCAACAAGATTTTCTGGGTGCTTTGCACATGAATTCCACACGAGTCTGTCCAGGTAGGTCTGGTTCTAACCAGAAATATCCGGATCTGTGTGGCTAAATGAATATCAGCTTTTCAACAGCCTGTGTGTTTGTTAGTGTTTTCTGGATAGTATCTATGAACTTTAGAGTTTTGAATGAATTTTAGCATGTTACATTGTGTTTTTTGGTTGGCAAACGCTAATTAGTTCCCCATGGAGACACAACAAGTACACATAAGTGTTTTCTGAGTAGAATGCTACAGAAACTAGGTTAAAAATGATATTTGCGACTGTAAACATGACATTGAATTCACATTCCCAAGAAAAAGTGTTTGGTTTTCTCCTAATCCAGTTTGAGTCTGCTTTTATTGGTCCTTTGCACATGAATTCCACACGAGTCTGTCCAGGTAGGTCTGGTTCTAACCAGAAATATCCGGATCTGTGTGGCTAAATGAATATCCGCTTTTCAACAGCCTGTGTGTTTGTTAGTGTTTTCTGGATAGTGTCTATGAACTTTAGAGTTTTGAATGAATTTTAGCATGTTACATTGTGTTTATTGGTTGGCAAACTCTAATTAGTTCCCCATGGAGACAAAACAAGTACACATAAGTGTTTTCTGAGTAGAATGCAACAGAAACTAGGTTAAAAATGATATTTGCGACTGTAAACATGACATTGAAGTCACATTCCCAAGAAAATGACTTTGCTTTTCTTCTAAACCAGTTTCAACATCATTATATGGGTGCTTTTCACATGAATTCCACACGAGTCTGTCCAGGTAGGTCTGGTTCTAACCAGAAATATCCGGATCTGTGTGGCTAAATGAATATCAGCCTTGAAACAGCCTGTGTGTTTGTTAGTTTTTTCTGGATAGTATCTATGAACTTTAGAGTTTTGAATGAATTTTAGCATGTTACATTGTGTTTTTTGGTTGGCAAACGCTAATTAGTTCCCCATGGAGACACAACAAGTACACATAAGTGTTTTCTGAGTAGAATGCTACAGAAACTAGGTTAAAAATGATATTTGCGACTGTAAACATGACATTGAATTCACATTCCCAAGAAAAAGTGTTTGGTTTTCTCCTAATCCAGTTTGAGTCTGCTTTTATTGGTCCTTTGCACATGAATTCCACACGAGTCTGTCCAGATAGGTCTGGTTCTAACCAGAAATATCCGGATCTGTGTGGCTAAATGAATATCAGCTTTGAAACAGCCTGTGTGTTTGTTAGTGTTTTCTGGATAGTGTCTATGAACTTTAGAGTTTTGAATGAATTTTAGCATGTTACATTGTGTTTATTGGTTGGCAAATGCTAATTAGTTCCACATGGAGACACAACAAGTACACATAAGTGTTTTCTGAGTAGAATGCAACAGAAACTAGGTTAAAAATGATATTTGCGACTTTAAACATGACATTGAAATCACATTCCCAAGAAAATGACTTTGCTTTTCTTCAAAACCAGTTTCAACATCATTATATGGGTGCTTTGCACATGAATTCCACACGAGTCTGTCCAGGTAGGTCTGGTTCTAACCAGAAATATCCGGATATGTGTGGCTAAATGAATATCAGCTTTTCAACAGCCTGTGTGTTTGTTAGTGTTTTCTGGATAGTATCTATGAACTTTAGAGTTTTGAATGAATTTTAGCATGTTACATTGTGTTTTTTGGTTGGCAAACACTAATTAGTTCCCCATGGAGACACAACAAGTACACATAAGTGTTTTCTGAGTAGAATGCTACAGAAACTAGGTTAAAAATGCTATTTGCGACTGTAAACATGACATTGAAGTCACATTCCCAAGAAAAAGTCTTTGGTTTTTTCCAAAACCAGTTTGACTCTGTTTTCTGGGTCCTTTGCACACGAATTCCACACGAGACTGTCCAGATAGGTCTGGTTCCAACCAGAAATATCCGGATCTGTGTGGCTAAATGAATATCAGCTTTTCAACAGCCTGTGTGTTTGTTAGTGTTTTCTGGATAGTGTCTATGAACTTTAGAGTTTGGAATGAATTTTAGCATGTTACATTGTGTTTATTGGTTGGCAAACGCTAATTAGTTCCCCATGGAGACAAAACAAGTACACTTAAGTGTTTTCTGAGTAGAATGCAACAGAAACTAGGTTAAAAATGATATTTGCGACTGTAAACATGACATTGAAGTCACATTCCCAAGAAAATGACTTTGCTTTTCTTCAAAACCAGTTTCAACATCATTATATGGGTGCTTTGCACATGAATTCCACACGAGTCTGTCCAGGTAGGTCTGGTTCTAACGAGAAATATCCGGATCTGTGTGGCTAAATGAATATCAGCTTTTCAACAGCCTGTGTGTTTGTTAGTGTTTTCTGGATAGTATCTATGAACTTTAGAGTTTTGAATGAATTTTAGCATGTTACATTGTGTTTTTTGGTTGGCAAACGCTAATTAGTTCCCCATGGAGACACAACAGGTACACATAAGTGTTTTCAAGTAGAATGCTACAGAAACTAGGTTAAAAATGATATTTGCGACTGTAAACATGACATTGAATTCACATTCCCAAGAAAAAGTCTTTGGTTTTTTCCAAAACCAGTTTGACTCTGTTTTCTGGGTCCTTTGCACACGAATTCCAAACGAGACTGTCCAGATAGGTCTGGTTCTTACCAGAAATATCCGGATCTGTGTGGCTAAATGAATATCAGCTTTTCAACAGCCTGTGTGTTTGTTAGTGTTTTCTGGATAGTGCCTATGAACTTTAGAGTTTTGAATGAATTTTAGCATGTTACATTGTGTTTTTTGTTGGCAAACGCTAATTAGTTCCACATGGAGACACAACAAGTACACATAAGTGTTTTCTGAGTAGAATGCAACAGAAACTAGGTTAAAAATGATATTTGCAACTGTAAACATGACATTGAAGTCACATTCCCAAGAATATGACTTTGCTTTTCTTCAAAACCAGTTTCAGCATCATTATATGGGTGCTTTGCACATGAATTCCACACGAGTCTGTCCAGGTAGGTCTGGTTCTAACCAGAAATATCCGGATCTGTGTGGCTAAATGAATATCCGCTTTTCAACAGCCTGTGTGTTTGTTAGTGTTTTCTGGATAGTATCTATGAACTTTAGAGTTTTGAATGAATTTTAGCATGTTACATTGTGTTTTTTGGTTGGCAAATGCTAATTAGTTGCATATGGAGACACAACAAGTACACATAAGAGTTTTCTGAGTAGAATGCTACAGAAACTAGGTTAAAAATGATATTTGCGACTGTAAACATGACATTGAATTCACATTCCCAAGAAAAAGTCTTTGGTTTTCTCCAAAACCAGTTTGACTCTGTTTTACGTGTCCTTTGCACATGAATTCCACACGAATCTGTCCAGGTAGGTCTGGCTCTAACCAGAAATATCCGGTTCTATGTGGCTAAGTGAATATCCGCTTTTCAACAGCCTGTGTGTTTGTTAGTGTTTTCTGGATAGTATCTATGAACTTTAGAGTTTTGAATGAATTTTAGCATGTTACATTGTGTTTTTTGGTTGGCAAATGCTAATTAGTTGCATATGGAGACACAACAAGTACACATAAGAGTTTTCTGAGTAGAATGCTACAGAAACTGGGTTAAAAATGATATTTGCGACTGTAAACTTAACATTGAATTCACATTCCCAAGAAAAAGTCTTTGGTTTTTTCCAAAACCAATTTGACTCTGTTTTCTGGGTCCTTTGCACACGAATTCCACACGAGTCTGTCCCGATAGCTCTGGTTCTAACCAGAAATATCCGGATCTGTGTGGCTAAATGAATATCCGCTTTTCAACAGCCTGTGTGTTTGTTAGTGTTTTCTGGATAGTATCTATGAACTTTAGAGTTTTGAATGAATTTTAGCATGTTACATTGTGTTTTTTGGTTGGCAAATGCTAATTAGTTCCATATGGAGACACAACAAGTACACATAAGAGTTTTCTGAGTAGAATGCTACAGAAACTAGGTTAAAAATGATATTTGCGACTGTAAACATGACATTGAATTCACATTCCCAAGAAAAAGTCTTTGGTTTTTTCCAAAACCAGTTTGACTCTGTTTCTGGGTCCTTTGCACACGAATTCCACACGATTCTGTCCAGATAGGTCTGGTTCTAACCAGAAATATCCGGATCTGTGTGGGTAAATGAATATCCGCTGTTCAACAGCCTGTGTGTTTGTTAGTGTTTTCTGGATAGTATCTATGAACTTTAGAGTTTTGAATGAATTTTAGCATGTTACATTGTGTTTTTTTGTTGGCAAACGCTAATTAGTTCCACATGGAGACAGAACAAGTACACATAAGTGTTTTCTGAGTAGAATGCTACAGAAACTAGGTTAAAAATGATATTTGCGACTGTAAACATGACATTGAAGTCACATTCCCAAGAAAAAGTCTTTGGTTTTCTCCTAAACCAGTTTGAATCTGCTTTTATTGGTCCTTTGCACATGAATTCCACACGAGTCTGTCCAGATAGGTCTGGTTCTAACCAGAAATATCCGGATCTGTGTGGCTAAATGAATATCAGCTTTTCAACAACCTGTGTGTTTGTTAGTGTTTTCTGGATAGTATCTATGAACTTTAGAGTTTTGAATGAATTTTAGCATGTTACATTGTGTTTTTTGGTTGGCAAACACTAATTAGTTCCACATGGAGACACAACAAGTACACATAAGTGTTTTCTGAGTAGAATGCTACAGAAACTAGGTTAAAAATGCTATTTGCGACTGTAAACATGACATTGAATTCACATTCCCAAGAAAAAGTCTTTGGTTTTCTCCAAAACCAGTTTGACTCTGTTTTACGTGTCCTTTGCACATGAATTCTACACGAGTCTGTCCACATAGGTCTGGTTCTAACCAGAAATATCCGGTTCTGTGTGGCTAAGTGAATATCCGCTTTTCAACAGCCTGTGTGTTTGTTAGTGTTTTCTGGATAGTATCTATGAACTTTAGAGTTTTGAATGAATTTTAGCATGTTACATTGTGTTTTTTGGATGGCAAACGCTAATTAGTTCCACATGGAGACACAACAAGTACACATAAGTGTTTTCTGAGTAGAATGCTACAGAAACTATGTTAAAAATGCTATTTGCGACTGTAAACATGACATTGAATTCACATTCCCAAGAAAAAGTCTTTGGTTTTTTCCAAAACCAGTTTGACTCTGTTTTCTGGGTCCTTTGCACACGAATTCCACACGAGTATGTCCAGATAGGTCTGGTTCTAACCAGAAATATCCGGATCTGTGTGGCTAAATGAATATCAGCTTTTCAACAGCCTGTGTGTTTGTTAGTGTTTTCTGGATAGTATCTATGAACTTTAGAGTTTTGAATGAATTTTAGCATGTTACATTGTGTTTTTTGGTTGGCAAACACTAATTAGTTCTACATGGAGACACAACAAGTACACATAAGAGTTTTCTGAGTAGAATGCTACAGAAAATAGGTTAAAAATGATATTTGCGACTGTAAACATGACATTGAAGTCACATTCCCTAGAAAATGACTTTGCTTTTCTTCAAAACCAAATTCAACATCATATTCTGGGTGCTTTGCGCATGAATTCCAGAAGAGTCTTACCAGATAGGTCTGGTTCTAACCAGAAATATCCGGATCTGTGTGGCTAAATGAATATCCGCTTTTCAACAGCCTGTGTGTTTGTTAGTGTTTTCTGGATAGTATCTATGAACTTTACAGTTTTGAATGAATTTTAGCATGTTACATTGTGTTTTTTGGTTGGCAAACACTAATTAGTTCCACATGGAGACACAACAAGTACACATAAGTGTTTTCTGAGTAGAATGCTACAGAAACTAGGTTAAAAATGATATTTGCGACTGTAAACATGACATTGAATTCACATTCCCAAGAAAAAGTCTTTGGTTTTCTCCAAAACCAGTTTGACTCTGTTTTACGTGTCCTTTGCAAACGAATTCCACACGAGTCTGTCCACATAGGTCTGGTTCTAACCAGAAATACCTGGTTCTGTGTGGCTAAGTGAATATCCGCTTTTCAACAGTCTGTGTGTTTGTTAGTGTTTTCTGGATAGTATCTATGAACTTTAGAGTTTTGAATGAATTTTAGCATGTTACATTGTGTTTTTTGGTTGGCAAATGCTAATTAGTTGCATATGGAGACACAACAAGTACACATAAGAGTTTTCTGAGTTGAATGCTACAGAAACTAGGTTAAAAATGATATTTGCGACTGTAAACATGACATTGAATTCACATTCCCAAGAAAAAGTCTTTGGTTTTTTCCAAAACAAGTTTGACTCTGTTTTCTGGGTCCTTTGCACGCGAATACCACATGAGTCTGTCCAGATAGGTCTGGTTTTAACCAGAAATATCAGGATCTGTGTGGCTAAATGAATATCCGCTTTTCAACAGCCTGTGTGTTTGTTACTGTTTTCTGGATAGTGTCTATGAACTTTAGAGTTTTGAATGAATTTTAGCATGTTACATTGTGTTTTTTTGTTGGCAAATGCTAATTAGTTCCACATGGAGACACAACAAGTACACAGAAGAGTTTTCTGAGTAGAATGCTACAGAAACTAGGTTAAAAATGATATTTGCGACTGTAAACATGACATTGAAGTCACATTCCCAAGAATATGACTTTGCTTTTCTTCAAAACCAGTTTCAACATCATTATCTGGGTGCTTTGCACATGAATTCCACACGAGTCTGTCCAGGTATGTCTGGTTCTAACCAGAAATATCCGGATCTCTGTGGCTAAATGAATATCAGCTTTTCAACAGCCTGTGTGTTTGTTAGTGTTTTCTGGATAGTATCTATGAACTTTAGAGTTTTGAATGAATTTTAGCATGTTACATTGTGTTTTTTGGTTGGCAAACGCTAATTAGTTCCACATGGAGACACAACAATTACACATAAGTGTTTTCTGAGTAGAATGCTACAGAAACTAGGTTAAAAATGATATTTGCGACTGTAAACATGACATTGAATTCACATTCCCAAGAAAAAGTCTTTGGTTTTCTCCAAAACCAGTTTGCCTCTGTTTTACGTGTCCTTTGCACATGAATTCCACACGAGTCTGTCCAGGTAGGTCTGGTTCTAACCAGAAATATCCGGTTCTGTGTGGCTAACTGAATATCCGCTTTTCAACAGCCTGTGTGTTTGTTAGAGTTTTCTGGATAGTATCAATGAACTTTAGAGTTTGGAATGAATTTTAGCATGTTACATTGTCTTTTTTGGTTGGCAAATGCTAATTAGTTGCATATGGTGACACAACAAGTACACATACGAGTTTTCTGAGTAGAATGCTACAGAAACTAGGTTAAAAATGATATTTGCGACTGTAAACATGACATTGAATTCACATTCCCAAGAAAAAGTCTTTGGTTTGTTCCAAAACCAGTTTGACTCTCTTTTCTGGGTCCTTTGCACACGAATTCCACACGAGTCTGTCCAGATAGGTCTGGTTCTAACCAGAAATATCCGGATCTCTGTGGCTAAATGAATATCCGCTTTTCAACAGCCTGTGTGTTTGTTAGTGTTTTCTGGATAGTATCTATGAACTTTAGAGTTTTGAATGAATTTTAGCATGTTACATTGTGTTTTTTGGTTGGCAAATGCTAATTAGTTCCACATGGAGACACAACAAGTACACATAAGAGTTTTCTGAGTAGAATGCTACAGAAACTAGGTTAAAAATGATATTTGCGACTGTAAACATGACATTGAATTCACATTCCCAAGAAAAAGTCTTTGGTTTTCTCCAAAACCAGTTTGACTCTGTTTTACGTGTCCTTTGCACATGAATTCCACACGAGTCTTTCCACATAGGTCTGGTTCTAACCAGAAATACCTGGTTCTGTGTGGCTAAGTGAATATCCGCTTTTCAACAGCCTGTGTGTTTGTTAGAGTTTTCTGGATAGTATCAATGAACTTTAGAGTTTTGAATGAATTTTAGCATGTTGCATTGTGTTTTTTGGTTGGCAAACGCTAATTAGTTCCACATGGAGACACAACAAGTACACATAAGAGTTTTAGGAGTAGAATGCTACAGAAACTAGGTTAAAAATTATATTTGCGACTGTAAACATGACATTGAATTCACATTCCCAAGAAAAAGTCTTTGGTTTTCTCCAAAACCAGTTTGACTCTGTTTTACGTGTCCTTTGCACATGAATTCCACACGAGTCTGTCCAGGTAGGTCTGGTTCTAACCAGAAATATCCGGATTTGTGTGGCTAAATGAATATCAGCTTTTCAACAGCCTGTGTGTTTGTTAGTGTTTTCTGGATAGTGTCTATGAACTTTAGAGTTTTGAATGAATTTTAGCATGTTACAATGTGTTTATTGGTTGGCAAACGCTAATTAGTTCCACATGGAGACACAACAAGTACACATAACTGTTTTCTGAGTAGAATGCAACAGAAACTAGGTTAAAAATGATATTTGCGACTTTAAACATGACATTGAAGTCACATTCCCAAGAAAATGACTTTGCTTTTCTTCAAAACCAGTTTCAACGTCATTATATGGGTGCTTTGCACATGAATTCCACACGAGTCTGTCCAGGTAGGTCTGGTTCTAATCAGAAATATCCGGATCTGTGTGGCTAAATGAATATCAGCTTTTCAACAGCCTGTGTGTTTGTTAGTGTTTTCTGTATAGTATCTATGAACTTTAGAGTTTTGAATGAATTTTAGCATGTTACATTGTGTTTTTTGGTTGGCAAACGCTAATTAGTTCCACATGGAGACACAACAATTACACATAAGTGTTTTCTGAGTAGAATGCTACAGAAACTAGGTTAAAAATGATATTTGCGACTGTAAACATGACATTGAATTCACATTCCCAAGAAAAAGTCTTTGGTTTTCTCCAAAACCAGTTTGCCTCTGTTTTACGTGTCCTTTGCACATGAATTCCACACGAGTCTGTCCAGGTAGGTCTGGTTCTAACCAGAAATATCCGGTTCTGTGTGGCTAAGTGAATATCCGCTTTTCAACAGCCTGTGTGTTTGTTAGAGTTTTCTGGATAGTATCAATGAACTTTAGAGTTTGGAATGAATTTTAGCATGTTACATTGTCTTTTTTGGTTGGCAAATGCTAATTAGTTGCATATGGTGACACAACAAGTACACATACGAGTTTTCTGAGTAGAATGCTACAGAAACTAGGTTAAAAATGATATTTGCGACTGTAAACATGACATTGAATTCACATTCCCAAGAAAAAGTCTTTGGTTTGTTCCAAAACCAGTTTGACTCTCTTTTCTGGGTCCTTTGAACACGAATTCCACACGAGTCTGTCCAGATAGGTCTGGTTCTAACTAGAAATATCCGGATCTGTGTGGCTAAATGAATATCCGCTTTTCAATAGCCTGTGTGTTTGTTAGTGTTTTCTGGATAGTATCTATGAACTTTAGAGTTTTGAATGAATTTTAGCATGCTACATTGTGTTTTTTGGTTGGCAAATGCTAATTAGTTGCATATGGAGACACAGCAAGTACACATAAGTGTTTTCTGAGTAGAATGCTACAGAAACTAGGTTAAAAATGATATTTGCGACTGTAAACATGACATTGAATTCACATTCCCAAGAAAAAGTCTTTGGTTTTCTCCAAAACCAGTTTGACTCTGTTTTACGTGTCCTTTGCACATGAATTCCACACGAGTCTTTCCACATAGGTCTGGTTCTAACCAGAAATACCTGGTTCTGTGTGGCTAAGTGAATATCCGCTTTTCAACAGCCTGTGTGTTTGTTAGAGTTTTCTGGATAGTATCAATGAACTTTAGAGTTTTGAATGAATTTTAGCATGTTGCATTGTGTTTTTTGGTTGGCAAACGCTAATTAGTTCCACATGGAGACACAACAAGTACACATAAGAGTTTTAGGAGTAGAATGCTACAGAAACTAGGTTAAAAATTATATTTGCGACTGTAAACATGACATTGAATTCACATTCCCAAAGAAAAGTCTTTGGTTTTCTCCAAAACCAGTTTGACTCTGTTTTCTGGGTCCTTTGCACACGAATTCCACACGAGTCTGTCCAGGTAGGTCTGGTTCTAACCAGAAATATCCGGATCTGTGTGGCTAAATGAATATCAGCTTTTCAACAGCCTGTGTGTTTGTTAGTGTTTTCTGGATAGTATCTATGAACTTTAGAGTTTTGAATGAATTTTAGCATGTTACATTGTGTTTTTTGGTTGGCAAACACTAATTAGTTCCCCATGGAGACACAACAAGTACACATAAGTGTTTTCTGAGTAGAATGCTACAGAAACTAGGTTAAAAATGCTATTTGCGACTGTAAACATGACATTGAATTCACATTCCCAAAGAAAAGTCTTTGGTTTTCTCCAAAACCAGTTTGACTCTGTTTTCTGGGTCCTTTGCACACGAATTCCACACGAGTCTGTCCAGATAGGTCTGGTTCTAACCAGAAATATCCGGATCTGTGTGGGTAAATGAATATCCGCTGTTCAACAGCCTGTGTGTTTGTTAGTGTTTTCTGGATAGTATCTATGAACTTTAGAGTTTTGAATGAATTTTAGCATGTTACATTGTGTTTTTTGGTTGGCAAATGCTAATTAGTTGCATATGGAGACACAACAAGTACACATAAGAGTTTTCTGAGTAGAATGCTACAGAAACTAGGTTAAAAATGATATTTGCGACTGTAAACATGACATTGAATTAACATTCCCAAGAAAAAGTCTTTGGTTTTTTCCAAAACCAGTTTGACTCTGTTTTCTGGGTCCTTTGCACACGAATTCCACACGAGACTGTCCAGATAGGTCTGGTTCTAACCAGAAATATCCGGATCTGTGTGGCTAAATGAATATCAGCTTTTCAACAGCCTGTGTGTTTGTTAGTGTTTTCTGGATAGCATCTAGGAACTTTAGAGTTTTGAATGAATTTTAGCATGTTACATTGTTTTTATTGGTTGGCAAACGCTAATTAGTTCCCCATGGAGACAAAACAAGTACACATAAGTGTTTTCTGAGTAGAATGCAACAGAAACTAGGTTAAAAATGATATTTGCGACTGTAAACATGACATTGAAGTCACATTCCCAAGAAAATGACTTTGCTTTTCTTCAAAACCAGTTTCAACATCATTATATGGGTGCTTTGCACATGAATTCCACACGAGTCTGTCCAGGTAGGTCTGGTTCTAACCAGAAATATCCGGATCTGTGTGGCTAAATGAATATCAGCTTTTCAACAGCCTGTGTGTTTGTTAGTGTTTTCTGGATAGTATCTATGAACTTTAGAGTTTTGAATGAATTTTAGCATGTTACATTGTGTTTTTTGGTTGGCAAACGCTAATTAGTTCCCCATGGAGACACAACAAGTACACATAAGTGTTTTCTGAGTAGAATGCTACAGAAACTAGGTTAAAAATGATATTTGCGACTGTAAACATGACATTGAATTCACATTCCCAAGAAAAAGTGTTTGGGTTTCTCCTAATCCAGTTTGAGTCTGCTTTTATTGGTCCTTTGCACATGAATTCCACACGAGTCTGTCCAGGTAGGTCTGGTTCTAACCAGAAATATCCGGATCTGTGTGGCTAAATGAATATCAGCTTTTCAACAGCCTGTGTGTTTGTTAGTGTTTTCTGGATAGTGTCTATGAACTTTAGAGTTTTGAATGAATTTTAGCATGTTACATTGTGTTTATTGGTTGGCAAACTCTAATTAGTTCCCCATGGAGACAAAACAAGTACACATAAGTGTTTTCTGAGTAGAATGCAACAGAAACTAGGTTAAAAATGATATTTGCGACTGTAAACATGACATTGAAGTCACATTCCCAAGAAAATGACTTTGCTTTTCTTCTAAACCAGTTTCAACATCATTATATGGGTGCTTTTCACATGAATTCCACACGAGTCTGTCCAGGTAGGTCTGGTTCTAACCAGAAATATCCGGATCTGTGTGGCTAAATGAATATCAGCTTTTCAACAGCCTGTGTGTTTGTTAGTGTTTTCTGGATAGTATCTATGAACTTTAGAGTTTTGAATGAATTTTAGCATGTTACATTGTGTTTTTTGGTTGGCAAACGCTAATTAGTTCCCCATGGAGACACAACAAGTACACATAAGTGTTTTCTGAGTAGAATGCTACAGAAACTAGGTTAAAAATGCTATTTGCGACTGTAAACATGACATTGAATTCACATTCCCAAGAAAAAGTCTTTGGTTTTTTCCAAAACCAGTTTGACTCTGTTTTCTGGGTCCTTTGCACACGAATTCCACACGAGACTGTCCAGATAGGTCTGCTTCCAACCAGAAATATCCGGATCTGTGTGGCTAAATGAATATCAGCTTTGAAACAGCCTGTGTGTTGTTAGTGTTTTCTGGATAGTGTCTATGAACTTTAGATTTTGAATGAATTTTAGCATGTTACATTGTGTTTATTGGTTGGCAAACGCTAATTAGTTCCACATGGAGACACAACAAGTACACATAACTGTTTTCTGAGTAGAATGCAACAGAAACTAGGTTAAAATTGATATTTGCGACTGAAAACATGACATTTTATTCACATTCCCAAGAAAATGACTTTGCTTTTCTTCAAAACCAGTTTCAACATCATTATCTGGGTGCTTTGCACATGAATTCCACACGAGTCTGTCCAGATAGGTCTGGTTCTAACCAGAAATATCCGGATCTGTGTGGCTAAATGAATATCCGCTTTTCAACAGCCTGTGTGTTTGTTAGTGTTTTCTGGATAGTATCTATGAACTTTAGAGTTTTGAATGAATTTTAGCATGTTACATTGTGTTTTTTGGTTGGCAAACGCTAATTAGTTCCACATGGAGACACAACAAGTACACATAAGTGTTTTCTGAGTAGAATGCTACAGAAACTAGGTTAAAAATGATATTTGCGACTGTAAACATGACATTGAATTCACATTCCCAAGAAAAAGTCTTTGGTTTTCTCCAAAACCAGTTTGACTCTGTTTTATGTGTCCTTTGCACATGAATTCTACACGAGTCTGTCCAGGTAGGTCTGGTTCTAACCAGAAATATCCGGTTCTTTGTGGCTAAATGAATATCCGCTTTTCAACAGCCTGTGTGTTTGTTAGTGTTTTCTGGATAGTATCTATGAACTTTAGAGTTTTGAATGAATTTTAGCATGTTACATTGTGTTTTTTGGTTGGCAAACGCTAATTAGTTCCACATGGAGACACAACAAGTACACATAAGAGTTTTCTGAGTAGAATGCTACAGAAAATAGGTTAAAAATGATATTTGCGACTGTAAACATGACATTGAAGTCACATTCCCAAGAAAATGACTTTGCTTTTCTTCAAAACCAGTTTCAACATCATTTACTGGGTGCTTTGCGCACGAATTCCACACGAGTATGTCCAGATAGGTCTGGTTCTAACCAGAAATATCCGGATCTGTGTGGCTAAATGAATATCCGCTTTTCAACAGCCTGTGTGTTTGTTAGTGTTTTCTGGATAGTATCTATGAACTTTAGAGTTTTGAATGAATTTTAGCATGTTACATTGTGTTTTTTGGTTGGCAAACGCTAATTAGTTCCACATGGAGACACAACAAGTACACATAAGTGTTTTCTGAGTAGAATGCTACAGAAACTAGGTTAAAAATATTATTTGCGAGTATAAAAATGACATTGAATTCACATTCCCAAGAAAAAGTCTTTGGTTTTCTCCAAAACCGGTTTGACTCTGTTTTACGTGTCCTTTGCACATGAATACCACACGAGTCTGTCCAGGTAGGTCTGGTTCTAACCAGAAATATCTGGTTCTGTGTGGCTAAGTGAATATCCGCTTTTCTACAGCCTGTGTGTTTGTTAGTATTTTCTGGATAGTATCTATGAACTTTAGAGTTTTGAATGAATTTTAGCATGTTACATTTTGTTTATTGGTTGGCAAACGCTAATTAGTTCCACATGGAGACACAACAAGTACACATAAGTGTTTTCTGAGTAGAATGCTACAGAAACTAGGTTAAAAATATTATTTGCGAGTATAAACATGACATTGAATTCACATTCCCAAGAAAAAGTCTTTGGTTTTCTCCAAAACCGGTTTGACTCTGTTTTACGTGTCCTTTGCACATGAATACCACACGAGTCTGTCCAGGTAGGTCTGGTTCTAACCAGAAATATCTGGTTCTGTGTGGCTAAGTGAATATCCGCTTTTCAACAGCCTGTGTGTTTGTTAGTGTTTTCTGGATAGTATCTATGAACTTTAGAGTTTTGAATGAATTTTAGCATGTTACATTGTGTTTTTTGGTTGGCAAACGCTAATTAGTTCCACATGGAGACACAACAAGTACACATAAGTGTTTTCTGAGTAGAATGCAACAGAAACTAGGTTAAAAATGATATTTGAGACTGTAAACATGACATTGAATTCACATTCCCAAGAAAATGACTTTGCGTTTTTTCAAAACCAGTTTCAACATCATTTTCTGGGTGCTTTGCGCACGAATTCCACATGAGTCTATCCAGATAGGTCTGGTTCTAACCAGAAATATCCGGATCTGTGTGGCTAAATGAATATCAGCTTTTCAACAGCCTGTGTGTTTGTTAGTGTTTTCTGGATAGTATCTATGAACTTTAGAGTTTTGAATGAATTTTAGCATGTTACATTGTGTTTTTTGGTTGGCAAACGCTAATTAGTTCCACATGGAGACACAACAAGTACACATAAGAGGTTTCTGAGTAGAATGCTACAGAAACTAGGTTAAAAATGATATTTGCGACTGTAAACATGACATTGAATTCACATTCCCAAGAAAAAGTCTTTGGTTTTCTCCAAAACCAGTTAGATTCTGCTTTTACTGGTCCTTTGCACATGAATTCCACACGAGTCTGTCCACATAGGTCTGGTTCTAACCAGAAATATCCGGATCTGTGTGGCTAAATGAATATCAGCTTTGAAACAGCCTGTGTGTTTGTTAGTGTTTTCTGGATAGTATCTATGAACTTTAGAGTTTTGAATGAATTTTAGCATGTTACATTGTGTTTTTTGGTTGGCAAAGGCTAATTAGTTCCACATGGAGACACAACAAGTACACATAAGTGTTTTCTGAGTAGAATGCTACAGAAACTAGGTTAAAAATGATAATTGCGACTGTAAACATGACATTGAATTCACATTCCCAAGAAAAAGACTTTGGTTTTCTCCAAAACCAGTTTGACTCTGTTTTACGTGTCCTTTGCACATGAATTCCACACGAGTCTGTCCAGGTAGGTTTGGTTCTAACCAGAAATATCCGGTTCTGTGTGGCTAAATGAATATCAGCTTTTCAACAGCCTGTGTGTTTGTTAGTGTTTTCTGGATAGTATCTATGAACTTTAGAGTTTTGAATGAATTTTAGCATGTTACATTGTGTTTTTTGGTTGGCCAACGCTAATTAGTTCCACATGGAGACACAACAAGTACACATAAGAGTTTTCTGAGTAGAATGCTACAGAAACTAGGTTAAAAATGATATTTGCGACTGTAAACATGACAGTGAAGTCACATTCCCAAGAAAAAGTCTTTGGTTTTTTCCAAAACCAGTTTGACTCTGTTTTCTGGGTCCTTTGTACACGAATTCCACACGAGTCTGTCCAGATAGGTCTGGTTCTAACCAGAAATATCCGGATCTGTATGGCTAAATGAATATCCGCTTTTCAACAGCCTGTGTGTTTGTTAGTGTTTTCTGGATAGTATCTATGAACTTTAGAGTTTTGAATGAATTTTAGCATGTTACATTGTGTTTTGTGGTTGGCAAACGCTAATTAGTTCCACATGGAGACACAACAAGTACACATAAGAGTTTTCTGAGTAGAATGCTACAGAAACTAGGTTAAAAATGATATTTGCGACTGTAAACATGACATTGAAGTCACATTCCCTAGAAAATGACTTTGCTTTTCTTCAAAACCAGTTTCAACATCATTTTTTGGGTGCTTTGCACACGAATTCCACACGAGTCTGTCCAGAGAGGTCTGGTTCTAACCAGAAATATCCGGATCTGTGTGGCTAAATGAATATCAGCTTTTCAACAGCCTGTGTGTTTGTTAGTGTTTTCTGGATAGTATCTATGAACTTTAGAGTTTTGAATGAATTTTAGCATGTTACATTGTGTTTTTTGGTTGGCAAACGCTAATTAGTTCCACATGGAGACACAACAAGTACACATAAGTGTTTTCTGAGTAGAATGCTACAGAAACTAAGTTAAAAATGATATTTGCGACTGTAAACATGACATTGAATTCACATTCCCAAGAAAAAGTCTTTGGTTTTCTCCAAAACCAGTTTGACTCTGTTTTACGTGTCCTTTGCACATGAATTCCACATGAGTCTGTCCATGTAGGTCTGGATCTAACCAGAAATATCTGGTTCTGTGTGGCTAAGTGAATATTCGCTTTTCAACAGCCTGTGTGTTTGTTAGTGTTTTCTGGATAGTATCTATGAACTTTAGAGTTTTGAATGAATTTTAGCATGTTACATTGTGTTTTTTGGTTGGCAAATGCTAATTAGTTGCATATGGAGACACAACAAGTACACATAAGAGTTTTCTGAGTAGAATGCTACAGAAACTAGGTTAAAAATGATATTTGCGACTGTAAACATGACATTGAATTCACATTCCCAAGAAAAAGTCTTTGGTTTTTTCCAAAACCAGTTTGACTCTGTTTCCTGGGTCCTTTGCAGATGAATTCCGCATGTGTCTGTCCAGGTAGGTCTGGTTCTAACCAGAAATATCCGGTTCTGTGTGGCTAAGTGAATATCCGCTTTTCAACAGCCTGTGTGTTTGTTAGTGTTTTCCGGATAGTATCTATGAACTTTAGAGTTTTGAATGAATTTTAGCATGTTACATTGTGTTTTTTGGTTGGCAAACGCTAATTAGTTCCACATGGAGACACAACAAGTACACATAAGAGTTTTCTGAGTAGAATGCTACAGAAAATAGGTTAAAAATGATATTTGCGACTGTAAACATGACATTGAAGTCACATTCCCAAGAAAATGACTTTGCTTTTCTTCAAAACCAGTTTCAGCATCATTTACTGGGTGCTTTGCGCACGAATTCCACACGAGTCTGTCCAGATAGGTCTGGTTCTAACCAGAAATATCCGGATCTGTGTGGCTAAATGAATATCCGCTTTTCAACAGCCTGTGTGTTTGTTAGTGTTTTCTGGATAGTATCTATGAACTTTAGAGTTTTGAATGAATTTTAGCATGTTACATTGTGTTTTTTGGTTAGCAAACGCTAATTAGTTCCACATGGAGACACAACAAGTACACATAAGTGTTTTCTGAGTAGAATGCTACAGAAACTAGGTTAAAAATATTATTTGCGACTATAAACATGACATTGAATTCACATTCCCAAGAAAAAGTCTTTGGTTTTCTCCAAAACCGGTTTGACTCTGTTTTACGTGTCCTTTGCACATGAATACCACACGAGTCTGTCCAGGTAGGTCTGGTTCTAACCAGAAATATCTGGTTCTGTGTGGCTAAGTGAATATCCGCTTTTCTACAGCCTGTGTGTTTGTTAGTGTTTTCTGGATAGTATCTATGAACTTTAGAGTTTTGAATGAATTTTAGCATGTTACATTGTGTGTTTTGGTTGGCAAACGCTAATTAGTTCCACATGGAGACACAACAAGTACACATAAGTGTTTTCTGAGTAGAATGCAACAGAAACTAGGTTAAAAATGATATTTGCGACTGTAAACATGGCATTGAATTCACATTCCCAAGAAAATGACTTTGCTTTTCTTCAAAACCAGTTTCAACATCATTATCTGGGTGCTTTGCACATGTATTAGACACGAGTCTGTCCAGATAGGTCTGGTTCTAACCAGAAATATCCGGATCTGTGTGGCTAAATGAATATCAGCTTTTCAACAGCCTGTGTGTTTGTTAGTGTTTTCTGGATAGTATCTATGAACTTTAGAGTTTTGAATGAATTTTAGCATGTTACATTGTGTTTTTTGGTTGGCAAAGGCTAATTAGTTCCACAAGAACACAAAACAAGTACACATAAGTGTTTTCTGAGTAGAATGCTACAGAAACTAGGTTAAAAATGATATTTGCGACTGTAAACATGACTTTGAAGTCACATTCCCAAGAAAATGACTTTGCTTTTCTTCAAAACTAGTTTCAACATCATTTTCTGGGTGCTTTGCACACGAATTCCACATGAGTCTGTCCAGATAGGTCTGGTTCTAACCAGAAATATCCGGATCTGTGTGGCTAAATGAATATCAGCTTTTCAACAGCCTGTGTGTTTGTTAGTGTTTTCTGGATAGTATCTATGAACTTTAGAGTTTTGAATGAATTTTAGCATGTTACATTGTGTTTTTTGGTTGGCAAACGCTAATTAGTTCCACATGGAGACACAACAAGTACACATAAGAGTTTTCTGAGTAGAATGCTACAGAAACTAGGTTAAAAATGATATTTGCGACTGTAAACATGACATTGAATTCACATTCCCAAGAAAAAGTCTTTGGTTTTCTCCAAAACCAGTTTGACTCTGTTTTACGTGTCCTTTGCACATGAATTCCACACGAGTCTGTCCAGGTAGGTTTGGTTCTAACCAGAAATATCCGGTTCTGTGTGGCTAAATGAATATCAGCTTTTCAACAGCCTGTGTGTTTGTTAGTGTTTTCTGGATAGTATCTATGAACTTTAGAGTTTTGAATGAATTTTAGCATGTTACATTGTGTTTTTTGGTTGGCCAACACTAATTAGTTCCACATGGAGACACAACAAGTACACATAAGAGGTTTCTGAGTAGAATGCTACAGAAACTAGGTTAAAAATGATATTTGCGACTGTAAACATGACAGTGAAGTCACATTCCCAAGAAAAAGTCTTTGGTTTTTTCCAAAACCAGTTTGACTCTGTTTTCTGTGTCCTTTGTACACGAATTCCACACGAGTCTGTCCAGATAGGTCTGGTTCTAACCAGAAATATCCGGATCTGTGTGGCTAAATGAATATCAGCTTTTCAACAGCCTGTGTGTTTGTTAGTGTTTTCTGGATAGTATCTATGAACTTTAGAGTTTTGAATGAATTTTAGCATGTTACATTGTGTTTTTTGGTTGGCAAACGCTAATTAGTTCCACATGGAGACACAACAAGTACACATAAGTGTTTTCTGAGTAGAATGCTACAGAAACTAAGTTAAAAATGATATTTGCGACTGTAAACATGACATTGAATTCACATTCCCAAGAAAAAGTCTTTGGTTTTCTCCAAAACCAGTTTGACTCTGTTTTACGTGTCCTTTGCACATAAATTCCACATGAGTCTGTCCATGTAGGTCTGGATCTAACCAGAAATATCTGGTTCTGTGTGGCTAAGTGAATATTCGCTTTTCAACAGCCTGTGTGTTTGTTAGTGTTTTCTGGATAGTATCTATGAACTTTAGAGTTTTGAATGAATTTTAGCATGTTACATTGTGTTTTTTGGTTGGCAAACGCTAATTAGTTCCACATGGAGACACAACAAGTACACATAACTGTTTTCTGAGTAGAATGCAACAGAAACTAGGTTAAAAATGATATTTGCGACTGTAAACATGACATTGAATTCACTTTCCCAAGAAAATGACTTTGCCTTTCTTCAAAACCAGTTGCAACATCATTATCTGGGTGCTTTGCCCATGAATTCCACACGAGTCTGTCCAGGTAGGTCTGGTTCTAACCAGACATATCCGGATCTGTGTGGCTAAATGAATATCAGCTTTTCAATAGCCTGTGAGTTTGTTAGTGTTTTCTGGATAGTATCTATGAACTTTAGAGTTTTGAATGAATTTTAGCATGTTACATAGTGTTTTTTGGTTGGCAAAAGCTAATTAGTAACACATGGAGACACAACAAGTACACATAAGTGTTTTCTGAGTAGAATGCTACAGAAACTAGGTTAAAATGATATTTGCGACTGTAAATATGACATTGAATTCACATTCCCAAGAAAAAGTCTTTGGTTTTCTCCAAAACCAGTTTGAGTCTGCTTTTACTGGTCCTTTGCACATGAATTCCACACGAGTCTGTCCACATAGGTCTGGTTCTAACCAGAAATATCCGGATCTGTGTGGCTAAATGAATATCAGCTTTGAAACAGCCTGTGTGTTTGTAAGTGTTTTCTGGATAGTATCTATGAACTTTAGAGTTTTGAATGAATTTTAGCATGTTACATTGTGTTTTTTGGTTGGCAAACGCTAATTAGTTCCACATGGAGACACAACAAGTACACATAAGAGTTTTCTGAGTAGAATGCTACAGAAACTAGGTTAAAAATGATATTTGTGACGGTAAACATGACATTGAATTCACATTCCAAACAAAATATCTTTGCTTTTCTTCAAAACCAGTTTCAACATCATTTTCTGGGTTCTTTGCGCACGAATTCCACACGAGTCTGTCCAGATAGGTCTGTTTCTAACCAGAAATATCCGGATCTGTGTGGCTAAATGAATATCAGCTTTTCAACAGCCTGTGTGTTTGTTAGTGTTTTCTGGATAGTATCTATGAACTTTAGAGTTTTGAATGAATTTTAGCATGTTACATTGTGTTTTTTGGTTGGCCAATGCTAATTAGTTCCACATGGAGACACAACAAGTACACATAAGTGTTTTCTGAGTAGAATGCTACAGAAACTAGGTTAAAAATGATATTTGCGACTGTAAACATGACATTGAAGTCACATTCCCAAGAAAAAGTCTTTGGTTTTTTCCAAAACCAGTTTGACTCTGTTTTCTGGGTCCTTTGCACACGAATTCCACACGAGTCTGTCCAGATAGGTCTTGTTCTAACCAGAAATATCCGGATATGTGTGGCTAAATGAATATCAGCTTTTCAACAGCCTGTGTGTTTGTTAGTGTTTTCTGGATAGTATCTAGGAACTTTAGAGTTTTGAATGAATTTTAGCATGTTACATTGTGTTTTTTGGTTGGCAAACGCTAATTAGTTCCACATGGAGACACAACAAGTACACATAAGTGTTTTCTGAGTAGAATGCAACAGAAACTAGGTTAAAAATGATATTTGCGACTGTAAACATGACATTGAATTCACATTCCCATGAAAATGACTTTGCTTTTCTTCAAAACCAGTTTCAACATCATTATCTGGTTGCATTGCACATGAATTAGACACGAGTCTGTCCAGATAGGTCTGGTTCTAACCAGAAATATCCGGATCTGTGTGGCTAAATGAATATCCGCTTTTCAACAGCCTGTGTGTTTGTTAGTGTTTTCTGGATAGTATCTATGAACTTTAGAGTTTTGAATGAATTTTAGCATGTTACATTGTGTTTTTTGGTTGGCAAACGCTAATTAGTTCCACATGGAGACACAACAAGTACACATAAGTGTTTTCTGAGTAGAATGCAACAGAAACTAGGTTAAAAATGATATTTGCGACTGTAAACATGACATTGAATTCACATTCCCAAGAAAATGACTTTGCGTTTCTTCAAAACCAGTTTCAACATCATTTTCTGGGTGCTTTGCGCACGAATTCCACACGAGTCTGTCCAGATAGGTCTGGTTCTAACCAGAAATATCCGGATCTGTGTGGCTAAATGAATATCCGCTTTTCAACAGCCTGTGTGTTTGTTAGTGTTTTCTGGATAGTATCTATGAACTTTAGAGTTTTGAATGAATTTTAGCATGTTACATTGTGTTTTTTGGTTGGCAAAAGCTAATTAGTAACACATGGAGACACAACAAGTACACATAAGTGTTTTCTGAGTAGAATGCTACAGAAACTAGGTTAAAATGATATTTGCGACTGTAAACATGACATTGAATTCACATTCCCAAGAAAAAGTCTTTGGTTTTCTCCAAAACCAGTTTGAGTCTGCTTTTACTGGTCCTTTGCACATGAATTCCACACAAGTCTGTCCACATAGGTCTGGTTCTAACCAGAAATATCCGGATCTGTGTGGCTAAATGAATATCAGCTTTGAAACAGCCTGTGTGTTTGTAAGTGTTTTCTGGATAGTATCTATGAACTTTAGAGTTTTGAATGAATTTTAGCATGTTACATTGTGTTTTTTGGTTGGCAATCGCTAATTAGTTCCACATGGAGACACAACAAGTACACATAAGAGTTTTCTGAGTAGAATGCAACAGAAACTAGGTTAAAAATGATATTTGTGACTGTAAACATGACATTGAAGTCACATTCCCTAGAAAATGACTTTGCTTTTCTTCAAAACCAGTTTCAACATCATTTTCTGGGTTCTTTGCGCACGAATTCCACACGAGTCTGTCCAGATAGGTCTGGTTCTAACCAGAAATATCCGGATCTGTGTGGCTAAATGAATATCAGCTTTTCAACAGCCTGTGTGTTTGTTAGTGTTTTCTGGATAGTATCTATGAACTTTAGAGTTTTGAATGAATTTTAGCATGTTACATTGTGTTTTTTGGTTGGCAAACGCTAATTAGTTCCACATGGAGACACTACAAGTACACATAAGTGTTTTCTGAGTAGAATGCTACAGAAACTAGGTTAAAAATGCTATTTGCGACTGTAAACATGACATTGAAGTCACATTCCCAAGAAAAAGTCTTTGGTTTTCTCCAAAACCAGTTTGAGTCTGCTTTTACTGGTCCTTTGCACACGAATTCCATACGAGTCTGTCCAGATAGGTCTGGTTCTAACCAGAAATATCCGGATCTGTGTGGCTAAATCAATATCTGCTTTTCAACAGCCTGTGTGCTTGTTAGTGTTTTCTGGATAGTATCTATGAACTTTAGAGTTTTGAATGAATTTTAGCATGTTACATTGTGTTTTTTGGTTGGCAAACGCTAATTAGTTCCACATGGAGACACAACAAGTACACATAAGTGGTTTCTGAGTAGAATGCAACAGAAACTAGGTTAAAAATGATATTTTCGACTGTAAACATGACATTGAATTCACATTCCCAAGAAAATGACTTTGCTTTTCTTCAAAACCAGTTTCATCATCATTATCTGGGTGCTTTGCACATGAATTAGACACGAGTCTGTCCATATATGTCTGGTTCTAACCATAAATATCCGGATCTGTGTGGCTAAATGAATATCCGCTTTTCAACAGCCTGTGTGTTTGTTAGTGTTTTCTGCATAGTATCTATGAACTTTAGAGTTTTGAATGAATTTTAGCATGTTACATTGTGTTTTTTGGTTGGCAAAGGCTAATTAGTTCCACATGGAGACACATCAAGTACACATAAGTGTTTTCTTAGTAGAATGCTACAGAAACTAGGTTAAAAATGATATTTGCGACTGTAAACATGACATTGAATTCACATTACCAAGAAAAAGTCTTTGGTTTTCTCCAAAACCAGTTTGAGTCTGCTTTTACTGGTCCTTTGCACATGAATTCCACACGAGTCTGTCCACATAGGTCTGGTTCTAACCAGAAATATCCGGATCTGTGTGGCTAAATGAATATCAGCTTTTCAACAGCCTGTGTGTTTGTTAGTGTTTTCTGGATAGTATCTATGAACTTTAGAGTTTTGAATGAATTTTAGCATGTTATATTGTGTTTTTTGGTTGGCAAAAGCTAATTAGTTCCACATGGAGACACAACAAGTATACAAAACAGTTTTCTGAGTAGAATGCTACAGAAACTAGGTTAAAAATGATATTTGCGACTGTAAACATGACATTGAATTCACATTCCCATGAAAATGACTTTGCTTTTCTTCAAAACCAGTTTCAACATCATTATCTGGGTGCATTGGACATGAATTAGACACGAGTCTGTCCAGATAGGTCTGGTTCTAACCAGAAATATCCGGATCTGTGTGGCTAAATGAATATCCGCTTTTCAACAGCCTGTGTGTTTGTTAGTGTTTTCTGGATAGTATCTATGAACTTTAGAGTTTTGAATGAATTTTAGCATGTTACATTGTGTTTTTTGGTTGGCAAACGCTAATTAGTTCCACATGGAGACACAACAAGTAGACATAAGTGTTTTCTGAGTAGAATGCTACAGAAACTAGGTTAAAAATGATATTTGCGACTGTAAACATGACATTGAAGTCACATTCCCAAGAAAAAGTCTTTGGTTTTCTCCAAAACCAGTTTGACTCTGTTTTACGTGTCCTTTGCACATGAATTCCACACGAGTCTGTCCAGTTAGGTCTGGTTCTAACCAGAAATATCTGGTTCTGTGTGGCTAAGTGAATATCCGCTTTTCAACAGCCTGTGTGTTTGTTAGTGTTTTCTGGATAGTATCTATGAACTTTAGAGTTTTGAATGAATTTTAGCAGGTTACATTGTATTTTTTGTTTGGCAAACGCTAATTAGTTCCACATGGAGACACAACAAGTACACATAAGAGTTTTCTGAGTAGAATGCTACATAAACGAGGTTAAAAATGATATTTGCGACTGTAAACATGACATTGAAGTCACATTCCCAAGAAAAAGTCTTTGGTTTTCTCCAAAACGAGTTTGAGTCTGCTTTTACTGGTCCTTTGCACACGAATTCCATACGAGTCTGTCCAGATAGGTCTGGTTCTAACCAGAAATATCCGGATCTGTGTGGCTAAATCAATATCTGCTTTTCAACAGCCTGTGTGTTTGTTAGTGTTTTCTGGATAGTATCTATGAACTTTAGAGTTTTGAATGAATTTTAGCATGTTACATTGTGTTTTTTGGTTGGCAAACGCTAATTAGTTCCACATGGAGACACAACAAGTACACATAAGAGTTTTCTGAGTAGAATGCTACAGAAACTAGGTTAAAAATGATATTTGTGACTGTAAACATGACATTGAAGTCACATTCCCTAGAAAATGACTTTGCTTTTCTTCAAAACCAGTTTCAACATCATTTTCTGGGTTCTTTGCGCACGAATTCCACACGAGTCTGTCCAGATAGGTCTGGTTCTAACCAGAAATATCCGGATCTGTGTGGCTAAATGAATATCAGCTTTTCAACAGCCTGTGTGTTTGTTAGTGTTTTCTGGATAGTATCTATGAACTTTAGAGTTTTGAATGAATTTTAGCATGTTACATTGTGTTTTTTGGTTGGCAAACGCTAATTAGTTCCACATGGAGACACAACAAGTACACATAAGTGTTTTCTGAGTAGAATGCTACAGAAACTAGGTTAAAAATGATATTTGCGACTGTAAACATGACATTGAAGTCACATTCCCAAGAAAAAGTCTTTGGTTTTCTCCAAAACCAGTTTGAGTCTGTTTTCTGGGTCCTTTGCACACGAATTCCACACGAGTCTGTCCAGATAGGTCTGGTTCTAACCAGAAATATCCGGATCTGTGTGGCTAAATGAATATCAGCTTTTCAACAGCCTGTGTGTTTGTTAGTGTTTTCTGGATAGTATCTATGAACTTTAGAGTTTTGAATGAATTTTAGCATGTTACATTGTGTTTTTTGGTTGGCAAACGCTAATTAGTTCCACATGGAGAAACTACAAGTACACATAAGTGTTTTCTGAGTAGAATGCTACAGAAACTAGGTTAAAAATGCTATTTGCGACTGTAAACATGACATTGAAGTCACATTCCCAAGAAAAAGTCTTTGGTTTTCTCCAAAACCAGTTTGAGTCTGCTTTTACTGGTCCTTTGCACACGAATTCCATACGAGTCTGTCCAGATAGGTCTGGTTCTAACCAGAAATATCCGGATCTGTGTGGCTAAATCAATATCTGCTTTTCAACAGCCTGTGTGTTTGTTAGTGTTTTCTGGATAGTATCTATGAACTTTAGAGTTTTGAATGAATTTTAGCATGTTACATTGTGTTTTTTGGTTGGCAAACGCTAATTAGTTCCACATGGAGACACAACAAGTACACATAAGTGCTTTCTGAGTAGAATGCAACAGAAACTAGGTTAAAAATGATATTTTCGACTGTAAACATGACATTGAATTCACATTCCCAAGAAAATGACTTTGCTTTTCTTCAAAACCAGTTTCATCATCATTATCTGGGTGCTTTGCACATGAATTAGACACGAGTCTGTCCAGATATGTCTGGTTCTAACCATAAATATCCGGATCTGTGTGGCTAAATGAATATCCGCTTTTCAACAGCCTGTGTGTTTGTTAGTGTTTTCTGCATAGTATCTATGAACTTTAGAGTTTTGAATGAATTTTAGCATGTTACATTGTGTTTTTTGGTTGGCAAAGGCTAATTAGTTCCACATGGAGACACATCAAGTACACATAAGTGTTTTCTGAGTAGAATGCTACAGAAACTAGGTTAAAAATGATATTTGCGACTGTAAACATGACATTGAATTCACATTCCCAAGAAAAAGTCTTTGGTTTTCTCCAAAACCAGTTTGAGTCTGCTTTTACTGGTCCTTTGCACATGAATTCCACACGAGTCTGTCCACATAGGTCTGGTTCTAACCAGAAATATCCGGATCTGTGTGGCTAAATGAATATCAGCTTTTCAACAGCCTGTGTGTTTGTTAGTGTTTTCTGGATAGTATCTATGAACTTTAGAGTTTTGAATGAATTTTAGCATGTTACATTGTGTTTTTTGGTTGGCAAAAGCTAATTAGTTCCACATGGAGACACAACAAGTATACAAAACAGTTATCTGAGTAGAATGCTACAGAAACTAGGTTAAAAATGATATTTGCGACTGTAAACATGACATTGAAGTCACATTCCCAAGAAAAAGTCTTTGGTTTTCTCCAAAACCAGTTTGACTCTGTTTTACGTGTCCTTTGCACATGAATTCCACACGAGTCTGTCCAGTTAGGTCTGGTTCTAACCAGAAATATCTGGTTCTGTGTGGCTAAGTGAATAACCGCTTTTCAACAGCCTGTGTGTTTGTTAGTGTTTTCTGGATAGTATCTATGAACTTTAGAGTTTTGAATGAATTTTAGCATGTTACATTGTGTTTTTTGGTTGGCCAACGCTAATTAGTTCCACATGGAGACACAACAAGTACACATAAGAGTTTTCTGAGTAGAATGCTACATAAACGAGGTTAAAAATGATATTTGCGACTGTAAACATGACATTGAAGTCACATTCCCAAGAAAAAGTCTTTGGTTTTCTCCAAAACGAGTTTGAGTCTGCTTTTACTGGTCCTTTGCACACGAATTCCATACGAGTCTGTCCAGATAGGTCTGGTTCTAACCAGAAATATCCGGATCTGTGTGGCTAAATCAATATCTGCTTTTCCACAGCCTGTGTGTTTGTTAGTGTTTTCTGGATAGTATCTATGAACTTTAGAGTTTTGAATGAATTTTAGCATGTTACATTGTGTTTTTTGGTTGGCAAACGCTAATTAGTTCCACATGGAGACACAACAAGTACACATAACTGTTTTCTGAGTAGAATGCAACAGAAACTAGGTTAAAAATGATATTTTCGACTGTAAACATGACATTGAATTCACATTCCCAAGAAAATGACTTTGCTTTTCTTCAAAACCAGTTTCAACATCATTATCTGGGTGCATTGGACATGAATTAGACACGAGTCTGTCCAGATAGGTCTGGTTCTAACCAGAAATATCCGGATCTGTGTGGCTAAATGAATATCCGCTTTTCAACAGCCTGTGTGTTTGTTAGTGTTTTCTGGATAGTATCTATGAACTTTAGAGTTTTGAATGAATTTTAG
The DNA here is from genome assembly GCA_949820135.1 of Sylvilagus floridanus. NCBI lineage: Eukaryota > Metazoa > Chordata > Mammalia > Lagomorpha > Leporidae > Sylvilagus > Sylvilagus floridanus. The sequence goes on from OX463233.1 coordinate 84,427,974, forward strand.
CATGTTACATTGTGTTTTTTGGTTGGCCAACGCTAATTAGTTCCACATGGAGACACAACAAGTACACATAAGTGTTTTCTGAGTAGAATGCTACAGAAACTAGGTTAAAAATGATATTTGCGACTGTAAACATGACATTGAAGTCACATTCCCAAGAAAAAGTCTTTGGTTTTCTCCAAAACCAGTTTGACTCTGTTTTACGTGTCCTTTGCACATGAATTCCACACGAGTCTGTCCAGTTAGGTCTGGTTCTAACCAAAAAATATCTGGTTCTGTGTGGCTAAGTGAATATCCGCTTTTCAACAGCCTGTGTGTTTGTTAGTGTTTTCTGGATAGTATCTATGAACTTTAGAGTTTTGAATGAATTTTAGCATGTTACATTGTGTTTTTTGGTTGGCAAACGCTAATTAGTTCCACATGGAGACACAACAAGTACACATAAGAGTTTTCTGAGTAGAATGCAACAGAAACTAGGTTAAAAATGATATTTGTGACTGTAAACATGACATTGAAGTCACATTCCCTAGAAAATGACTTTGCTTTTCTTCAAAACCAGTTTCAACATCATTTTCTGGGTTCTTTGCGCACGAATTCCACACGAGTCTGTCCAGATAGGTCTGGTTCTAACCAGAAATATCCGGATCTGTGTGGCTAAATGAATATCAGCTTTTCAACAGCCTGTGTGTTTGTTAGTGTTTTCTGGATAGTATCTATGAACTTTAGAGTTTTGAATGAATTTTAGCATGTTACATTGTGTTTTTTGGTTGGCAAACGCTAATTAGTTCCACATGGAGACAGAACAAGTACACATAAGTGTTTTCTGAGTAGAATGCTACAGAAACTAGGTTAAAAATGATATTTGCGACTGTAAACATGACATTGAAGTCACATTCCCAAGAAAAAGTCTTTGGTTTTCTCCAAAACCAGTTTGAGTCTGCTTTTACTGGTCCTTTGCACACGAATTCCACACGAGTCTGTCCAGATAGGTCTGGTTCTAACCAGAAATATCCGGATCTGTGTGGCTAAATCAATATCAGCTTTTCAACAGCCTGTGTGTTTGTTAGTGTTTTCTGGATAGTATCTATGAACTTTAGAGTTTTGAATGAATTTTAGCATGTTACATTGTGTTTTTTGGTTGGCAAACGCTAATTAGTTCCACATGGAGACACTACAAGTACACATAAGTGTTTTCTGAGTAGAATGCTACAGAAACTAGGTTAAAAATGCTATTTGCGACTGTAAACATGACATTGAAGTCACATTCCCAAGAAAAAGTCTTTGGTTTTCTCCAAAACCAGTTTGAGTCTGCTTTTACTGGTCCTTTGCACACGAATTCCATACGAGTCTGTCCAGATAGGTCTGGTTCTAACCAGAAATATCCGGATCTGTGTGGCTAAATCAATATCTGCTTTTCAACAGCCTGTGTGTTTGTTAGTGTTTTCTGGATAGTATCTATGAACTTTAGAGTTTTGAATGAATTTTAGCATGTTACATTGTGTTTTTTGGTTGGCAAACGCTAATTAGTTCCACATGGAGACACAACAAGTACACATAAGTGCTTTCTGAGTAGAATGCAACAGAAACTAGGTTAAAAATGATATTTTCGACTGTAAACATGACATTGAATTCACATTCCCAAGAAAATGACTTTGCTTTTCTTCAAAACCAGTTTCATCATCATTATCTGGGTGTTTGCACATGAATTAGACACGAGTCTGTCCATATATGTCTGGTTCTAACCATAAATATCCGGATCTGTGTGGCTAAATGAATATCCGCTTTTCAACAGCCTGTGTGTTTGTTAGTGTTTTCTGGATAGTATCTATGAACTTTAGAGTTTTGAATGAATTTTAGCATGTTACATTGTGTTTTTTGGTTGGCAAAGGCTAATTAGTTCCACATGGAGACACATCAAGTACACATAAGTGTTTTCTGAGTAGAATGCAACAGAAACTAGGTTAAAAATGATATTTGTGACTGTAAACATGACATTGAATTCACATTCCCAAGAAAAAGTCTTTGGTTTTCTCCAAAACCAGTTTGAGTCTGCTTTTACTGGTCCTTTGCACATGAATTCCACACGAGTCTGTCCACATAGGTCTGGTTCTAACCAGAAATATCCGGATCTGTGTGGCTAAATGAATATCAGCTTTTCAACAGCCTGTGTGTTTGTTAGTGTTTTCTGGATAGTATCTATGAACTTTAGAGTTTTGAATGAATTTTAGCATGTTACATTGTGTTTTTTGGTTGGCAAACGCTAATTAGTTCCACATGGAGACACAACAAGGACACATAAGTGTTTTCTGAGTAGAATGCTACAGAAACTAGGTTAAAAATGATATTTGCGACTGTAAACATGACATTGAAGTCACATTCCCAAGAAAAAGTCTTTGGTTTTCTCCAAAACCAGTTTGACTCTGTTTTACGTGTCCTTTGCACATGAATTCCACACGAGTCTGTCCAGTTAGGTCTGGTTCTAACCAGAAATATCTGGTTCTGTGTGGCTAAGTGAATATCCGCTTTTCAACAGCCTGTGTGTTTGTTAGTGTTTTCTGGATAGTATCTATTAACTTTAGAGTTTTGAATGAATTTTAGCATGTTACATTGTGTTTTTTGGTTGGCAAACGCTAATTAGTTCCACATGGAGACACAACAAGTACACATAAGAGTTTTCTGAGTAGAATGCTACATAAACGAGGTTAAAAATGATATTTGTGACTGTAAACATGACATTGAAGTCACATTCCCAAGAAAAAGTCTTTGGTTTTCTCCAAAACGAGTTTGAGTCTGCTTTTACTGGTCCTTTGCACACGAATTCCATACGAGTCTGTCCAGATAGGTCTGGTTCTAACCAGAAATATCCGGATCTGTGTGGCTAAATGAATATCCGCTTTTCAACAGCCTGTGTGTTTGTTAGTGTTTTCTGGATAGTATCTATGAACTTTAGAGTTTTGAATGAATTTTAGCATGTTACATTGTGTTTTTTGGTTGGCCAACGCTAATTAGTTCCACATGGAGACACAACAAGTACACATAAGTGTTTTCTGAGTAGAATGCTACAGAAACTAGGTTAAAAATGATATTTGCGACTGTAAACATGACATTGAAGTCACATTCCCAAGAAAAAGTTTTGGTTTTCTCCAAAACCAGTTTGACTCTGTTTTACGTGTCCTTTGCACATGAATTCCACACGAGTCTGTCCAGTTAGGTCTGGTTCTAACCAAAAAATATCTGGTTCTGTGTGGCTAAGTGAATATCCGCTTTTCAACAGCCTGTGTGTTTGTTAGTGTTTTCTGGATAGTATCTATGAACTTTAGAGTTTTGAATGAATTTTAGCATGTTACATTGTGTTTTTTGGTTGGCAAACGCTAATTAGTTCCACATGGAGACACTACAAGTACACATAAGTGTTTTCTGAGTAGAATGCTACAGAAACTAGGTTAAAAATGATATTTGCGACTGTAAACATGACATTGAAGTCACATTCCCAAGAAAAAGTCTTTGGTTTTCTCCAAAACGAGTTTGAGTCTGCTTTTACTGGTCCTTTGCACACGAATTCCATACGAGTCTGTCCAGATAGGTCTGGTTCTAACCAGAAATATCCGGATCTGTGTGGCTAAATCAATATCTGCTTTTCAACAGCCTGTGTGTTTGTTAGTGTTTTCTGGATAGTATCTATGAACTTTAGAGTTTTGAATGAATTTTAGCATGTTACATTGTGTTTTTTGGTTGGCAAACGCTAATTAGTTCCACATGGAGACACAACAAGTACACATAAGAGTTTTCTGAGTAGAATGCAACAGAAACTAGGTTAAAAATGATATTTGTGACTGTAAACATGACATTGAAGTCACATTCCCTAGAAAATGACTTTGCTTTTCTTCAAAACCAGTTTCAACATCATTTTCTGGGTTCTTTGCGCACGAATTCCACACGAGTCTGTCCAGATAGGTCTGGTTCTAACCAGAAATATCCGGATCTGTGTGGCTAAATGAATATCAGCTTTTCAACAGCCTGTGTGTTTGTTAGTGTTTTCTGGATAGTATCTATGAACTTTAGAGTTTTGAATGAATTTTAGCATGTTACATTGTGTTTTTTGGTTGGCAAACGCTAATTAGTTCCACATGGAGACACTACAAGTACACATAAGTGTTTTCTGAGTAGAATGCTACAGAAACTAGGTTAAAAATGCTATTTGCGACTGTAAACATGACATTGAAGTCACATTCCCAAGAAAAAGTCTTTGGTTTTCTCCAAAACCAGTTTGAGTCTGCTTTTACTGGTCCTTTGCACACGAATTCCATACGAGTCTGTCCAGATAGGTCTGGTTCTAACCAGAAATATCCGGATCTGTGTGGCTAAATCAATATCTGCTTTTCAACAGCCTGTGTGTTTGTTAGTGTTTTCTGGATAGTATCTATGAACTTTAGAGTTTTGAATGAATTTTAGCATGTTACATTGTGTTTTTTGGTTGGCAAACGCTAATTAGTTCCACATGGAGACACAACAAGTACACATAAGAGTTTTCTGAGTAGAATGCAACAGAAACTAGGTTAAAAATGATATTTTCGACTGTAAACATGACATTGAATTCACATTCCCAAGAAAATGACTTTGCTTTTCTTCAAAACCAGTTTCAACATCATTATCTGGGTGCATTGGACATGAATTAGACACGAGTCTGTCCAGATAGGTCTGGTTCTAACCAGAAATATCCGGATCTGTGTGGCTAAATGAATATCCGCTTTTCAACAGCCTGTGTGTTTGTTAGTGTTTTCTGGATAGTATCTATGAACTTTAGAGTTTTGAATGAATTTTAGCATGTTACATTGTGTTTTTTGGTTGGCCAACGCTAATTAGTTCCACATGGAGACACAACAAGTACACATAAGTGTTTTCTGAGTAGAATGCTACAGAAACTAGGTTAAAAATGATATTTGCGACTGTAAACATGACATTGAAGTCACATTCCCAAGAAAAAGTCTTTGGTTTTCTCCAAAACCAGTTTGACTCTGTTTTACGTGTCCTTTGCACATGAATTCCACACGAGTCTGTCCAGTTAGGTCTGGTTCTAACCAAAAAATATCTGGTTCTGTGTGGCTAAGTGAATATCCGCTTTTCAACAGCCTGTGTGTTTGTTAGTGTTTTCTGGATAGTATCTATGAACTTTAGAGTTTTGAATGAATTTTAGCATGTTACATTTTGTTTTTTGGTTGGCAAACGCTAAATACTTCCCCATGGAGACACAACAAGTACACATAAGTGTTTTCTGAGTAGAATGCTACATAAACTAAGTTAAAAATGATATTTGCGACTGTAAACATGACATTGAAGTCACATTCCCAAGAAAAAGTCTTTGGTTTTCTCCAAAGCCAGTTTGACTCTGTTTTACGTGTCCTTTGCACATGAATTCCACACGAGTCTGTCCAGTTAGGTCTGGTTCTAACCAGAAATATCTGGTTCTGTGTGGCTAAGTGAATATCCGCTTTTCAACAGCCTGTGTGTTTGTTAGTGTTTTCTGGATAGTATCTATGAACTTTAGAGTTTTGAATGAATTTTAGCATGTTACATTGTGTTTTTTGGTTGGCAAACGCTAATTAGTTCCACATGGAGACACAACAAGTACACATAAGAGTTTTCTGAGTAGAATGCTACATAAACTAGGTTAAAAATGATATTTGCGACTGTAAACATGACATTGAATTCACATTCCCAAGAAAATGACTTTGCTTTTCTTCAAAACCAGTTTCAACATCATTATCTTGGTGCATTGGACATGAATTAGACACGAGTCTGTCCAGATAGGTCTGGTTCTAACCAGAAATATCCGGATCTGTGTGGCTAAATGAATATCCGCTTTTCAACAGCCTGTGTGTTTGTTAGTGTTTTCTGGATAGTATCTATGAACTTTAGAGTTTTGAATGAATTTTAGCATGTTACATTGTGTTTTTTGGTTGGCAAACGCTAATTAGTTCCACATGGAGACACAACAAGTAGACATAAGAGTTTTCTGAGTAGAATGCTACAGAAACTAGGTTAAAAATGATATTTGCGACTGTAAACATGACATTGAAGTCACATTCCCAAGAAAAAGTCTTTGGTTTTCTCCAAAACCAGTTTGACTCTGTTTTACGTGTCCTTTGCACATGAATTCCACACGAGTCTGTCCAGTTAGGTCTGGTTCTAACCAGAAATATCTGGTTCTGTGTGGCTAAGTGAATATCCGCTTTTCAACAGCCTGTGTGTTTGTTAGTGTTTTCTGGATAGTATCTATGAACTTTAGAGTTTTGAATGAATTTTAGCATGTTACATTGTGTTTTTTGGTTGGCAAACGCTAATTAGTTCCACATGGAGACACAACAAGTACACATAAGAGTTTTCTGAGTAGAATGCTACAGAAACTAGGTTAAAAATGATATTTGCGACTGTAAACATGACATTGAAGTCACATTCCCAAGAAAAAGTCTTTGGTTTTCTCCAAAACGAGTTTGAGTCTGCTTTTACTGGTCCTTTGCACACGAATTCCATACGAGTCTGTCCAGATAGGTCTGGTTCTAACCAGAAATATCCGGATCTGTGTGGCTAAATCAATATCTGCTTTTCAACAGCCTGTGTGTTTGTTAGTGTTTTCTGGATAGTATCTATGAACTTTAGAGTTTTGAATGAATTTTAGCATGTTACATTGTGTTTTTTGGTTGGCAAACGCTAATTAGTTCCACATGGAGACACAACAAGTACACATAAGTGTTTTCTGAGTAGAATGCAACAGAAACTAGGTTAAAAATGATATTTTCCACTGTAAACATGACATTGAATTCACATTCCCAAGAAAATGACTTTGCTTTTCTTCAAAACCAGTTTCAACATCATTATCTGGGTGCATTGGAAATGAATTAGAGACGAGTCTGTCCAGATAGGTCTGGTTCTAACCAGAAATATCCGGATCTGTGTGGCTAAATGAATATCAGCTTTGAAACAGCCTGTGTGTTTGTTAGTGTTTTCTGGATAGTATCTATGAACTTTAGAGTTTTGAATGAATTTTAGCATGTTACATTGTGTTTTTTGGTTGGCAAATGCTAATTAGTTCCACATGGAGACACAACAAGTACACAAAACAGTTTTCTGTGTAGAATGCTACAGAAACTAGGTTAAAAATGATATTTGCGACTGTAAACATGACATTGAAGTCACATTCCCTAGAAAATGACTTTGCATTTTTCAAAACCAGGTTCAACATCATTATCTGGGTGCTTTGCCATGAATTCCACACGAGTCTGTCCAGGTAGGTCTGGTTCTAACCAGAAATATCCGGATCTGTGTGGCTAAATGAATATCAGCTTTGAAACAGCCTGTGTGTTTGTTAGTGTTTTCTGGATAGTATCTATGAACTTTAGAGTTTTGAATGAATTTTAGCATGTTACATTGTGTTTTTTGGTTGGCAAAAGCTAATTAGTTCCACATGGAGACACAACAAGTATACAAAACAGTTTTCTGAGTAGAAATCTACAGAAACTAGGTTAAAAATGATATTTGCGACTGTAAACATGACATTGAATTCACATTCCCAAGAAAATGACTTTGCTTTTCTTCAAAACCAGTTTCAACATCATTATCTGGGTGCATTGGACGTCAATTAGAGACGAGTCTGTCCAGATAGGTCTGGTTCTAACCAGAAATATCCGGATCTGTGTGGCTAAATCAATATCTGCTTTTCAACAGCCTGTGTGTTTGTTAGTGTTTTCTGGATAGTATCTATGAACTTTAGAGTTTTGAATGAATTTTAGCATGTTACATTGTGTTTTTTGGTTGGCAAACGCTAATTAGTTCCACATGGAGACACAACAAGTACACATAAGTGCTTTCTGAGTAGAATGCAACAGAAACTAGGTTAAAAATGATATTTTCGACTGTAAACATGACATTGAATTCACATTCCCAAGAAAATGACTTTGCTTTTCTTCAAAACCAGTTTCATCATCATTATCTGGGTGCTTTGCACATGAATTAGACACGAGTCTGTCCAGATATGTCTGGTTCTAACCATAAATATCCGGATCTGTGTGGCTAAATGAATATCCGCTTTTCTACAGCCTGTGTGTTTGTTAGTGTTTTCTGCATAGTATCTATGAACTTTAGAGTTTTGAATGAATTTTAGCATGTTACATTGTGTTTTTTGGTTGGCAAACGCTAATTAGTTCCACATGGAGACACATCAAGTACACATAAGTGTTTTCTGAGTAGAATGCTACAGAAACTAGGGTAAAAATGATATTTGCGACTGTAAACATGACATTGAATTCACATTCCCAAGAAAAAGTCTTTGGTTTTCTCCAAAACCAGTTTGAGTCTGCTTTTACTGGTCCTTTGCACATGAATTCCACACGAGTCTGTCCACATAGGTCTGGTTCTAACCAGAAATATCCGGATCTGTGTGGCTAAATGAATATCAGCTTTTCAACAGCCTGTGTGTTTGTTAGTGTTTTCTGGATAGTATCTATGAACTTTAGAGTTTTGAATGAATTTTAGCATGTTACATTGTGTTTTTTGGTTGGCAAACGCTAATTAGTTCCACATGGAGACACAACAAGGACACATAAGTGTTTTCTGAGTAGAATGCTACAGAAACTAGGTTAAAAATGATATTTGCGACTGTAAACATGACATTGAATTCACATTCCCAAGAAAAAGTCTTTGGTTTTCTCCAAAACCAGTTTGACTCTGTTTTACGTGTCCTTTGCACATGAATTCCACACGAGTCTGTCCAGTTAGGTCTGGTTCTAACCAGAAATATCTGGTTCTGTGTGGCTAAGTGAATATCCGCTTTTCAACAGCCTGTGTGTTTGTTAGTGTTTTCTGGATAGTATCTATGAACTTTAGAGTTTTGAATGAATTTTAGCATGTTACATTGTGTTTTTTGGTTGGCAAACGCTAATTAGTTCCACATGGAGACACTACAAGTACACATAAGTGTTTTCTGAGTAGAATGCTACAGAAACTAGGTTAAAAATGATATTTGCGACTGTAAACATGACATTGAAGTCACATTCCCAAGAAAAAGTCTTTGGTTTTCTCCAAAACGAGTTTGAGTCTGCTTTTACTGGTCCTTTGCACACGAATTCCATACGAGTCTGTCCAGATAGGTCTGGTTCTAACCAGAAATATCCGGATCTGTGTGGCTAAAACAATATCTGCTTTTCAACAGCCTGTGTGTTTGTTAGTGTTTTCTGGATAGTATCTATGAACTTTAGAGTTTTGAATGAATTTTAGCATGTTACATTGTGTTTTTTGGTTGGCAAACGCTAATTAGTTCCACATGGAGACACAACAAGTACACATAAGAGTTTTCTGAGTAGAATGCAACAGAAACTAGGTTAAAAATGATATTTGTGACTGTAAACATGACATTGAAGTCACATTCCCTAGAAAATGACTTTGCTTTTCTTCAAAACCAGTTTCAACATCATTTTCTGGGTTCTTTGCGCACGAATTCCACACGAGTCTGTCCAGATAGGTCTGGTTCTAACCAGAAATATCCGGATCTGTGTGGCTAAATGAATATCAGCTTTTCAACAGCCTGTGGGTTTGTTAGTGTTTTCTGGATAGTATCTATGAACTTTAGAGTTTTGAACGAATTTTAGCATGTTACATTGTGTTTTTTGGTTGGCAAACGCTAATTAGTTCCACATGGAGACACAACAAGTACACATAAGTGTTTTCTGAGTAGAATGCTACAGAAACTAGGTTAAAAATGATATTTGCGACTGTAAACATGACATTGAAGTCACATTCCCAAGAAAAAGTCTTTGGTTTTTTCCAAAACCAGTTTGACTCTGTTTTCTGGGTCCTTTGCACACGAATTCCACACGAGTCTGTCCAGATAGGTCTGGTTCTAACCAGAAATATCCGGATCTGTGTGGCTAAATGAATATCCGCTTTTCAACAGCCTGTGTGTTTGTTAGTGTTTTCTGGATAGTATCTATGAACTTTAGAGTTTTGAATGAATTTTAGCATGGTACATTGTGTTTTTTGGTTGGCAAACGCTAATTAGTTCCACATGGAGACACTACAAGTACACATAAGTGTTTTCTGAGTAGAATGCTACAGAAACTAGGTTAAAAATGCTATTTGCGACTGTAAACATGACATTGAAGTCACATTCCCAAGAAAAAGTCTTTGGTTTTCTCCAAAACCAGTTTGAGTCTGCTTTTACTGGTCCTTTGCACACGAATTCCATACGAGTCTGTCCAGATAGGTCTGGTTCTAACCAGAAATATCCGGATCTGTGTGGCTAAATCAATATCTGCTTTTCAACAGCCTGTGTGTTTGTTAGTGTTTTCTGGATAGTATCTATGAACTTTAGAGTTTTGAATGAATTTTAGCATGTTACATTGTGTTTTTTGGTTGGCAAACGCTAATTAGTTCCACATGGAGACACAACAAGTACACATAAGAGTTTTCTGAGTAGAATGCAACAGAAACTAGGTTAAAAATGATATTTTCGACTGTAAACATGACATTGAATTCACATTCCCAAGAAAATGACTTTGCTTTTCTTCAAAACCAGTTTCAACATCATTATCTGGGTGCATTGGACATGAATTAGACACGAGTCTGTCCAGATAGGTCTGGTTCTAACCAGAAATATCCGGATCTGTGTGGCTAAATGAATATCCGCTTTTCAACAGCCTGTGTGTTTGTTAGTGTTTTCTGGATAGTATCTATGAACTTTAGAGTTTTGAATGAATTTTAGCATGTTACATTGTGTTTTTTGGTTGGCCAACGCTAATTAGTTCCACATGGAGACACAACAAGTACACATAAGTGTTTTCTGAGTAGAATGCTACAGAAACTAGGTTAAAAATGATATTTGCGACTGTAAACATGACATTGAAGTCACATTCCCAAGAAAAAGTCTTTGGTTTTCTCCAAAACCAGTTTGACTCTGTTTTACGTGTCCTTTGCACATGAATTCCACACGAGTCTGTCCAGTTAGGTCTGGTTCTAACCAAAAAATATCTGGTTCTGTGTGGCTAAGTGAATATCCGCTTTTCAACAGCCTGTGTGTTTGTTAGTGTTTTCTGGATAGTATCTATGAACTTTAGAGTTTTGAATGAATTTTAGCATGTTACATTTTGTTTTTTGGTTGGCAAACGCTAAATACTTCCCCATGGAGACACAACAAGTACACATAAGTGTTTTCTGAGTAGAATGCTACATAAACTAAGTTAAAAATGATATTTGCGACTGTAAACATGACATTGAAGTCACATTCCCAAGAAAAAGTCTTTGGTTTTCTCCAAAGCCAGTTTGACTCTGTTTTACGTGTCCTTTGCACATGAATTCCACACGAGTCTGTCCAGTTAGGTCTGGTTCTAACCAGAAATATCTGGTTCTGTGTGGCTAAGTGAATATCCGCTTTTCAACAGCCTGTGTGTTTGTTAGTGTTTTCTGGATAGTATCTATGAACTTTAGAGTTTTGAATGAATTTTAGCATGTTACATTGTGTTTTTTGGTTGGCAAACGCTAATTAGTTCCACATGGAGACACAACAAGTACACATAAGAGTTTTCTGAGTAGAATGCTACATAAACTAGGTTAAAAATGATATTTGCGACTGTAAACATGACATTGAATTCACATTCCCAAGAAAATGACTTTGCTTTTCTTCAAAACCAGTTTCAACATCATTATCTTGGTGCATTGGACATGAATTAGACACGAGTCTGTCCAGATAGGTCTGGTTCTAACCAGAAATATCCGGATCTGTGTGGCTAAATGAATATCCGCTTTTCAACAGCCTGTGTGTTTGTTAGTGTTTTCTGGATAGTATCTATGAACTTTAGAGTTTTGAATGAATTTTAGCATGTTACATTGTGTTTTTTGGTTGGCAAACGCTAATTAGTTCCACATGGAGACACAACAAGTAGACATAAGAGTTTTCTGAGTAGAATGCTACAGAAACTAGGTTAAAAATGATATTTGCGACTGTAAACATGACATTGAAGTCACATTCCCAAGAAAAAGTCTTTGGTTTTCTCCAAAACGAGTTTGAGTCTGCTTTTACTGGTCCTTTGCACACGAATTCCATACGAGTCTGTCCAGATAGGTCTGGTTCTAACCAGAAATATCCGGATCTGTGTGGCTAAATCAATATCTGCTTTTCAACAGCCTGTGTGTTTGTTAGTGTTTTCTGGATAGTATCTATGAACTTTAGAGTTTTGAATGAATTTTAGCATGTTACATTGTGTTTTTTGGTTGTCAAACGCTAATTAGTTCCACATGGAGACACAACAAGTACACATAAGTGTTTTCTGAGTAGAATGCAACAGAAACTAGGTTAAAAATGATATTTTCCACTGTAAACATGACATTGAATTCACATTCCCAAGAAAATGACTTTGCATTTTTCAAAACCAGGTTCAACATCATTATCTGGGTGCTTTGCCATGAATTCCACACGAGTCTGTCCAGGTAGGTCTGGTTCTAACCAGAAATATCCGGATCTGTGTGGCTAAATGAATATCAGCTTTGAAACAGCCTGTGTGTTTGTTAGTGTTTTCTGGATAGTATCTATGAACTTTAGAGTTTTGAATGAATTTTAGCATGTTACATTGTGTTTTTTGGTTGGCAAAAGCTAATTAGTTCCACATGGAGACACAACAAGTATACAAAACAGTTTTCTGAGTAGAAATCTACAGAAACTAGGTTAAAAATGATATTTGCGACTGTAAACATGACATTGAATTCACATTCCCAAGAAAATGACTTTGCTTTTCTTCAAAACCAGTTTCAACATCATTATCTGGGTGCATTGGACATCAATTAGAGACGAGTCTGTCCAGATAGGTCTGGTTCTAACCAGAAATATCCGGATCTGTGTGGCTAAATGAATATCCGCTTTTCAACAGCCTGTGTGTTTGTTAGTGTTTTCTGGATAGTATCTATGAACTTTAGAGTTTTGAATGAATTTTAGCATGTTACATTGTGTTTTTTGGTTGGCAAAAGCTAATTAGTTCCACATGGAGACACAACAAGTACACATAAGTGTTTTCTGAGTAGAATGCTACAGAAACTAGGTTAAAAATGATATTTGCGACTGTAAACATGACATTGAAGTCACATTCCCAAGAAAAAGTCTTTGGTTTTCTCCAAAACCAGTTTGACTCTGTTTTCTGGGTCCTTTGCACACAAATTAAACACAAGAGTCTGTCCAGATAGGGCTGGTTCTAACCAGAAATATCTGGTTCTGTGTGGCTAAGTGAATATCCGCTTTTAAACAGCCTGTGTGTTTGTTAGTGTTTTCTGGATAGTATCTATGAACTTTAGAGTTTTGAATGAATTTTAGCATGTTACATTGTGTTTTTTGGTTGGCAAACGCTAATTAGTTCCACATGGAGACACAACAAGTACACATAAGATTTTTCTGAGTAGAATGCTACATAAACTAGGTTAAAAATGATATTTGCGACTGTAAACATGACATTGAAGTCACATTCCCAAGAAAAAGTCTTTGGTTTTCTCCAAAGCCAGTTTGACTCTGTTTTACGTGTCCTTTGCACATGAATTCCACACGAGTCTTTCCAGTTAAGTCTGGTTCTAACCAGAAATATCTGGTTCTGTGTGGCTAAGTGAATATCCGCTTTTCAACAGCCTGTGTGTTTGTTAGTGTTTTCTGGATAGTATCTATGAACTTTAGAGTTTTGAATGAATTTTAGCATGTTACATTGTGTTTTTTGGTTGGCAAACGCTAATTAGTTCCACATGGAGACACAACAAGTACACATAAGAGTTTTCTGAGTAGAATGCTACATAAACTAGGTTAAAAATGATATTTGCGACTGTAAACATGACATTGAATTCACATTCCCAAGAAAATGACTTTGCTTTTCTTCAAAACCAGTTTCAACATCATTATCTGGGTGCTTTGCACATGAATTAGACACGAGTCTGTCCAGATAGTTCTGGTTCTAACCAGAAATATCCGGATCTGTGTGGCTAAATGAATATCCGCTTTTCAACAGCCTGTGTGTTTGTTAGTGTTTTCTGCATAGTGTCTATGAACTTTAGAGTTTTGAATGAATTTTAGCATGTTACATTGTGTTTTTTGGTTGTCAAAGGCTAATTAGTTCCACATGGAGACACATCAAGTACACATAAGTGTTTTCTGAGTAGAATGCTACAGAAACTAGGGTAAAAATGATATTTGCGACTGTAAACATGGCATTGAATTCACATTCCCAAGAAAAAGTCTTTGGTTTTCTCCAAAACCAGTTTGAGTCTGCTTTTACTGGTCCTTTGCACATGAATTCCACACTAGTCTGTCCACATATGTCTGGTTCTAACCAGAAATATCCGGATCTGTGTGGCTAAATGAATATCAGCTTTGAAACAGCCTGTGTGTTTGTTAGTGTTTTCTGGATAGTATCTATGAACTTTAGAGTTTTGAATGAATTTTAGCATGTTACATTGTGTTTTTTGGTTGGCAAAGCCTAATTAGTTCCACATGGAGACACAACAAGTACACAAAACAGTTTTCTGTGTAGAATGCTACAGAAACTAGGTTAAAAATGATATTTTCGACTGTAAACATGACATTGAAGTCACATTCCCTAGAAAATGACTTTGCTTTTTTCAAAACCAGGTTCAACATCATTATCTGGGTGCTTTGCCATGAATTCCACACGAGTCTGTCCAGGTAGGTCTGGTTCTAACCAGAAATATCCGGATCTGTGTGGCTAAATGAATATCAGCTTTGAAACAGCCTGTGTGTTTGTTAGTGTTTTCTGGATAGTATCTATGAACTTTAGAGTTTTGAATGAATTTTAGCATGTTACATTGTGTTTTTTGGTTGGCAAAAGCTAATTAGTTCCACATGGAGACACAACAAGTATACAAAACAGTTTTCTGAGTAGAATGCTACAGAAACTAGGTTAAAAATGATATTTGCGACTGTAAACATGACATTGAATTCACATTCCCAAGAAAATGACTTTGCTTTTCTTCAAAACCAGTTTCAACATCATTATCTGGGTGCATTGCACATGAATTAGACACGAGTCTGTCCATATAGGTCTGGTTCTAACCAGAAATATCAGGATCTGTGTGGCTAAATGAATATCCGCTTTTCAACAGCCTGTGTGTTTGTTAGTGTTTTCTGGATAGTATCTATGAACTTTAGAGTTTTGAATGAATTTTAGCATGTTACATTGTGTTTTTTGGTTGGCCAACGCTAATTAGTTCCACATGGAGACACAACAAGTACACATAAGTGTTTTCTGAGTAGAATGCTACAGAAACTAGGTTAAAAATGATATTTGCGACGGTAAACATGACATTGAAGTCACATTCCCAAGAAAAAGTCTTTGGTTTTCTCCAAAATCAGTTTGAGTCTGCTTTTACTGGTCCTTTGCACACGAATTCCATACGAGTCTGTCCAGATAGGTCTGGTTCTAACCAGAAATATCCGGATCTGTGTGGCTAAATCAATACCTGCTTTTCAACAGCCTGTGTGTTTGTTAGTGTTTTCTGGATAGTATCTATGAACTTTAGAGTTTTGAATGAATTTTAGCATGTTACATTGTGTTTTTTGGTTGGCAAACGCTAATTAGTTCCACATGGAGACACAACAAGTACACATAAGTGTTTTCTGAGTAGAATGCAACAGAAACTAGGTTAAAAATGATATTTGCGACTGTAAACATGACATTGAAGTCACATTCCAAAGAAAATAACATTGCTTTTCTTCAAAACCAGTTTCAACATCATTATCTGGGTGCATTGCACATGAATTAGAAACGAGTCTGTCCAGATAGGTCTGGTTATAACCAGAAATATCCGGATCAGTGTGGCTAAATGAATATCCGCTTTGAAACAGCCTGTGTGTTTGTTAGTGTTTTCTGGATAGTATCTATGAACTTCAGAGTTTTGAATGAATTTTAGCATGTTACATTTTGTTTTTTGGTTGGCAAACGAAAATTCGTTCCCCATGGAGACACAACAAGTACACATAAGTGTTTTCTGAATAGAATGCTACAGAAACTAGGTTAAAAATGATATTTGTGACTGTAAACATGACATTGAAGTCACATTCCCAAGAAAAAGTCTTTGGTTTTCTCCAAAACCAGTTTGACTCTGTTTTCTGGGTGCTATGCACATGAATTCCACATGAGTCTGTCCAGATAGGTCTGGTTCTAACTAGAAATATCCGGATCTGTGTGGCTAAATGAATATCAGCTTTGAAACAGCCTGTGTGTTTGTTAGTGTTTTCTGGATAGTATCTATGAACTTTAGAGTTTTGAATGAATTTTAGCATGTTACATTTTGTTTTTTGGTTGGCAAACGAAAATTCGTTCCCCATGGAGACACAACAAGTACACATAAGTGTTTTCTGAGTAGAATGCTACAGAAACTAGGGTAAAAATGATATTTGCGACTGTAAACATGACATTGAATTCACATTCCCAAGAAAAAGTCTTTGGTTTTCTCCAAAACCAGTTTGAGTCTGCTTTTACTGGTCCTTTGCACATGAATTCCACACGAGTCTGTCCACATAGGTCTGGTTCTAACCAGAAATATCCGGATCTGTGTGGCTAAATGAATATCAGCTTTTCAACAGCCTGTGTGTTTGTTAGTGTTTTCTGGATAGTATCTATGAACTTTAGAGTTTTGAATGAATTTTAGCATGTTACATTGTGTTTTTTGGTTGGCAAAAGCTAATTAGTTCCACATGGAGACACAACAAGTACACAAAACAGTTTTCTGTGTAGAATGCTACAGAAACTAGGTTAAAAATGATATTTGCGACTGTAAACATGACATTGAAGTCACATTCCCTAGAAAATGACTTTGCTTTTCTTCAAAACCAGGTTCAACATCATTATCTGGGTGCTTTGCCCATGAATTCCACACGATTCTGTCCAGGTAGGTCTGGTTCTAACCAGAAATATCCGGATCTGTGTGGCTAAATGAATATCAGCTTTGAAACAGCCTGTGTGTTTGTTAGTGTTTTCTGGATAGTATCTATGAACTTTAGAGTTTTGAATGAATTTTAGCATGTTACATTGTGTTTTTTGGTTGGCAAAAGCTAATTAGTTCCACATGGAGACACAACAAGTACACAAAACAGTTTTCTGAGTAGAATGCTACAGAAACTAGGTTAAAAATGATATTTGCGACTGTAAACATGACATTGAAGTCACATTCCCTAGAAAATGACTTTACTTTTCTTCAAAACCAGTTTCAACATCATTATCTGGGTGCTTTGCCCATGAATTCCACACGAGTCTGTCCAGGTAGGTCTGGTTCTAACCAGAAATATCCGGATCTGTGTGGCTAAGTGAATATCAGCTTTGAAACAGCCTGTGTGTTTGTTAGTGTTTTCTGGATAGTATCTATGAACTTTAGAGTTTTGAATGAATTTTAGCATGTTACATTGTGTTTTTTGGTTGGCAAACGCTAATTAGTTCCACATGGAGACACAACAAGTACACATAAGTGTTTTCTGAGTAGAATGCTACAGAAACTAGGTTAAAAATGATATTTGCGACTGTAAACATGACATTGAAGTCACATTCCCTAGAAAATGACTTTGCTTTTCTTCAAAACCAGTTTCAACATCATTATCTGGGTGCTTTGCCCATGAATTCCACACGAGTCTGTCCAGGTAGGTCTGGTTCTAACCAGAAATATCCGGATCTGTGTGGCTAAATGAATATCCGCTTTTCAACAGCCTGTGGGTTTGTTAGTGTTTTCTGGATAGTATCTATGAACTTCAGAGTTTTGAATGAATTTTAGCATGTTACATTGTGTTTTTTGGTTGGCAAACGCTAATTAGTTCCATATGGAGACACAACAAGTACACATAAGAGGTTTCTTAGAAGAATGCTACAGAAACTAGGTTAAAAATGATATTTGCGACTGTAAACTTGACACTGAAGTCACATTCCCAAGAAAAAGTCTTTGGTTTTCTCCAAAACCAGTTTGACTCTGTTTTCTGGGTCCTTTGCACATGAATTCCACATGAGTCTGTCCAGATAGGTCTGGTTCTTACTAGAAATATCCGGATCTGTGTGGCTAAATGAATATCAGCTTTTCAACAGCCTGTGTGTTTGTTAGTGTTTTCTGGATAGTATCTATGAACTTTAGAGTTTTGAATGAATTTTAGCATGTTACATTCTATTTTTTGGTTGGCAAACGCTAATTAGTTCCCCATGGAGATACAAAAAGTACACATAACTGTTTTCTGAGTCGAATGCTACATAAACTAGGTTAAAAATGACATTTGCGACTGTAAAAATGACATTGAATTCACATTCCAAACAAAATAACTTTGCTTTTCTTCAAAAACAGTTTCAACATCATTTTCTACGTACTTTGCACATGGATTCCAGACGAGTCTGTCCAGATAGGTGTGGTTCTAACCAGAAATATCCGGATCTTTGTGGCTAAATGAATAGCCGCTTTGAAACAGCCTGTGTGTTTGTTAGTGTTTTCTGGATAGTATCTATGAACTTTAGAGTTTTGAATGAATTTTAGCATGTTACATTTTGTTTTTTTTTTGGCAAACGCTAATTACTTCCCCATGGAGACACAACAAGTACACATAAGTGTTTTCTGAGTAGAATGCTACAGAAACTAGGTTAAAAATGATATTTGCGACTGTAAACATGACATTGAAGTCACATTCCCAAGAAAAAGTCTTTGGTTTTCTCCAAAACCAGTTTGACTCTGTTTTCTGGGTCCTTTACACATGAATTCCACATGAGTCTGTCCAGGTAGGTCTGGTTCTAACCAGAAATATCCGGATCTGTGTGGCTAAATGAATATCCGCTTTTCAACAGCCTGTGTGTTTGTTAGTGTTTTCTGGATATTATCTATGAACTTTCAAGTTTTGAATGAATTTTAGCATGTTACATTGTGTGTTTTGGTTGGCAAACGATAATTAGTTCCACATGGAGACACAACAAGTACACATAAGAGTTTTCTGAGTAGAATGCTACAGAGACTAGGTTAAAAATGCTATTTGCGACTGTAAACATGACATTGAATTCACATTCCCAAGAAAAAGTCTTTGGTTTTTTCCAAAACCAGTTTGACTCTGTTTTCTGGGTCCTTTGCAAATGAATTCCACACTAGTCTGTCCAGGTAGGTCTGGTTCTAACCAGAAATATCCGGTTCTGTGTGGCTAAATGAATATCAGCTTTGAAACAGCCTGTGTGTTTGTTAGTGTTTTCTGGATAGTATCTATGAACTTTAGAGTTTTGAATGAATTTTAGCATGTTACATTTTGTTTTTTAGTTGGCAAACGCTTATTCGTTCCACATGGAGACACAACAAGTACACATAAGAGTTTTCTGAGTAGAATGCTACAGAAACTAGGTTAAAAATGATATTTGCGACTGTAAACATGACACTGAAGTCACCTTCCCAAGAAAATGACTTTGCTTTTCTTCAAAACCAGTTTAAACATCAATTTCTGGGTGCTTTGCACACGAATTCCACATGAGTCTGTCCAGATAGGTCTGGTTCTAACCAGAAATATCTGGTTCTGTGTGGCTAAATGAATATCCGCTTTTCAACAGCCTGTGTGTTTGTTAGTGTTTTCTGGATAGTATCTATGAACTTAAGAGTTTTGAATGAATTTTAGCATGTTACATTTTGTTTTTTGGTAGGCAAACGCTAATTAGTTCCACATGGAGACACAAGAAGTACACATAAGTGTTTTCTGAGTAGAATGCTACAGAAACTAGGGTAAAAATGCTATTTGCAACTGTAAACATGACATTGAAGTCACATTCCCAAGAAAAAGTCTTTGGTTTTTTCCAAAACCAGTTTGACTCTGTTTTCTCGGTGCTTTGCACATGAATTCCACATGAGTCTGTCCAGGTAGGTCTGGTTCTAACCAGAAATATCCGGATCTGTGTGGCTAAATGAATATCCGCTTTGAAACAGCCTGTGTGTTTGTTAGTGTTTTCTGGATAGTATCTATGAACTTTAGAGTTTTGAATGAATTTTAGCATGTTATATTGTGTTTTTAGGTTGGCAAACGCTAATTAGTTCCACATGGAGACACAACAAGTACACATAAGTGTTTTCTGAGTAGAATGCTACAGAAACTAGGTTAAAAATGATATTTGCGACAGTAAACATGACATTGAAGTCACATTCCCAAGAAAAAGTCTTTGGTTTTCTCCAAAACCAGTTTGACTCTGTTTTCTGGGTCCTTTGCACATGAATTCCACATGAGTCTGTCCAGATAGGTCTGGTTCTTACTAGAAATATCCGGATCTGTGTGGCTAAATGAATATCAGCTTTTCAACAGCCTGTGTGTTTGTTAGTGTTTTCTGGATAGTATCTATGAACTTTAGAGTTTTGAATGAATTTTAGCATGTTACATTTTGTTTTTTGGTTGGCAAACGCTAATTAGTTCCCCATGGAGACACAAAAAGTACACATAACTGTTTTCTGAGTCGAATGCTACATAAACTAGGTTAAAAATGACATTTGCGACTGTAAAAATGACATTGAATTCACATTCCAAACAAAATAACTTTGCTTTTCTTCAAAAACAGTTTCAACATCATTTTCTACGTACTTTGCACATGGATTCCAGACGAGTCTGTCCAGATAGGTCTGGTTCTAACCAGAAATATCCGGATCTGTGTGGCTAAATGAATATCCGCTTTGAAACAGCCTGTGTGTTTGTTAGTGTTTTCTGGATAGTATCTATGAACTTTAGAGTTTTGAATGAATTTTAGCATGTTACATTTTGTTTTTTTTTTTGGCAAACGCTAATTACTTCCCCATGGAGACACAACAAGTACACATAAGTGTTTTCTGAGTAGAATGCTACAGAAACTAGGTTAAAAATGATATTTGCGACTGTAAACATGACATTGAAGTCACATTCCCAAGAAAAAGTCTTTGGTTTTCTCCAAAACCAGTTTGACTCTGTTTTCTGGGTCCTTTACACATGAATTCCACATGAGTCTGTCCAGGTAGGTCTGGTTCTAACCAGAAATATCCGGTTCTTTGTGGCTAAATGAATATCCGCTTTTCAACAGCCTGTGTGTTTGTTAGTGTTTTCTGGATAGTATCTATGAACTTTCAAGTTTTGAATCAATTTTAGCATGTTACATTGTGTGTTTTGGTTGGCAAACGCTAATTAGTTCCATATGGAGACACAACAAGTACACATAAGAGTTTTCTGAGTAGAATGCTACAGAGACTAGGTTAAAAATGCTATTTGCGACTGTAAACATGACATTGAATTCACATTCCCAAGAAAAAGTCTTTGGTTTTTTCCAAAACCAGTTTGACTCTGTTTTCTGGGTCCTTTGCAAATGAATTCCACACTAGTCTGTCCAGGTAGGTCTGGTTCTAACCAGAAATATCCGGTTCTGTGTGGCTAAATGAATATCAGCTTTGAAACAGCCTGTGTGTTTGTTAGTGTTTTCTGGATAGTATCTATGAACTTTAGAGTTTTGAATGAATTTTAGCGTGTTACATTGTGTTTTTTGGTTGGCAAACGCTTATTCGTTCCACATGGAGACACAACAAGTACACATAAGAGTTTTCTGAGTAGAATGCTACAGAAACTAGGTTAAAAATGATATTTGCGACTGTAAACATGACACTGAAGTCACCTTCCCAAGAAAATGACTTTGCTTTTCTTCAAAACCAGTTTCAACATCAATTTCTGGGTGCTTTGCACACGAATTCCACATGAGTCTGTCCAGATAGGTCTGGTTCTAACCAGAAATATCTGGTTCTGTGTGGCTAAATGAATATCCGCTTTTCAACAGCCTGTGTGTTTGTTAGTGTTTTCTGGATAGTATCTATGAACTTAAGAGTTTTGAATGAATTTTAGCATGTTACATTTTGTTTTTTGGTTGGCAAACGCTAATTAGTTCCACATGGAGACACAAGAAATACACATAAGTGTTTTCTGAGTAGAATGCTACAGAAAGTAGGGTAAAAATGCTATTTGCGACTGTAAACATGACATTGAAGTCACATTCCCAAGAAAAAGTCTTTGGTTTTTTCCAAAACCAGTTTGACTCTGTTTTCTCGGTGCTTTGCACATGAATTCCACACGAGTCTGTCCAGATAGGTCTGGTTCTAACCAGAAATATCCGGATCTGTGTGGCTAAATGAATATCCGCTTTGAAACAGCCTATGTGTTTGTTAGTGTTTTCTGCATAGTATCTATGAACTTTAGAGTTTTGAATGAATTTTAGCATGTTATATTGTGTTTTTAGGTTGGCAAACGCTAATTAGTTCCACATGGAGACACAACAAGTACACATAAGTGTTTTCTGAGTAGAATGCTACAGAAACTAGGTTAAAAATGATATTTGCGACTGTAAACATGACATTGAATTCACATTCCCAAGAAAAAGTCTTTGGTTTTCTCCAAAACCAGTTTGACTCTGTTTTCTGGGTCCTTTGCACATGAATTCCACATGAGTCTGTCCAGATAGGTCTAGTTCTTACTAGAAATATCCGGATCTGTGTGGCTAAATGAATATCAGCTTTGAAACAGCCTGTGTGTTTGTTAGTGTTTTCTGGATAGTATCTATGAACTTTAGAGTTTTGAATGAATTTTAGCGTGTTACATTCTATTTTTTGGTTGGCAAACGCTAATTAGTTCATCATGGAGACACAAAAAGTACACATAACTGTTTTCTGAGTCGAATGCTACATAAACTAGTTTAAAAATGACATTTGCGACTGTAAACATGACATTGAATTCACATTCCAAACAAAATAACTTTGCTTTTCTTCAAAAACAGTTTCAACATCATTTTCTACGTACTTTGCACATGGATTCCAGACGAGTCTGTCCAGATTGGTCTGGTTCTAACCAGAAATATCCGGATCTGTGTGGCTAAATGAATATCAGCTTTTCAACAGCCTGTGTGTTTGTTAGTGTTTTCTGGATAGTATCTATGAACCTTAGAGTTTTGAATGAATTTTAGCATGTTACATTTTGTTTTTTTTTTGGCAAACGCTAATTACTTCCCCATGGAGACACAACAAGTACAAATAAGTGTTTTCTGAGTAGAATGCTACAGAAACTAGGTTAAAAATGCTATTTGCGACTGTAAACATGACATTGAAGTCACATTCCCAAGAAAAAGTCTTTGGTTTTCTCCAAAACCAGTTTGACTCTGTTTTCTGGGTCCTTTACACATGAATTCCACACGAGTCTGTCCAGGTAGATCTGGTTCTAACCAGAAATATCCGGTTCTTTGTGGCTAAATGAATATTCGATTTTCAACAGCCTGTGTGTTTGTTATTGTTTTCTGGATAGTATCTATGAACTTTCAAGTTTTGAATGAATTTTAGCATGTTACATTTTGTTTTTTGGTTGGCAAACGCTAATTAGTTCCACATGGAGACACAACAAGTACACATAAGAGTTTTCTGAGTAGAATGCTACAGAGACTAGGTTAAAAATGCTATTTGCGACTGTAAACATGACATTGAATTCACATTCCCAAGAAAAAGTCTTTGGTTTTTTCCAAAACCAGTTTGACTCTGTTTTCTGGGTCCTTTGCAAATGAATTCCACACTAGTCTGTCCAGGTAGGTCTGGTTCTAACCAGAAATATCCGGTTCTGTGTGGCTAAATGAATATCAGCTTTTCAACAGCCTGTGTGTTTGTTAGTGTTTTCTGGATAGTATCTATGAACTTTAGAGTTTTGAATGAATTTTAGCATGTTACATTTGGTTTTTTGGTTGGCAAACGCTAATTCGTTCCACATGGAGACACAACAAGTACACATAAGAGTTTTCTGAGTAGAATGCTACAGAAACTAGGTTAAAAATGATATTTGCGACTGTAAACATGACACTGAAGTCACCTTCCCAAGAAAATGACTTTGCTTTTCTTCAAAACCAGTTTCAACATCAATTTCTGGGTGCTTTGCACACGAATTCCCCATGAGTCTGTCCAGATAGGTCTGGTTCTAACCAGAAATATCTGGTTCTGTGTGGCTAAATGAATATCCGCTTTTCAACAGCCTGTGTGTTTGTTAGTGTTTTCTGGATAGTATCTATGAACTTAAGAGTTTTGAATGAATTTTAGCATGTTACATTTTGTTTTTTGGTTGGCAAACGCTAATTCGTTCCACATGCAGACACAACAAGTACACATAAGTGTTTTCTGAGTAGAATGCTACAGAAACTAGGGTAAAAATGCTATTTGCGACTGTAAACATGACATTGAAGTCACATTCCCAAGAAAAAGTCTTTGGTTTTTTCCAAAACCAGTTTGACTCTGTTTTCTCGGTGCTTTGCACATGAATTCCACACGAGTCTGTCCAGATAGGTCTGGTTCTAACCAGAAATATCCGGATCTGTGTGGCTAAATGAATATCCGCTTTGAAACAGCCTGTGTGTTTGTTAGTGTTTTCTGGATAGTATCTATGAACTTTAGAGTTTTGAATGAATTTTAGCATGTTATATTGTGTTTTTAGGTTGGCAAACGCTAATTAGTTCCACATGGAGACACAACAAGTACACATAAGTGTTTTCTGAGTAGAATGCTACAGAAACTAGGTTAAAAATGATATTTGCGACTGTAAACATGACATTGAATTCACATTCCCAAGAAAAAGTCTTTGGTTTTCTCCAAAACCAGTTTGACTCTGTTTTCTGGGTCCTTTGCACATGAATTCCACATGATTCTGTCCAGATAGGTCTGGTTCTTACTAGAAATATCCGGATCTGTGTGGCTAAATGAATATCCGCTTTTCAACAGCCTGTGTGTTTGTTAGTGTTTTCTGGATAGTATCTATGAACTTTAGAGTTTTGAATGAATTTTAGCATGTTACATTCTATTTTTTGGTTGGCAAATGCTAATTAGTTCCCCATGGAGACACAAAAAGTACACATAACTGTTTTCTGAGTCGAATGCTACATAAACTAGGTTAAAAATGACATTTGCGACTGTAAACATGACATTGAATTCACATTCCAAACAAAATAACTTTGCTTTTCTTCAAAAACCGTTTCAACATCATTTTCTACGTACTTTGCACATGGATTCCAGACGAGTCTGTCCAGATAGGTCTGGTTCTAACCAGAAATATCCGGATCTGTGTGGCTAAATGAATATCAGCTTTTCAACAGCCTGTGTGTTTGTTAGTGTTTTCTGGATAGTATCTATGAACTTTAGAGTTTTGAATGAATTTTAGCATGTTACATTTTGTTTTTTGGTTGGCAAACGCTTATTCGTTCCACATGGAGACACAACAAGTACACATAAGAGTTTTCTGAGTAGAATGCTACAGAAACTAGGTTAAAAATGATATTTGCGACTGTAAACATGACACTGAAGTCACCTTCCCAAGAAAATGACTTTGCTTTTCTTCAAAACCAGTTTCAACATCAATTTCAGGGTGCTTTGCACACGAATTCCACATGAGTCTGTCCAGATAGGTCTGGTTCTAACCAGAAATATCTGGTTCTGTGTGGCTAAATGAATATCCGCTTTTCAACAGCCTGTGTGTTTGTTAGTGTTTTCTGGATAGTATCTATGAACTTAAGAGTTTTGAATGAATTTTAGCATGTTACATTTTGTTTTTTGGTTGGCAAACGCTAATTAGTTCCACATGGAGACACAAGAAGTACACATAAGTGTTTTCTGAGTAGAATGCTACAGAAAGTAGGGTAAAAATGCTATTTGCGACTGTAAACATGACATTGAAGTCACATTCCCAAGAAAAAGTCTTTGGTTTTTTCCAAAACCAGTTTGACTCTGTTTTCTCGGTGCTTTGCACATGAATTCCACACGAGTCTGTCCAGATAGGTCTGGTTCTTACCAGAAATATCCGGATCTGTGTGGCTAAATGAATATCCGCTTTGAAACAGCCTATGTGTTTGTTAGTGTTTTCTGGATAGTATCTATGAACTTTAGAGTTTGGAATGAATTTTAGCATGTTATATTGTGTTTTTAGGTTGGCAAACGCTAATTAGTTCCACATGGAGACACAACAAGTACACATAAGTGTTTTCTGAGTAGAATGCTACAGAAACTAGGGTAAAAATGCTATTTGCGACTGTAAACATGACATTGAATTCACATTCCCAAGAAAAAGTCTTTGGTTTTCTCCAAAACCAGTTTGACTCTGTTTTCTGGGTCCTTTGCACATGAATTCCACATGATTCTGTCCAGATAGGTCTGGTTCTTACTAGAAATATCCGGATCTGTGTGGCTAAATGAATATCCGCTTTTCAACAGCCTGTGTGTTTGTTAGTGTTTTCTGGATAGTATCTATGAACTTTAGAGTTTTGAATGAATTTTAGCATGTTACATTCTATTTTTTGGTTGGCAAATGCTAATTAGTTCCCCATGGAGACACAAAAAGTACACATAACTGTTTTCTGAGTCGAATGCTACATAAACTAGGTTAAAAATGACATTTGCGACTGTAAACATGACATTGAATTCACATTCCAAACAAAATAACTTTGCTTTTCTTCAAAAACCGTTTCAACATCATTTTCTACGTACTTTGCACATGGATTCCAGACGAGTCTGTCCAGATAGGTCTGGTTCTAACCAGAAATATCCGGATCTGAGTGGCTAAATGAATATCAGCTTTTCAACAGCCTGTGTGTTTGTTAGTGTTTTCTGGATAGTATCTATGAACTTTAGAGTTTTGAATGAATTTTAGCATGTTACATTTTGTTTTTTGGTTGGCAAACGCTTATTCGTTCCACATGGAGACACAACAAGTACACATAAGAGTTTTCTGAGTAGAATGCTACAGAAACTAGGTTAAAAATGATATTTGCGACTGTAAACATGACACTGAAGTCACCTTCCCAAGAAAATGACTTTGCTTTTCTTCAAAACCAGTTTCAACATCAATTTCAGGGTGCTTTGCACACGAATTCCACATGAGTCTGTCCAGATAGGTCTGGTTCTAACCAGAAATATCTGGTTCTGTGTGGCTAAATGAATATCCGCTTTTCAACAGCCTGTGTGTTTGTTAGTGTTTTCTGGATAGTATCTATGAACTTAAGAGTTTTGAATGAATTTTAGCATGTTACATTTTGTTTTGTGGTTGGCAAACGCTAATTAGTTCCACATGGAGACACAACAAGTACACATAAGTGTTTTCTGAGTAGAATGCTACAGAAAGTAGGGTAAAAATGCTATTTGCGACTGTAAACATGACATTGAAGTCACATTCCCAAGAAAAAGTCTTTGGTTTTTTCCAAAACCAGTTTGACTCTGTTTTCTCGGTGCTTTGCACATGAATTCCACACGAGTCTGTCCAGATAGGTCTGGTTCTAACCAGAAATATCCGGATCTGTGTGGCTAAATGAATATCCGCTTTGAAACAGCCTATGTGTTTGTTAGTGTTTTCTGGATAGTATCTATGAACTTTAGAGTTTTGAATGAATTTTAGCATGTTATATTGTGTTTTTAGGTTGGCAAACGCTAATTAGTTCCACATGGAGACACAAGAAGTACACATAAGTGTTTTCTGAGTAGAATGCTACAGAAACTAGGTTAAAAATGATATTTGCGACTGTAAACATGACATTGAATTCACATTCCCAAGAAAAAGGCTTTGGTTTTCTCCAAAACCAGTTTGACTCTGTTTTCTGGGTCCTTTGCACATGAATTCCACATGATTCTGTCCAGATAGGTCTGGTTCTTACTAG
Organism: Sylvilagus floridanus; assembly: GCA_949820135.1. Classification (NCBI taxonomy): domain Eukaryota; kingdom Metazoa; phylum Chordata; class Mammalia; order Lagomorpha; family Leporidae; genus Sylvilagus; species Sylvilagus floridanus. The sequence continues at coordinate 84,455,657 of OX463233.1, forward strand.
AAATATCCGGATCTGTGTGGCTAAATGAATATCCGCTTTTCAACAGCCTGTGTGTTTGTTAGTGTTTTCTGGATAGTATCTATGAACTTTAGAGTTTTGAATGAATTTTAGCATGTTACATTCTATTTTTTGGTTGGCAAATGCTAATTAGTTCCCCATGGAGACACAAAAAGTACACATAACTGTTTTCTGAGTCGAATGCTACATAAACTAGGTTAAAAATGACATTTGCGACTGTAAACATGACATTGAATTCACATTCCAAACAAAATAACTTTGCTTTTCTTCAAAAACCGTTTCAACATCATTTTCTACGTACTTTGCACATGGATTCCAGACGAGTCTGTCCAGATAGGTCTGGTTCTAACCAGAAATATCCGGATCTGTGTGGCTAAATGAATATCAGCTTTTCAACAGCCTGTGTGTTTGTTAGTGTTTTCTGGATAGTATCTATGAACTTTAGAGTTTTGAATGAATTTTAGCATGTTACATTTTGTTTTTTTTTTGGCAAACGCTAATTACTTCCCCATGGAGACACAACAAGTACACATAAGTGTTTTCTGAGTAGAATGCTACAGAAACTAGGTTAAAAATGCTATTTGCGACTGTAAACATGACATTGAAGTCACATTCCCAAGAAAAAGTCTTTGGTTTTCTCCAAAACCAGTTTGACTCTGTTTTCTGGGTCCTTTGCACATGGATTCCAGACGAGTCTGTCCAGATAGGTCTGGTTCTAACCAGAAATATCCGGATCTGTGTGGCTAAATGAATATCAGCTTTTCAACAGCCTGTGTGTTTGTTAGTGTTTTCTGGATAGTATCTATGAACTTTAGAGTTTTGAATGAATTTTAGCATGTTACATTTTGTTTTTTTTTTTGGCAAACGCTAATTACTTCCCCATGGAGACACAACAAGTACACATAAGTGTTTTCTGAGTAGAATGCTACAGAAACTAGGTTAAAAATGCTATTTGCGACTGTAAACATGACATTGAAGTCACATTCCCAAGAAAAAGTCTTTGGTTGTCTCCAAAACCAGTTTGACTCTGTTTTCTGGGTCCTTTGCACATGAATTCCACACGAGTCTGTCCAGGTAGGTCTGGTTCTAACCACAAATATCCGGTTCTTTGTGGCTAAATGAATATCCGCTTTTCAACAGCCTGTGTGTTTGTTAGTGTTTTCTGGATAGTATCTATGAACTTTCAAGTTTTCAATGAATTTTAGCATGTTACATTTTGTTTTTTGGTTGGCAAACGCTAATTCGTTCCACATGGAGACACAACAAGTACACATAAGAGTTTTCTGAGTAGAATGCTACAGAAACTAGGTGAAAAATGATATTTGCGACTGTAAACATGACATTGAAGTCACCTTCCCAAGAAAATGACTTTGCTTTTCTTCAAAACCAGTTTCAACATCAATTTCTGGGTGCTTTGCACACGAATTCCACATGAGTATGTCCAGATAGGTCTGGTTCTAACCAGAAATATCTGGTTCTGTGTGGCTAAATGAATATCCGCTTTTCAACAGCCTGTGTGTTTGTTAGTGTTTTCTGGATAGTATCTATGAACTTAAGAGTTTTGAATGAATTTTATCATGTTACATTGTGTTTTTTCGTTGGCAAACGCTAATTAGTTCCACATGGAGACACAAGAAGTACACATAAGTGTTTTCTGAGTAGAATGCTACAGAAACTAGGGTAAAAATGCTATTTGCGACTGTAAACATGACATTGAAGTCACATTCCCAAGAAAAAGTCTTTGGTTTTTTCCAAAACCAGTTTGACTCTGTTTTCTCGGTGCTTTGCCCATGAATTCCACACGAGTCTGTCCAGATAGGTCTGGTTCTAACCAGAAATATCCGGTTCTGTGTGGCTAAATGAATATCCGCTTTTCAACAGCCTGTGTGTTTGTTAGTGTTTTCTGGATAGTATCTATGAACTTTAGAGTTTTGAATGAATTTTAGCATGTTATATTGTGTTTTTAGGTTGGCAAACGCTAATTCGTTCCACATGGAGACACAACAAGTACACATAAGTGTTTTCTGAGTAGAATGCTACAGAAACTAGGTTAAAAATGATATTTGCGACTGTAAACATGACATTGAATTCACATTCCCAAGAAAAAGTCTTTGGTTTTCTCCAAAACCAGTTTGACTCTGTTTTCTGTGTCCTTTGCACATGAATTCCACATGAGTCTGTCCAGATAGGTCTGGTTCTTACTAGAAATATCCGGATCTGTGAGGCTAAATGAATATCAGCTTTTCAACAGCCTGTGTGTTTGTTAGTGTTTTCTGGATAGTATCTATGAACTTTAGAGTTTTGAATGAATTTTAGCATGTTACATTGTGTTTTTTGGTTGGCAAACGCTAATTAGTTCCCCATGGAGACACAAAAAGTACACATAAGTGTTTTCTGAGTAGAATGCTACAGAAACTAGGTTAAAAATGACATTTGCGACTGTAAACATGACATTGAAGTCACATTCCAAACAAAATAACTTTGCTTTTCTTCAAAAACAGTTTCAACATCATTTTCTACGTACTTTGCACATGGATTCCAGACGAGTCTGTCCAGATAGGTCTGGTTCTAACCAGAAATATCCGGATCTGTGTGGCTAAATGAATATCAGCTTTTCAACAGCCTGTGTGTTTTTTAGTGTTTTCTGGATAGTATCTATGAACTTTAGAGTTTTGAATGAATTTTAGCATGTTACATTTTGTTTTTTTTTTTGGCAAACGCTAATTACTTCCCCATGGAGACACAACAAGTACACATAAGTGTTTTCTGAGTAGAATGCTACAGAAACTAGGTTAAAAATGCTATTTGCGACTGTAAACATGACATTGAAGTCACATTCCCAAGAAAAAGTCTTTGGTTGTCTCCAAAACCAGTTTGACTCTGTTTTCTGGGTCCTTTGCACATGAATTCCACACGAGTCTGTCCAGGTAGGTCTGGTTCTAACCACAAATATCCGGTTCTTTGTGGCTAAATGAATATCCGCTTTTCAACAGCCTGTGTGTTTGTTAGTGTTTTCTGGATAGTATCTATGAACTTTCAAGTTTTCAATGAATTTTAGCATGTTACATTTTGTTTTTTGGTTGGCAAACGCTAATTCGTTCCACATGGAGACACAACAAGTACACATAAGAGTTTTCTGAGTAGAATGCTACAGAAACTAGGTGAAAAATGATATTTGCGACTGTAAACATGACATTGAAGTCACCTTCCCAAGAAAATGACTTTGCTTTTCTTCAAAACCAGTTTCAACATCAATTTCTGGGTGCTTTGCACACGAATTCCACATGAGTATGTCCAGATAGGTCTGGTTCTAACCAGAAATATCTGGTTCTGTGTGGCTAAATGAATATCCGCTTTTCAACAGCCTGTGTGTTTGTTAGTGTTTTCTGGATAGTATCTATGAACTTAAGAGTTTTGAATGAATTTTATCATGTTACATTGTGTTTTTTCGTTGGCAAACGCTAATTAGTTCCACATGGAGACACAAGAAGTACACATAAGTGTTTTCTGAGTAGAATGCTACAGAAACTAGGGTAAAAATGCTATTTGCGACTGTAAACATGACATTGAAGTCACATTCCCAAGAAAAAGTCTTTGGTTTTTTCCAAAACCAGTTTGACTCTGTTTTCTCGGTGCTTTGCCCATGAATTCCACACGAGTCTGTCCAGATAGGTCTGGTTCTAACCAGAAATATCCGGTTCTGTGTGGCTAAATGAATATCCGCTTTTCAACAGCCTGTGTGTTTGTTAGTGTTTTCTGGATAGTATCTATGAACTTTAGAGTTTTGAATGAATTTTAGCATGTTATATTGTGTTTTTAGGTTGGCAAACGCTAATTCGTTCCACATGGAGACACAACAAGTACACATAAGTGTTTTCTGAGTAGAATGCTACAGAAACTAGGTTAAAAATGATATTTGCGACTGTAAACATGACATTGAATTCACATTCCCAAGAAAAAGTCTTTGGTTTTCTCCAAAACCAGTTTGACTCTGTTTTCTGTGTCCTTTGCACATGAATTCCACATGAGTCTGTCCAGATAGGTCTGGTTCTTACTAGAAATATCCGGATCTGTGAGGCTAAATGAATATCAGCTTTTCAACAGCCTGTGTGTTTGTTAGTGTTTTCTGGATAGTATCTATGAACTTTAGAGTTTTGAATGAATTTTAGCATGTTACATTGTGTTTTTTGGTTGGCAAACGCTAATTAGTTCCCCATGGAGACACAAAAAGTACACATAAGTGTTTTCTGAGTAGAATGCTACAGAAACTAGGTTAAAAATGACATTTGCGACTGTAAACATGACATTGAAGTCACATTCCAAACAAAATAACTTTGCTTTTCTTCAAAAACAGTTTCAACATCATTTTCTACGTACTTTGCACATGGATTCCAGACGAGTCTGTCCAGATAGGTCTGGTTCTAACCAGAAATATCCGGATCTGTGTGGCTAAATGAATATCAGCTTTTCAACAGCCTGTGTGTTTTTTAGTGTTTTCTGGATAGTATCTATGAACTTTAGAGTTTTGAATGAATTTTAGCATGTTACATTTTGTTTTTTTTTTTGGCAAACGCTAATTACTTCCCCATGGAGACACAACAAGTACACATAAGTGTTTTCTGAGTAGAATGCTACAGAAACTAGGTTAAAAATGATATTTGCGACTGTAAACATGACATTGAAGTCACATTCCCAAGAAAAAGTCTTTGGTTTTCTCCAAAACCAGTTTGACTCTGTTTTCTGGGTCCTTTGCACATGAATTCCACACGAGTCTGTCCAGGTAGGTCTGGTTCTAACCAGAAATATCCGGTTCTTTGTGGCTAAATGAATATCCGCTTTTCAACAGCCTGTGTGTTTGTTAGTGTTTTCTGGATATTATCTATGAACTTTCAAGTTTTGAATGAATTTTAGCATGTTACATTGTGTGTTTTGGTTGGCAAACGCTAATTCGTTCCACATGGAGACACAACAAGTACACATAAGTGTTTTCTGAGTAGAATGCTACAGAGACTAGGTTAAAAATGCTATTTGCGACTGTAAACATGACATTGAATTCACATTCCCAAGAAAAAGTCTTTGGTTTTTTCCAAAACCAGTTTGACTCTGTTTTCTGGGTCCTTTGCAAATGAATTCCACACTAGTCTGTCCAGGTAGGTCTGGTTCTAACCAGAAATATCCGGTTCTGTGTGGCTAAATGAATATCCGCTTTTCAACAGCCTGTGTGTTTGTTAGTGTTTTCTGGATAGTATCTATGAACTTTCAAGTTTTGAATGAATTTTAGCATGTTACATTTTGTTTTTTGGTTGGCAAACGCTAATTCGTTCCACATGGAGACACAACAAGTACACATAAGAGTTTTCTGAGTAGAATGCTACAGAAACTAGGTTAAAAATGATATTTGCGACTGTAAACATGACACTGAAGTCACCTTCCCAAGAAAATGACTTTGCTTTTCTTCAAAACCAGTTTCAACATCAATTTCTGGGTGCTTTGCACACGAATTCCACATGAGTCTGTCCAGATAGGTCTGGTTCTAACCAGAAATATCTGGTTCTGTGTGGCTAAATGAATATCCGCTTTTCAACAGCCTGTGTGTTTGTTAGTGTTTTCTGGATAGTATCTATGAACTTTAGAGTTTTGAATGAATTTTAGCATGTTACATTCTATTTTTGGTTGGCAAACGCTAATTAGTTCCCCATGGAGACACAAAAAGTACACATAACTGTTTTCTGAGTCGATTGCTACATTAACTAGGTTAAAAATGACATTTGCGACTGTAAACATGACATTGAATTCACATTCCAAACAAAATAACTTTGCTTTTCTTACGTACTTTGCACATGGATTCCAGACGAGTCTGTCCAGATAGGTCTGGTTCTAACCAGAAATATCCGGATCTGTGTGGCTAAATGAATATCAGCTTTTCAACAGCCTGTGTGTTTGTTAGTGTTTTCTGGATAGTATCTATGAACTTTAGAGTTTTGAATGAATTTTAGCATGTTACATTTTGTTTTTTTTTTTGGCAAACGCTAATTACTTCCCCATGGAGAAACAACAAGTACACATAAGTGTTTTCTGAGTAGAATGCTACAGAAACTAGGTTAAAAATGCTATTTGCGACTGTAAACATGACATTGAAGTCACATTCCCAAGAAAAAGTCTTTGGTTTTCTCCAAAACCAGTTTGACTCTGTTTTCTGGGTCCTTTGCACATGAATTCCACACGAGTCTGTCCAGGTAGGTCTGGTTCTAACCAGAAATATCCGGTTCTTTGTGGCTAAATGAATATCCGCTTTTCAACAGCCTGTGTGTTTGTTAGTGTTTTCTGGATAGTATCTATGAACTTTCAAGTTTTGAATGAATTTTAGCATGTTACATTGTGTGTTTTGGTTGGCAAACGCTAATTCGTTCCACATGGAGACACAACAAGTACACATAAGAGTTTTCTGAGTAGAATGCTACAGAGACTAGGTTAAAAATGCTATTTGCGACTGTAAACATGACATTGAATTCACATTCCCAAGAAAAAGTCTTTGGTTTTTTCCAAAACCAGTTTGACTCTGTTTTCTGGGTCCTTTGCACATGAATTAGACACGAGTCTGTCCAGGTAGGTCTGGTTCTAACCAGAAATATCCGGTTCTGTGTGGCTAAATGAATATCAGCTTTGAAACAGCCTGTGTGTTTGTTAGTGTTTTCTGGATAGTATCTATGAACTTTAGAGTTTTGAATGAATTTTAGCATGTTACATTTTGTTTTTTGGTTGGCAAACGCTAATTACTTCCCCATGGAGACACAACAAGTACACATAAGTGTTTTCTGAGTAGAATGCTACAGATACTAGGTTAAAAATGCTATTTGCGACTGTAAACATGACACTGAAGTCACATTCCCAAGAAAATGACTTTGCTTTTCTTCAAAACCAGTTTCAACATCATTTTCTGTGTGCTTTGCACACGAATTCCACATGAGTCTGTCCAGATAGGTCTGGTTCTAACCAGAAATATCCGGATCTGTGTGGCTAAATGAATATCCGCTTTGAAACAGCCTGTGTGTTTGTTAGTGTTTTCTGGATAGTATCTATGACCTTTAGAGTTTTGAATGAATTTTAGCATGTTATATTGTGTTTTTAGGTTGGCAAACGCTAATTAGTTCCACATGGAGACACAACAAGTACACATAAGTGTTTTCTGAGTAGAATGCTACAGAAACTAGGTTAAAAATGATATTTGCGACTGTAAACATGACATTGAAGTCACATTCCAAGAAAAAGTCTTTGGTTTTCTCCAAAACCAGTTTGACTCTGTTTTCTGGGTCCTTTGCACATGAATTCCACATGAGTCTGTCCAGATAGGTCTGGTTCTTACTAGAAATTTCCGGATCTGTGTGGCTAAATGAATATCCGCTTTTCAACAGCCTGTGTGTTTGTTAGTGTTTTCTGGATAGTATCTATGAACTTTAGAGTTTTGAATGAATTTTAGCATGTTACATTCTATTTTTTGGTTGGCAAATGCTAATTAGTTCCCCATGGAGACACAAAAAGTACACATAACTGTTTTCTGAGTCGAATGCTACATAAACTAGGTTAAAAATGACATTTGCGACTGTAAACATGACATTGAATTCACATTCCAAACAAAATAACTTTGCTTTTCTTACGTACTTTGCACATGGATTCCAGACGAGTCTGTCCAGATAGGTCTGGTTCTAACCAGAAATATCCGGATCTGTGTGGCTAAATGAATATCAGCTTTGAAACAGCCTGTGTGTTTGTTAGTGTTTTCTGGATAGTATCTATGAACTTTCAAGTTTTGAATGAATTTTAGCATGTTACATTTTGTTTTTTGGTTGGCAAACCCTAATTCGTTCCACATGGAGACACAACAAGTACACACAAGAGTTTTCTGAGTAGAATGCTACAGAAACTAGGTTAAAAATGATATTTGCGACTGTAAACATGACACTGACGTCACCTTCCCAAGAAAATGACTTTGCTTTTCTTCAAAACCAGTTTCAACATCAATTTCTGGGTTCTTTGCACACGAATTCCACATGAGTCTGTCCAGATAGGTCTGGTTCTAACCAGAAATATCTGGTTCTGTGTGGCTAAATGAATATCCGCTTTTCAACAGCCTGTGTGTTTGTTAGTGTTTTCTGGATAGTATCTATGAACTTAAGAGTTTTGAATGAATTTTAGCATGTTACATTTTGTTTTTTGGTTGGCAAACGCTAATTAGTTCCACATGGAGACACAAGAAGTACACATAAGTGTTTTCTGAGTAGAATGCTACAGAAACTAGGGTAAAAATGCTATTTGCGACTGTAAACATGACATTGAATTCACATTCCCAAGAAAAAGTCTTTGGTTTTTTCCAAAACCAGTTTGACTCTGTTTTCTCGGTGCTTTGCACATGAATTCCACACGAGTCTGTCCAGATAGGTCTGGTTCTAACCAGAAATATCCGGATCTGTGTGGCTAAATGAATATCCGCTTTTCAACAGCCTGTGTGTTTGTTAGTGTTTTCTGGATAGTATCTATGAACTTTAGAGTTTTGAATGAATTTTAGCATGTTATATTGTGTTTTTAGGTTGGCAAACGCTAATTCGTTCCACATGGAGACACAACAAGTACACATAAGTGTTTTCTGAGTAGAATTCTACAGAAACTAGGTTAAAAATGATATTTGCGACTGTAAACATGACATTGAATTCACATTCCCAAGAAAAAGTCTTTGGTTTTCTCCAAAACCAGTTTGACTCTGTTTTCTGGGTCCTTTGCACATGAATTCCACATGAGTCTGTCCAGATAGGTCTGGTTCTAACTAGAAATATCCGGATCTGTGTGGCTAAATGAATATCAGCTTTTCAACAGCCTGTGTGTTTGTTAGTGTTTTCTGGATAGTATCTATGAACTTTAGAGTTTTGAATGAATTTTAGCATGTTACATTCTATTTTTTGGTTGGCAAACGCTAATTAGTTCCCCATGGAGACACAAAAAGTACACATAACTGTTTTCTGAGTCGAATGCTACATAAACTAGGTTAAAAATGACATTTGCGACTGTAAACATGACATTGAATTCACATTCCAAACAAAATAACTTTGCTTTTCTTCAAAAACAGTTTCAACATCATTTTCTACGTACTTTGCACATGGATTCCAGACGAGTCTGTCCAGATAGGTCTGGTTCTAACCAGAAATATCCGGATCTGTGTGGCTAAATGAATATCAGCTTTTCAACAGCCTGTGTGTTTGTTAGTGTTTTCTGGATAGTATCTATGAACTTTAGAGTTTTGAATGAATTTTAGCATGTTACATTTTGTTTTTTTTTTTGGCAAACGCTAATTACTTCCCCATGGAGACACAACAAGTACACATAAGTGTTTTCTGAGTAGAATGCTACAGAAACTAGGGTAAAAATGCTATTTGCGACTGTAAACATGACATTGAAGTCACATTCCCAAGAAAAAGTCTTTGGTTTTCTCCAAAACCAGTTTGACTCTGTTTTCTGGGTCCTTTGCACATGAATTCCACACGAGTCTGTCCAGGTAGGTCTGGTTCTAACCAGAAATATCCGGTTCTTTGTGGCTAAATGAATATCCGCTTTTCAACAGCCTGTGTGTTTGTTAGTGTTTTCTGGATAGTATCTATGAACTTTCAAGTTTTGAATGAATTTTAGCATGTTACATTGTGTGTTTTGGTTGGCAAACGCTAATTCGTTCCACATGGAGACACAACAAGTACACATAAGAGTTTTCTGAGTAGAATGCTACAGAGACTAGGTTAAAAATGCTATTTGCGACTGTAAACATGACATTGAATTCACATTCCCAAGAAAAAGTCTTTGGTTTTTTCCAAAACCAGTTTGACTCTGTTTTCTGGGTCCTTTGCACATGAATTAGACACGAGTCTGTCCAGGTAGGTCTGGTTCTAACCAGAAATATCCGGTTCTGTGTGGCTAAATGAATATCAGCTTTGAAACAGCCTGTGTGTTTGTTAGTGTTTTCTGGATAGTATCTATGAACTTTAGAGTTTTGAATGAATTTTAGCATGTTACATTTTGTTTTTTGGTTGGCAAACGCTAATTACTTCCCCATGGAGACACAACAAGTACACATAAGTGTTTTCTGAGTAGAATGCTACAGAAACTAGGTTAAAAATGCTATTTGCGACTGTAAACATGACACTGAAGTCACCTTCCCAAGAAAATGACTTTGCTTTTCTTCAAAACCAGTTTCAACATCATTTTCTGTGTGCTTTGCACACGAATTCCACATGAGTCTGTCCAGATAGGTCTGGTTCTAACCAGAAATATCCGGATCTGTGTGGCTAAATGAATATCCGCTTTGAAACAGCCTGTGTGTTTGTTAGTGTTTTCTGGATAGTATCTATGAACTTTAGAGTTTTGAATGAATTTTAGCATGTTATATTGTGTTTTTAGGTTGGCAAACGCTAATTAGTTCCACATGGAGACACAACAAGTACACATAAGTGTTTTCTGAGTAGAATGCTACAGAAACTAGGGTAAAAATGATATTTGCGACTGTAAACATGACATTGAAGTCACATTCCAAGAAAAAGTCTTTGGTTTTCTCCAAAACCAGTTTGACTCTGTTTTCTGGGTCCTTTGCACATGAATTCCACATGAGTCTGTCCAGATAGGTCTGGTTCTTACTAGAAATTTCCGGATCTGTGTGGCTAAATGAATATCCGCTTTTCAACAGCCTGTGTGTTTGTTAGTGTTTTCTGGATAGTATCTATGAACTTTAGAGTTTTGAATGAATTTTAGCATGTTACATTCTATTTTTTGGTTGGCAAATGCTAATTAGTTCCCCATGGAGACACAAAAAGTACACATAACTGTTTTCTGAGTCGAATGCTACATAAACTAGGTTAAAAATGACATTTGCGACTGTAAACATGACATTGAATTCACATTCCAAACAAAATAACTTTGCTTTTCTTACGTACTTTGCACATGGATTCCAGACGAGTCTGTCCAGATAGGTCTGGTTCTAACCAGAAATATCCGGATCTGTGTGGCTAAATGAATATCAGCTTTTCAACAGCCTGTGTGTTTGTTAGTGTTTTCTGGATAGTATCTATGAACTTTAGAGTTTTGAATGAATTTTAGCATGTTACATTTTGTTTTTTTTTTTGGCAAACGCTAATTACTTCCCCATGGAGACACAACAAGTACACATAAGTGTTTTCTGAGTAGAATGCTACAGAAACTAGGTTAAAAATGCTATTTGCGACGGTAAACATGACATTGAAGTCACATTCCCAAGAAAAAGTCTTTGGTTTTCTCCAAAACCAGTTTGACTCTGTTTTCTATGTCCTTTGCACATGAATTCCACACGAGTCTGTCCAGGTAGGTCTGGTTCTAACCAGAAATATCCGGTTCTTTGTGGCTAAATGAATATCCGCTTTTCAACAGCCTGTGTGTTTGTTAGTGTTTTCTGGATAGTATCTATGAACTTTCAAGTTTTGAATGAATTTTAGCATGTTACATTTTGTTTTTTGGTTGGCAAACCCTAATTCGTTCCACATGGAGACACAACAAGTACACACAAGAGTTTTCTGAGTAGAATGCTACAGAAACTAGGTTAAAAATGATATTTGCGACTGTAAACATGACACTGACGTCACCTTCCCAAGAAAATGACTTTGCTTTTCTTCAAAACCAGTTTCAACATCAATTTCTGGGTTCTTTGCACACGAATTCCACATGATTCTGTCCAGATAGGGTTGGTTCTAACCAGAAATATCTGGTTCTGTGTGGCTAAATGAATATCCGCTTTTCAACAGCCTGTGTGTTTGTTAGTGTTTTCTGGATAGTATCTATGAACTTAAGAGTTTTGAATGAATTTTAGCATGTTACATTTTGTTTTTTGGTTGGCAAACGCTAATTAGTTCCACATGGAGACACAAGAAGTACACATAAGTGTTTTCTGAGTAGAATGCTACAGAAACTAGGGTAAAAATGCTATTTGCGACTGTAAACATGACATTGAATTCACATTCCCAAGAAAAAGTCTTTGGTTTTTTCCAAAACCAGTTTGACTCTGTTTTCTCGGTGCTTTGCACATGAATTCCACACGAGTCTGTCCAGATAGGTCTGGTTCTAACCAGAAATATCCGGATCTGTGTGGCTAAATGAATATCCGCTTTTCAACAGCCTGTGTGTTTGTTAGTGTTTTCTGGATAGTATCTATGAACTTTAGAGTTTTGAATGAATTTTAGCATGTTATATTGTGTTTTTAGGTTGGCAAACGCTAATTAGTTCCCCATGGAGACACAACAAGTACACATAAGTGTTTTCTGAGTAGAATTCTACAGAAACTAGGTTAAAAATGATATTTGCGACTGTAAACATGACATTGAATTCACATTCCCAAGAAAAAGTCTTTGGTTTTCTCCAAAACCAGTTTGACTCTGTTTTCTGGGTCCTTTGCACATGAATTCCACATGAGTCTGTCCAGATAGGTCTGGTTCTAACTAGAAATATCCGGATCTGTGTGGCTAAATGAATATCAGCTTTTCAACAGCCTGTGTGTTTGTTAGTGTTTTCTGGATAGTATCTATGAACTTTAGAGTTTTGAATGAATTTTAGCATGTTACATTCTATTTTTTGGTTGGCAAACGCTAATTAGTTCCCCATGGAGACACAAAAAGTACACATAACTGTTTTCTGAGTCGAATGCTACATAAACTAGGTTAAAAATGACATTTGCGACTGTAAACATGACATTGAATTCACATTCCAAACAAAATAACTTTGCTTTTCTTCAAAAACAGTTTCAACATCATTTTCTACGTACTTTGCACATGGATTCCAGACGAGTCTGTCCAGATAGGTCTGGTTCTAACCAGAAATATCCGGATCTGTGTGGCTAAATGAATATCAGCTTTTCAACAGCCTGTGTGTTTGTTAGTGTTTTCTGGATAGTATCTATGAACTTTAGAGTTTTGAATGAATTTTAGCATGTTACATTTTGTTTTTTTTTTTGGCAAACGCTAATTACTTCCCCATGGAGACACAACAAGTACACATAAGTGTTTTCTGAGTAGAATGCTACAGAAACTAGGTTAAAAATGCTATTTGCGACTGTAAACATGACATTGAATTCACATTCCTAAGAAAAAGTCTTTGGTTTTCTCCAAAACCAGTTTGACTCTGTTTTCTGGGTCCTTTGCACATGAATTCCACACGAGTCTGTCCAGGTAGGTCTGGTTCTAACCAGAAATATCCGGTTCTTTGTGGCTAAATGAATATCCGCTTTTCAACAGCCTGTGTGTTTGTTAGTGTTTTCTGGATAGTATCTATGAACTTTCAAGTTTTCAATGAATTTTAGCATGTTACATTGTGTGTTTTGGTTGGCAAACGCTAATTCGTTCCACATGGAGACACAACAAGTACACATAAGAGTTTTCTGAGTAGAATGCTACAGAGACTAGGTTAAAAATGCTATTTGCGACTGTAAACATGACATTGATTTCACATTCCCAAGAAAAAGTCTTTGGTTTTTTCCAAAACCAGTTTGACTCTGTTTTCTGGGTCCTTTGCACATGAATTAGACACGAGTCTGTCCAGGTAGGTCTGGTTCTAACCAGAAATATCCGGTTCTGTGTGGCTAAATGAATATCAGCTTTGAAACAGCCTGTGTGTTTGTTAGTGTTTTCTGGATAGTATCTATGAACTTTAGAGTTTTGAATGAATTTTAGCATGTTACATTTTGTTTTTTGGTTGGCAAGCGCTAATTACTTCCCCATGGAGACACAACAAGTACACATAAGTGTTTTCTGAGTAGAATGCTACAGAAACTAGGTTAAAAATGCTATTTGCGACTGTAAACATGACACTGAAGTCACCTTCCCAAGAAAATGACTTTGCTTTTCTCCAAAACCAGTTTGACTCTGTTTTCTATGTCCTTTGCACATGAATTCCACACGAGTCTGTCCAGGTAGGTCTGGTTCTAACCAGAAATATCCGGTTCTTTGTGGCTAAATGAATATCCGCTTTTCAACAGCCTGTGTGTTTGTTAGTGTTTTCTGGATAGTATCTATGAACTTTCAAGTTTTGAATGAATTTTAGCATGTTACATTTTGTTTTTTGGTTGGCAAACGCTAATTCGTTCCACATGGAGACACAACAAGTACACATAAGAGTTTTCTGAGTAGAATGCTACAGAAACTAGGTTAAAAATGATATTTGCGACTGTAAACATGACATTGAATTCACATTCCCCAGAAAATAACTTTGCTTTTCTTCAAAAACAGTTTCAACATCATTTTCTAGGTTATTTGCACATGGATTCCAGACGAGTCTGTCCAGATAGGTCTGGTTCTAACCAGAAATATCCGGATCTGTGTGGCTAAATGAATATCAGCTTTGAAACAGCCTGTGTGTTTGTTAGTGTTTTTTGGATAGTATCTATGAACTTTAGAGTTTTGAATGAATTTTAGCATGTTACATTTTGTTTTTTGGTTGGCAAACGCTAATTACTTCCCCATGGAGACACAACAAGTACACATAAGTGTTTTCTGAGTAGAATGCTACAGAAACTAGGTTAAAACTGATATTTGCGACTGTAAACATGACATTGAAGTCACATTCCCTAGAAAATGACTTTGCTTTTCTTCAAAACCAGTTTCAACATCATTTTCTGTGTGCTTTGCACACGAATTCCACACGATTCTGTCCAGATAGGTCTGGTTCTAACTAGAAATATCCGGATCTGTGTGGCTAAATGAATATCAGCTTTTCAACAGCCTGTGTGTTTGTTAGTGTTTTCTGGATAGTATCTATGAACTTTAGAGTTTTGAATGAATTTTAGCATGTTACATTGTGTGTTTTGGTTGGCAAACGCTAATTAGTTCCACATGGAGACACAAGTACACATAAGTGTTTTCTGAGTAGAATGCTACAGAAACTAGGTTAAAAATGCTATTTGCGACTGTAAACATGACATTGAATTCACATTCCCAAGAAAAAGTCTTTGGTTTTTTCCAAAACCAGTTTGACTCTGTTTTCTGGGTCCTTTGCACATGAATTCCACACGAGTCTGTCCAGGTAGGTCTGGTTCTAACCAGAAATATCCGGTTCTTTGTGGCTAAATGAATATCCGCTTTTCAACAGCCTGTGTGTTTGTTAGTGTTTTCTGGATAGTATCTATGAACTTTAGAGTTTTGAATGAAGTTTAGCATGTTACATTGTGTGTTTTGGTTGGCAAACGCTAATTAGTTTCCCATGGAGACACAACAAGTACACATAAGAGTTTTCTGAGTAGAATGCTACAGAGACTAGGTTAAAAATGCTATTTGCGACTGTAAACATGACATTGAATTCACATTCCCAAGAAAAAGTCTTTGGTTTTCTCCAAAACCAGTTTGACCCTGTTTTCTGGGTCCTTAGCAAATGAATTCCACACTAGTCTGTCCAGGTAGGTCTGGTTCTAACCAGAAATATCCGGTTCTGTGTGGCTAAATGAATATCAGCTTTTAAACAGCCTGTGTGTTTGTTAGTGTTTTCTGGATAGTATCTATGAACTTTAGAGTTTTGAATGAATTTTAGCATGTTACATTTTGTTTTTTGGTTAGCAAACGCTAATTACTTCCCCATGGAGACACAACAAGTACACATAAGTGTTTTCTGAGTAGAATGCTACAGAAACTAGGTTAAAAATTATATTTGCGACTGTAAACATGACACTGAAGTCACCTTCCCAAGAAAATGACTTTGCTTTTCTTCAAAACCAGTTTCAACATCAATTTCTGGGTCCTTTGCACACGAATTCCACATGAGTCTGTCCAGATAGGTCTGGTTCTAACCAGAAATATCTGGTTCTGTGTGGCTAAATGAATATCCGCTTTTCAACAGCCTGTGTGTTTGTTAGTGTTTTCTGGATAGTATCTATGAACTTTAGAGTTTTGAATGAATTTTAGCATGTTACATTTTGTTTTTTGGTTGGCAAACGCTAATTAGTTCCACATGGAGACACAAGAAGTACACATAAGTGTTTTCTGAGTAGAATGCTACAGAAACTAGGGTAAAAATGCTATTTGCGACTGTAAACATGACATTGAAGTCACATTCCCAAGAAAAAGTCTTTGGTTTTTTCCAAAACCAGTTTGACTCTGTTTTCTCGGTGCTTTGCACATGAATTCCACACGAGTCTGTCCAGATAGGTCTGGTTCTAACCAGAAATATCCGGATCTGTGTGGCTAAATGAATATCAGCTTTTCAACAGCCTGTGTGTTTGTTAGTGTTTTCTGGATAGTATCTATGAACTTTAGAGTTTTGAATGAATTTTAGCATGTTACATTGTGTTTTTTGGTTGGCAAACGCTAATTACTTCCCCATGGAGACACAACAAGTACACATAAGTGTTTTCTGAGTAGAATGCTACAGAAACTAGGTTAAAACTGATATTTGCGACTGTAAACATGACATTGAAGTCACATTTCCTAGAAAATGACTTTGCTTTTCTTCAAAACCAGTTTCAACATCATTTTCTGTTGCTTTGCACACGAATTCCACACGAGTCTGTCCAGGTAGGTCTGGTTCTAACCAGAAATATCCGGTTCTTTGTGGCTAAATGAATATCCGCTTTGAAACAGCCTGTGTGTTCGTTAGTGTTTTCTGGATAGTATCTATGAACTTTAGAGTTTTGAATGAATTTTAGCATGTTACATTGTGTTTTTTGGTTGGCAAACGCTAATTAGTTCCACATGGAGACACAACAAGTACACATAAGTGTTTTCTGAGTAGAATGCTACAGAGACTAGGTTAAAAATGATATTTGCAACTGTAAACATGACATTGAATTCACATTCCCAAGAAAAAGTCTTTGGTTTTCTCCAAAACCAGTTTGACTCTGTTTTCTATGTCCTTTGCACATGAATTCCACACGAGTCTGTCCAGATAGATCTGGTTCTAACTAGAAATATCCGGATCTGTGTGGCTAAATGAATATCCGCTTTTCAACAGCCTGTGTGTTTGTTAGTGTTTTCTGGATAGAATCTATGAATTTAGAGTTTTGAATGAATTTTAGCATGTTACATTGTGTGTTTTGGTTGGCAAACGCTAATTAGTTCCCCATGGAGACACAACAAGTACACATAACTGTTTTCTGAGTCGAATGCTACAGAAACTAGGTTAAAAATGATATTTGCGACTGTAAACATGACATTGAATTCACATTCCAAACAAAATAACTTTGCTTTTCTTCAAAACCAGTTTCAACATCATTTTCTAGGTACTTTGCACATGGATTCCAGACGAGTCTGTCCAGATAGGTCTGGTTCTAACCAGAAATATCCGGATCTGTGTGGCTAAATGAATATCAGCTTTTCAACAGCCTGTGTGTTTGTTAGTGTTTTCTGGATAGTATCTATGAACTTTAGAGTTTTGAATGAATTTTAGCATGTTACATTTTGTTTTTTGGTTGGCAAACGCTAATTACTTCCCCATGGAGACACAACAAGTACACATAAGTGTTTTCCGAGTAGAATGCTACAGAAACTAGGTTAAAACTGATATTTGCGACTGTAAACATGACATTGAAGTCACATTCCCTATAAAATGACTTTGCTTTTCTTCAAAACCAGTTTCAACATCATTTTCTGTGTGCTTTGCACACGAATTCCACACGAGTCTGTCCAGGTAGGTCTGGTTCTAACTAGAAATATCCGGATCTGTGTGGCTAAATGAATATCAGCTTTGAAACAGCCTGTGTGTTTGTTAGTGTTTTCTGGATAGTATCTATGAACGTTAGAGTTTTGAATGAATTTTAGCATGTTACATTGTGTGTTTTGGTTGGCAAACGCTAATTAGTTCCACATGGAGACACAAGTACACATAAGTGTTTTCTGAGTAGAATGCTACAGAAACTAGGTTAAAAATGCTATTTGCGACTGTAAACATGACATTGAATTCACATTCCCAAGAAAAAGTCTTTGGTTTTCTCCAAAACCAGTTTGACTCTGTTTTCTGGGTCCTTTGTACATGAATTCCACACGAGTCTCTCCAGATAGGTCTGGTTCTAACTAGAAATATCCGGATCTGTGTGGCTAAATGAATATCAGCTTTTCAACAGCCTGTGTGTTTGTTAGTGTTTTCTGGATAGTATCTATGAACTTTAGAGTTTTGAATGAATTTTAGCATGTTACATTCTATTTTTTGGTTGGCAAACGCTAATTAGTTCCCCATGGAGACACAAAAAGTACACATAACTGTTTTCTGAGTCGAATGCTACATAAACTAGGTTAAAAATGACATTTGCGACTGTAAACATGACATTGAATTCACATTCCAAACAAAATAACTTTGCTTTTCTTCAAAAACCGTTTCAACATCATATTCTACGTACTTTGCACATGGATTCCAGACGAGTCTGTCCAGATAGGTCTGGTTCTAACCAGAAATATCCGGATCTGTGTGGCTAAATGAATATCAGCTTTTCAACAGCCTGTGTGTTTGTTAGTGTTTTCTGGATAGTATCTATGAACTTTAGAGTTTTGAATGAATTTTAGCATGTTACATTTTGTTTTTTTTTTTTGGCAAACGCTAATTACTTCCCCATGGAGACACAACAAGTACACATAAGTGTTTTCTGAGTAGAATGCTACAGAAACTAGGTTAAAAATGCTATTTGCGACTGTAAACATGACATTGAAGTCACATTCCCAAGAAAAAGTCTTTGGTTTTCTCCAAAACCAGTTTGACTCTGTTTTCTGGGTCCTTTGCACATGAATTCCACACGAGTCTGTCCAGGTAGGTCTGGTTCTAACCAGAAATATCCGGTTCTTTGTGGCTAAATGAATATCCGCTTTTCAACAGCCTGTGTGTTTGTTAGTGTTTTCTGGATAGTATCTATGAACTTTCAAGTTTTGAATGAATTTTAGCATGTTACATTGTGTGTTTTGGTTGGCAAACGCTAATTCGTTCCACATGGAGACACAACAAGTACACATAAGAGTTTTCTGAGTAGAATGCTACAGAGACTAGGTTAAAAATGCTATTTGCGACTGTAAACATGACATTGAATTCACATTCCCAAGAAAAAGTCTTTGGTTTTCTCCAAAACCAGTTTGACTCTGTTTTCTGGGTCCTTTGCAAATGAATTCCACACTAGTCTGTCCAGGTAGGTCTGGTTCTAACCAGAAATATCCGGTTCTGTGTGGCTAAATGAATATCAGCTTTGAAACAGCCTGTGTGTTTGTTAGTGTTTTCTGGATAGTATCTATGAACGTTAGAGTTTTGAATGAATTTTAGCATGTTACCTTTTGTTTTTTGGTTGGCAAACGCTAATTACTTCCCCATGGAGACACAACAAGTACACATAAGTGTTTTTTGAGTAGAATGCTACAGAAACTAGGTTAAAAATGCTATTTGCGACTGTAAACATGACACTGAAGTCACCTTCCCAAGAAAATGACTTTGCTTTTCTTCAATACCAGTTTCAACATCATTTTCTGTGTGCTTTGCACACGAATTCCACATGAGTCTGTCCAGATAGGTCTGGTTCTAACCAGAAATATCTGGTTCTGTGTGGCTAAATGAATATCTGCTTTTCAACAGCCTGTGTGTTTGTTAGTGTTTTCTGGATAGTATCTATGAACTTTAGAGTTTTGAATGAATTTTAGCATGTTACATTCTATTTTTTGGTTGGCAAACGCTAATTAGTTCCCCATGGAGACACAAAAAGTACACATAACTGTTTTCTGAGTCGAATGCTACATAAACTAGGTTAAAAATGACATTTGCGACTGTAAACATGACATTGAATTCACATTCCAAACAAAATAACTTTGCTTTTCTTCAAAAACCGTTTCAACATCATTTTCTACGTACTTTGCACATGGATTCCAGACGAGTCTGTCCAGATAGGTCTGGTTCTAACCAGAAATATCCGGATCTGTGTGGCTAAATGAATATCAGCTTTTCAACAGCCTGTGTGTTTGTTAGTGTTTTCTGGATAGTATCTATGAACTTTAGAGTTTTGAATGAATTTTAGCATGTTACATTTTGTTTTTTTTTTTTGGCAAACGCTAATTACTTCCCCATGGAGACACAACAAGTACACATAAGTGTTTTCTGAGTAGAATGCTACAGAAACTAGGTTAAAAATGCTATTTGCGACTGTAAACATGACATTGAAGTCACATTCCCAAGAAAAAGTCTTTGGTTTTCTCCAAAACCAGTTTGACTCTGTTTTCTGGGTCCTTTGCACATGAATTCCACACGAGTCTGTCCAGGTAGGTCTGGTTCTAACCAGAAATATCCGGTTCTTTGTGGCTAAATGAATATCCGCTTTTCAACAGCCTGTGTGTTTGTTAGTGTTTTCTGGATAGTATCTATGAACTTTCAAGTTTTGAATGAATTTTAGCATGTTACATTGTGTGTTTTGGTTGGCAAACGCTAATTCGTTCCACATGGAGACACAACAAGTACACATAAGAGTTTTCTGAGTAGAATGCTACAGAGACTAGGTTAAAAATGCTATTTGCGACTGTAAACATGACATTGAATTCACATTCCCAAGAAAAAGTCTTTGGTTTTCTCCAAAACCAGTTTGACTCTGTTTTCTGGGTCCTTTGCAAATGAATTCCACACGAGTCTGTCCAGGTAGGTCTGGTTCTAACCAGAAATATCCGGTTCTGTGTGGCTAAATGAATATCAGCTTTGAAACAGCCTGTGTGTTTGTTAGTGTTTTCTGGATAGTATCTATGAACGTTAGAGTTTTGAATGAATTTTAGCATGTTACCTTTTGTTTTTTGGTTGGCAAACGCTAATTACTTCCCCATGGAGACACAACAAGTACACATAAGTGTTTTTTGAGTAGAATGCTACAGAAACTAGGTTAAAAATGCTATTTGCGACTGTAAACATGACACTGAAGTCACCTTCCCAAGAAAATGACTTTGCTTTTCTTCAATACCAGTTTCAACATCATTTTCTGTGTGCTTTGCACACGAATTCCACATGAGTCTGTCCAGATAGGTCTGGTTCTAACCAGAAATATCTGGTTCTGTGTGGCTAAATGAATATCTGCTTTTCAACAGCCTGTGTGTTTGTTAGTGTTTTCTGGATAGTATCTATGAACCTTAGAGTTTTGAATGAATGTTAGCATGTTACATTGTGTTTTTTGGTTGGCTAACGCTAATTATTTCCACATGGAGACACCAGAAGTACACATAATTGTTTTCTGAGTAGAATGCTACAGAAACTAGGGTAAAAATGCTATTTGCGACTGTAAACATGACATTGAAGTCACATTCCCAAGAAAAAGTCTTTGGTTTTTTCCAAAACCAGTTTGATTCTGTTTTCTCGGTGCTTTGCACATGGATTCCAGACGAGTCTGTCCAGATAGGTCTGGTTCTAACCAGAAATATCCGGATCTGTGTGGCTAAATGAATATCAGCTTTGAAACAGCCTGTGTGTTTGTTAGTGTTTTCTGGATAGTATCTATGAACTTTAGAGTTTTGAATGAATTTTAGCATGTTACATTTTGTGTTTTTTTTTGGCAACGCTAATTACTTCCCCATGGAGACACAACAAGTACACATAAGTGTTTTCTGAGTAGAATGCTACAGAAACTAGGTTAAAAATGCTATTTGCGACTGTAAACATGACATTGAAGTCACATTCCCAAGAAAAAGTCTTTGGTTTTCTCCAAAACCAGTTTGACTCTGTTTTCTGGGTCCTTTGCACATGAATTCCACACGAGTCTGTCCAGGTAGGTCTGGTTCTAACCAGAAATATCCGGTTCTTTGTGGCTAAATGAATATCCGCTTTTCAACAGCCTGTGTGTTTGTTAGTGTTTTCTGGATAGTATCTATGAACTTTCAAGTTTTGAATGAATTTTAGCATGTTACATTGTGTGTTTTGGTTGGCAAACGCTAATTCGTTCCACATGGAGACACAACAAGTACACATAAGAGTTTTCTGAGTAGAATGCTACAGAGACTAGGTTAAAAATGCTATTTGCGACTGTAAACATGACATTGAATTCACATTCCCAAGAAAAAGTCTTTGGTTTTCTCCAAAACCAGTTTGACTCTGTTTTCTGGGTCCTTTGCAAATGAATTCCACACTAGTCTGTCCAGGTAGGTCTGGTTCTAACCAGAAATATCCGGTTCTGTGTGGCTAAATGAATATCAGCTTTGAAACAGCCTGTGTGTTTGTTAGTGTTTTCTGGATAGTATCTATGAACGTTAGAGTTTTGAATGAATTTTAGCATGTTACCTTTTGTTTTTTGGTTGGCAAACGCTAATTACTTCCCCATGGAGACACAACAAGTACACATAAGTGTTTTTTGAGTAGAATGCTACAGAAACTAGGTTAAAAATGCTATTTGCGACTGTAAACATGACACTGAAGTCACCTTCCCAAGAAAATGACTTTGCTTTTCTTCAATACCAGTTTCAACATCATTTTCTGTGTGCTTTGCACACGAATTCCACATGAGTCTGTCCAGATAGGTCTGGTTCTAACCAGAAATATCTGGTTCTGTGTGGCTAAATGAATATCTGCTTTTCAACAGCCTGTGTGTTTGTTAGTGTTTTCTGGATAGTATCTATGAACTTTAGAGTTTTGAATGAATTTTAGCATGTTACATTCTATTTTTTGGTTGGCAAACGCTAATTAGTTCCCCATGGAGACACAAAAAGTACACATAACTGTTTTCTGAGTCGAATGCTACATAAACTAGGTTAAAAATGACATTTGCGACTGTAAACATGACATTGAATTCACATTCCAAACAAAATAACTTTGCTTTTCTTCAAAAACCGTTTCAACATCATTTTCTACGTACTTTGCACATGGATTCCAGACGAGTCTGTCCAGATAGGTCTGGTTCTAACCAGAAATATCCGGATCTGTGTGGCTAAATGAATATCAGCTTTTCAACAGCCTGTGTGTTTGTTAGTGTTTTCTGGATAGTATCTATGAACTTTAGAGTTTTGAATGAATTTTAGCATGTTACATTTTGTTTTTTTTTTTTGGCAAACGCTAATTACTTCCCCATGGAGACACAACAAGTACACATAAGTGTTTTCTGAGTAGAATGCTACAGAAACTAGGTTAAAAATGCTATTTGCGACTGTAAACATGACATTGAAGTCACATTCCCAAGAAAAAGTCTTTGGTTTTCTCCAAAACCAGTTTGACTCTGTTTTCTGGGTCCTTTGCACATGAATTCCACACGAGTCTGTCCAGGTAGGTCTGGTTCTAACCAGAAATATCCGGTTCTTTGTGGCTAAATGAATATCCGCTTTTCAACAGCCTGTGTGTTTGTTAGTGTTTTCTGGATAGTATCTATGAACTTTCAAGTTTTGAATGAATTTTAGCATGTTACATTGTGTGTTTTGGTTGGCAAACGCTAATTCGTTCCACATGGAGACACAACAAGTACACATAAGAGTTTTCTGAGTAGAATGCTACAGAGCCTAGGTTAAAAATGCTATTTGCGACTGTAAACATGACATTGAATTCACATTCCCAAGAAAAAGTCTTTGGTTTTCTCCAAAACCAGTTTGACTCTGTTTTCTGGGTCCTTTGCAAATGAATTCCACACTAGTCTGTCCAGGTAGGTCTGGTTCTAACCAGAAATATCCGGTTCTGTGTGGCTAAATGAATATCAGCTTTGAAACAGCCTGTGTGTTTGTTAGTGTTTTCTGGATAGTATCTATGAACGTTAGAGTTTTGAATGAATTTTAGCATGTTACCTTTTGTTTTTTGGTTGGCAAACGCTAATTACTTCCCCATGGAGACACAACAAGTACACATAAGTGTTTTTTGAGTAGAATGCTACAGAAACTAGGTTAAAAATGCTATTTGCGACTGTAAACATGACACTGAAGTCACCTTCCCAAGAAAATGACTTTGCTTTTCTTCAATACCAGTTTCAACATCATTTTCTGTGTGCTTTGCACACGAATTCCACATGAGTCTGTCCAGATAGGTCTGGTTCTAACCAGAAATATCTGGTTCTGTGTGGCTAAATGAATATCTGCTTTTCAACAGCCTGTGTGTTTGTTAGTGTTTTCTGGATAGTATCTATGAACTTTAGAGTTTTGAATGAATTTTAGCATGTTACATTCTATTTTTTGGTTGGCAAACGCTAATTAGTTCCCCATGGAGACACAAAAAGTACACATAACTGTTTTCTGAGTCGAATGCTACATAAACTAGGTTAAAAATGACATTTGCGACTGTAAACATGACATTGAATTCACATTCCAAACAAAATAACTTTGCTTTTCTTCAAAAACCGTTTCAACATCATTTTCTACGTACTTTGCACATGGATTCCAGACGAGTCTGTCCAGATAGGTCTGGTTCTAACCAGAAATATCCGGATCTGTGTGGCTAAATGAATATCAGCTTTTCAACAGCCTGTGTGTTTGTTAGTGTTTTCTGGATAGTATCTATGAACTTTAGAGTTTTGAATGAATTTTAGCATGTTACATTTTGTTTTTTTTTTTTGGCAAACGCTAATTACTTCCCCATGGAGACACAACAAGTACACATAAGTGTTTTCTGAGTAGAATGCTACAGAAACTAGGTTAAAAATGCTATTTGCGACTGTAAACATGACATTGAAGTCACATTCCCAAGAAAAAGTCTTTGGTTTTCTCCAAAACCAGTTTGACTCTGTTTTCTGGGTCCTTTGCACATGAATTCCACACGAGTCTGTCCAGGTAGGTCTGGTTCTAACCAGAAATATCCGGTTCTTTGTGGCTAAATGAATATCCGCTTTTCAACAGCCTGTGTGTTTGTTAGTGTTTTCTGGATAGTATCTATGAACTTTCAAGTTTTGAATGAATTTTAGCATGTTACATTGTGTGTTTTGGTTGGCAAACGCTAATTCGTTCCACATGGAGACACAACAAGTACACATAAGAGTTTTCTGAGTAGAATGCTACAGAGACTAGGTTAAAAATGCTATTTGCGACTGTAAACATGACATTGAATTCACATTCCCAAGAAAAAGTCTTTGGTTTTCTCCAAAACCAGTTTGACTCTGTTTTCTGGGTCCTTTGCAAATGAATTCCACACTAGTCTGTCCAGGTAGGTCTGGTTCTAACCAGAAATATCCGGTTCTGTGTGGCTAAATGAATATCAGCTTTGAAACAGCCTGTGTGTTTGTTAGTGTTTTCTGGATAGTATCTATGAACGTTAGAGTTTTGAATGAATTTTAGCATGTTACCTTTTGTTTTTTGGTTGGCAAACGCTAATTACTTCCCCATGGAGACACAACAAGTACACATAAGTGTTTTTTGAGTAGAATGCTACAGAAACTAGGTTAAAAATGCTATTTGCGACTGTAAACATGACACTGAAGTCACCTTCCCAAGAAAATGACTTTGCTTTTCTTCAATACCAGTTTCAACATCATTTTCTGTGTGCTTTGCACACGAATTCCACATGAGTCTGTCCAGATAGGTCTGGTTCTAACCAGAAATATCTGGTTCTGTGTGGCTAAATGAATATCTGCTTTTCAACAGCCTGTGTGTTTGTTAGTGTTTTCTGGATAGTATCTATGAACCTTAGAGTTTTGAATGAATGTTAGCATGTTACATTGTGTTTTTTGGTTGGCTAACGCTAATTATTTCCACATGGAGACACCAGAAGTACACATAATTGTTTTCTGAGTAGAATGCTACAGAAACTAGGGTAAAAATGCTATTTGCGACTGTAAACATGACATTGAAGTCACATTCCCAAGAAAAAGTCTTTGGTTTTTTCCAAAACCAGTTTGATTCTGTTTTCTCGGTGCTTTGCACATGGATTCCAGACGAGTCTGTCCAGATAGGTCTGGTTCTAACCAGAAATATCCGGATCTGTGTGGCTAAATGAATATCAGCTTTGAAACAGCCTGTGTGTTTGTTAGTGTTTTCTGGATAGTATCTATGAACTTTAGAGTTTTGAATGAATTTTAGCATGTTACATTTTGTGTTTTTTTTTGGCAACGCTAATTACTTCCCCATGGAGACACAACAAGTACACATAAGTGTTTTCTGAGTAGAATGCTACAGAAACTAGGTTAAAAATGCTATTTGCGACTGTAAACATGACATTGAAGTCACATTCCCAAGAAAAAGTCTTTGGTTTTCTCCAAAACCAGTTTGACTCTGTTTTCTGGGTCCTTTGCACATGAATTCCACACGAGTCTGTCCAGGTAGGTCTGGTTCTAACCAGAAATATCCGGTTCTTTGTGGCTAAATGAATATCCGCTTTTCAACAGCCTGTGTGTTTGTTAGTGTTTTCTGGATAGTATCTATGAACTTTCAAGTTTTGAATGAATTTTAGCATGTTACATTGTGTGTTTTGGTTGGCAAACGCTAATTCGTTCCACATGGAGACACAACAAGTACACATAAGAGTTTTCTGAGTAGAATGCTACAGAGACTAGGTTAAAAATGCTATTTGCGACTGTAAACATGACATTGAATTCACATTCCCAAGAAAAAGTCTTTGGTTTTCTCCAAAACCAGTTTGACTCTGTTTTCTGGGTCCTTTGCAAATGAATTCCACACTAGTCTGTCCAGGTAGGTCTGGTTCTAACCAGAAATATCCGGTTCTGTGTGGCTAAATGAATATCAGCTTTGAAACAGCCTGTGTGTTTGTTAGTGTTTTCTGGATAGTATCTATGAACGTTAGAGTTTTGAATGAATTTTAGCATGTTACCTTTTGTTTTTTGGTTGGCAAACGCTAATTACTTCCCCATGGAGACACAACAAGTACACATAAGTGTTTTTTGAGTAGAATGCTACAGAAACTAGGTTAAAAATGCTATTTGCGACTGTAAACATGACACTGAAGTCACCTTCCCAAGAAAATGACTTTGCTTTTCTTCAATACCAGTTTCAACATCATTTTCTGTGTGCTTTGCACACGAATTCCACATGAGTCTGTCCAGATAGGTCTGGTTCTAACCAGAAATATCTGGTTCTGTGTGGCTAAATGAATATCTGCTTTTCAACAGCCTGTGTGTTTGTTAGTGTTTTCTGGATAGTATCTATGAACTTTAGAGTTTTGAATGAATTTTAGCATGTTACATTCTATTTTTTGGTTGGCAAACGCTAATTAGTTCCCCATGGAGACACAAAAAGTACACATAACTGTTTTCTGAGTCGAATGCTACATAAACTAGGTTAAAAATGACATTTGCGACTGTAAACATGACATTGAATTCACATTCCAAACAAAATAACTTTGCTTTTCTTCAAAAACCGTTTCAACATCATTTTCTACGTACTTTGCACATGGATTCCAGACGAGTCTGTCCAGATAGGTCTGGTTCTAACCAGAAATATCCGGATCTGTGTGGCTAAATGAATATCAGCTTTTCAACAGCCTGTGTGTTTGTTAGTGTTTTCTGGATAGTATCTATGAACTTTAGAGTTTTGAATGAATTTTAGCATGTTACATTTTGTTTTTTTTTTTTGGCAAACGCTAATTACTTCCCCATGGAGACACAACAAGTACACATAAGTGTTTTCTGAGTAGAATGCTACAGAAACTAGGTTAAAAATGCTATTTGCGACTGTAAACATGACATTGAAGTCACATTCCCAAGAAAAAGTCTTTGGTTTTCTCCAAAACCAGTTTGACTCTGTTTTCTGGGTCCTTTGCACATGAATTCCACACGAGTCTGTCCAGGTAGGTCTGGTTCTAACCAGAAATATCCGGTTCTTTGTGGCTAAATGAATATCCGCTTTTCAACAGCCTGTGTGTTTGTTAGTGTTTTCTGGATAGTATCTATGAACTTTCAAGTTTTGAATGAATTTTAGCATGTTACATTGTGTGTTTTGGTTGGCAAACGCTAATTCGTTCCACATGGAGACACAACAAGTACACATAAGAGTTTTCTGAGTAGAATGCTACAGAGACTATGTTAAAAATGCTATTTGCGACTGTAAACATGACATTGAATTCACATTCCCAAGAAAAAGTCTTTGGTTTTCTCCAAAACCAGTTTGACTCTGTTTTCTGGGTCCTTTGCAAATGAATTCCACACTAGTCTGTCCAGGTAGGTCTGGTTCTAACCAGAAATATCCGGTTCTGTGTGGCTAAATGAATATCAGCTTTGAAACAGCCTGTGTGTTTGTTAGTGTTTTCTGGATAGTATCTATGAACGTTAGAGTTTTGAATGAATTTTAGCATGTTACCTTTTGTTTTTTGGTTGGCAAACGCTAATTACTTCCCCATGGAGACACAACAAGTACACATAAGTGTTTTTTGAGTAGAATGCTACAGAAACTAGGTTAAAAATGCTATTTGCGACTGTAAACATGACACTGAAGTCACCTTCCCAAGAAAATGACTTTGCTTTTCTTCAATACCAGTTTCAACATCATTTTCTGTGTGCTTTGCACACGAATTCCACATGAGTCTGTCCAGATAGGTCTGGTTCTAACCAGAAATATCTGGTTCTGTGTGGCTAAATGAATATCTGCTTTTCAACAGCCTGTGTGTTTGTTAGTGTTTTCTGGATAGTATCTATGAACCTTAGAGTTTTGAATGAATGTTAGCATGTTACATTGTGTTTTTTGGTTGGCTAACGCTAATTATTTCCACATGGAGACACCAGAAGTACACATAATTGTTTTCTGAGTAGAATGCTACAGAAACTAGGGTAAAAATGCTATTTGCGACTGTAAACATGACATTGAAGTCACATTCCCAAGAAAAAGTCTTTGGTTTTTTCCAAAACCAGTTTGATTCTGTTTTCTCGGTGCTTTGCACATGGATTCCAGACGAGTCTGTCCAGATAGGTCTGGTTCTAACCAGAAATATCCGGATCTGTGTGGCTAAATGAATATCAGCTTTGAAACAGCCTGTGTGTTTGTTAGTGTTTTCTGGATAGTATCTATGAACTTTAGAGTTTTGAATGAATTTTAGCATGTTACATTTTGTGTTTTTTTTTGGCAACGCTAATTACTTCCCCATGGAGACACAACAAGTACACATAAGTGTTTTCTGAGTAGAATGCTACAGAAACTAGGTTAAAAATGCTATTTGCGACTGTAAACATGACATTGAAGTCACATTCCCAAGAAAAAGTCTTTGGTTTTCTCCAAAACCAGTTTGACTCTGTTTTCTGGGTCCTTTGCACATGAATTCCACACGAGTCTGTCCAGGTAGGTCTGGTTCTAACCAGAAATATCCGGTTCTTTGTGGCTAAATGAATATCCGCTTTTCAACAGCCTGTGTGTTTGTTAGTGTTTTCTGGATAGTATCTATGAACTTTAGAGTTTTGAATGAATTTTAGCATGTTACATTGTGTTTTTTGGTTGGCAAACGCTAATTAGTTCCACATGGAGACACAACAAGTACACATAAGTGTTTTCTGAGTAGAATGCTACAGAAACTAGGTTAAAAATGCTATTTGCGACTGTAAACATGACATTGAAGTCACATTCCCAAGAAAAAGTCTTTGGTTTTCTCCAAAACCAGTGACTCTGTTTTCTGGGTCCTTTGCACATGAATTCCACATGAGTCTGTCCAGATAGGTCTGGTTCTTACTAGAAATATCCGGATCTGTGTGGCTAAATGAATATCATCTTTTCAACAGCCTGTGTGTTTGTTAGTGTTTTCTGGATAGAATCTATGAACTTTAGAGTTTTGAATGAATTTTAGCATGTTACATTCTATTTTTTGGTTGGCAAACGCTAATTAGTTCCCCATGGAGACACAAAAAGTACACATAACTGTTTTCTGAGTCGAATGCTACATAAACTAGGTTAAAAATGATATTTGCGACTGTAAACATGACATTGAATTCACATTCCAAAGAAAATAACTTTGCTTTTCTTCAAAAACAGTTTCAACATCATTTTCTAGGTACTTTGCACATGGATTCCAGACGAGTCTGTCCAGATAGGTCTGGTTCTAACCAGAAATATCCGGATCTGTGTGGCTAAATGAATATCAGCTTTGAAACAGCCTGTGTGTTTGTTAGTGTTTTTTGGATAGTATCTATGAACTTTAGAGTTTTGAATGAATTTTAGCATGTTACATTTTGTTTTTTGGTTGGCAAACGCTAATTACTTCCCCATGGAGACACAACAAGTACACATAAGTGTTTTCTGAGTAGAATGCTACAGAAACTAGGTTAAAACTGATATTTGCGACTGTAAACATGACATTGAAGTCACATTCCCTAGAAAATGACTTTGCTTTTCTTCAAAACCAGTTTCAACATCATTTTCTGGGTCCTTTGCACACGAATTCCACACGAGTCTGTCCAGATAGGTCTGGTTCTAACTAGAAATATCCGGATCTGTGTGGCTAAATGAATATCAGCTTTGAAACAGCCTGTGTGTTTGTTAGTGTTTTCTGGATAGTATCTATGAACGTTAGAGTTTTGAATGAATTTTAGCATGTTACATTGTGTGTTTTGGTTGGCAAACGCTAATTAGTTCCACATGGAGACACAAGTACACATAAGTGTTTTCTGAGTAGAATGCTACAGAAACTAGGTTAAAAATGCTATTTGCGACTGTAAACATGACATTGAATTCACATTCCCAAGAAAAAGTCTTTGGTTTTTTCCAAAACCAGTTTGACTCTGTTTTCTGGGTCCTTTGCACATGAATTCCACATGAGTCTGTCCAGGTAGGTCTGGTTCTAACCAGAAATATCCGGTTCTTTGTGGCTAAATGAATATCCGCTTTTCAACAGCCTGTGTGTTTGTTAGTGTTTTCTGGATAGTATCTATGAACTTTAGAGTTTTGAATGAATTTTAGCATGTTACATTCTATTTTTTGGTTGGCAAATGCTAATTAGTTCCCCATGGAGACACAACAAGTACACATAACTGTTTTGTGAGTCGAATGCTACAGAAACTAGGTTAAAAATGATATTTGCGACTGTAAACATGACATTGAATTCACATTCCAAACAAAATAACTTTGCTTTTCTTCAAAACCAGTTTCAACATCATTTTCTAGGTACTTTGCACATGGATTCCAGACGAGTCTGTCCAGGTAGGTCTGGTTCTAACCAGAAATATCCGGATCTGTGTGGCTAAATGAATATCCGCTTTTCAACAGCCTGTGTGTTTGTTAGTGTTTTCTGGATAGTATCTATGAACTTTAGAGTTTTGAATGAATTTTAGCATGTTACATTGTGTTTTTTGGTTGGCAAACGCTAATTAGTTCCACATGGAGACACAACAAGTACACATAAGTGTTTTCTGAGTAGAATGCTACAGAGACTATGTCAAAAATGATATTTGCAACTGTAAACATGACATTGAAGTCACATTCCCAAGAAAAAGTCTTTGGTTTTCTCCAAAACCAGTTTGACTCTGTTTTCTGGGTCCTTTGCACATGAATTCCACATGAGTCTGTCCAGATAGGTCTGGTTCTTACTAGAAATATCCGGATCTGTGTGGCTAAATGAATATCAGCTTTTCAACAGCCTGTGTGTTTGTTAGTGTTTTCTGGATAGAATCTATGAACTTTAGAGTTTTGAATGAATTTTAGCATGTTACATTCTATTTTTTGGTTGGCAAATGCTAATTAGTTCCCCATGGAGAGAAACAAGTACACATAACTGTTTTCTGAGTAGAATGCTACAGAAACTAGGTTAAAAATGATATTTCCGACTGTAAACATGACATTGAATTCACATTCCAAACAAAATAACTTTGCTTTTCTTCAAAACCAGTTTCAACATCATTTTCTAGGTACTTTGCACATGGATTCCAGACGAGTCTGTCCAGATAGGTCTGGTTCTAACCAGAAATATCCGGATCTGTGTGGCTAAATGAATATCAGCTTTTCAACAGCTTGTGTGTTTGTTAGTGTTTTCTGGATAGTATCTATGAACTTTAGAGTTTTGAATGAATTTTAGCATGTTACATTGTGTTTTTTGGTTGGCAAAAGCTAATTACTTCCCCATGGAGACACAACAAGTACACATAAGTGTTTTCTGAGTAGAATGCTACAGAAACTAGGTTAAAACTGATATTTGCGACTGTAAACATGACATTGAAATCACATTCCCTAGAAAATGATTTTGATTTTCTTCAAAACCAGTTTCAACATCATTTTCTGTTGCTTTGCACACGAATTCCACACGAGTCTGTCCAGATAGGTCTGGATCTAACTAGAAATATCCGGATCTGTGTGGCTAAATGCATATCAGCTATGAAACAGCCTGTGTGTTTGTTAGTGTTTTCTGGATAGTATCTATGAACTTTAGAGTTTTGAATGAATTTTAGCATGTTACATTGTGTTTTTTGGTTGGCAAACGCTAATTAGTTCTACATGGAGACACAAGTACACATAAGTGTTTTCTGAGTAGAATGCTACAGAAACTAGGTTAAAAATGCTATTTGCGACTGTAAACATGACATTGAATTCACATTCCCAAGAAAAAGTCTTTGGTTTTCTCCAAAACCAGTTTGACTCTGTTTTCTGGGTCCTTTGCACATGAATTCCACACGAGTCTGTCCAGGTAGGTCTGGTTCTAACCAGAAATATCCGGTTCTGTGTAGCTAAATGAATATCCGCTTTGAAACAGCCTGTGTGTTTGTTAGTGTTTTCTGGATAGTATCTATGAACTTTAGAGTTTTGAATGAATTTTAGCATGTTATATTGTGTTTTGTGGTTGGCAAACGCTAATTAGTTCCACATGGAGACACAACAAGTACACATAAGTGTTTTCTGAGTAGAATGCTACAGAGACTAGGTTAAAAATGATATTTGCGACTGTAAACATGACATTGATTTCACATTCCCAAGAAAAAGTCTTTGGTTTTCTCCAAAACCAGTTTGACTCTGTTTTCTGGGTCCTTTGCACATGAATTCCACATGAGTCTGTCCAGATAGGTCTGGTTCTTACTAGAAATATCCGGATCTGTGTGGCTAAATGAATATCAGCTTTTAAACAGCCTGTGTGTTTGTTAGTGTTTTCTGGATAGAATCTATGAACTTTAGAGTTTTGAAAGAATTTTAGCATGTTACATTCTATTTTTTGGTTGGCAAATGCTAATTCGTTCCCCATGGAGACACAACTAGTACACATAACTGTTTTCTGAGTCGAATGCTGCAGAAACTAGGTTGAAAATGATATTTGCGACTGTAAACATGACATTGAATTCACATTCCAAACAAAATAACTTTGCTTTTCTTCAAAACCAGTTTCAACATCATTTTCTAGGTACTTTGCACATGGATTCCACAAGAGTCTGTCCAGATAGGTCTGGTTCTAACCAGAAATATCCGGATCTGTGTGGCTAAATGAATATCAGCTTTGAAACAGCCTGTGTGTTTGTTAGTGTTTTCTGGATAGTATCTATGAACTTTAGAGTTTTGAATGAATTTTAGAATGTTACATTTTGTTTTTTGGTTGGCAAACGCTAATTACTTCCCCATGGAGACACAACAAGTACACATAAGTGTTTTCTGAGTAGAATGCTACAGAAACTAGGTTAAAAATAATATTTGCGACTGTAAACATGACATTGAAGTCACATTCCCTAGAAAATGACTTTGCTTTTCTTCAAAACCAGTTTCAACATCATTTTCTGTTGCTTTGCACACGAATTCCACACGAGTCTGTCCAGATAGGTCTGGTTCTAACCAGAAATATCCGGATCTGTGTGGCTAAATGAATATCAGCTTTGAAACAGCCTGTGTGTTTGTTAGTGTTTTCTGGATAGTATCTATGAACGTTAGAGTTTTGAATGAATTTTAGCCTGTTACATTGTGTTTTTTGGTTGGCAAATGCTAATTACTTCCCCATGGAGACACAACAAGTACACATAAGTGTCTTCTGAGTAGAATGCTACAGAAACTAGGTTAAAACTGATATTTGCGACTGTAAACATGACATTGAAGTCACATTCCCTAGAAAATGACTTTGCTTTTCTTCAAAACCAGTTTCAACATCATTTTCTGTTTGCTTTGCACACGAATTCCACACGAGTCTGTCCAGATAGGTCTGGTTCTAACTAGAAATATCCGGATCTGTGTGGCTAAATGAATATCAGCTTTGAAACAGCCTGTGTGTTTGTTAGTGTTTTCTGGATAGTATCTATGAATGTTAGAGTTTTGAATGAATTTTAGCATGTTACATTGTGTTTTTTGGTTGGCAAACGCTAATTAGTTCCACATGGAGACACAAGTACACATAAGTGTTTTCTGAGTCGAATGCTACAGAAACTAGGTTAAAAATGCTATTTTCGACTGTAAACATGACATTGAAGTCACATTCCCAAGAAAAAGTCTTTGGTTTTCTCCAAAACCAGTTTGACTCTGTTTTCTGGGTCCTTTGCACATGAATTCCACACGAGTCTGTCCAGGTAGGTCTGGTTCTAACCAGAAATATCCGGTTCTTTGTGGCTAAATGAATATCCGCTTTTCAACAGCCTGTGTGTTTGTTAGTGTTTTCTGGATATTATCTATGAACTTTAGAGTTTTGAATGAATTTTAGCATGTTACATTGTGTGTTTTGGTTGGCAAACACTAATTAGTACCCCATGGAGACACAACAAGTACACATAAGAGATTTCTGAGTAGAATGCTACAGAGACTAGGTTAAAAATGCTATTTGCGACTGTAAACATGACATTGAATTCACATTCCCAAGAAAAAGTCTTTGGTTTTCTCCAAAACCAGTTTGACTCTGTTTTCTGGGTCCTTAGCAAATGAATTCTACACTAGTCTGTCCAGGTAGGTCTGGTTCTAACCAGAAATATCCGGTTTTGTGTGGCTAAATAAATATCAGCTTTTCAACAGCCTGTGTGTTTGTTAGTGTTTTCTGGATAGTATCTATGAACTTTAGAGTTTTGAATGAATTTTAGAATGTTACATTTTGTTTTTTGGTTGGCAAAAGCTAATTACTTCCCCATGGAGACACAACAAGTACACATAAGTGTTTTCTGAGTAGAATGCTACAGAAATTAGGTTAAAACTGATATTTGCGACTGTAAACATGACATTGAAGTCACATTCCCAAGAAAATGACTTTGCTTTTCTTCAAAACCAGTTTCAACATCATTTTCTGTGTGCTTTGCACACGAATTCCACACGAGTCTGTCCAGATAGGTCTGGTTCTAACTAGAAATATCCGGATCTGTGTGGCTAAATGAATATCAGCTTTGAAACAGCCTGTGTGTTTGTTAGTGTTTTCTGGATAGTATGTATGAACGTTAGAGTTTTGAATGAATTTTAGCATGTTACATTGTGTTTTTTGGTTGGCAAATGCTAATTAGTTCCACATGGAGACACAAGTACACATAAGTGTTTTCTGAGTCGAATGCTACAGAAACTAGGTTAAAAATGCTATTTGCGACTGTAAACATGACATTGAAGTCAATTTCCCAAGAAAAAGTCTTTGGTTTTCTCCAAAACCAGTTTGACTCTGTTTTCTGGGTCCTTTGCAAATGAATTCCACACTAGTCTGTCCAGGTAGGTCTGGTTCTAACCAGAAATATCCGGTTCTGTGTGGCTAAATGAATATCAGCTTTGAAACAGCCTGTGTGTTTGTTAGTGTTTTCTGGATAGTATCTATGAACTTTAGAGTTTTGAATGAATTTTAGCATGTTACATTTTGTT
This sequence comes from Sylvilagus floridanus, assembly GCA_949820135.1. Classification (NCBI taxonomy): domain Eukaryota; kingdom Metazoa; phylum Chordata; class Mammalia; order Lagomorpha; family Leporidae; genus Sylvilagus; species Sylvilagus floridanus. The sequence continues at coordinate 84,491,257 of OX463233.1, forward strand.
TTTTGGTTGGCAAACGCTAATTACTTCCCCATGGAGACACAACAAGTACACATAAGTGTTTTCTGAGTAGAATGCTACAGAAACTAGGTTAAAAATGCTATTTGCGACTGTAAACATGACACTGAAGTCACCTTCCCAAGAAAATGACTTTGCTTTTCTTCAAAACCAGTTTCAACATCATTTTCTGTGTGCTTTGCACACGAATTCCACATGAGTCTGTCCAGATAGGTCTGGTTCTTACTAGAAATATCTGGTTCTGTGTGGCTAAATGAATATCCGCTTTTCAACAGCCTGTGTGTTTGTTAGTGTTTTCTGGATAGTATCTATGAACTTTAGAGTTTTGAATGAATTTTAGCATGTTACATTGTGTTTTTTGGTTGGCAAACGCTAATTAGTTCCACATGGAGACACAACAAGTACACATAAGTGTTTTCTGAGTAGAATGCTACAGAAACTAGGTTAAAAATGATATTTGCGACTGTAAACATGACATTGAAGTCACATTCCCAAGAAAAAGTCTTTGGTTTTTCCAAAACCAGTTTGATTCTGTTTTCTCGGTGCTTTGCACATGGATTCCAGACGAGTCTGTCCAGATAGGTCTGGTTCTAACCAGAAATATCCGGATCTGTCTGGCTAAATGAATATCAGCTTTTCAACAGCCTGTGTGTTTGTTAGTGTTTTCTGGATAGTATCTATGAACTTTAGAGTTTTGAATGAATTTTAGCATGTTACATTTTGTTTTTTTTTTTGGCAAACGCTAATTACTTCCCCATGGAGACACAACAAGTACACATAAGTGTTTTCTGAGTAGAATGCTACAGAAACTAGGTTAAAAATGCTATTTGCGACTGTAAACATGACACTGAAGTCACCTTCCCAAGAAAATGACTTTGCTTTTCTTCAAAACCAGTTTCAACATCATTTTCTGTGTGCTTTGCACACGAATTCCACATGAGTCTGTCCAGATAGGTCTGGTTCTTACTAGAAATATCTGGTTCTGTGTGGCTAAATGAATATCCGCTTTTCAACAGCCTGTGTGTTTGTTAGTGTTTTCTGGATAGTATCTATGAACTTTAGAGTTTTGAATGAATTTTAGCATGTTACATTGTGTTTTTTGGTTGGCAAACGCTAATTAGTTCCACATGGAGACACAACAAGTACACATAAGTGTTTTCTGAGTAGAATGCTACAGAAACTAGGTTAAAAATGATATTTGCGACTGTAAACATGACATTGAAGTCACATTCCCAAGAAAAAGTCTTTGGTTTTTCCAAAACCAGTTTGATTCTGTTTTCTCGGTGCTTTGCACATGGATTCCAGACGAGTCTGTCCAGATAGGTCTGGTTCTAACCAGAAATATCCGGATCTGTCTGGCTAAATGAATATCAGCTTTTCAACAGCCTGTGTGTTTGTTAGTGTTTTCTGGATAGTATCTATGAACTTTAGAGTTTTGAATGAATTTTAGCATGTTACATTTTGTTTTTTTTTTTGGCAAACGCTAATTACTTCCCCATGGAGACACAACAAGTACACATAAGTGTTTTCTGAGTAGAATGCTACAGAAACTAGGTTAAAAATGCTATTTGCGACTGTAAACATGACATTGAAGTCACATTCCCAAGAAAAAGTCTTTGGTTTTCTCCAAAACCAGTTTGACTCTGTTTTCTGGGTCCTTTGCACATGAATTCCACACGAGTCTGTCCAGGTAGGTCTGGTTCTAACCAGAAATATCCGGTTCTTTGTGGCTAAATGAATATCCGCTTTTCAACAGCCTGTGTGTTTGTTAGTGTTTTCTGGATAGTATCTATGAACTTTAGAGTTTTGAATGAATTTTAGCATGTTACATTGTGTGTTTTGGTTGGCAAACGCTAATTAGTTCCCCATGGAGACACAACAAGTACACATAAGAGTTTTCTGAGTAGAATGCTACAGAGACTAGGTTAAAAATGCTATTTGCGACTGTAAACATGACAGTGAATTCACATTCCCAAGAAAAAGTCTTTGGTTTTCTCCAAAACCAGTTTGACTCTGTTTTCTGGGTCCTTAGCAAATGAATTCTACACTAGTCTGTCCAGGTAGGTCTGGTTCTAACCAGAAATATCCGGTTTTGTGTGGCTAAATAAATATCAGCTTTTCAACAGCCTGTGTGTTTGTTAGTGTTTTCTGGATAGTATCTATGAACTTTAGAGTTTTGAATGAATTTTAGCATGTTACATTTTGTTTTTTGGTTGGCAAACGCTAATTCGTTCCACATGGAGACACAACAAGTACACATAAGTGTTTTCTGAGTAGAATGCTACAGAAACTAGGTTAAAAATTATATTTGCGACTGTAAACATGACACTGAAGTCACCTTCCCAAGAAAATGACTTTGCTTTTCTTCAAAACCAGTTTCAACATCATTTTCTGGGGGCTTTGCACACGAATTCCACATGAGTCTGTCCAGATAGGTCTGGTTCTAACCAGAAATATCCGGATCTGTGTGGCTAAATGAATATCCGCTTTTCAACAGCCTGTGTGTTTGTTAGTGTTTTCTGGATAGTATCTATGAACTTTAGAGTTTTGAATGAATTTTAGCATGTTACATTGTGTTTTTTGGTTGGCCAACACTAATTAGTTCCACATGGAGACACAACAAGTACACATAAGAGGTTTCTGAGTAGAATGCTACAGAAACTAGGTTAAAAATGATATTTGCGACTGTAAACATGACATTGAATTCACATTCCAAACAAAATATCTTTGCTTTTCTTCAAAACCAGTTTCTTTTTTTTTTTATGATAATTTGAAATTTTTTTTTTTATAAAGCTTTTATTTAAAGAATATAAATTTCCAAAGAACAGCTCATGGACCACAATGGCTCCCCCCACACACAACTTCCCTCCCTCCCCCCACACTCCCCTTTTCCCGCTCCCTCTCCCCTTCCATTCACATCAAGATTCATTTTCAATTCTTTTTATACACAGGAGATCAATTTAGTACGTATTTCGTAAAGATTTCAACGGTTTGCCCTCGCATAGAGACACAAAATGATAATACTGTTGGAGTACTAGTTATAGTATTAATTCACAATGTACAGCACATTAAGGACAGAGATCCTACATGATTTTTTTTTAAAAAATTGATTAATTGTCTATGCAATTTCCAGTTTAACACCAAGATTTTTTTTTTTCATTTGCAATTATCTTTATATAAAGAAGATCGATTCAATATATACTATGTAAGGATTTCATCAGTTTGCACCCACACAGAAACACAAAGTGTAAAAATACTGTTTCAGTACTAGTAATAGCATCACTTCACATTGGATAACACACTAAGGACAGATCCCCCATGAGACGCAAGTACACAGTGACTCCTGATGTTGATTTAACAATTTGACACTCTTGTTTATGGCGTCAGTAATCTCCCTAGGCTCTGGTCATGAGTTGCCGAGGCTATGGAAGCCTTTAGGGTTAGCCGACTTCGATCTTATTCCTACAGGGCCATAGTCAAAGTGGAAGTTCTCTCCTCCCTTCAGAGAAAGGTACCTCCTTCTTTGATGGCCCCGTTCTAACCACTGGGATCTCACTCGCAGAGATCTTTCATTTAGGTCTTCTGTTTTTTCCAGAGTGTCTTAGCTTTCCATGCCTAAAATATTCTCATGGGCTAGAGACTAGGTTAAAAATGATATTTGCGACTGTAAACATGGCATTGAAGTCACATTCCCAAGAAAAAGTCTTTGGTTTTCTCCAAACCCAGTTTGACTCTGTTTTCTGGGTCCTTTGCACATGAATTCCACATGAGTCTGTCCAGGTAGGTCTGGTTCTTACTAGAAATATCCGGATCTGTGTGGCTAAATGAATATCAGCTTTTCAACAGCCTGTGTTTTTGTTAGTGTTTTCTGGATAGAATCTATGAACTTTAGAGTTTTGAATGAATTTTAGCATGTTACATTCTATTTTTTGGTTGGCAAATGCTAATTCGTTCCCCATGGAGACACAACTAGTACACATAACTGTTTTCTGAGTAGAATGCTACAGAAACTAGGTTAAAAATGATATTTGCGACTGTAAACATGACATTGAATTCACATTCCAAACAAAATAACTTTGCTTTTCTTCAAAACCAGTTTCAACATCATTTTCTAGGTACTTTGCACATGGATTCCAGACGAGTCTGTCCAGATAGGTCTGGTTCTAACCAGAAATATCCGGATCTGTGTGGCTAAATGAATATCAGCTTTGAAACAGCCTGTGTGTTTGTTAGTGTTTTCTGGATAGTATCTATGAACTTTAGAGTTTTGAATGAATTTTAGAATGTTACATTTTGTTTTTTGGTCGGCAAACGCTAATTACTTCCCCATGGAGACACAACAAGTACACATAAGTGTTTTCTGAGTAGAATGCTACAGAAACTAGGTTAAAACTGATATTTGCGACTGTAAACATGACATTGAAGTCACATTCCCTAGAAAATGACTTTGCTTTTCTTCAAAACCAGTTTCAACATCATTTTCTGTTGCTTTGCACACGAATTCCACACGAGTCTGTCCAGATAGGTCTGGTTCTAACCAGAAATATCTGGATCTGTGTGGCTAAATGAATATCAGCTTTGAAACAGCCTGTGTGTTTGTTAGTGTTTTCTGGATAGTATCTATGAACGTTAGAGTTTTGAATGAATTTTAGCCTGCTACATTGTGTTTTTTGGTTGGCAAACGCTAATTACTTCCCCATGGAGACACAACAAGTACACATAAGTGTTTTCTGAGTAGAATGCTACAGAAACTAGGTTAAAACTGATATTTGCGACTGTAAACATGACATTGAAGTCACATTCCCTAGAAAATGACTTTGCTTTTCTTCAAAACCAGTTTCAACATCATTTTCTGTTGCCTTGCACACGAATTCCACACGAGTCTGTCCAGATAGGTCTGGTTCTGACCAGAAATATCCGTTTCTTTGTGGCTAAATGAATATCCGCTTTTCAACAGCCTGTGTGTTTGTTAGTGTTTTCTGGATATTATCTATGAACTTTCGAGTTTTGAATGAATTTTAGCATGTTACATTGTGTGTTTTGGTTGGCAAACGCTAATTAGTTCCACATGGAGACACAAGAAGTTCACATAAGTGTTTTCTGAGTAGAATGCTACAGAAACTAGGTTAAAAATGATATTTGCGACTGTAAACATGACATTGAAGTCACATTCCCAAGAAAAAGTCTTTGGTTTTCTCCAAAACCAGTTTGACTCTGTTTTCTGGGTCCTTTGCACATGAATTCCACACGAGTCTGTCCAGGTAGGTCTGGTTCTAACCAGAAATATCCGTTTCTTTGTGGCTAAATGAATATCCGCTTTTCAACAGCCTGTGTGTTTGTTAGTGTTTTCTGGATAGTATCTATGAACTTTAGAGTTTTGAATGAATTTTAGCATGTTACATTGTGTGTTTTGGTTGGCAAACGCTAATTAGTTCCACATGGAGACACAAGAAGTTCACATAAGTGTTTTCTGAGTAGAATGCTACAGAAACTAGGTTAAAAATTATATTTGGACTGTAAACATGACACTGAAGTCACCTTCCCAAGAAAATGACTTTGCTTTTCTTCAAAACCAGTTTCAACATCATTTTCTGGGGGCTTTGCACATGAATTCCACATGAGTCTGTCCAGATAGGTCTGGTTCTAACCAGAAATATCCGGATCTGTGTGGCTAAATGAATATCAGCTTTTCAACAGCCTGTGTGTTTGTTAGTGTTTTCTGGATAGTATCTATGAACTTTAGAGTTTTGAATGAATTTTAGCATGTTACATTTTGTTTTTTGGTTGGCAAAAGCTAATTAGTTCCACATGGAGACACAACAAGTACACATAAGTGTTTTCTGAGTAGAAGGCTACAGAAACTAGGTTAAAAATGCTATTTGCACTGTAAACATGACATTGAATTCACATTACCAAGAAAAAGTCTTTGGTTTTCTCCAAAAACAGTTTGACTCTGTTTTCAGGGTGCTTTGCACTTGAATTCCACAGGACTCTGTCCAGATACGTCTGGTTCTAACTGGAAATATCCGGATCTGTGTGGCTAAATGAATATCAGCTTTTCAACAGCCTGTGTGTTTGTTAGTGTTTTCTGGATAGTATCTATGAACTTTAGAGTTTTGAATGAATTTTAGCATGTTACATTGTGTTTTTTGGTTGGCAAACGATAATTAGTTTCACATGTAGACACAACAAGTACACATAAGTGTTTTCTGAGTAGAATGCTACAGAAACTAGGTTAAAAATGCTATTTGCGACTGTAAACATGACATTGAAGTCACATTCCCAAGAAAAAGTCTTTGGTTTTCTCCAAAACCAGTTTAACTCTGCTCTTCTGGGTGCTTTGCACACGAATTCCACACGAGTCTGTCCAGATAGGTCTGGTTCTAACCAGAAATATCCGGATCTGTGTGGCTAAATGAATATCCGCTTTTCAACAGCCTGTGTGTTTGTTAGTGTTTTCTGGATAGTATCTATGAACTTTAGAGTTTTGAATGAATTTTAGCATGTTACATTTTGTTTTTTGGTTGGCAAACGCTAATTAGTTCCACATGGAGACACAACAAGTACACATAAGAGTTTTCTGAGTAGAATGCTACAGAAACTAGGTTAAAAATGATATTTGCGACTGTAAACATGACATTGAAGTCACATTCCCAAGAAAAAGTCTTTGGTTTTCTCCAAAACCAGTTTGACTCTGTTTTCTGGGTCCTTTGCACAAGAATTCCACATGAGTCTGTCCAGATATGTCTGGTTCTTACTAGAAATATCCGGATCTGTGTGGCTAAATGAATATCAGCTTTTCAACAGCCTGTGTGTTTGTTAGTGTTTTCTGGATAGATTCTATGAACTTTAGAGTTTTGAATGAATTTTAGCATGTTACATTCTATTTTTTGGTTGGCAAATGCTAATTCGTTCCCCATGGAGACACAACAAGTACACATAACTGTTTTCTGAGTCGAATGCTACAGAAACTAGGTTAAAAATGATATTTGCGACTGTAAACATGACATTGAATTCACATTCCAAACAAAATAACTTTGCTTTTCTTCAAAAACAGTTTCAACATCATTTTCTAGGTACTTTGCACATGGATTCCAGACGAGTCTGTCCAGATAGGTCTGGTTCTAACCAGAAATATCCGGATCTGTGTGGCTAAATGAATATCAGCTTTTCAACAGCCTGTGTGTTTGTTAGTGTTTTCTGGATAGTATCTATGAACTTTAGAGTTTTGAATGAATTTTAGCATGTTACATTTTGTTTTTTGGTTGGCAAACGCTAATTACTTCCCCATGGAGACACAACAAGTACACATAAGTGTTTTCTGAGTAGAATGCTACAGAAACTAGGTTAAAACTGATATTTGCGACTGTAAACATGACATTGAAGTCACATTCCCTAGAAAATGACTTTGCTTTTCTTCAAAACCAGTTTCAACATCATTTTCTCTGTGCTTTGCACATGAATTCCACATGAGTCTGTCCAGATAGGTCTGGTTCTAACCAGAAATATCCGGATGTGTGGCTAAATGAATATCAGCTTTTCAACAGCATGTCACACGAGTCTGTCCTGATAGGTCTGGTTCTAACCAGAAATATGCGGTTCTGTGTGGCTAAATGAATATCAGCTTTTCAACAGCCTGTGTGTTTGTTAGTGTTTTCTGGATAGTATCTATGAACTTTAGAGTTTTGAATGAATTTTAGCAAGTTACATTTTGTTTTTTGGTTGGCAAACGCTAATTAGTTCCACATGGAGACACAACAAGTATACATAAGAGTTTTCTGAGTAGAATGCTACAAAAACTAGGTTAAAAATGATATTTGCGACTGTAAACATGACATTGAAGTCACATTCCCAAGAAAATGACTTTGCTTTTCTCCAAAACCAGTTTCAACATCATGTTCTGGGTGCTTTGCACCCGAATTCCACACGAGTCTGTCCAGATAGGTCTGGTTCTAACCAGAAATATCCGGATCTGAGTGGCTAAATGAATATCAGCTTTTCAACAGCCTGTGTGTTTGTTAGTGTTTTCTGGATAGTATCAATGAACTTTAGAGTTTTGAATGAATTTTAGCATGTTACATTGTGTGTTTTGGTTGGCAAACGCTAATTAGTTCCACATGGAGACACAACAAGTACACATGAGTTTTCTGAGTTGAATGCTACAGAAACTAGGATTAAAATGATATTTGCGACTGTAAACATGACATTGAACTCACATTCCCAAGAAATCTCTTTGCTTTTCTTCAAAACCAGTTTCAACATCATTTTCTGGGTGCTTTGCACATGAATTCCACACGAGTCTGTCCAGATAGGTCTGGTTCTAACCAGAAATATCCGGATCTGTGTGGCTAAATGAATATCAGCTTTGAAACAGCCTGTGTGTTTGTTAGTGTTTTCTGGATAGTATCTATGAACTTTAGAGTTTTGAATGAATTTTAGCATGTTACATTGTGTTTTTTGGTTGGCAAACGCTAATTAGTTCCCCATGGAGACACAACAAGTGCACATAAGTGTTTTCTGAGAAGAATGCTACAGAAACTAGGTTAAAAATGATATTTGCGACTGTAAACATGACATTGAAGTCACATTCCCAAGAAAAAGTCTTTGGTTTTCTCCAAAACCATTTTGACTCTGTTTTCTGGATCCTTTGCCCATGAATTCCACTCGAGTCTGTCCAGGTAGGTCTGGTTCTAACCAGAAATATCCGGTTCTGTGGCTAAATGAATACCGACTTTTCAACAGCCTGTGTGTTTGTTAGTGTTTTCTGGATAGTATCTATGAACTTTAGAGTTTTGAATGAATTTTAGCATGTTACAATTTGTTTTTTGGTTGGCAAACGCTAATTAGTTCCCCATGGAGACACAACAAATGCACATAAGTGTTTTCTGAGAAGAATGCTACAGAAACTAGGTTTAAAATGATATTTGCGACTGTAAACATGACATTGAAGTCACCTTCCCAAGAAAATGACTTTGCTTTTCTTCAAAACCAGTTTCAACATCATGTTCTGGGTGCTTTTCACATGAATTCACCACGAGTCTGTCCAGATAGGTCTGGTTCTAACCAGAAATATCCGGATCTGTGTGGCTAAATGAATATCAGCTTTTCAACATCCTGTGTGTTTGTTAGTGTTTTCTGGATAGTATCTATGAACTTTAGAGTTTTGAATGAATTTTAGCATGTTACATTGTGTTTTTTGGTTGGCAAACGCTAATTAGTTCCACATGGAGACACAACAAGTACACATAAGAGTTTTCTGAGTAGAATGCTACAGAAACTAGGTTAAAAATGATATTTGCGACTGTAAACATGACATTGAAGTCACATTCCCAAGAAAAAGTCTTTGGTTTTCTCCAAAACCAGTTTGACTCTGTTTTCTGGGTCCTTTGCACAAGAATTCCACATGAGTCTGTCCAGATATGTCTGGTTCTTACTAGAAATATCCGGATCTGTGTGGCTAAATGAATATCAGCTTTTCAACAGCCTGTGTGTTTGTTAGTGTTTTCTGGATAGAATCTATGAACTTTAGAGTTTTGAATGAATTTTAGCATGTTACATTCTATTTTTTGGTTGGCAAATGCTAATTCGTTCCCCATGGAGACACAACAAGTACACATAACTGTTTTCTGAGTAGAATGCTACAGAAACTAGGTTAAAAATGATATTTGCGACTGTAAACATGACATTGAATTCACATTCCAAACAAAATAACTTTGCTTTTCTTCAAAAACAGTTTCAACATCATTTTCTAGGTACTTTGCACATGGATTCCAGACGAGTCTGTCCAGATAGGTCTGGTTCTAACCAGAAATATCCGGATCTGTGTGGCTAAATGAATATCAGCTTTTCAACAGCCTGTGTGTTTGTTAGTGTTTTCTGGATAGTATCTATGAACTTTAGAGTTTTGAATGAATTTTAGCATGTTACATTTTGTTTTTTGGTTGGCAAACGCTAATTACTTCCCCATGGAGACACAACAAGTACACATAAGTGTTTTCTGAGTAGAATGCTACAGAAACTAGGTTAAAACTGATATTTGCGACTGTAAACATGACATTGAAGTCACATTCCCAAGAAAATGACTTTGCTTTTCTTCAAAACCAGTTTCAACATCATTTTCTCTGTGCTTTGCACATGAATTCCACATGAGTCTGTCCAGATAGGTCTGGTTCTAACCAGAAATATCCGGATCTGTGTGGCTAAATGAATATCAGCTTTTCAACAGCATGTCACACGAGTCTGTCCTGATAGGTCTGGTTCTAACCAGAAATATCCGGTTCTGTGTGGCTAAATGAATATCAGCTTTTCAACAGCCTGTGTGTTTGTTAGTGTTTTCTGGATAGTATCTATGAACTTTAGAGTTTTGAATGAATTTTAGCAAGTTACATTTTGTTTTTTGGTTGGCAAACGCTAATTAGTTCCACATGGAGACACAACAAGTATACATAAGAGTTTTCTGAGTAGAATGCTACAAAAACTAGGTTAAAAATGATATTTGCGACTGTAAACATGACATTTAAGTCACATTCCCAAGAAAATGACTTTGCTTTTCTCCAAAACCAGTTTCAACGTCATGTTCTGGGTGCTTTGCACCCGAATTCCACACGAGTCTGTCAAGATAGGTCTGGTTCTAACCAGAAATATCCGGATCTGAGTGGCTAAATGAATATCAGCTTTTCAACAGCCTGTGTGTTTGTTAGTGTTTTCTGGATAGTATCAATGAACTTTAGAGTTTTGAATGAATTTTAGCATGTTACATTGTGTGTTTTGGTTGGCAAACGCTAATTAGTTCCACATGGAGACACAACAAGTACACATGAGTTTTCTGAGTTGAATGCTACAGAAACTAGGATTAAAATGATATTTGCGACTGTAAACATGACATTGAACTCACATTCCCAAGAAAAACTCTTTGCTTTTCTTCAAAACCAGTTTCAACATCATTTTCTGGGTGCTTTGCACATGAATTCCACACGAGTCTGTCCAGATAGGTCTGGTTCTAACCAGAAATATCCGGATCTGTGTGGCTAAATGAATATCAGCTTTGAAACAGCCTGTGTGTTTGTTAGTGTTTTCTGGATAGTATCTATGAACTTTAGAGTTTTGAATGAATTTTAGCATGTTACATTGTGTTTTTTGGTTGGCAAACGCTAATTAGTTCCCCATGGAGACACAACAAGTGCACATAAGTGTTTTCTGAGAAGAATGCTACAGAAACTAGGTTAAAAATGATATTTGCGACTGTAAACATGACATTGAAGTCACATTCCCAAGAAAAAGTCTTTGGTTTTCTCCAAAACCATTTTGACTCTGTTTTCTGGATCCTTTGCCCATGAATTCCACTCGAGTCTGTCCAGGTAGGTCTGGTTCTAACCAGAAATATCCGGTTCTGTGGCTAAATGAATACCGACTTTTCAACAGCCTGTGTGTTTGTTAGTGTTTTCTGGATAGTATCTATGAACTTTAGAGTTTTGAATGAATTTTAGCATGTTACAATTTGTTTTTTGGTTGGCAAACGCTAATTAGTTCCCCATGGAGACACAACAAATGCACATAAGTGTTTTCTGAGAAGAATGCTACAGAAACTAGGTTTAAAATGATATTTGCGACTGTAAACATGACATTGAAGTCACCTTCCCAAGAAAATGACTTTGCTTTTCTTCAAAACCAGTTTCAACATCATGTTCTGGGTGCTTTTCACATGAATTCACCACGAGTCTGTCCAGATAGGTCTGGTTCTAACCAGAAATATCCGGATCTGTGTGGCTAAATGAATATCAGCTTTTCAACAGCCTGTGTGTTTGTTAGTGTTTTCTGGATAGTATCTATGAACTTTAGAGTTTTGAATGAATTTTAGCATGTTACATTGTGTTTTTTGGTTGGCAAACGCTATTTGTTCCCCATGGAGAAACAACAAGTACACATAAGAGTTTTCTGAGTAGAATGCTACAGAAACTAGGTTAAAAATGATATTTGCGACTGTAAACATGACATTGAAGTCACATTCCCAAGAAAAAGTCTTTGGTTTTCTCCAAAACCAGTTTGACTCTGTTTTCTGGATCCTTTGCCCATGAATTCCACACGAGTCTGTCCAGGTAGGTCTGGTTCTAACCAGAAATATCTGGTTCTGTGGCTAAATGAATACCCACTTTTCAACAGCCTGTGTGTTTGTTAGTGTTTTCTGGATAGTATCTATGAACGTTAGAGTTTTGAATGAATTTTAGCATGTTACAATTTGTTTTTTGGTTGGCAAACGCTAATTATTTCCCCATGGAGACACAACAAGTGCACATAAGAGTTTTCTGAGAAGAATGCTACAGAAACTAGGTTTAAAATGATATTTGCGACTGTAAACATGACATTGAAGTCACCTTCCCAAGAAAATGACTTTGCTTTTCTTCAAAACCAGTTTCAACATCATGCTCTGGGTGCTTTGCACATGAATTCCACACGAGTCTGTCCAGATAGCTCTGGTTCTAACCAGAAATATCTGGTTTTGTGTGGCTAAATGAATATCAGCTTTTCAACAGCCTGTGTGTTTGTTAGTGTTTTCTGGATAGTATCTATGAACTTTAGAGTTTTGAATGAATTTTAGCATGTTACATTGTGTTTTTTGGTTGGCAAAACTAATTAGTTCCCCATGGAGACACAACAAGTACACATAAGTGTTTTCTGTGAAGAATGCTACAGAAACTAGGTTAAAAATGATATTTGCGACTGTAAACATGACATTGAATTCACATTCCCAAGAAAAACACTTTGCCTTTCTCTAAAACCAGTTTGATTCTGTTTTCTGGGTCCTTTGCACGTGAATTCCACACGACTCTGTCCAGGTAGGTCTGGTTCTAAATAGAAATATCCGGTTCTGTGTGGCTAAATGAATATCAGCTTTTCAACAGCTTGTGTGTTTGTTGGTGTTTTCTGAATAGTATCTATGAACGTTAGAGTTTTGAATAAATTTTAGCATGTTACATTGTGTTTTTTGGTTGGCAAACGCTAATTAGTTCCACATGTAGACACAACAAGTACACATAAGTGTTTTCTGAGTAGAATGCTACAGAAACTAGGTTAAAAATGATATTTGCGACTGTAAACATGACATCGAAGTCACATTCCCAAGAAAATGATTTTGCTTTTCTTCAAAACCAGTTTCAACATCATTTTCTGGGTGCTTTGCACACGAATTCCACACGAGTCTGTCCAGATAGGTCTGGTTCTAACCAGAATTATCCGGTTCTGTGGGACTAAATGAATATCAGCTTTTCAACCGCCTGTGTGTTTGTTAGTGTTTTCTGGATAGTATCTATGAACTTTAGAGTTTTGAATGAATTTTAGCATGTTACATTGTGTTTTTTGGTTGGCAAACGCTAATTATTTCCACATGGAGACACCACAAGTACACATAAGAGTTTTCTGAGTTGAATGCTACAGAAACTAGGTTAAAAATGATATTTGCGACTGTAAACATGACATTGAAGTCACATTCCCAAGAAAATGACTTTGCTTTATTTCAAAACCAGTTTCAACATCATTTTCTGGGTGCTGTGCTCACGAATTCCACACGAGTCTGTCCAGATAGGTCTGGTTCTAACCAGAAATATCCGGATCTGTGTGGCTAAATGAATATCAGCTTTTCAACAGCCTGTGTGTTTGTTAGTGTTTTCTGGATAGTATCTATGAACTTTAGAGTTTTGAATGAATTTTAGCATGTTACATTGTGTGTTTTGGTTGGCAAACGCTAATTAGTTCCACATGGAGACACAACAAGTACACATGAGTTTTCTGAGTTGAATGCTACAGAAACTAGGATTAAAATGATATTTGCTACTGTAAACATGACATTGAACTCACATTCCCAAGAAAAACTCTTTGCTTTTCTTCAAAACTAGTTTCAACATCATTTTCTGGGTGCTTTGCACATGAATTCCACACGAGTCTGTCCAGATAGGTCCGGTTCTTACCAGAAATATCCGGATCTGTGTGGCTAAATGAATATCAGCTTTTCAACAGCCTGTGTGTTTGTTAGTGTTTTCTGGATAGTATCTATGAACTTTAGAGTTTTGAATGAATTTTAGCATGTTACAATTTGTTTTTTGGTTGGCAAACGCTAATTAGTTCCCCATGGAGAAACAACAAGTACACATAAGTGTTTTCTGAGTAGAATGCTACAGAAACTAGGTTAAAAATGATATTTGCGACTGTAAACATGACATTGAAGTCACATTCCCAAGAAAAAGTCTTTGGTTTTCTCCAAAACCAGTTTGACTCTGTTTTCTGGATCCTTTGCCCATGAATTCCACACGAGTCTGTCCAGGTAGGTCTGGTTCTAACCAGAAATATCCGGTTCTGTGGCTAAATGAATACCCACTTTACAACAGCCTGTGTGTTTGTTAGTGTTTTCTGGATAGTATCTATGAACTTTAGAGTTTTGAATGAATTTTAGCATGTTACATTGTGTTTTTTGGTTGGCAAAACTAATTATTTCTCCATGGAGACACAACAAGTACACATAAGTGTTTTCTGTGAAGAATGCTACAGAAACTAGGTTAAAAATGATATTTGCGACTGTAAACATGACATTGAATTCACATTCCCAAGAAAAACACTTTGCTTTTCTCTAAAACCAGTTTGATTCTGTTTTCTGGGTCCTTTGCACGTGAATTCCACACGACTCTGTCCAGGAAGGTCTGGTTCTAACAAGAAATATCTAGTTCTGTGTGGCTAAATTAATATCAGCTTTTCAACAGCTTGTGTGTTTGTTGGTGTTTTCTGAATAGTATCTATGAACGTTAGAGTTTTGAATGAATTTTAGCATGTTACATTGTGTTTTTTGGTTGGCAAACGCTAATTAGTTCCACATGTAGACACAACAAGTACACATAAGTGTTTTCTGAGTAGAACGCTACAGAAACTAGGTTAAAAATGCTATTTGCGACTGTAAACATGACACTGAAGTCACCTTCCCAAGAAAATGACTTTGCTTTTCTTCAAATTAGTTTCAACTTCATTTTCTGGGTGCTTTGCACACGAATTCCACACGAGTCTGTCCAGATAGGTCTGGTTCTAACCAGAAATATCCGGATCTGTGTGGCTAAATGAATATCAGCTTTTCAACAGCCTGTGCGTTTGTTAGAGTTGTCTGGATAGTATCTATGAACTTTAGAGTTTTGAATGAATTTTAGCATGTTACATTGTGTTTTTTGGTTGGCAAACGCTAATTAGTTCCACATGGAGACACAACAAGTACACATAAGTGTTTTCCGAGTAGAATGCTACAGAAACTAGGTTAAAAATGATATTTGCGACTGTAAACATGACATTGAATTCACATTCCCAAGAAACTGACTTTGCTTTTCTTCAAAACCAGTTTCAACATCATTTTCTGGGTACTTTGTGCACGAATTCCACACGAGTCTGTCCAGATAGGTCTGGTTCTAACCCAAAATATCCGGATCTGTGTGGCTAAATGTATATCAGCTTTTCAACCGCCTGTGTGTTTGTTAGTGTTTTCTGGATAGTATCTATGAACTTTAGAGTTTTGAATGAATTTAGCATGTTACATTTTGTTTTTTGGTTGGCAAACGCTAATTAGTTCCCCATGGAGACACAACAACTGCACATAAGTGTTTTCTGAGAAGAATGCTACAGAAACTAGGTTTAAAATGATATTTGCGACTGTAAACATGACATTGAAGTCACATTCCCAAGAAAAAGCCTTTGGTTTTCTCCAAAACGAGTTTGAATCTGCTTTTCTGGGTCCTTTGCACATGAATTTCACACGAGTCTGTCCAGATAGGTCTGGTTCTAAATAGAAATATCCGGATCTGTGTGGCTAAATGAATATCAGCTTTTCAACAGCCTGTGTGTTTGTTAGTGTTTTCTGGATAGTATCTATGAACTTTAGAGTTTTGAATGAATTTTAGCATGTTACATTTTGTTTTTTGGTTGGCAAACTCTAATTAGTTCACCATAGAGACACAACAAATACACATAAGAGTTTTCTGAGTAGAATGCTACAGAAACTAGGTCAAAAATGATATTTGCAACTGTAAACATGACATTGAAGTCGCATTCCCAAGAAAATGACTTTGCTTTTCTTCAAAACCAATTTCAACATCATTTTCTGGGTACTTTCCGCACGAATTCCACACGAGTCTGTCCAGATAGGTCTGGTTCTAACCAGAAATACCCGGATCTGTGTGGCTAATGTATATCAGCTTTTCAACCGCCTGTGTGTTTGTTAGTGTTTTCTGGATAGTATCTATGAACTTTAGAGTTTTGAATGAATTTTAGAATGTTGCATTTTGTTTTTTGGTTGGCAAACACTAATTTGATCCCCATGGAGACACAACAAGTACACATAAGTGTTTTCTGAGAAGAATGCTACAGAATCTAATTGAAAAATGATATTTGCGACTGTAAACATGAAATTGAAGTCACATTCCCAAGAAAATGACTTTGCTTTTCTTCAAAACCAATTTCAACATCATTTTCTGGGTACTTTGCGCACGAATTCCACACGAGTCTGTCCAGATAGGTCTGGTTCTAACCAGAAATATCCGGATCTGTGTGGCTAAATGTATATCAGCTTTTCAAACGCCTGTGTGTTTGTTAGTGTTTTCTGGATAGTATCTATGAACTTTAGAGGTTTGAATGAATTTTAGCATGTTACATTTTGTTTTTTGGTTGGCAAACGCTAATTAGTTCCCCATGGAGAAAGAACAAGTGCACATAAGAGTTTTCTGAGAAGAATGCTACAGAAACTAGGTTAAAAATGCTATTTGCGACTGTAAACATGACATTGAAGTCACATTCCCAAGAAAATGACTTTGCTTTTCTTCAAAACCAGTTTCAACATCATTTTCTGGGTGCTATGCACATGAATTCCACACGAGTCTGTCCAGATAGGTCTGGTTCTAACCAGAAATATCCGAATCTGTGTGGCTAAATGAATATCAGCTTTTCAACAACCTGTGTGTTTGTTAGTGTTTTCTGGATAGTATCTATGAACTTTAGAGTTTTGAATGAATTTTAGCATGTTACATTTTGTTTTTTGGTTGGCAAACGCTAATTAGTTCCCCACGGAGACACAACAAGTACACATAAGAGTTTTCTGAGTAGAATGCCTCAGAAACTAGGTTAAAAATGATATTTGCGACTGTAAACATGACATTGAAGTCACATTCCCTATAAAATGACTATGCTTTTCTTGAAAACCAGTTTCAACATCATTTTCTGGGTGCTTTGCACATGAATTCCACACGAGTCTGTCCAGATAGGTCTGGTTCTAACCAGAAATATCCGGTTCTGTGTGGATAAATCTATATCAGCTTTTCAACAGCCTGTGTGTTTGTTAGTGTTTTCTGGATAGTATCTATGAACTTTAGAGTTTTGAATGAATTTTAGCATGTTACATTGTGTTTTTTGGTTGGCAAACGCTAATTAGTTCCCCATGGAGAAACAACAAGTACACATAAGTGTTTTCTGAGTAGAATGCTACAGAAACTAGGTTAAAAATGATATTTGCGACTGTAAACATGACATTGAAGTCACATTCCCAAGAAAAAGTCTTTGGTTTTCTCCAAAACCAGTTTGACTCTGTTTTCTGGATCCTTTGCCCATGAATTCCACACGAGTCTGTCCAGGTAGGTCTGGTTCTAACCAGAAATATCCGGTTCTGTGGCTAAATGAATACCCACTTTACAACAGCCTGTGTGTTTGTTAGTGTTTTCTGGATAGTATCTATGAACTTTAGAGTTTTGAATGAATTTTAGCATGTTACATTGTGTTTTTTGGTTGGCAAAACTAATTATTTCTCCATGGAGACACAACAAGTACACATAAGTGTTTTCTGTGAAGAATGCTACAGAAACTAGGTTAAAAATGATATTTGCGACTGTAAACATGACATTGAATTCACATTCCCAAGACAAACACTTTGCTTTTCTCTAAAACCAGTTTGATTCTGTTTTCTGGGTCCTTTGCACGTGAATTCCACACGACTCTGTCCAGGAAGGTCTGGTTCTAACAAGAAATATCTAGTTCTGTGTGGCTAAATTAATATCAGCTTTTCAACAGCTTGTGTGTTTGTTGGTGTTTTCTGAATAGTATCTATGAACGTTAGAGTTTTGAATGAATTTTAGCATGTTACATTGTGTTTTTTGGTTGGCAAACGCTAATTAGTTCCACATGTAGACACAACAAGTACACATAAGTGTTTTCTGAGTAGAACGCTACAGAAACTAGGTTAAAAATGATATTTGCGACTGTAAACATGACATTGAAGTCACATTCCCAAGAAAATGACTTTGCTTTTCTTCAAATTAGTTTCAACTTCATTTTCTGGGTGCTTTGCACACGAATTCCACACGAGTCTGTCCAGATAGGTCTGGTTCTGACCAGAAATATCCGGATCTGTGTGGCTAAATGAATATCAGCTTTTCAACAGCCTGTGCGTTTGTTAGAGTTGTCTGGATAGTATCTATGAACTTTAGAGTTTTGAATGAATTTTAGCATGTTACATTGTGTTTTTTGGTTGGCAAACGCTAATTAGTTCCACATGGAGACACAACAAGTACACATAAGTGTTTTCCGAGTAGAATGCTACAGAAACTAGGTTAAAAATGATATTTGCGACTGTAAACATGACATTGAATTCACATTCCCAAGAAACTGACTTTGCTTTTCTTCAAAACCAGTTTCAACATCATTTTCTGGGTACTTTGTGCACGAATTCCACACGAGTCTGTCCAGATAGGTCTGGTTCTAACCCAAAATATCCGGATCTGTGTGGCTAAATGTATATCAGCTTTTCAACCGCCTGTGTGTTTGTTAGTGTTTTCTGGATAGTATCTATGAACTTTAGAGTTTTGAATGAATTTAGCATGTTACATTTTGTTTTTTGGTTGGCAAACGCTAATTAGTTCCCCATGGAGACACAACAACTGCACATAAGTGTTTTCTGAGAAGAATGCTACAGAAACTAGGTTTAAAATGATATTTGCGACTGTAAACATGACATTGAAGTCACATTCCCAAGAAAAAGCCTTTGGTTTTCTCCAAAACGAGTTTGAATCTGCTTTTCTGGGTCCTTTGCACATGAATTTCACACGAGTCTGTCCAGATAGGTCTGGTTCTAAATAGAAATATCCGGATCTGTGTGGCTAAATGAATATCAGCTTTTCAACAGCCTGTGTGTTTGTTAGTGTTTTCTGGATAGTATCTATGAACTTTAGAGTTTTGAATGAATTTTAGCATGTTACATTTTGTTTTTTGGTTGGCAAACTCTAATTAGTTCACCATAGAGACACAACAAATACACATAAGAGTTTTCTGAGTAGAATGCTACAGAAACTAGGTCAAAAATGATATTTGCAACTGTAAACATGACATTGAAGTCGCATTCCCAAGAAAATGACTTTGCTTTTCTTCAAAACCAATTTCAACATCATTTTCTGGGTACTTTCCGCACGAATTCCACACGAGTCTGTCCAGATAGGTCTGGTTCTAACCAGAAATACCCGGATCTGTGTGGCTAATGTATATCAGCTTTTCAACCGCCTGTGTGTTTGTTAGTGTTTTCTGGATAGTATCTATGAACTTTAGAGTTTTGAATGAATTTTAGAATGTTGCATTTTGTTTTTTGGTTGGCAAACACTAATTTGATCCCCATGGAGACACAACAAGTACACATAAGTGTTTTCTGAGAAGAATGCTACAGAATCTAATTGAAAAATGATATTTGCGACTGTAAACATGAAATTGAAGTCACATTCCCAAGAAAATGACTTTGCTTTTCTTCAAAACCAATTTCAACATCATTTTCTGGGTACTTTGCGCACGAATTCCACACGAGTCTGTCCAGATAGGTCTGGTTCTAACCAGAAATATCCGGATCTGTGTGGCTAAATGTATATCAGCTTTTCAAACGCCTGTGTGTTTGTTAGTGTTGTCTGGATAGTATCTATGAACTTTAGAGGTTTGAATGAATTTTAGCATGTTACATTTTGTTTTTTGGTTGGCAAACGCTAATTAGTTCCCCATGGAGAAAGAACAAGTGCACATAAGAGTTTTCTGAGAAGAATGCTACAGAAACTAGGTTAAAAATGCTATTTGCGACTGTAAACATGACATTGAAGTCACATTCCCAAGAAAATGACTTTGCTTTTCTTCAAAACCAGTTTCAACATCATTTTCTGGGTGCTATGCACATGAATTCCACACGAGTCTGTCCAGATAGGTCTGGTTCTAACCAGAAATATCCGAATCTGTGTGGCTAAATGAATATCAGCTTTTCAACAACCTGTGTGTTTGTTAGTGTTTTCTGGATAGTATCTATGAACTTTAGAGTTTTGAATGAATTTTAGCATGTTACATTTTGTTTTTTGGTTGGCAAACGCTAATTAGTTCCCCACGGAGACACAACAAGTACACATAAGAGTTTTCTGAGTAGAATGCCTCAGAAACTAGGTTAAAAATGATATTTGCGACTGTAAACATGACATTGAAGTCACATTCCCTATAAAATGACTATGCTTTTCTTGAAAACCAGTTTCAACATCATTTTCTGGGTGCTTTGCACATGAATTCCACACGAGTCTGTCCAGATAGGTCTGGTTCTAACCAGAAATATCCGGTTCTGTGTGGATAAATCTATATCAGCTTTTCAACAGCCTGTGTGTTTGTTAGTGTTTTCTGGATAGTATCTATGAACTTTAGAGTTTTGAATGAATTTTAGCATGTTACGTTTTGTTTTTTGGTTGGCAAACGCTAATTAGTACCACATGGAGACACAACAAGTACACATAAGAGTTTTCTGAGTAGAATGCTACAGAAACTAGGATTAAAATGATATTTGCGACTGTAAACATGACATTGAATACACATTCCCAAGAAAATGACTTTGCTTTTCTTCAAAACCAGTTTCAACATCATTATCTTTATGCTTTGCACACGAATTCCATACGAGTCTGTCCAGGTAGGTCTGGTTCTGACGAGAAATATCCGGACCTGTGTGGCTAAATGAATGTCAGCTTTTCAACCGCCTGTGTGTTTGTTAGTGTTTTCTGGATAGTATCTATGAACTTTAGAGTTTTGAATGAATTTTAGCATGTTACATTTTGTTTTTTGGTTGGCAAATGCTAATAAGTTCCCAATAGAGATAAAACAAGTACACATAAGTGTTTTCTGAGTAGAATGCTACAAAAACTAGGTTAAAAATGATATTTGCGACTGTAAACATGACATTGAAGTCACATTCCCTAGAAAATGACTATGCTTTTCTTCAAAACCAGTTTCAACATCATTTTCTGGGTGCTTTGCACACAAATTCCACACGAGTCTGTCCAGATAGGTCTGGTTCTAACCAGAAATATCTAGTTCTGTGTGGCTAAATGAATATCAGCTTTTCAACAGCCTGTGTGTTTGTTAGTGTTTTCTGGATAGTATCTATGAACTTTAGAGTTTTGAATGAATTTTAGCATGTTACATTTTGTTTTTTGGTTGGCAAATGCTAATTAGTTCCACATGGAGACACAACAAGTACACATCAAGGTTTTCTGAGAAGAATGCTACCGAAACTTGGTTAAAAATGCTATTTGCGACTGTAAACATGACATTGAATTCACATTCCCAAGAAAAAGTCTTTGGTTTTCTCCAAAACCAGTTTGACTCTGTTTTCTGGGTCCTTTGCTCTTGAATTCCACACGAGTCTGTCCAGGTAGGTCTGGTTATAACCAGAAATATCCGGTTCTGTGCGGCTAAATGAATATCCGATTTTCAACATCATGTGTGTTTGTTAGTGTTTTCTGGATAGTATCTATGAACTTTAGAGTTTTGAATGAATTTTAGCATGTTACATTTTGTTTTTCTGGTTGGCAAACGCTAATTAGTTCCCCATGGAGACACAACAAGTACACATAAGTGTTTTCTGAGTAGAATGCTACAGAAACTAGGTTAAAAATGATATTTGCGACTGTAAACATGACATTGAATTCACATTCCCATGAAAAAGTCTTTGGTTTTCTCCAAAACCAGTTTGACTCTGTTTTCTGGGTCCGTTGCACATGAATTCCACACGAGTCTGTCCAGATAGGTCTGGTTCTAACTAGAAATATCCGGATCTGTGTGGCTAAATGAATATCAGCTTTTCAACAGCCTGTGTGTTTGTTAGTGTTTTCTGGATAGTATCTATGAACTTTAGAGTTTTGAATGAATTTTAGCATGTTACATTTTGTGTTTTGGTTGGCAAACACTAATTCGTTCCCCATGGAGACAAAACAAGTACACATAAGAGTTTTCTGAGTTGAATGCTACAGAAACTAGGTTAAAAATGATATTTGCGACTGTAAACATGACATTGAAGTCACATTCCAAAGAAAATAACTTTTCTTTTCTTCAAAACCAGTTTCAACATCATTTTCTGGGTGCTTTGCACACGAATTCCCCATGAGTCTGTCCAGATAGGTCTGGTTCTAACCAGAAATATCCGGTTCTATGTGGCTAAATGAATATCAGCTTTTGAACAGCCTGTGTGTTTGTTAGTGTTTTCTGGATAGTATCTATGAACTTTAGAGTTTTGAATGAATTTTAGCATGTTACATTATGTTTTTTGGTTGGAAAACGCTAATTCGTTCCACATGGAGACACAACAAGTACACATAAGTGTTTTCTGAGTAGAATGCTACAGAAACTCGGTTAAAAATGATATTTGCGACTGTAAACATGACATTGAAGTCACATTCCCAAGAAAATGACTTTGCTTTTCTTCAAAACCAGTTTCAACATCATTTTCTGGGTGCTATGCACATGAATTCCACATGAGTCTGTCCAGATAGGTCTGGTTCTAACCAGAAATATCCGGTTCTGTGTGGCTAAATGAATATCTGCTTTTCAACAGCCTGTGTGTTTGTTAGTGTTTTCTGGACAGTATCTATGAACTTTAGAGTTTTGAATGAATTTTAGCATGTTACATTGTGTTTTGTGGTTGGCAAACGCTAATTAGTTCCCCATGGAGACACAACAAGTACACATAAGTGTTTTCTGAGTCGAATGCTATAGAAAAAGGGTTAAAAATGATATTTGCGACTGTAAACATGACATTGAAGTCACATTCCCAAGAAAAAGTCTTTGGTTTTCTTCAAACCAGTTTCAACATCATTTTCTGGGTGCTTTGCACACGAATTCCACACGAGTCTGTCCAGATAGGTCTGGTTATAACCAGAAATATCCGGTTCTATGTAGCTAAATGAATATCAGCTTTTCAACAGCCTGTGTGTTTGTTAGTGTTTTCTGGATAGTATCTATGAACTTTAGAGTTTTGAATGAATTTTAGCATGTTACGTTTTGTTTTTTGGTTGGCAAACGCTAATTAGTACCACATGGAGACACAACAAGTACACATTAGAGTTTTCTGAGTAGAATGCTACAGAAACTAGGATTAAAATGATATTTGCGACTGTAAACATGACATTGAATACACATTCCCAAGAAAATAACTTTGCTTTTCTTCAAAACCAGTTTCAACATCATTATCTTTATGCTTTGCACACGAATTCCATACGAGTCTGTCCAGGTAGGTCTGGTTCTGACGAGAAATATCCGGACCTGTGTGGCTAAATGAATGACAGCTTTTCAACCGCCTGTGTGTTTGTTAGTGTTTTCTGGATAGTATCTATGAACTTTAGAGTTTTGAATGAATTTTAGCATGTTACATTTTGTTTTTTGGTTGGCAAATGCTAATAAGTTCCCAATAGAGACACAACAAGTACACATAAGTGTTTTCTGAGTATAATGCTACAGAAACTAGGTTAAAAATGATATTTGCGACTGTAAACATGACATTGAAGTCACATTCCCAAGAAAATGACTTTGCTTTTCTTCAAAACCAGTTTCAACATCATTTTCTGGGTGCTTGGGCACGAATTCCACACGAGTCTGTCCAGATAGTTCTGGTTCTAACCAGAAATATACGGATCTATGTGGCTAAATGAATATCAGCTTTTCAACCGCCTGTGTGTTTGTTAGTGTTCTCTGGATAGTATCTATGAACTTTAGAGTTTTGAATGTATTTTAGCATGTTACATTTTGTTTTTTGGTTGGCAAACGCTAATTAGTTCCCCATGGAGACACAACAAGTACACATAAGTGTTTTCTGAGTAGAATGCTACAGAAACTAGGTTAAAAATGATATTTGCGACTGTAAACATGACATTGAAGTCACATTCCCAAGAAAATGACTTTGCTTTTCTTCAAAACCAGTTTCAACATCATTATATGGGTGCTTGGCACAAGAATTCCACACGAGTCTGTCCTGATAGGTCTGGTTCTAATCAGAAATATCCGGATCTGTGTGGCTAAATGAATATCAGCTTTTCAACCGCCTGTGTGTTTGTTAGTGTTTTCTGGATAGTATCTATGAACTTTAGAGTTTTGAATGAATTTTAGCATGTTACATTTTGTTTTTTGGTTGGCAAACGCTAATTAGTTCCCCATGGACACACAACAAGTACACATAAGTGTTTTCTGAGTAGAATGCCTCAGAAACTAGGTTAAAAATTATATTTGCGACTGTAAACATGACATTCAATTCACATTCCCAAGAAAAAGTGTTTGGTTTTCTCCAAAACCAGTTTGACTCTGTTTTCTGGAACCTTTGCACATGAATTCCACACGAGTCTGTCCAGATAGGTCTGGTTCTAACCAGAAATATCCGGATCTGTGTGGCTATATGAATATCTGCTTTTCAACAGCCTGTGTGTTTGTTAGTGTTTTCTGGATAGTATCTATGAACTTTAGAGTTTTGAATGAATTTTAGCATGTTACATTGTGTTTTTTGGTTGGCAAACGCTAATTAGTTCCCCATGGAGACACAACAAGTACACATAAGTGTTTTCTGAGTAGAATGCTACAGAAAAAGGGTTAAAAATGATATTTGCGACTGTAAACATGACATTGAATTCACATTCCCAAGAAAAAGTCTTTGGTTTTTTTCAAAACCAGTTGACTCTGTTTTCTGGGTCCTTTGCACATGAATTCCACACGAGTCTGTCCAGATAGGTCTGGTTCTATCTAGAAATATCCGGATATGTGTGGCTAAATGAATATCAGCTTTTCAACAGCCTGTGTGTTTGTTAGTGTTTTCTGGATAGTATCTATGAACTTTAGAGTTTTGAATGAATTTTAGCATGTTACATTGTGTTTTTAGGTTGGCAAACGCTAATTAGTTCCCCATGGAGACACAACAAGTACACATAAGAGTTTTCTGTGTAGAATGCTACAGAAACTCGGTTAAAAATGATATTTGCGACTGTATACATGACTTTGAAGTCACATTCCCAAGAAAATGACTTTGCTTTTCTTCAAAACCAGTTTCAACATCATTTTCTGGGTCCTTTGCACATGAATTCCACATGAGTCTGTCCAGATAGGTCTGGTTCTAAGCAGAAATATCCGGTTCTGTGTGGCTAAATGAATATCCGCTTTTCAACAGCCTGTGTGTTTGTTAGTGTTTTCTGGATAGTATCTATGAACTTTAGAGTTTTGAATGAATTTAAGCATGTTACATTTTGTTTTTTGGTTGGCAAAAGCTAATAAGTTCCACATGGAGACACAACAAGTACACATAAGTGTTTTCTGAGTAGAATGCTACAGAAACTAGGTTAAAAATGCTATTTGCGACAGTAAACATGACATTGAATTCACATTCCCAAGAAAAAGTCTTTGGTTTTCTCCAAAACCAGTTTGACTCTGTTTTCTGGGTCCTTTGCACATGAATTCCACAGGAGTCTGTCCAGGTAGGTCTGCTTCTAACCAGAAATATCCGGTTCTGTGTGGCTAAATGAATATCCGCCTTTCAACAGCCTGTGTGTTTGTTAGTGTTTTCTGGATAGTATCTATGAACTTTAGAGTTTTGAATGAATTTTAGCTTGTTACATTTTGTTTTTTGGTTGGCTAACGCTAATTATTTCCACATGGAGACACAACAAGTACACATAAGAGTTTTCTGAGTAGAATGCTAGAGAAACTAGGTTAAAAATGATATTTGCGACTGTAAACATGACATTGAAGTCACATTCCCAAGAAAATGACTTTGCTTTTCTTCAAAACCAGTTTCAACATCAATTTCTGGGTGCTTTGCGCACGAATTCCACACGAGTCTGTCCACATAGGTCTGGTTCTAACCAGAAATATCCGGTTCTGTGTGGCTAAATGAATATCAGCTTTGAAACAGCCTGTGTGTTTGTTAGTGTTTTCTGGATAGTATCTATGAACTTTAGAGTTTTGAATGAATTTTAGCATGTTACATTTTGTTTTTTGGTTGGCAAACGCTAATTAGTTCCCCATGGACACACAACAAGTACACATAAGTGTTTTCTGAGTAGAATGCCTCAGAAACTAGGTTAAAAATTATATTTGCGACTGTAAACATGACATTGAATTCATATTCCCAAGAAAAAGTCTTTGGTTTTCTCCAAAACCGGTTTGACTCTGTTTTCTGGGTCCTTTGCACATGAATTCCACACGAGTCTGTCCAGATAGGTCTGGTTCTATCTAGAAATATCCGGTTCTGTGTGGCTAAATGAATATCAGCTTTTCAACCGCCTGTGTGTTTGTTAGTGTTTTCTGGATAGTATCTATGAACTTTAGAGTTTTGAATGAAATTTTAGCATTTTACATTTTGTTTTTTGATTGCCAAACGCTAATTAGTTCCCCATGGAGACACAACACGTACACATAAGAGTTTTCTGAGTAGAATGCTAGAGAAACTAGGTTAAAAATGATATTTGTGACTGTAAACATGACATTGAAGTCACATTCCCAAGAAAAAGTCTTTTGTTTTCTCCAAAACCAGTTTAACTCTGCTCTTCTGGGTGCTTTGCACACGAATTCCACACGAGTCTGTCCACATAGGTCTGGTTCTAACCAGAAATATCCGGATCTATGTGGCTAAATGAATATCAGCTTTTCAACAGCCTGTGTGTTTGTTAGTGTTTTCTGGATAGTATCTATGAACTTTAGAGTTTTGAATGAATTTTAGCATGTTACATTGTGTTTTTAGGTTGGCAAACGCTAATTAGTTCCCCATGGAGACACAACAAGTACACATAAGAGTTTTCTGTGTAGAATGCTACAGAAACTCGGTTAAAAATGATATTTGCGACTGTATACATGACTTTGAAGTCACATTCCCAAGAAAATGACTTTGCTTTTCTTCAAAACCAGTTTCAACATCATTTTCTGGGTGCTTTGCACACGAATTCCACATGAGTCTGTCCAGATAGGTCTGGTTCTAAGCAGAAATATCCGGTTCTGTGTGGCTAAATGAATATCCGCTTTTCAACAGCCTGTGTGTTTGTTAGTGTTTTCTGGATAGTATCTATGAACTTTAGAGTTTTGAATGAATTTAAGCATGTTACATTTTGTTTTTTGGTTGGCAAAAGCTAATAAGTTCCACATGGAGACACAACAAGTACACATAAGTGTTTTCGGAGTAGAATGCTACAGAAACTAGGTTAAAAATGCTATTTGCGACTGTAAACATGACATTGAATTCACATTCCCAAGAAAAAGTCTTTGGTTTTCTCCAAAACCAGTTTGACTCTGTTTTCTGTGTCCTTTGCACATGAATTCCACAGGAGTCTGTCCAGGTAGGTCTGGTTATAACCAGAAATATCCGGTTCTGTGTGGCTAAATGAATATCCGCTTTTCAACAGCCTGTGTGTTTGTTAGTGTTTTCTGGATAGTATCTATGAACTTTAGAGTTTTGAATGAATTTTAGCATGTTACATTGTGTTTTTTGGTTGGCAAACGCTAATTATTTCCACATGGAGACACAACAAGTACACATAAGAGTTTTCCGAGTAGAATCCTAGAGAAACTAAGTTAAAAATGATATTTGCGACTGTAAACATGACATTGAAGTCACATTCCCAAGAAAATGACTTTGCTTTTCTTCAAACCAGTTTCAACATCATTTTCTGGGTGCTTTGCACACGAATTCCACACGAGTCTGTCCAGATAGGTCTGGTTATAACCAGAAATATCCGGTTCTATGTAGCTAAATGAATATCAGCTTTTCAACAGCCTGTGTGTTTGTTAGTGTTTTCTGGATAGTATCTATGAACTTTAGAGTTTTGAATGAATTTTAGCATGTTACGTTTTGTTTTTTGGTTGGCAAACGCTAATTAGTACCACATGGAGACACAACAAGTACACATTAGAGTTTTCTGAGTAGAATGCTACAGAAACTAGGATTAAAATGATATTTGCGACTGTAAACATGACATTGAATACACATTCCCAAGAAAATAACTTTGCTTTTCTTCAAAACCAGTTTCAACATCATTATCTTTATGCTTTGCACACGAATTCCATACGAGTCTGTCCAGGTAGGTCTGGTTCTGACGAGAAATATCCGGACCTGTGTGGCTAAATGAATGACAGCTTTTCAACCGCCTGTGTGTTTGTTAGTGTTTTCTGGATAGTATCTATGAACTTTAGCGTTTTGAATGAATTTTAGCATGTTACATTTTGTTTTTTGGTTGGCAAATGCTAATAAGTTCCCAATAGAGACACAACAAGTACACATAAGTGTTTTCTGAGTATAATGCTACAGAAACTAGGTTAAAAATGATATTTGCGACTGTAAACATGACATTGAAGTCACATTCCCAAGAGAATGACTTTGCTTTTCTTCAAAACCAGTTTCAACATCATTTTCTGGGTGCTTGAGCACGAATTCCACACGAGTCTGTCCAGATAGTTCTGGTTCTAACCAGAAATATACGGATCTATGTGGCTAAATCAATATCAGCTTTTCAACCGCCTGTGTGTTTGTTAGGGTTCTCTGGATAGTATCTATGAACTTTAGAGTTTTGAATGTATTTTAGCATGTTACATTTTGTTTTTTGGTTGGCAAACGCTAATTAGTTCCCCATGGAGACACAACAAGTACACATAAGTGTTTTCTGAGTAGAATGCAACAGAAACTAGGTTAAAAATGATATTTGCGACTGTAAACATGACATTGAAGTCACATTCCCAAGAAAATGACTTTGCTTTTCTTCAAAACCAGTTTCAACATCATTATATGGGTGCTTGGCACAAGAATTCCACACGAGTCTGTCCTGATAGGTCTGGTTCTAATCAGAAATATCCGGATCTGTGTGGCTAAATGAATATCAGCTTTTCAACCGCCTGTGTGTTTGTTAGTGTTTTCTGGATAGTATCTATGAACTTTAGAGTTTTGAATGAATTTTAGCATGTTACATTTTGTTTTTTGGTTGGCAAACGCTAATTAGTTCCCCATGGACACACAACAAGTACACATAAGTGTTTTCTGAGTAGAATGCCTCAGAAACTAGGTTAAAAATTATATTTGCGACTGTAAACATGACATTCAATTCACATTCCCAAGAAAAAGTGTTTGGTTTTCTCCAAAACCAGTTTGACTCTGTTTTCTGGGTCCTTTGCACATGAATTCCACACGAGTCTGTCCAGATAGGTCTGGTTCTAACCAGAAATATCCGGATCTGTGTGGCTAAATGAATATCTGCTTTTCAACAGCCTGTGTGTTTGTTAGTGTTTTCTGGATAGTATCTATGAACTTTAGAGTTTTGAATGAATTTTAGCATGTTACATTGTGTTTTTTGGTTGGCAAACGCTAATTAGTTCCCCATGGAGACACAACAAGTACACATAAGTGTTTTCTGAGTAGAATGCTACAGAAAAAGGGTTAAAAATGATATTTGCGACTGTAAACATGACATTGAATTCACATTCCCAAGAAAAAGTCTTTGGTTTTTTTCAAAACCAGTTGACTCTGTTTTCTGGGTCCTTTGCACATGAATTCCACACGAGTCTGTCCACATAGGTCTGGTTCTAACCAGAAATATCCGGTTCTGTGTGGCTAAATGAATATCAGCTTTTCAACAGCCTGTGTGTTTGTTAGTGTTTTCTGGATAGTATCTATGAACTTTAGAGTTTTGAATGAATTTTAGCATGTTACATTGTGTTTTTAGGTTGCCAAACGCTAATTAGTTCCCCATGGAGACACAACAAGTACACATAAGAGTTTTCTGTGTAGAATGCTACAGAAACTCGGTTAAAAATGATATTTGCGACTGTATACATGACTTTGAAGTCACATTCCCAAGAAAATGACTTTGCGTTTCTTCAAAACCAGTTTCAACATCATTTTCTGGGTCCTTTGCACATGAATTCCACATGAGTCTGTCCAGATAGGTCTGGTTCTAAACAGAAATATCCGGTTCTGTGTGGCTAAATGAATATCCGCTTTTCAACAGCCTGTGTGTTTGTTAGTGTTTTCTGGATAGTATCTATGAACTTTAGAGTTTTGAATGAATTTAAGCATGTTACATTTTGTTTTTTGGTTGGCAAAAGCTAATAAGTTCCACATGGAGACACAACAAGTACACATAAGTGTTTTCTGAGTAGAATGCTACAGAAACTAGGTTAAAAATGCTATTTGCGACAGTAAACATGACATTGAATTCACATTCCCAAGAAAAAGTCTTTGGTTTTCTCCAAAACCAGTTTCAACATCATTTTCTGTGTGCTTTGCACATGAATTCCACAGGAGTCTGTCCAGGTAGGTCTGCTTCTAACCAGAAATATCCGGTTCTGTGTGGCTAAATGAATATCCGCCTTTCAACAGCCTGTGTGTTTGTTAGTGTTTTCTGGATAGTATCTATGAACTTTAGAGTTTTGAATGAATTTTAGCTTGTTACATTTTGTTTTTTGGTTGGCTAACGCTAATTATTTCCACATGGAGACACAACAAGTACACATAAGAGTTTTCTGAGTAGAATGCTAGAGAAACTAGGTTAAAAATGATATTTGCGACTGTAAACATGACATTGAAGTCACATTCCCAAGAAAATGACTTTGCTTTTCTTCAAAACCAGTTTCAACATCAATTTCTGGGTGCTTTGCGCCCGAATTCCACACGAGTCTGTCCACATAGGTCTGGTTCTAACCAGAAATATCCGGTTCTGTGTGGCTAAATGAATATCAGCTTTGAAACAGCCTGTGTGTTTGTTAGTGTTTTCTGGATAGTATCTATGAACTTTAGAGTTTTGAATGAATTTTAGCATGTTACATTTTGTTTTTTGGTTGGCAAACGCTAATTAGTTCCCCATGGACACACAACAAGTACACATAAGTGTTTTCTGAGTAGAATGCCTCAGAAACTAGGTTAAAAATTATATTTGCGACTGTAAACATGACATTGAATTCATATTCCCAAGAAAAAGTCTTTGGTTTTCTCCAAAACCGGTTTGACTCTGTTTTCTGGGTCCTTTGCACATGAATTCCACACGAGTCTGTCCAGATAGGTCTGGTTCTATCTAGAAATATCCGGTTCTGTGTGGCTAAATGAATATCAGCTTTTCAACCGCCTGTGTGTTTGTTAGTGTTTTCTGGATAGTATCTATGAACTTTAGAGTTTTGAATGAAATTTTAGCATTTTACATTTTGTTTTTTGATTGCCAAACGCTAATTAGTTCCCCATGGAGACACAACACGTACACATAAGAGTTTTCTGAGTAGAATGCTAGAGAAACTAGGTTAAAAATGATATTTGTGACTGTAAACATGACATTGAAGTCACATTCCCAAGAAAAAGTCTTTTGTTTTCTCCAAAACCAGTTTAACTCTGCTCTTCTGGGTGCTTTGCACACGAATTCCACACGAGTCTGTCCACATAGGTCTGGTTCTAACCAGAAATATCCGGTTCTATGTGGCTAAATGAATATCAGCTTTTCAACAGCCTGTGTGTTTGTTAGTGTTTTCTGGATAGTATC
Organism: Sylvilagus floridanus; assembly: GCA_949820135.1. Lineage (NCBI taxonomy): Eukaryota > Metazoa > Chordata > Mammalia > Lagomorpha > Leporidae > Sylvilagus > Sylvilagus floridanus. Next base: position 84,523,095 of record OX463233.1, read on the forward strand.
TATGAACTTTAGAGTTTTGAATGAATTTTAGCATGTTACATTGTGTTTTTAGGTTGGCAAACGCTAATTAGTTCCCCATGGAGACACAACAAGTACACATAAGAGTTTTCTGTGTAGAATGCTACAGAAACTCGGTTAAAAATGATATTTGCGACTGTATACATGACTTTGAAGTCACATTCCCAAGAAAATGACTTTGCTTTTCTTCAAAACCAGTTTCAACATCATTTTCTGGGTGCTTTGCACACGAATTCCACATGAGTCTGTCCAGATAGGTCTGGTTCTAAGCAGAAATATCCGGTTCTGTGTGGCTAAATGAATATCCGCTTTTCAACAGCCTGTGTGTTTGTTAGTGTTTTCTGGATAGTATCTATGAACTTTAGAGTTTTGAATGAATTTAAGCATGTTACATTTTGTTTTTTGGTTGGCAAAAGCTAATAAGTAACACATGGAGACACAACAAGTACACATAAGTGTTTTCGGAGTAGAATGCTACAGAAACTAGGTTAAAAATGCTATTTGCGACTGTAAACATGACATTGAATTCACATTCCCAAGAAAAAGTCTTTGGTTTTCTCCAAAACCAGTTTGACTCTGTTTTCTGTGTCCTTTGCACATGAATTCCACAGGAGTCTGTCCAGGTAGGTCTGGTTATAACCAGAAATATCCGGTTCTGTGTGGCTAAATGAATATCCGCTTTTCAACAGCCTGTGTGTTTGTTAGTGTTTTCTGGATAGTATCTATGAACTTTAGAGTTTTGAATGAATTTTAGCATGTTACATTGTGTTTTTTGGTTGGCAAACGCTAATTATTTCCACATGGAGACACAACAAGTACACATAAGAGTTTTCCGAGTAGAATCCTAGAGAAACTAAGTTAAAAATGATATTTGCGACTGTAAACATGACATTGAAGTCACATTCCCAAGAAAATGACTTTGCTTTTCTTCAAACCAGTTTCAACATCATTTTCTGGGTGCTTTGCACACGAATTCCACACGAGTCTGTCCAGATAGGTCTGGTTATAACCAGAAATATCCGGTTCTATGTAGCTAAATGAATATCAGCTTTTCAACAGCCTGTGTGTTTGTTAGTGTTTTCTGGATAGTATCTATGAACTTTAGAGTTTTGAATGAATTTTAGCATGTTACGTTTTGTTTTTTGGTTGGCAAACGCTAATTAGTACCACATGGAGACACAACAAGTACACATTAGAGTTTTCTGAGTAGAATGCTACAGAAACTAGGATTAAAATGATATTTGCGACTGTAAACATGACATTGAATACACATTCCCAAGAAAATAACTTTGCTTTTCTTCAAAACCAGTTTCAACATCATTATCTTTATGCTTTGCACACGAATTCCATACGAGTCTGTCCAGGTAGGTCTGGTTCTGACGAGAAATATCCGGACCTGTGTGGCTAAATGAATGACAGCTTTTCAACCGCCTGTGTGTTTGTTAGTGTTTTCTGGATAGTATCTATGAACTTTAGCGTTTTGAATGAATTTTAGCATGTTACATTTTGTTTTTTGGTTGGCAAATGCTAATAAGTTCCCAATAGAGACACAACAAGTACACATAAGTGTTTTCTGAGTATAATGCTACAGAAACTAGGTTAAAAATGATATTTGCGACTGTAAACATGACATTGAAGTCACATTCCCAAGAGAATGACTTTGCTTTTCTTCAAAACCAGTTTCAACATCATTTTCTGGGTGCTTGAGCACGAATTCCACACGAGTCTGTCCAGATAGTTCTGGTTCTAACCAGAAATATACGGATCTATGTGGCTAAATGAATATCAGCTTTTCAACCGCCTGTGTGTTTGTTAGTGTTCTCTGGATAGTATCTATGAACTTTAGAGTTTTGAATGTATTTTAGCATGTTACATTTTGTTTTTTGGTTGGCAAACGCTAATTAGTTCCCCATGGAGACACAACAAGTACACATAAGTGTTTTCTGAGTAGAATGCTACAGAAACTAGGTTAAAAATGATATTTGCGACTGTAAACATGACATTGAAGTCACATTCCCAAGAAAATGACTTTGCTTTTCTTCAAAACCAGTTTCAACATCATTATATGGGTGCTTGGCACAAGAATTCCACACGAGTCTGTCCTGATAGGTCTGGTTCTAATCAGAAATATCCGGATCTGTGTGGCTAAATGAATATCAGCTTTTCAACCGCCTGTGTGTTTGTTAGTGTTTTCTGGATAGTATCTATGAACTTTAGAGTTTTGAATGAATTTTAGCATGTTACAATTTGTTTTTTGGTTGGCAAACGCTAATTAGTTCCCCATGGACACACAACAAGTACACATAAGTGTTTTCTGAGTAGAATGCCTCAGAAACTAGGTTAAAAATTATATTTGCGACTGTAAACATGACATTGAACACACATTCCCAAGAAAAAGTCTTTGGTTTTCTCCAAAACCAGTTTGACTCTGTTTTCTGGGTCCTTTGCACATGAATTCCACACGAGTCTGTCCAGATAGGTCTGGTTCTAACCAGAAATATCCGGTTCTGTGTGGCTAAATGAATATCTGCTTTTCAACAGCCTGTGTGTTTGTTAGTGTTTTCTGGATAGTATCTATGAACTTTAGAGTTTTGAATGAATTTTAGCATGTTACATTGTGTTTTTTGGTTGGCAAACGCTAATTAGTTCCCCATGGAGACACAACAAGTACACATAAGAGTTTTCTGAGTAGAATGCTACAGAAACTAGGTTAAAAATGATATTTGCGACTGTAAACATAACATTGAAGTCACATTCCCAAGAGAATGACTTTGCTTTTCTTCAAAACCAGTTTCAACATCATTTTCTGGGTGCTTGAGCACGAATTCCACACGAGTCTGTCCAGATAGTTCTGGTTCTAACCAGAAATATACGGATCTATGTGGCTAAATCAATATCAGCTTTTCAACCGCCAGTGTGTTTGTTAGTGTTCTCTGGATAGTATCTATGAACTTTAGAGTTTTGAATGTATTTTAGCATGTTACATTTTGTTTTTTGGTTGGCAAACGCTAATTAGTTCCCCATGGAGACACAACAAGTACACATAAGTGTTTTCTGAGTAGAATGCTACAGAAAAAGGGTTAAAAATGATATTTGCGACTGTAAACATGACATTGAAGTCACATTCCCAAGAAAATGACTTTGCTTTTCTTCAAAACCAGTTTCAACATCATTATATGGGTGCTTGGCACAAGAATTCCACACGAGTCTGTCCTGATAGGTCTGGTTCTAATCAGAAATATCCGGATCTGTGTGGCTAAATGAATATCCGCTTTTCAACAGCCTGTGTGTTTGTTAGTGTTTTCTGGATAGTATCTATGAACTTTAGAGTTTTGAATGAATTTTAGCATGTTACAATTTGTTTTTTGGTTGGCAAACGCTAATTAGTTCCCCATGGACACACAACAAGTACACATAAGTGTTTTCTGAGTAGAATGCCTCAGAAACTAAGTTAAAAATTATATTTGCGACTGTAAACATGACATTGAATTCATATTCCCAAGAAAAAGTCTTTGGTTTTCTCCAAAACCAGTTTGACTCTGTTTTCTGGGTCCTTTGCACATGAATTCCACACGAGTCTGTCCAGATAGGTCTGGTTCTAACCAGAAATATCCGGTTCTGTGTGGCTAAATGAATATCTGCTTTTCAACAGCCTGTGTGTTTGTTAGTGTTTTCTGGATAGTATCTATGAACTTTAGAGTTTTGAATGAATTTTAGCATGTTACATTGTGTTTTTTGGTTGGCAAACGCTAATTAGTTCCCCATGGAGACACAACAAGTACACATAAGTGTTTTCTGAGTAGAATGCTACAGAAACTAGGTTAAAAATGATATTTGCGACTGTAAACATGACATTGAATTCACATTCCCAAGAAAAAGTCTTTGGTTTTTTTCAAAACCAGTTGACTCTGTTTTCTGGGTCCTTTGCACATGAATTCCACACGAGTCTGTCCAGATAGGTCTGGTTCTATCTAGAAATATCCGGATATGTGTGGCTAAATGAATATCAGCTTTTCAACAGCCTGTGTGTTTGTTAGTGTTTTCTGGATAGTATCTATGAACTTTAGAGTTTTGAATGAATTTTAGCATTTTACTTTGTGTTTTTAGGTTGGCAAACGCTAATTAGTTCCCCATGGAGACACAACAAGTACACATAAGAGTTTTCTGTGTAGAATGCTACAGAAACTCGGTTAAAAATGATATTTGCGACTGTATACATGACTTTGAAGTCACATTCCCAAGAAAATGACTTTGCTTTTCTTCAAAACCAGTTTCAACATCATTTTCTGGGTGCTTTGCACATGAATTCCACATGAGTCTGTCCAGATAGGTCTGGTTCTAAGCAGAAATATCCGGTTCTGTGTGGCTAAATGAATATCCGCTTTTCAACAGCCTGTGTGTTTGTTAGTGTTTTCTGGATAGTATCTATGAACTTTAGAGTTTTGAATGAATTTTAGCATGTTATATTTTGTTTTTTGGTTGGCAAACGCTAATTAGTTCCCCATGGAGACACAACAAGTACACATAAGTGTTTTCTGAGTAGAATGCTACAGAAACTAGGTTAAAAATGCTATTTGCGACTGTAAACATGACATTGAATTCACATTCCCAAGAAAAAGTCTTTGGTTTTCTCCAAAACCAGTTTGACTCTGTTTTCTCTGTCCTTTGCACATGAATTCCACAGGAGTCTGTCCAGGTAGGTCTGCTTCTAACCAGAAATATCCGGTTCTGTGTGGCTAAATGAATATCCGCTTTTCAACAGCCTGTGTGTTTGTTAGTGTTTTCTGGATAGTATCTATGAACTTTAGAGTTTTGAATGAATTTTAGCTTGTTACATTTTGTTTTTTGGTTGGCTAATGCTAATTATTTCCACATGGAGACACAACAAGTACACATAAGAGTTTTCCGAGTAGAATGCTAGAGAAACTAGGTTAAAAATGATATTTGCGACTGTAAACATGACATTGAAGTCACATTCCCAAGAAAATGACTTTGCTTTTCTTCAAAACCAGTTTCAACATCAATTTCTGGGTGCTTTGCGCACGAATTCCACACGAGTCTGTCCACATAGGTCTGGTTCTAACCAGAAATATCCGGATCTGTGTGGCTAAATGAATATCAGCTTTTCAACAGCCTGTGTGTTTGTTAGTGTTTTCTGGATAGTATCTATGAACTTTAGAGTTTTGAATGAATTTTAGCATGTTACATTTTGTTTTTTGGTTGGCAAACGCTAATTAGTTCTCCATGGACACACAACAAGTACACATAAGTGTTTTCTGAGTAGAATGCCTCAGAAACTAGGTTAAAAATTATATTTGCGACTGTAAACATGACATTGAATTCATATTCCCAAGAAAAAGTCTTTGGTTTTCTCCAAAACCGGTTTGACTCTGTTTTCTGGGTCCTTTGCACATGAATTCCACACGAGTCTGTCCAGATAGGTCTGGTTCTATCTAGAAATGTCCGGTTCTTTGTGGCTAAATGAATATCAGCTTTTCAACCGCCTGTGTGTTTGTTAGTGTTTTCTGGATAGTATCTATGAACTTTAGAGTTTTGAATGAAATTTTAGCATTTTACATTTTGTTTTTTGATTGCCAAACGCTAATTAGTTCCCCATGGAGACACAACACGTACACATAAGAGTTTTCTGAGTAGAATGCTAGAGAAACTAGGTTAAAAATGATATTTGTGACTGTAAACATAACATTGAATTCACATTCCCAAGAAAAAGTCTTTGGTTTTCTCCAAAACCAGTTTTACTCTCTTTTCTGGGTCCTTTGCACATGAATTCCACAGGAGTCTGTCCAGGTAGGTCTGCTTCTAACCAGAAATATCCGATTCTGTGTGCCTAAATGAATATCCGCTTTTCAACAGCCGGTGTGTTTGTTAGTGTTTTCTGGTTAGTACCTATGAACTTTAGAGTTTTGAATGAATTTTAGCATGTTACATTTTGTTTTTTGGTTGGCAAACGCTAATTAGTTCTACATGGAGACACAACAAGTATACATAAGAGTTTTCTGAGTAGAATGCTAGAGAAACTAGGTGAAAAATGATATTTGCGACTGTAAACATGACATTGAAGTCACATTCCCAAGAAAATGACTTTGCTTTTCTTCAAAACCAGTTTCAACATCATTTTCTGGGTGCTTTGCACATGAATTCCACACGAGTCTGTCCAGGTAGGTCTGGTTCTAACCAGAAATATCCGGTTCTGTGTGGCTAAATGAATATCCGCTTTTCAACATCCTGTGTGTTTGTTAGTGTTTTCTGGATAGTATCTATGAACTTTAGAGTTTTGAATGAATTTTAGCATGTTACATTTTTTTTTTGGTGGGCAAACACTAATTAGTTCCCCATGGAGACACAACAAGTACACATAAGCGTTTTCTGAGTAGAATGCTACAGAAACTAGTTTAAAAATGATATTTGCGACTGTAAACATGACATTGAAGTCACATTCCCAAGAAAATGTCTTTTGTTTTCTCCAAAACCAGTTTAACTCTGCTCTTCTGGGTGCTTTGCACACGAATTCCACACGAGTCTGTCCAGAGAGGTCTGGTTCTAACCAGAAATATCCGGGTATGTGGCTAAATGAATATCAGCTTTTCAACAGCCTGTGTGTTTGTTAGTGTTTTCTGGATAGTATCTATGAACTTTAGAGTTTTGAATGAATTTTAGCATGTTACAATTTGTTTTTTGGTTGGCAAACGCTAATTAGTTCCCCATGGACACACAACAAGTACACATAAGTGTTTTCTGAGTAGAATGCCTCAGAAACTAGGTTAAAAATTATATTTGCGACTGTAAACATGACATTGAATTCATATTCCCAAGAAAAAGTCTTTGGTTTTCTCCAAAACCAGTTTGACTCTGTTTTCTGGGTCCTTTGCACATGAATTCCACACGAGTCTGTCCAGATAGGTCTGGTTCTAACCAGAAATATCCGGTTCTGTGTGGCTAAATGAATATCTGCTTTTCAACAGCCTGTGTGTTTGTTAGTGTTTTCTGGATAGTATCTATGAACTTTAGAGTTTTGAATGAATTTTAGCATGTTACATTGTGTTTTTTGGTTGGCAAACGCTAATTAGTTCCCCATGGAGACACAACAAGTACACATAAGTGTTTTCTGAGTAGAATGCTACAGAAACTAGGTTAAAAATGATATTTGCGACTGTAAACATGACATTGAATTCACATTCCCAAGAAAAAGTCTTTGGTTTTTTTCAAAACCAGTTGACTCTGTTTTCTGGGTCCTTTGCACATGAATTCCACACGAGTCTGTCCAGATAGGTCTGGTTCTATCTAGAAATATCCGGATATGTGTGGCTAAATGAATATCAGCTTTTCAACAGCCTGTGTGTTTGTTAGTGTTTTCTGGATAGTATCTATGAACTTTAGAGTTTTGAATGAATTTTAGCATTTTACTTTGTGTTTTTAGGTTGGCAAACGCTAATTAGTTCCCCATGGAGACACAACAAGTACACATAAGAGTTTTCTGTGTAGAATGCTACAGAAACTCGGTTAAAAATGATATTTGCGACTGTATACATGACTTTGAAGTCACATTCCCAAGAAAATGACTTTGCTTTTCTTCAAAACCAGTTTCAACATCATTTTCTGGGTGCTTTGCACATGAATTCCACATGAGTCTGTCCAGATAGGTCTGGTTCTAAGCAGAAATATCCGGTTCTGTGTGGCTAAATGAATATCCGCTTTTCAACAGCCTGTGTGTTTGTTAGTGTTTTCTGGATAGTATCTATGAACTTTAGAGTTTTGAATGAATTTAAGCATGTTACATTTTGTTTTTTGGTTGGCAAAAGCTAATAAGTTCCACATGGAGACACAACAAGTACACATAAGTGTTTTCTGAGTAGAATGCTACAGAAACTAGGTTAAAAATGCTATTTGCGACTGTAAACATGACATTGAATTCACATTCCCAAGAAAAAGTCTTTGGTTTTCTCCAAAACCAGTTTGACTCTGTTTTCTCTGTCCTTTGCACATGAATTCCACAGGAGTCTGTCCAGGTAGGTCTGCTTCTAACCAGAAATATCCGGTTCTGTGTGGCTAAATGAATATCCGCTTTTCAACAGCCTGTGTGTTTGTTAGTGTTTTCTGGATAGTATCTATGAACTTTAGAGTTTTGAATGAATTTTAGCTTGTTACATTTTGTTTTTTGGTTGGCTAATGCTAATTATTTCCACATGGAGACACAACAAGTACACATAAGAGTTTTCCGAGTAGAATGCTAGAGAAACTAGGTTAAAAATGATATTTGCGACTGTAAACATGACATTGAAGTCACATTCCCAAGAAAATGACTTTGCTTTTCTTCAAAACCAGTTTCAACATCAATTTCTGGGTGCTTTGCGCACGAATTCCACACGAGTCTGTCCACATAGGTCTGGTTCTAACCAGAAATATCCGGATCTGTGTGGCTAAATGAATATCAGCTTTTCAACAGCCTGTGTGTTTGTTAGTGTTTTCTGGATAGTATCTATGAACTTTAGAGTTTTGAATGAATTTTAGCATGTTACATTTTGTTTTTTGGTTGGCAAACGCTAATTAGTTCCCCATGGACACACAACAAGTACACATAAGTGTTTTCTGAGTAGAATGCCTCAGAAACTAGGTTAAAAATTATATTTGCGACTGTAAACATGACATTGAATTCATATTCCCAAGAAAAAGTCTTTGGTTTTCTCCAAAACCGGTTTGACTCTGTTTTCTGGGTCCTTTGCACATGAATTCCACACGAGTCTGTCCAGATAGGTCTGGTTCTATCTAGAAATGTCCGGTTCTTTGTGGCTAAATGAATATCAGCTTTTCAACCGCCTGTGTGTTTGTTAGTGTTTTCTGGATAGTATCTATGAACTTTAGAGTTTTGAATGAAATTTTAGCATTTTACATTTTGTTTTTTGATTGCCAAACGCTAATTAGTTCCCCATGGAGACACAACACGTACACATAAGAGTTTTCTGAGTAGAATGCTAGAGAAACTAGGTTAAAAATGATATTTGTGACTGTAAACATAACATTGAATTCACATTCCCAAGAAAAAGTCTTTGGTTTTCTCCAAAACCAGTTTTACTCTCTTTTCTGGGTCCTTTGCACATGAATTCCACAGGAGTCTGTCCAGGTAGGTCTGCTTCTAACCAGAAATATCCGATTCTGTGTGCCTAAATGAATATCCGCTTTTCAACAGCCGGTGTGTTTGTTAGTGTTTTCTGGTTAGTACCTATGAACTTTAGAGTTTTGAATGAATTTTAGCATGTTACATTTTGTTTTTTGGTTGGCCAACGCTAATTAGTTCTACATGGAGACACAACAAGTATACATAAGAGTTTTCTGAGTAGAATGCTAGAGAAACTAGGTGAAAAATGATATTTGCGACTGTAAACATGACATTGAAGTCACATTCCCAAGAAAATGACTTTGCTTTTCTTCAAAACCAGTTTCAACATCATTTTCTGGGTGCTTTGCACATGAATTCCACACGAGTCTGTCCAGGTAGGTCTGGTTCTAACCAGAAATATCCGGTTCTGTGTGGCTAAATGAATATCCGCTTTTCAACATCCTGTGTGTTTGTTAGTGTTTTCTGGATAGTATCTATGAACTTTAGAGTTTTGAATGAATTTTAGCATGTTACATTTTTTTTTTGGTGGGCAAACACTAATTAGTTCCCCATGGAGACACAACAAGTACACATAAGCGTTTTCTGAGTAGAATGCTACAGAAACTAGTTTAAAAATGATATTTGCGACTGTAAACATGACATTGAAGTCACATTCCCAAGAAAATGTCTTTTGTTTTCTCCAAAACCAGTTTAACTCTGCTCTTCTGGGTGCTTTGCACACGAATTCCACACGAGTCTGTCCAGAGAGGTCTGGTTCTAACCAGAAATATCCGGGTATGTGGCTAAATGAATATCAGCTTTTCAACAGCCTGTGTGTTTGTTAGTGTTTTCTGGATAGTATCTATGAACTTTAGAGTTTTGAATGAATTTTAGCATGTTACAATTTGTTTTTTGGTTGGCAAACGCTAATTAGTTCCCCATGGACACACAACAAGTACACATAAGTGTTTTCTGAGTAGAATGCCTCAGAAACTAGGTTAAAAATTATATTTGCGACTGTAAACATGACATTGAATTCATATTCCCAAGAAAAAGTCTTTGGTTTTCTCCAAAACCAGTTTGACTCTGTTTTCTGGGTCCTTTGCACATGAATTCCACACGAGTCTGTCCAGATAGGTCTGGTTCTAACCAGAAATATCCGGTTCTGTGTGGCTAAATGAATATCTGCTTTTCAACAGCCTGTGTGTTTGTTAGTGTTTTCTGGATAGTATCTATGAACTTTAGAGTTTTGAATGAATTTTAGCATGTTACATTGTGTTTTTTGGTTGGCAAACGCTAATTAGTTCCCCATGGAGACACAACAAGTACACATAAGTGTTTTCTGAGTAGAATGCTACAGAAACTAGGTTAAAAATGATATTTGCGACTGTAAACATGACATTGAATTCACATTCCCAAGAAAAAGTCTTTGGTTTTTTTCAAAACCAGTTGACTCTGTTTTCTGGGTCCTTTGCACATGAATTCCACACGAGTCTGTCCAGATAGGTCTGGTTCTATCTAGAAATATCCGGATATGTGTGGCTAAATGAATATCAGCTTTTCAACAGCCTGTGTGTTTGTTAGTGTTTTCTGGATAGTATCTATGAACTTTAGAGTTTTGAATGAATTTTAGCATTTTACTTTGTGTTTTTAGGTTGGCAAACGCTAATTAGTTCCCCATGGAGACACAACAAGTACACATAAGAGTTTTCTGTGTAGAATGCTACAGAAACTCGGTTAAAAATGATATTTGCGACTGTATACATGACTTTGAAGTCACATTCCCAAGAAAATGACTTTGCTTTTCTTCAAAACCAGTTTCAACATCATTTTCTGGGTGCTTTGCACATGAATTCCACATGAGTCTGTCCAGATAGGTCTGGTTCTAAGCAGAAATATCCGGTTCTGTGTGGCTAAATGAATATCCGCTTTTCAACAGCCTGTGTGTTTGTTAGTGTTTTCTGGATAGTATCTATGAACTTTAGAGTTTTGAATGAATTTAAGCATGTTACATTTTGTTTTTTGGTTGGCAAAAGCTAATAAGTTCCACATGGAGACACAACAAGTACACATAAGTGTTTTCTGAGTAGAATGCTACAGAAACTAGGTTAAAAATGCTATTTGCGACTGTAAACATGACATTGAATTCACATTCCCAAGAAAAAGTCTTTGGTTTTCTCCAAAACCAGTTTGACTCTGTTTTCTCTGTCCTTTGCACATGAATTCCACAGGAGTCTGTCCAGGTAGGTCTGCTTCTAACCAGAAATATCCGGTTCTGTGTGGCTAAATGAATATCCGCTTTTCAACAGCCTGTGTGTTTGTTAGTGTTTTCTGGATAGTATCTATGAACTTTAGAGTTTTGAATGAATTTTAGCTTGTTACATTTTGTTTTTTGGTTGGCTAATGCTAATTATTTCCACATGGAGACACAACAAGTACACATAAGAGTTTTCCGAGTAGAATGCTAGAGAAACTAGGTTAAAAATGATATTTGCGACTGTAAACATGACATTGAAGTCACATTCCCAAGAAAATGACTTTGCTTTTCTTCAAAACCAGTTTCAACATCAATTTCTGGGTGCTTTGCGCACGAATTCCACACGAGTCTGTCCACATAGGTCTGGTTCTAACCAGAAATATCCGGATCTGTGTGGCTAAATGAATATCAGCTTTTCAACAGCCTGTGTGTTTGTTAGTGTTTTCTGGATAGTATCTATGAACTTTAGAGTTTTGAATGAATTTTAGCATGTTACATTTTGTTTTTTGGTTGGCAAACGCTAATTAGTTCCCCATGGAGACACAACAAGTACACATAAGTGTTTTCTGAGTAGAATGCCTCAGAAACTAGGTTAAAAATTATATTTGCGACTGTAAACATGACATTGAATTCATATTCCCAAGAAAAAGTCTTTGGTTTTCTCCAAAACCGGTTTGACTCTGTTTTCTGGGTCCTTTGCACATGAATTCCACACGAGTCTGTCCAGATAGGTCTGGTTCTATCTAGAAATGTCCGGTTCTTTGTGGCTAAATGAATATCAGCTTTTCAACCGCCTGTGTGTTTGTTAGTGTTTTCTGGATAGTATCTATGAACTTTAGAGTTTTGAATGAAATTTTAGCATTTTACATTTTGTTTTTTGATTGCCAAACGCTAATTAGTTCCCCATGGAGACACAACACGTACACATAAGTGTTTTCTGAGTAGAATGCCACAGAAACTAGGTTAAAAATGATATTTGTGACTGTAAACATAACATTGAATTCACATTCCCAAGAAAAAGTCTTTGGTTTTCTCCAAAACCAGTTTTACTCTCTTTTCTGGGTCCTTTGCACATGAATTCCACAGGAGTCTGTCCAGGTAGGTCTGCTTCTAACCAGAAATATCCGATTCTGTGTGCCTAAATGAATATCCGCTTTTCAACAGCCGGTGTGTTTGTTAGTGTTTTCTGGTTAGTATCTATGAACTTTAGAGTTTTGAATGAATTTTAGCATGTTACATTTTGTTTTTTGGTTGGCAAACGCTAATTAGTTCTACATGGAGACACAACAAGTATACATAAGAGTTTTCTGAGTAGAATGCTAGAGAAACTAGGTGAAAAATGATATTTGCGACTGTAAACATGACATTGAAGTCACATTCCCAAGAAAATGACTTTGCTTTTCTTCAAAACCAATTTCAACATCATTTTCTGGGTGCTTTGCACATGAATTCCACACGAGTCTGTCCAGGTAGGTCTGGTTCTAACCAGAAATATCCGGTTCTGTGTGGCTAAATGAATATCCGCTTTTCAACATCCTGTGTGTTTGTTAGTGTTTTCTGGATAGTATCTATGAACTTTAGAGTTTTGAATGAATTTTAGCATGTTACATTTTTTTTTTGGTGGGCAAACACTAATTAGTTCCCCATGGAGACACAACAAGTACACATAAGCGTTTTCTGAGTAGAATGCTACAGAAACTAGTTTAAAAATGATATTTGCGACTGTAAACATGACATTGAAGTCACATTCCCAAGAAAATGTCTTTTGTTTTCTCCAAAACCAGTTTAACTCTGCTCTTCTGGGTGCTTTGCACACGAATTCCACACGAGTCTGTCCAGAGAGGTCTGGTTCTAACCAGAAATATCCGGTTCTATGTGGCTAAATGAATATCAGCTTTTCAACAGCCTGTGTGTTTGTTAGTGTTTTCTGGATAGTATCTATGAACTTTAGAGTTTTGAATGAATTTTAGCATGTTACATTTTGTTTTTTGGTTGGCAAACGCTAATTAGTTCCACATGGAGACACAACAAGTACACATAAGAGTTTTCTGAGTAGAATGCTAGAGAAACTAGGTTAAAAATGATATTTGCGACTGTAAACATGACATTGAAGTCACATTCCCAAGCAAATGACTTTGGTTTTCTACAAAACCAGTTTAACTCTGCTCTTCTGGGTGCTTTGCACACGAATTCCACACGAGTCTGTCCAGATAGGTCTGGTACTAACCAGAAATATCTGGATCTGTGTGGCTAAATGAATGTCAGCTTTTCAACCGCCTGTGTGTTTGTTAGTGTTTTCTGGATAGTATCTATGAACTTTAGAGTTTTGAATGAATTTTAGCATGTTACATTGTGTTTTTTGGTTGGCAAACGCTAATTAGTTCCCCATGGAGACACAACAAGTACACATAAGAGTTTTCTGAGTAGAATGCTACAGAAAAAGGGTTAAAAATGATATTTGCGACTGTAAACATGACATTGAATTCACATTCCCAAGAAAAAGTCTTTGGTTTTCTCCAAAACCAGTTTGACTCTCTTTTCTGGGTCCTTTGCACATGAATTCCACACGAGTCTGTCCAGATAGGTCTGGTTCTATCTAGAAATATCCGGATATGTGTTGCTAAATGAATATCAGCTTTTCAACAGCCTGTGTGTTTGTTAGTGTTTTCTGGATAGTATCTATGAACTTTAGAGTTTTGAATGAATTTTAGCATGTTACATTGTGTTTTTAGGATGGCAAACGCTGATTAGTTCCCCATGGAGACACAACAAGTACACATAAGAGTTTTTTGTGTAGAATGCTACAGAAACTCGGTTAAAAATGATATTTGAGACTGTATACATGACTTTGAAGTCACATTCCCAAGAAAATGACTTTGCTTTTCTTCAAAACCAGTTTCAACATCATTTTCTGGGTGCTTTGCACACGAATTCCACATGAGTCTGTCCAGATAGGTCTGGTTCTAAGCAGAAATATCCGGTTCTGTGTGGCTAAATGAATATCCGCTTTTCAACAGCCTGTGTGTTTGTTAGTGTTTTCTGGATAGTATCTATGAACTTTAGAGTTTTGAATGAATTTTAGCATGTTACATTTTGTTTTTTGGTTGGCAAACGCTAATTAGTTCCCCATGGACACACAACAAGTACACATAAGTGTTTTCTGAGTAGAATGCTACAGAAACTAGGTTAAAAATGCTATTTGCGACTGTAAACATGACATTGAATTCACATTCCCAAGAAAAAGTCTTTGGTTTTCTCCAAAACCAGTTTGACTCTGTTTTCTGTGTCCTTTGCACATGAATTCCACAGGAGTCTGTCCAGGTAGGTCTGCTTCTAACCAGAAATATCCGGTTCTGTGTGGCTAAATGAATATCCGCTTTTCAACAGCCTGTGTGTTTGTTAGTGTTTTCTGGATAGTATCTATGAACTTTAGAGTTTTGAATGAATTTTAGCATGTTACATTTTGTTTTTTGGTTGGCTAACGCTAATTATTTCCACATGGAGACACAACAAGTACACATAAGAGTTTTCTGAGTAGAATGCTACAGAAACTAGGTTAAAAATGATATTTGCGACTGTAAACATGACATTGAAGTCACATTCCCAAGAAAATGACTTTGCTTTTCTTCAAAACCAGTTTCAACATCAATTTCTGGGTGCTTTGCGCACGAATTCCACACGAGTCTGTCCACATAGGTCTGGTTCTAACCAGAAATATCCGGATCTGTGTGGCTAAATGAATATCAGCTTTTCAACAGCCTGTGTGTTTGTTAGTGTTTTCTGGATAGTATCTATGAACTTTAGAGTTTTGAATGAATTTTAGCATGTTACATTTTGTTTTTTGGTTAGCAAACGCTAATAGTTCCCCATGGACACACAACAAGTACACATAAGTGTTTTCTGAGTACAATGCCTCAGAAACTAGGTTAAAAATGATATTTGCGACTGTAAACATGACATTGAATTCATATTCCAAAGAAAAAGTCTTTGGTTTTCTCCAAAACCGGTTTGACTCTGTTTTCTGGGTCCTTTGCACATGAATTCCACACGAGTCTGTCCAGGTAGGTCTGGTTCTAACCAGAAATATCCGGTTCTGTGTGGCTAAATGAATATCTGCTTTTCAACAGGCTGTGTGTTTGTTAGTGTTTTCTGGATAGTATCTATGAACTTTAGAGTTTTGAATGAATTTAAGCATGTTACATTGTGTTTTTTGTTGGCAAACGCTAATTAGTTCCCCATGGAGACACAACAAGTACACATAAGTGTTTTCTGAGTAGAATGCTACAGAAACTAGGTTAAAAATGATATTTGCGACTGTAGACATGACATTGAATTCACATTCCCAAGAAAAAGTCTTTGGTTTTCTCCAAAACCAGTTTGACTCTGTTTTCTGGGTCCTTTGCACATGAATTCCGCACGAGTCTGTCCAGATAGGTCTGGTTCTATCTAGAAATATCCGGATATGTGTGGCTAAATGAATATCAGCTTTTCAACACCCTGTGTGTTTGTTAGTATTTTCTGGATAGTATCTATGAACTTAAGAGTTTTGAATGAATTTTAGCTTGTTACATTGTGTTTTTTGGTTGGCAAACGCTAATTAGTTCCACATGGAGACACAACAAGTACACATAAGTGTTTTCTGAGTAGAATGCTACAGAAACTAGGTTAAAAATGATATTTGCGACGGTACACATGACATTGAATTCACATTCCCAAGAAAAAGTCTTTGGTTTTCTCCAAAACCAGTTTGACTCTGTTTTATGGGTCCTTTGCACTTGAATTCCACACGAGTCTGTCCAGGTAGGTCTGGTTCTAACCAGAAATATCCGGTTCTGTGTGCTTAATGAATATCTGCTTTTAAACAGCCTGTGTGTTTGTTAGTGTTTTCTGGACAGTATCTATGATCTTTAGAGTTTTGAATGAATTTTAGCATGTTATATTTTGTTTTTTGGTGGGCAAACGCTAATTAGTTCCCCATGGAGACACAACAAGTACACATAAGTGTTTTCTGAGTAGAATGCTACAGAAAAAGGGTTAAAAATTCTATTTGCGACTGTAAACATGACATTGAATTCACATTCCCAAGAAAAAGTCTTCGGTTTGTTCCAAAACCAGTTTGACTCTGTTTTCTGGGTCCTTTGCACATGAATTCCACACGAGTCTGTCCAGATAGGTCTGGTTCTATCTAGAAATATCCGGTTATGTGTGGCTAAATGAATATCAGCTTTTCAACCGCCTGTGTGTTTGTTAGTGTTTTTTGGATAGTATCAATGAACTTTAGAGTTTTGAATGAAATTTTAGCATTTTACATTGTGTTTTTTGGTTGGCAAACGCTAATTAGTTCCCCATGGAGACACAACACATACACATAAGAGTTTTCTGAGAAGAATGCTAGAGAAACTATGTTAAAAATGATATTTGGGACTGTAAACATGACATTGAAGTCACATTCCCAAGAAAAAGTCTTTTGTTTTCTCCAAAACCAGTTTAACTCTGCTCTTCTGGGTTCTTTGCACACGAATTCCACACGAGTCTGTCCAGGTAGGTCTGGTTCTAACCAGAAATATCCGGTTCTGTGTGGCTAAATGAATATCCGCTTTTGAACAGCCTGTGTGTTTGTTAGTGTTTTCTGGATAGTATCAATGAACTTTAGAGTTTTGAATGAATTTTAGCATGTTACATTGTGTTTTTTGGTTGGCAAACAGTAATTAGTTCCCCATGGAGACACAACAAGTACACATAAGCGTTTTCTGAGTAGAATGCTACAGAAACTAGGTTAAAAATGATATTTGCGACTGTAAACATGACATTGAAGTCACATTCCCAAGAAAAAGTCTTTTGTTTTCTCCAAAACCAGTTTAACTCTGCTCTTCTGGGTGCTTTGCACACGAATTCCACACGAGTCTGTCCAGATAGGTCTGGTTCTAACCAGAAATATCCGGTTTTATGTGGCTAAATGAATATCAGCTTTTCAACAGCCTGTGTGTTTGTTAGTGTTTTCTGGATAGTATCTATGAACTTTAGAGTTTTGAATGAATTTTAGCAAGTTACATTTTGTTTTTTGGTTGGCAAACGCTAATTAGTTCCACACGGAGACACAACAAGTATACATAAGAGTTTTCTGAGTAGAATGCTACAAAAACTAGGTTAAAAATGATATTTGCGACTGTAAACATGACATTTAAGTCACATTCCCAAGCAAATGTCTTTGCTTTTCTCCAAAACCAGTTTCAACATCATTTTCTGGGTGCTTTGCACACGAATTCCACACGAGTCTCTCCAGATAGGTCTGGTTCTAACCAGAAATATCTGGATCTGTGTGGCTAAATGAATATCAGCTATTCAACAGCCTGTGTGTTTGTTAGTGTTTTCTGGATAGTATCTATGAACTTTAGAGTTTTGAATGAATTTTAGCATGTTACATTGTGTTTTTTGGTTGGCAAACGCTAATTAGTTCCCCATGGAGACACAACAAGTACACATAAGTGTTTTCTGAGTAGAATGCTACAGAAACTAGGTTAAAAATGATATTTGCGACTGTAAACATGACATTGAATTCACATTCCCATGAAAAAGTCTTTGGTTTTCTCCAAAACCTGTTTGACTCTCTTTTCTGGGTCCTTTGCACATGAATT
This sequence comes from Sylvilagus floridanus, assembly GCA_949820135.1. Classification (NCBI taxonomy): domain Eukaryota; kingdom Metazoa; phylum Chordata; class Mammalia; order Lagomorpha; family Leporidae; genus Sylvilagus; species Sylvilagus floridanus. The sequence continues at coordinate 84,541,120 of OX463233.1, forward strand.
CCACAGGAGTCTGTCCAGGTAGGTCTGGTTCTAACCAGAAATATCCGGTTCTGTGTGGCTAAATGAATATCAGCTTTTCAACAGCCTGTGTGTTTGTTAGTGTTTTCTGGATAGTATCTATGAACTTTAGAGTTTGGAATGAATTTTAGCATGTTACATTTTTTTTTTGGTTGGCTAATGCTAATTAGTTCCACATGGAGACACAACAAGTACACATAAGAGTTTTCTGAGTAGAATGCTAGAGAAACTAGGTTTAAAATGATATTTGCGACTGTAAACATGACATTGAATTCACATTCCCAAGAAAATGACTTTGCTTTTCTTCAAAACCAGTTTCAACATCATTTTCTGGGTGCTTTGCACACGAATTCCACACGAGTCTCTCCAGATACGTCTGGTTCTAACCAGAAATATCCGGATCTGTGTGGCTAAATGAATGTCAGCTTTTCAACCGCCTGTGTGTTTGTTAGTGTTTTCTGGATAGTATCTATGAACTTTAGAGTTTTGAATGAATTTTAGCATGTTACATTTTGTTTTGTGGTTGGCAAACGCTAATTAGTTCCCCATGGAGACACAACAAGTACACATAAGAGTTTTCTGAGTAGAATGCTACAGAAACTAGGTTAAAAATGATATTTGCGACTGTAAACATGACATTGAAGTCACATTTACAAGAAAAAGTCTTTTGTTTTCTCCAAAACCAGTTTAACTCTGCTCTTCAGGGTGCTTTGCACACGAATTCCACACGAGTCTGTCCAGATAGGTCTGGTTCTAACCAGAAATATCCGGTTCTATGTGGCTAAATGAATATCAGCTTTTCAACCGCCTGTGTGTTTGTTAGTGTTTTCTGGATAGTATCTATGAGCTTTAGAGTTTTGAATGAATTTTAGCAGGTTACATTTTGTTTTTTGGTTGGCAAACGCTAATTAGTTCCACATGGAGACACAACAAGTATACATAAGAGTTTTCTGAGTAGAATGCTACAAAAACTAGGTTAAAAATGATATTTGCGACTGTAAACATGACATTTAAGTCACATTCCCAAGCAAATGACTTTGCTTTTCTTCAACACCAGTTTCAACATCATTTTCTGGGTGCTTTGCACACGAATTCCACACGAGTCTGTCCAGATAGGTCTGGTACTAACCAGAAATATCTGGATCTGTGTGGCTAAATGAATGTCAGCTTTTCAACCGCCTGTGTGTTTGTTAGTGTTTTCTGGATAGTATCTATGAACTTTAGAGTTTTGAATGAAGTTTAGCATGTTACATTTTGTTTTTTGGTTGGCAAACGCTAATTAGTTCCCCATGGACACACAACAAGTACACATAAGTGTTTTCTGAGTAGAATGCCTCAGAAACTAGGTTAAAAATGATATTTGCGGTGGTACACATGACATTGAATTCACATTCCCAAGAAAAAGTCTTTGGTTTTCTCCAAAACCAGTTTGACTCTGTTTTCTGGGTCCTTTGCACATGAATTCCACACGAGTCTGTCCAGATAGGTCTGGTTCTATCTAGAAATATCCGGATGTGTGGCTAAATGAATATCAGCTTTTCAACAGCCTGTGTGTTTGTTAGTGTTTTCTGGATAGTATCTATGAACTTTAGAGTTTTGAATGAATTTTAGCATGTTACATTGTGTTTTTTGGTTGGCAAACGCTAATTAGTTCCCCATGGAGACACAACAAGTACACATAAGAGTTTTCTGAGTAGAATGCTACAGAAACTAGGTTAAAAATGATATTTGCGACTGTAAACATGACTTTGAAGTCACATTCCCAAGAAAATGACTTTGCTTTTCTTCAAAACCAGTTTCAACATCATTTTCTGGGTGCTTTGCACACGAATTCCACATGAGTCTGTCCAGATAGGTCTGGTTCTAACCAGAAATATCCGGTTCTGTGTGGCTAAATGAATATCAGCTTTTCAACAGCCTGTGTGTTTGTTAGTGTTTTCTGGATAGTATCTATGAACTTTAGAGTTTTGAATGAATTTTAGCATGTTACATTGTGTTTTTTGGTTGGCAAACGCTAATTAGTTCCCCATGGAGACACAACAAGTACACATAAGTGTTTTCTGAGTAGAATGCTACAGAAACTAGGTTAAAAATGATATTTGCGACTGTAAACATGACATTGAATTCACATTCCCATGAAAAAGTCTTTGGTTTTCTCCAAAACCTGTTTGACTCTCTTTTCTGGGTCCTTTGCACATGAATTCCACAGGAGTCTGTCCAGGTAGGTCTGGTTCTAACCAGAAATATCCGGTTCTGTGTGGCTAAATGAATATCAGCTTTTCAACAGCCTGTGTGTTTGTTAGTGTTTTCTGGATAGTATCTATGAACTTTAGAGTTTGGAATGAATTTTAGCATGTTACATTTTTTTTTTGGTTGGCTAATGCTAATTAGTTCCACATGGAGACACAACAAGTACACATAAGAGTTTTCTGAGTAGAATGCTAGAGAAACTAGGTTTAAAATGATATTTGCGACTGTAAACATGACATTGAATTCACATTCCCAAGAAAATGACTTTGCTTTTCTTCAAAACCAGTTTCAACATCATTTTCTGGGTGCTTTGCACACGAATTCCACACGAGTCTCTCCAGATACGTCTGGTTCTAACCAGAAATATCCGGATCTGTGTGGCTAAATGAATGTCAGCTTTTCAACCGCCTGTGTGTTTGTTAGTGTTTTCTGGATAGTATCTATGAACTTTAGAGTTTTGAATGAATTTTAGCATGTTACATTTTGTTTTGTGGTTGGCAAACGCTAATTAGTTCCCCATGGAGACACAACAAGTACACATAAGAGTTTTCTGAGTAGAATGCTACAGAAACTAGGTTAAAAATGATATTTGCGACTGTAAACATGACATTGAAGTCACATTTACAAGAAAAAGTCTTTTGTTTTCTCCAAAACCAGTTTAACTCTGCTCTTCAGGGTGCTTTGCACACGAATTCCACACGAGTCTGTCCAGATAGGTCTGGTTCTAACCAGAAATATCCGGTTCTATGTGGCTAAATGAATATCAGCTTTTCAACCGCCTGTGTGTTTGTTAGTGTTTTCTGGATAGTATCTATGAGCTTTAGAGTTTTGAATGAATTTTAGCAGGTTACATTTTGTTTTTTGGTTGGCAAACGCTAATTAGTTCCACATGGAGACACAACAAGTATACATAAGAGTTTTCTGAGTAGAATGCTACAAAAACTAGGTTAAAAATGATATTTGCGACTGTAAACATGACATTTAAGTCACATTCCCAAGCAAATGACTTTGCTTTTCTTCAACACCAGTTTCAACATCATTTTCTGGGTGCTTTGCACACGAATTCCACACGAGTCTGTCCAGATAGGTCTGGTACTAACCAGAAATATCTGGATCTGTGTGGCTAAATGAATGTCAGCTTTTCAACCGCCTGTGTGTTTGTTAGTGTTTTCTGGATAGTATCTATGAACTTTAGAGTTTTGAATGAAGTTTAGCATGTTACATTTTGTTTTTTGGTTGGCAAACGCTAATTAGTTCCCCATGGACACACAACAAGTACACATAAGTGTTTTCTGAGTAGAATGCCTCAGAAACTAGGTTAAAAATGATATTTGCGGTGGTACACATGACATTGAATTCACATTCCCAAGAAAAAGTCTTTGGTTTTCTCCAAAACCAGTTTGACTCTGTTTTCTGGGTCCTTTGCACATGAATTCCACACGAGTCTGTCCAGATAGGTCTGGTTCTATCTAGAAATATCCGGATGTGTGGCTAAATGAATATCAGCTTTTCAACAGCCTGTGTGTTTGTTAGTGTTTTCTGGATAGTATCTATGAACTTTAGAGTTTTGAATGAATTTTAGCATGTTACATTGTGTTTTTTGGTTGGCAAACGCTAATTAGTTCCCCATGGAGACACAACAAGTACACATAAGAGTTTTCTGAGTAGAATGCTACAGAAACTAGGTTAAAAATGATATTTGCGACTGTAAACATGACTTTGAAGTCACATTCCCAAGAAAATGACTTTGCTTTTCTTCAAAACCAGTTTCAACATCATTTTCTGGGTGCTTTGCACACGAATTCCACATGAGTCTGTCCAGATAGGTCTGGTTCTAACCAGAAATATCCGGTTCTGTGTGGATAAATGAATATCAGCTTTTCAACAGCCTGTGTGTTTGTTAGTGTTTTCTGGATAGTATCTATGAACTTTAGAGTTTTGAATGAATTTTAGCATGTTACATTGTGTTTTTTGGTTGGCAAACGCTAATTAGTTCCACATGGAGACACAACAAGAACACATAAGTGTTTTCTGAGTAGAATGCTACAGAAACTAGGTGAAAAATGATATTTGCGACTGTAAACATGACATTGAATTCACATTCCCAAGAAAAAGTCTTTGGTTTTCTCCGAAACCAGTTTGAGTCTGCTTTTCTGGTTCCTTTGCACATGAATTCCACACAAGTCTGTCCAGATATGTCTGGTTCTAACTAGAAATATCCGGATATGTGTGGCTAAATGAGTATCAGCTTTTCAACAGCCTGTGTGTTTGTTAGTGTTTTCTGGATAGTATCTATGAACTTTAGAGTTTTGAATGAATTTTAGCATGTTACATTGTGTTTTTTGGTTGGCAAACACTAATGAGTTCCCCATGGAGACACAACGAGTACACATAAGAGTTTTCTGAGTAGCATGCTACAGAAATTCGGTTAAAAATGATATTTGCGACAGTAAACATGACATTGAAGTCACATTCCCAAGAAAATGACTTTGCTTTTCTTCAAAACCAGTTTCAACATCATTTTCTGGGTGCTTTGCTCACGAATTCCACACGAGTCTGTCCAGATAGGTCTGGTTCTAAGCAGAAATATCCGGATCTGTGTGGCTAAATGAATATCAGCTTTTCAATAGCCTGTGTGTTTGTTAGTGTTTTCTGGATAGTATCTATGAACTTTAGAGTTTTGAATGAATTTTAGCATGTTACATTGTGTTTTTTGGTTGGCAAACACTAATTAGTTCCCCATGGAGACACAACAAGTACACATAAGAGTTTTCTGAGTAGAATGCTACAGAAACTCGGTTAAAAATGATATTTGCGACTGTAAACATGACTTTGAAGTCACACTCCCAAGAAAATGACTTTGCTTTTCTTCAAAACCAGGTTCAACATCATTTTCTGGGTGCTTTGCACACGAATTCCACATGAGTCTGTCCAGATAGGTCTGGTTCTAACCAGAAATATCCGGTTCTGTGTGGCTAAATGAATATCCGCTTTTCAACAGCCTGTGTGTTTGTTAGTGTTTTCTGGATAGTATCTATGAACTTTAGAGTTTTGAATGAATTTAAGCATGTTACATTGTGTTTTTTGGTTGGCAAAAGCTAATTAGTTCCACATGGAGACACAACAAGTACACATAAGTGTTTTCTGAGTAGAATGCTACAGAAACTAGGTTAAAAATGATATTTGCGACTGTAAACATGACATTGAAGTCACATTCCCAAGAAAAAGTCCTTTGTTTTCTCCAAAACCAGTTTAACTCTGCTCTTCAGGTTGCTTTGCACACGAATTCCACACGAGTCTGTCCAGATAGGTCTGGTACTAACCAGAAATATCTGGATCTGTGTGGCTAAATGAATGTCAGCTTTTCAACCGCCTGTGTGTTTGTTAGTGTTTTCTGGATAGTATCTATGAACTTTAGAGTTTTGAATGAATTTTAGCATGTTACATTTTGTTTTTTGGTTGGCAAACGCTAATTAGTTCCCCATGGAGAAAACAACAAGTACACATAAGTGTTTTCTGAGTAGAATGCCTCAGAAACTAGGTTAAAAATGATATTTGCGACTGTAAACATGACATTGAATTCACATTACCATTAAAAAGTCTTTTGTTTAATCCCAAACCATTTTAAGTCTGCTTTTCTGGGTCCTTTGCACATGAATTCCACATGAGTCTGTCCAGAGAGGTCTGGTTCTAACCAGAAATATCTGGATCTGTGTGGCTAAATGAATATCAGCTTTTCAACAGCCTGTGTGTTTGTTAGTGTTTTCTGAATAGTATCTATGAACTTTAGAGTTTTGAATGAATTTTAGCATGTTACATTGTGTTTTTTGGTTGGCAAACGCTAATTAGTTCCCCATGGAGACACAACAAGTACACATAAGAGTTTTCTGAGTAGAATGCTACAGAAACTAGGTTAAAAATGATATTTGCGGTGGTACACATGACATTGAATTCACATTCCCAAGAAAAAGTCTTTGGTTTTCTCCAAAACCAGTTTGACTCTGTTTTCTGTGTCCTTTGCACATGAATTCCACACGAGTCTGTCCAGGTAGGTCTGGTTCTATCTTGAAATATCCGGATGTGTGGCTAAATGAATATCAGCTTTTCAACAGCCTGTGTGTTTGTTAGTGTTTTCTGGATAGTATCTAGGAACTTTAGAGTTTTGAATGAATTTTAGCATGTTACATTGTGTTTTTTGGTTGGCAAACGCTAATTAGTTCCCCATGGAGACACAACAAGTACACATAAGAGTTTTCTGAGTAGAATGCTACAGAAACTAGGTTAAAAATGATATTTGCGACTGTAAACATGACTTTGAAGTCACATTCCCAAGAAAATGACTTTGCTTTTCTTCAAAACTAGTTTCAACATCATTTTCTGGGTGCTTTGCACACGAATTCCACATGAGTCTGTCCAGATAGGTCTGGTTCTAACCAGAAATATCCGGATATGTGTGGCTAAATGAGTATCAGCTTTTAAACAGCCTGTGTGTTTGTTAGTGTTTTCTGGATAGTATCTATGAACTTTAGAGTTTTGAATGAATTTTAGCATGTTACATTGTGTTTTTTGGTTGGCAAACACTAATGAGTTCCCCATGGAGACACAACGAGTACACATAAGAGTTTTCTGAGTAGCATGCTACAGAAATTCGGTTAAAAATGATATTTGCGACAGTAAACATGACATTGAAGTCACATTCCCAAGAAAATGACTTTGCTTTTCTTCAAAACCAGTTTCAACATCATTTTCTGGGTGCTTTGCTCACGAATTCCACACGAGTCTGTCCAGATAGGTCTGGTTCTAAGCAGAAATATCCGGATCTGTGTGGCTAAATGAATATCAGCTTTTCAATAGCCTGTGTGTTTGTTAGTGTTTTCTGGATAGTATCTATGAACTTTAGAGTTTTGAATGAATTTTAGCATGTTACATTGTGTTTTTTGGTTGGCAAACACTAATTAGTTCCCCATGGAGACACAACAAGTACACATAAGAGTTTTCTGAGTAGAATGCTACAGAAACTCGGTTAAAAATGATATTTGCGACTGTAAACATGACTTTGAAGTCACACTCCCAAGAAAATGACTTTGCTTTTCTTCAAAACCAGGTTCAACATCATTTTCTGGGTGCTTTGCACACGAATTCCACATGAGTCTGTCCAGATAGGTCTGGTTCTAACCAGAAATATCCGGTTCTGTGTGGCTAAATGAATATCCGCTTTTCAACAGCCTGTGTGTTTGTTAGTGTTTTCTGGATAGTATCTATGAACTTTAGAGTTTTGAATGAATTTAAGCATGTTACATTGTGTTTTTTGGTTGGCAAAAGCTAATTAGTTCCACATGGAGACACAACAAGTACACATAAGTGTTTTCTGAGTAGAATGCTACAGAAACTAGGTTAAAAATGATATTTGCGACTGTAAACATGACATTGAAGTCACATTCCCAAGAAAAAGTCCTTTGTTTTCTCCAAAACCAGTTTAACTCTGCTCTTCAGGTTGCTTTGCACACGAATTCCACACGAGTCTGTCCAGATAGGTCTGGTACTAACCAGAAATATCTGGATCTGTGTGGCTAAATGAATGTCAGCTTTTCAACCGCCTGTGTGTTTGTTAGTGTTTTCTGGATAGTATCTATGAACTTTAGAGTTTTGAATGAATTTTAGCATGTTACATTTTGTTTTTTGGTTGGCAAACGCTAATTAGTTCCCCATGGAGAAAACAACAAGTACACATAAGTGTTTTCTGAGTAGAATGCCTCAGAAACTAGGTTAAAAATGATATTTGCGACTGTAAACATGACATTGAATTCACATTACCATTAAAAAGTCTTTTGTTTAATCCCAAACCATTTTAAGTCTGCTTTTCTGGGTCCTTTGCACATGAATTCCACATGAGTCTGTCCAGAGAGGTCTGGTTCTAACCAGAAATATCTGGATCTGTGTGGCTAAATGAATATCAGCTTTTCAACAGCCTGTGTGTTTGTTAGTGTTTTCTGAATAGTATCTATGAACTTTAGAGTTTTGAATGAATTTTAGCATGTTACATTGTGTTTTTTGGTTGGCAAACGCTAATTAGTTCCCCATGGAGACACAACAAGTACACATAAGAGTTTTCTGAGTAGAATGCTACAGAAACTAGGTTAAAAATGATATTTGCGGTGGTACACATGACATTGAATTCACATTCCCAAGAAAAAGTCTTTGGTTTTCTCCAAAACCAGTTTGACTCTGTTTTCTGTGTCCTTTGCACATGAATTCCACACGAGTCTGTCCAGGTAGGTCTGGTTCTATCTTGAAATATCCGGATGTGTGGCTAAATGAATATCAGCTTTTCAACAGCCTGTGTGTTTGTTAGTGTTTTCTGGATAGTATCTAGGAACTTTAGAGTTTTGAATGAATTTTAGCATGTTACATTGTGTTTTTTGGTTGGCAAACGCTAATTAGTTCCCCATGGAGACACAACAAGTACACATAAGTGTTTTCTGAGTAGAATGCTACAGAAACTAGGTTAAAAATGATATTTGCGACTGTAAACATGACTTTGAAGTCACATTCCCAAGAAAATGACTTTGCTTTTCTTCAAAACTAGTTTCAACATCATTTTCTGGGTGCTTTGCACACGAATTCCACATGAGTCTGTCCAGATAGGTCTGGTTCTAACCAGAAATATCCGGTTCTGTGTGGCTAAATGAATATCAGCTTTTCAACAGCCTGTGTGTTTGTTAGTGTTTTCTGGATAGTATCTATGAACTTTAGAGTTTTGAATGAATTTTAGCATGTTACATTGTGTTTTTTGGTTGGCAAACACTAATGAGTTCCCCATGGAGACACAACGAGTACACATAAGAGTTTTCTGAGTAGAATGCTACAGAAACTCGGTTAAAAATGATATTTGCGACTGTAAACATGACTTTGAAGTCACACTCCCAAGAAAATGACTTTGCTTTTCTTCAAAACCAGGTTCAACATCATTTTCTGGGTGCTTTGCACACGAATTCCACACGAGTCTGTCCAGATAGGTCTGGTTCTAACCAGAAATATCCGGTTCTGTGTGGCTAAATGAATATCCGCTTTTCAACAGCCTGTGTGTTTGTTAGTGTTTTCTGGATAGTATCTATGAACTTTAGAGTTTTGAATGAATTTAAGCATGTTACATTGTGTTTTTTGGTTGGCAAAAGCTAATTAGTTCCACATGGAGACACAACAAGTACACATAAGTGTTTTCTGAGTAGAATGCTACAGAAACTAGGTTAAAAATGATATTTGCGACTGTAAACATGACATTGAAGTCACATTCCCAAGAAAAAGTCTTTGGTTTTCTCCAAAACCAGTTTGACTCTGCTCTTCAGGTTGCTTTGCACACGAATTCCACACGAGTCTGTCCAGATAGGTCTGGTTCTAACCAGAAATATCCGGTTCTATGTGGCTAAATGAATATCAGCTTTTCAACCGCCTGTGTGTTTGTTAGTGTTTTCTGGATAGTATCTATGAACTTTAGAGTTTTGAATGAATTTTAGCAGGTTACATTTTGTTTTTTGGTTGGCAAACGCTAATTAGTTCCACATGGAGACACAACAAGTATACATAAGAGTTTTCTGAGTAGAATGCTACAAAAACTAGGTTAAAAATGATATTTGCGACTGTAAACATGACATTTAAGTCACATTCCCAAGCAAATGACTTTGCTTTTCTTCAACACCAGTTTCAACATCATTTTCTGGGTGCTTTGCACACGAATTCCACACGAGTCTGTCCAGATAGGTCTGGTTCTAACCAGAAATATCTGGATCTGTGTGGCTAAATGAATGTCAGCTTTTCAACCGCCTGTGTGTTTGTTAGTGTTTTCTGGATAGTATCTATGAACTTTAGAGTTTTGAATGAATTTTAGCATGTTACATTTTGTTTTTTGGTTGGCAAACGCTAATTAGTTCCCCATGGAGAAAACAACAAGTACACATAAGTGTTTTCTGAGTAGAATGCCTCAGAAACTAGGTTAAAAATTATATTTGCGACTGTAAACATGACATTGAATTCACATTACCATTAAAAAGTCTTTTGTTTAATCCCAAACCATTTTAAGTCTGCTTTTCTGGGTCCTTTGCACATGAATTCCACATGAGTCTGTCCAGAGAGGTCTGGTTCTAACCAGAAATATCTGGATCTGTGTGGCTAAATGAATATCAGCTTTTCAACAGCCTGTGTGTTTGTTAGTATTTTCTGGATAGTATCTATGAACTTTAGAGTTTTGAATGAATTTTAGCATGTTACATTGTGTTTTTTGGTTGGCAAACGCTAATTAGTTCCCCATGGAGACACAACAAGTACACATAAGAGTTTTCTGAGTAGAATGCTACAGAAACTAGGTTAAAAATGATATTTGCGGTGGTACACATGACATTGAATTCACATTCCCAAGAAAAAGTCTTTGGTTTTCTCCAAAACCAGTTTGACTCTGTTTTCTGGGTCCTTTGCACATGAATTCCACACGAGTCTGTCCAGATAGGTCTGGTTCTATCTAGAAATATCCGGATGTGTGGCTAAATGAATATCAGCTTTTCAACAGCCTGTGTGTTTGTTAGTGTTTTCTGGATAGTATCTAGGAACTTTAGAGTTTTGAATGAATTTTAGCATGTTACATTGTGTTTTTTGGTTGGCAAACGCTAATTAGTTCCCCATGGAGACACAACAAGTACACATAAGAGTTTTCTGAGTAGAATGCTACAGAAACTAGGTTAAAAATGATATTTGCGACTGTAAACATGACTTTGAAGTCACATTCCCAAGAAAATGACTTTGCTTTTCTTCAAAACCAGTTTCAACATCATTTTCTGGGTGCTTTGCACACGAATTCCACATGAGTCTGTCCAGATAGGTCTGGTTCTAACCAGAAATATCCGGTTCTGTGTGGCTAAATGAATATCAGCTTTTCAACAGCCTGTGTGTTTGTTAGTGTTTTCTGGATAGTATCTATGAACTTTAGAGTTTTGAATGAATTTTAGCATGTTACATTGTGTTTTTTGGTTGGCAAACGCTAATTAGTTCCACATGGAGACACAACAAGAACACATAAGTGTTTTCTGAGTAGAATGCTACAGAAACTAGGTGAAAAATGATATTTGCGATTGTAAACATGACATTGAATTCACATTCCCAAGAAAAAGTCTTTGGTTTTCTCAAAAACCAGTTTGAGTCTGCTTTTCTGGTTCCTTTGCACATGAATTCCACACAAGTCTGTCCAGATATGTCTGGTTCTAACAAGAAATATCCGGATCTGTGTGGCTAAATGAATATCAGCTTTTAAACAGCATGTGTGTTTGTTAGTGTTTTCTGGATAGTATCTATGAACTTTAGAGTTTTGAATGAATTTTAGCATGTTACATTGTGTTTTTTGGTTGGCAAACACTAATGAGTTCCCCATGGAGACACAACGAGTACACATAAGAGTTTTCTGAGTAGAATGCTACAGAAATTCGGTTAAAAATGATATTTGCGACAGTAAACATGACATTGAAGTCACATTCCCAAGAAAATGACTTTGCTTTTCTTCAAAACCAGTTTCAACATCATTTTCTGGGTGCTTTGCACACGAATTCCACACGAGTCTGTCCAGATAGGTCTGGTTCTAAGCAGAAATATCCGGATCTGTGTGGCTAAATGAATATCAGCTTTTCAATAGCCTGTGTGTTTGTTAGTGTTTTCTGGATAGTATCTATGAACTTTAGAGTTTTGAATGAATTTTAGCATGTTACATTGTGTTTTTTGGTTGGCAAACACTAATTAGTTCCCCATGGAGACACAACAAGTACACATAAGAGTTTTCTGAGTAGAATGCTACAGAAACTCGGTTAAAAATGATATTTGCGACTGTAAACATGACTTTGAAGTCACACTCCCAAGAAAATGACTTTGCTTTTCTTCAAAACCAGGTTCAACATCATTTTCTGGGTGCTTTGCACACGATATCCACACGAGTCTCTCCAGAGAGGTCTGGTTCTAACCAGAAATATCCGGTTCTGTGTGGCTAAATGAATATCCGCTTTTCAACAGCCTGTGTGTTTGTTAGTGTTTTCTGGATAGTATCTATGAACTTTAGAGTTTTGAATGAATTTAAGCATGTTACATTTTGTTTTTTGGTTGGCAAAAGCTAATTAGTTCCACATGGAGACACAACAAGTACACATAAGTGTTTTCTGAGTAGAATGCTACAGAAACTAGGTTAAAAATGCTATTTGCGACTGTAAACATGACATTGAATTCACATTCCCAAGAAAAAGTCTTTGGTTTTCTCCAAAACCAGTTTGACTCTGTTCTCTGGGTCCTTTGCACATGAATTCCACATGAGTCTGTCCAGGTAGGTCTGGTTCTAACCAGAAATATCCGGTTCTGTGTGGCTAAATGAATATCAGCTTTTCAACAGCCTGTGTGTTTGTTAGTTTTCTGGATAGTATCTATGAACTTTAGAGTTTTGAATGAATTTTAGCATGTTATATTGTGTTTTTTGTTTGGCAAACGCTAATTTTTCCCCATGGAGACACAACAAGTACACATAAGAGTTTTCTGAGTAGAATGCTACAGAAACTAGGTTAAAAACAATATTTGCGACTGTACACATGATACTGAATTCACATTCCCAAGAAAAAGTCTTTGGTTTTCTCCAAAACCAGTTTGACTCTGTTTTATTGGTCCTTTTCAATTGAATTCCACATGAGTCTGTCCAGGTATGTCTGGTTCTAACCAGAAATATCCGGTTCTGTGTGGCTAAATGAATATCAGCTTTGAAACAGCCGGTGTGTTTGTTAGTGTTTTCTGGATAATATCTATGAACTTTAGAGTTTTGAATGAATTTTAGCATGTTACATTGTGTTTTTTGGTTGGCAAACGCTAATTAGTTCCACATGGAGACACAACAAGTACACATAAGAATTTTCTGAGTAGAATGCTATGGTAACTCGGTTAAAAATGATATTTGCGACAGTAAACATGACATTGAAGTCACATTCCCAAGAAAATGACTTTGCTTTTCTTCAAAACCAGTTTCAACATCATTTTCTGGGTGCTTTGCACACGAATTCCACACGAGTCTGTCCAGATAGGTCTGGTTCTAACCAGAAATATTCGGATCTGTGTGGCTAAATGAATATCAGCTTTTCAACAGCCTGTGTGTTTGTTAGTGTTTTCTGGATAGTATCTATGAACTTTAGAGTTTTGAATGAATTTTAGCATGTTACATTGTGTTTTTTGGTTGGCAAATGCTAATTAGTTCCCCATGGAGACACAACAAGTACACATAAGTGTTTTCTGAGTAGAATGCTACAGAAACTCGGTTAAAAATGATATTTGCGACTGTAAACATGACATTGAATTCACATTCCCAAGAAAAAGTCTTTGTTTTTCTCTAAAACCAGTTTCACTCTGTTTTATGGGTCCTTTGCTCTTGAATTCCACACGAGTCTGTCCAGGTATGTCTGGTTCTAACCAGAAATATCCGGTTCTGTGTGCTTAATGAATATCCGCTTTTCAACAGCCTGTGTGTTTGTTAGTGTTTTCTGGATAGTATCTATGAACTTTAGAGTTTTGAATGAATTTAAGCATGTTACATTTTGTTTTTTGGTTGGCAAACGCTAATTAGTTCCACATGGAGACACAACAAGTACACATAAGTGTTTTCTGAGTAGAATGCTACAGAAACTAGGTTAAAAATGATATTTGCGACTGTAAACATGACATTGAATTCACATTCCCAAGAAAAAGTCTTTGGTTTATTCCAAAACCAGTTTGACTCTGTTTTCTGGGTCCTTTGCACATGAATTCCACATGAGTCTGTCCAGATTGGTCTGGTTCTATCTAGAAATATCCGGATATGTGTGGCTAAATGAATATCAGCTTTTCAACAGCCTGTGTGTTTGTTAGTATTTTCTGGATAGTATCTATGAACTTTAGAGTTTTGAATGAATTTTAGCATGTTACATTGTGTTTTTTGGTTGGCAAACGCTAATTAGTTCCACATGGAGACACAACAAGTACACATAAGTATTTTCGGAGTAGAATGCTACAGAAACTAGGTTAAAAATGCTATTTGCGACTGTAAACATGACATTGAATTCACTTTCCCAAGAAAAAGTCTTTGGTTTTCTCCAAAATCAGTTTGACTCTGTTCTCTGGGTCCTTTGCACATGGATTCCACACGAGTCTGTCCAGATAGGTCTGGTTCTAACCAGAAATATCCGGATCTGTGTGGCTAAATGAATATCCGCTTTTCAACAGCCTGTGTGTTTGTTAGTGTTTTCTGGATAGTATCTATGAACTTTAGAGTTTTGAATGAATTTTAGCATGTTACATTGTGTTTTTTGGTTGGCAAACGCTAATTAGTTACACATGGAGACACAACAAGTACACATAAGTGTTTTCTGAGTAGAATGCTACAGAAACTAGGTAAAAAATTCTATTTGCGACTGTACACATGACATTGAATTCACATTCCCAAGAAAAAGTCTTTGGTTTTCTCCAAAACCAGTTTCACTCTGTTTTATGGGTCCTTTGCACTTGAATTCCACACAAGTCTGTCCAGGTATGTCTGGTTCTAACCAGAAATATCCTGTTCTGTGTGCTTAATGAATATCCGCTTTTAAACAGCCTGTGTGTTTGTTAGTGTTTTCTGGATAGTATCTATGATCTTTAGAGTTTTGAATGAATTTTAGCATGTTATACTTTGTTTTTTGGTTGGCAAACGCTAATTAGTTCCACATGGAGACACAACAAGTACACATAAGTGTTTTCTGAGTAGAATGCTACAGAAACTAGGTTAAAAATGCTATTTGCGACTGTAAACATGACATTGAATTCACATTCCCAAGAAAAAGTCTTTGGTTTTTTCCAAAACCAGTTTGACTCTGTTTTCTGGGTCCTTTGCACATGAATTCCACACGAGTCTGTCCAGATAGGTCTGGTTCTATCTACAAATATCCGGATATGTGTGGCTAAATGAATATCAGCTTTTCAACAGCCTGTGTGTTTGTTAGTGTTTTCTGGATAGTATCTATTAACTTTAGAGTTTTGAATGAATTTTAGCATGTTACATTGTGTTTTTTGGTTGGCAAACGCTAATTAGTTCCCCATGGAGACACAACAAGTACACATAAGAGTTTTCTCAGTAGAATGCTACAGAAACTCGGTTAAAAATGATATTTGCGACTGTAAACATGACTTTGAAGTCACATTCCCAAGAAAATGACTTTGCTTTTCTTCAAAACCAGTTTCAACATCATTTTCTGGGTGCTTTGCACGCGAATTCCACACGAGTCTGTCCAGATAGGTCTGGTTCTAAGCAGAAATATCCGGATCTGTGTGGCTAAATGAATATCAGCTTTTCAACAGCCTGTGTGTTTGTTAGTGTTTTCTGGATAGTATCTATGAACTTTAGAGTTTTGAATGAATTTTAGCATGTTACATTGTGTTTTTTGGTTGGCAAACGCTAATTAGTTCCCCATGGAGACACAACAAGTACACATAAGAGTTTTCTGAGTAGAATGCTACAGAAACTCGGTTAAAAATGATATTTGCGACTGTAAACATGACTTTGAAGTCACATTCCCAAGAAAATGACTTTGCTTTTCTTCAAAACCAGTTTCAACATCATTTTCTGGGTGCTATGCACACGAATTCCACATGAGTCTGTCCAGGTAGGTCTGGTTCTAACCAGAAATATCCGGTTCTGTGTGGCTAAATGAATATCCGCTTTTCAACAGCCTGTGTGTTTGTTAGTGTTTTCTGGATAGTATCTATGAACTTTAGAATTTTGAATGAATTTAAGCATGTTACATTTTGTTTTTTGGTTGGCAAAAGCTAATTAGTTCCACATGGAGACACAACAAGTACACATAAGTGTTTTCTGAGTAGAATGCTACAGAAACTAGGTTAAAAATGCCATTTGCGACTGTAAACATGACATTGAATTCACATTCCCAAGAAAAAGTCTTTGGTTTATTCCAAAACCAGTTTGACTCTCTTCTCTGGGTCCTTTGCACATGAATTCCACATGAGTCTGTCCAAGTAGGTCTGGTTCTAACCAGAAATATCCGGTTCTGTGTGGCTAAATGAATATCCGGTTTTAAACAGCCTGTGTGTTTGTTAGTGTTTTCTGGATAGTATCTATGAACTTTAGAGTTTTGAATGAATTTTAGCAAGTTATATTGTGTTTTTTGGTTGGCAAACGCTAATTAGTTCCCCATGGAGACACAACAAGTACACATAAGAGTTTTCTGAGTAGAATGCTACAGAAACTAGGTTAAAAATAATATTTGCGATTGTACACATGATACTGAATTCACATTCCCAAGAAAAAGTCTTTGGTTTTCTCCAAAACCAGTTTGACTCTATTTTATTGGTCCTTTTCACTTGAATTCCACATCAGTCTGTCCAGGTATGTCTGGTTCTAACCAGAAATATCCGGTTCTGTGTGCTTAATGAATATCTGCTTTTAAACAGCCTGTGTGTTTGTTAGTGTTTTCTGGATAGTATCTATGAACTTTAGAGTTTTGAATGAATTTTAGCATGTTACATTGTGTTTTTTGGTTGGCAAACGCTAATTAGTTCCCCATGGAGACACAAAAAGTACACATAAGTGTTTTCTGAGTAGAATGCTACAGAAACTAGGTTAAAAATGCTATTTGCGACTGTAAACATGACATTGAATTCACATTCCCAAGAAAAAGTCTTTGGTTTTTTCCAAAACCAGTTTGACTCTGTTTTCTGGGTCCTTTGCACATGAATTCCACACAAGTCTGTCCAGATAGGTCTGGTTCTATCTAGAAATATCCGGATCTGTGTGGCTAAATGAATATCAGCTTTTCAACAGCCTGTGTGTTTGTTAGTGTTTTCTGGATAGTATCTATGAACTTTAGAGTTTTGAATGAACTTTAGCATGTTACATTGTGTTTTTTGGTTGGCAAACGCTAATTAGTTACACATGGAGACACAACAAGTACACATAAGTGTTTTCTGAGTAGAATGCTACAGAAACTAGGTTAAAAATGATATTTGCGATTGTAAACATGACATTCAACTCACATTCCCAAAAAAGTCTTTGGTTTTCTCCAAAACCAGTTTGAGTCTGCTTTTCTGGTTCCTTTGCACATGAATTCCACACAAGTCTGTCCAGATATGTCTGGTTCAAACTAGAAATATCCGGATCTGTGTGGCTAAATGAATATCAGCTTTGAAACAGCCTGTGTGGTTGTTAGTGTTTTCTGGATAGTATCTATGAACTTTAGAGTTTTGAATGAATTTTAGCATGTTACATTGTGTTTTTTGGTTGGCAAATGCTAATTAGTTCCCCATGGAGACACAACAAGTACACATAAGTGTTTTCTGAGTAGAATGCTACAGAAACTCGGTTAAAAATGATATTTGCGACTGTAAACATGACATTGAATTCACATTCCCAAGAAAAAGTCTTTGGTTTTCTCCAAAACCAGTTTCACTCTGTTTTATGGGTCCTTTGCACTTGAATTCCACACGAGTCTGTCCAGGTATGTCTGGTTCTAACCAGAAATATCCGGTTCTGTGTGCTTAATGAATATCCGCTTTTCAACAGCCTGTGTGTTTGTTAGTGTTTTCTGGATAGTATCTATGAACTTTAGAGTTTTGAATGAATTTAAGCATGTTACATTTTGTTTTTTGGTTGGCAAACGCTAATTAGTTCCACATGGAGACACAACAAGTACACATAAGTGTTTTCTGAGTAGAATGCTACAGAAACTAGGTTAAAAATGATATTTGCGACTGTAAACATGACATTGAATTCACATTCCCAAGAAAAAGTCTTTGGTTTTTTCCAAAACCAGTTTGACTCTGTTTTCTGGGTCCTTTGCACATGAATTCCACATGAGTCTGTCCAGATAGGTCTGGTTCTATCTAGAAATATCCGGATCTGTGTGGCTAAATGAATATCAGCTTTTCAACAGCCTGTGTGTTTGTTAGTATTTTCTGGATAGTATCTATGAA
The DNA here is from genome assembly GCA_949820135.1 of Sylvilagus floridanus. Taxonomy (NCBI): domain Eukaryota; kingdom Metazoa; phylum Chordata; class Mammalia; order Lagomorpha; family Leporidae; genus Sylvilagus; species Sylvilagus floridanus. The sequence continues at coordinate 84,559,387 of OX463233.1, forward strand.
CTTTAGAGTTTTGAATGAATTTTAGCATGTTACATTGTGTTTTTTGGTTGGCAAATGCTAATTAGTTCCACATGGAGACACAACAAGTACACATAAGTATTTTCGGAGTAGAATGCTACAGAAACTAGGTTAAAAATGATATTTGCGATTGTAAACATGACATTGAATTCACATTCCCAAGAAAAATTCTTTGGTTTTCTCCAAAACCAGTTTGAGTCCGCTTTTCTGGTTCCTTTGCACATGAATTCCACACAAGTCTGTCCAGATATGTCTGCTTCTAACTAGAAATATCCGGATCTGTGTGGCTAAATGAATATCAGCTTTGAAACAGCCTGTGTGTTTGTTAGTGTTTTCTGGATAGTATCTATGAACTTTAGAGTTTTGAATGAATTTTAGCATGTTACATTGTGTTTTTTGGTTGGCAAACACTAATTAGTTCCCCATGGAGACACAACAAGTACACATAAGAGTTTTCTGAGTAGAATGCTACAGAAACTCGGTTAAAAATGATATTTGCGACTGTAAACATGACTTTGAAGTCACATTCCCAAGAAAATGACTTTGCTTTTCTTCAAAACCAGTTTCAACATCATTTTCTGGATGCTTTGCACACGAATTCCACATGAGTCTGTCCAGATAGATCTGGTTCTAACCAGAAATATCCGGATCTGTGTGGCTGAATGAATATCAGCTTTTCAACAGCCTGTGTGTTTGTTAGTGTTTTCTGGATAGTATCTATGAACTTTAGAGTTTTGAATGAATTTTAGCATGTTACATTGTGTTTTTTGGTTGGCAAACGCTAATTAGTTCCCCATGGAGACACAACAAGTACACATAAGAGTTTTCTGAGTAGAATGCTACAGAAACTAGGTTAAAAATAATATTTGCGACTGTACACATGACATTGAATTCACATTCCCAAGAAAAAGTCTTTGGTTTTCTCCAAAACCAGTTTCACTCTGTTTTATGGGTCCTTTGCACTTGAATTCCACACAAGTCTGTCCAGGTATGTCTGGTTCTAACCAGAAATATCCGGTTCTGTGTGCTTAATGAATATCCGCTTTTCAACAGCCTGTGTGTTTGTTAGTGTTTTCTGGATAGTATCTATGATCTTTAGAGTTTTGAATGAATTTTAGCATGTTATATTTTGTTTTTTGGTTGGCAAACGCTAATTAGTTCCACATGGAGACACAACAAGTACACATAAGTGTTTTCTGAGTAGAATGCTACAGAAACTAGGTTAAAAATGCTATTTGCGACTGTAAACATGACATTGAATTCACATTCCCAAGAAAAAGTCTTTGGTTATTTCCAAAACCAGTTTGACTCTGTTTTCTGGGTCCTTTGCACATGAATTCCACACGAGTCTGTCCAGATAGGTCTGGTTCTATCTAGAAATATCCGGATCTGTTTGGCTAAATGAATATCAGCTTTTCAACAGCCTGTGTGTTTGTTAGTGTTTTCTGGATAGTATCTATGAACTTTAGAGTTTTGAATGAATTTTAGCATGTTACATTGTGTTTTTTGGTTGGCAAACGCTAATTAGTTCCCCATGGAGACACAACAAGTACACATAAGAGTTTTCTGAGTAGAATGCTACAGAAACTAGGTTAAAAATGATATTTGCGATTGTAAACATGACATTTAATTCACTTGCCCAAGAAAAAGTCTTTGGTTTTCTCCAAAACCAGTTTGACTCTGTTTTCTGGGTCCTTTGCACTTGAATTCCACATGAGTCTGTCCAGATATGTCTGGTTCTAACCAGAAATATACGGATCTGTGTGGCTAAATGAATATCAGCTTTGAAACAGCCTGTGTGTTTGTTAGTGTTTTCTGGATAGTATCTATGAACTTTAGAGTTTTGAATGAATTTTAGCATGTTACATTGTGTTTTTTGGTTGGCAAACGCTAATTAGTTCCCCATGGAGACACAACAAGTACACATAAGTGTTTTCTGAGTAGAATGCTACAGAAACTAGGTTAAAAATGATATTTGCGACTGTAAACATGACATTGAAGTCACATTCCCTAGAAAATGACTTTGCTTTTCTTCAAAACCAGTTTCACCATCATTTTCTGGGTGCTTTGCACACGAATTCCTCACAAGTCTGTCCAGATAGGTCTGGTTCTAACCAGAAATATCCGGATCTGTGTGGCTGAATGAATATCAGCTTTTCAACAGCCTGTGTGTTTGTTAGTGTTTTCTGGATAGTATCTATGAACTTTAGAGTTTTGAATGAATTTTAGCATGTTACATTGTGTTTTTTGGTTGGCAAATGCTAATTAGTTCCCCATGGAGACACAACAAGTACACATAAGTGTTTTCTGAGTAGAATGCTACAGAAACTAGGTTAAAAATGATATTTGCGACTGTAAACATGACATTGAATTCACATTCCCAAGAAAAAGTCTTTGGTTTTCTCCAAAACCAGTTTGACTCTGTTTTCTGGGTCCTATGCACATGGATTCCACACGAGTCTGTCCATATAGGTCTGGTCTAACCAGAAATATCCGGATCAGTGTGGCTAAATGAATATCAGCTTTGAAACAGCCTGTGTGTTTGTTAGTGTTTTCTGGATAGTATCTATGAACTTTAGATTTTGAATGAATTTTAGCATGTTACATTGTGTTTTTTGGTTGGCAAACTCTAATTAGGTACACATGGAGACACAACAAGTACACATAAGAGTTTTCTGAGTAGAATGCTACAGAAACTAGGTTATAAATGCTATTTGCGACTGTAAACATGACATTGAATTCACACTCCCAAGAAAAAGGCTTTGGATTTCTCCAAAACCAGTTTGATTCTGCTTTTCTGGGTGCTTTGCACATGAATTCCACACGAGTCTGTCCAGATATGTCTGCTTCTAATTAGAAATATCCGGATCTGTGTGGCTAAATGAATATCAGCTTTGAAACAGCCTGTGTGTTTGTTAGTGTTTTCTGGATAGTATCTATGAACTTTAGAGTTTTGAATGAATTTTAGCATGTTACATTGTGTTTTTTGGTTGGCAAACGCTAATTAGTTTCCCATGGAGACAAAACAAGTACACATAAGTGTTTTCTGAGTAGAATGCTACAGAAACTCGGTTAAAAATGATATTTGCGACTGTAAACATGACTTTGAAGTCACATTCCCAAGAAAATGACTTTGCTTTTCTTCAAAACCAGTTTCAACATCATTTTCTGGGTGCTATGCACACGAATTCCACATGAGTCTGTCCAGATAGGTCTGGTTCTAACCAGAAATATCCGGTTCTGTGTGGCTAAATGAATATCCGCTTTTCAACAGCCTGTGTGTTTGTTAGTGTTTTCTGGATAGTATCTATGAACTTTAGAGTTTTGAATGAATTTAAGCATGTTACATTTTGTTTTTTGGTTGGCAAAAGCTAATTAGTTCCACATGGAGACACAACAAGTACACATAAGTGTTTTCTGAGTAGAATGCTACAGAAACTAGGTTAAAAATGCTATTTGCGACTGTAAACATGACATTGAATTCACATTCCCAAGAAAATGTCTTTGGTTTATTCCAAATCCAGTTTGACTCTCTTCTCTGGGTCCTTTGCACATAAATTCCACATGAGTCTGTCCAGGTAGGTCTGGTTCTAACCAGAAATATCCGGTTCTGTGTGGCTAAATGAATATCCGCTTTTCAACAGCCTGTGTGTTTGTTAGTGTTTTCTGGATAGTATCTATGAACTTTAGAGTTTTGAATGAATTTTAGCATGTTATATTGTGTTTTTTGGTTGGCAAACGCTAATTAGTTCCCCATGGAGACACAACAAGTACACATAAGAGTTTTCTGAGTAGAATGCTACAGAAACTAGGTTAAAAATAATATTTGCGATTGTACACATGATACTGAATTCACATTCCCAAGAAAAAGTCTTTGGTTTTCTCCAAAACCAGTTTGACTCTGTTTTATTGGGCCTTTTCACTTGAATTCCACATCAGTCTGTCCAGGTATGTCTGGTTCTAACCAGAAATATCCGGTTCTGTGTGGCTAAATGAATATCCGCTTTTCAACAGCCTGTGTGTTTGTTAGTGTTTCTGGATAGTATCTATGAACTTTAGAGTTTTGAATGAATTTTAGCATGTTACATTGTGTTTTTTGGTTGGCAAACGCTAATTAGCTCCCCATGGAGACACAAAAAGTACACATAAGTGTTTTCTGAGTAGAATGCTACAGAAACTAGGTTAAAAATGATATTTGCGATTGTAAACATGACATTCAACTCACATTCCCAAAAAAGTCTTTGGTTTTCTCCAAAACCAGTTTGAGTCTGCTTTTCTGGTTCCTTTGCACATGAATTCCACACAAGTCTGTCCAGATATGTCTGGTTCAAACTAGAAATATCCGGTTCTGTGTGGCTAAATGAATATCAGCTTTGAAACCGCCTGTGTGTTTGTTAGTGTTTTCTGGATAGTATCTATGAACTTTAGAGTTTTGAATGAATTTTAGCATGTTACATTGTGTTTTTTGGTTGGCAAATGCTAATTAGTTCCCCATGGAGACACAACAAGTACACATAAGTGTTTTCTGAGTAGAATGCTACAGAAACTCGGTTAAAAATGATATTTGCGACTGTAAACATGACATTGAATTCACATTCCCAAGAAAAATTCTTTGGTTATCTCCAAAACCAGTTTCACTCTGTTTTATGGGTCCTTTGCACTTGAATTCCACACGAGTCTGTCCAGGTATGTCTGGTTCTAACCAGAAATATCCGGTTCTGTGTGCTTAATGAATATCCGCTTTTCAACAGCCTGTGTGTTTGTTAGTGTTTTCTGGATAGTATCTATGAACTTTAGAGTTTTGAATGAATTTAAGCATGTTACATTTTGTTTTTTGGTTGGCAAACGCTAATTAGTTCCACATGGAGACACAACAAGTACACATAAGTGTTTTCTGAGTAGAATGCTACAGAAACTAGGTTAAAAATGATATTTGCGACTGTAAACATGACATTGAATTCACATTCCCAAGAAAAAATCTTTGGTTTTTTCCAAAACCAGTTTGACTCTGTTTTCTGGGTCCTTTGCACATGAATTCCACATGAGTCTGTCCAGATAGGTCTGGTTCTATCTAGAAATATCCGGATATGTGTGGCTAAATGAATATCAGCTTTTCAACAGCCTGTGTGTTTGTTAGTATTTTCTGGATAGTATCTATGAACTTTAGAGTTTTGAATGAATTTTAGCATGTTACATTGTGTTTTTTGGTTGGCAAACGCTAATTAGTTCCACATGGAGACACAACAAGTACACATAAGTATTTTCGGAGTAGAATGCTACAGAAACTAGGTTAAAAATGATATTTGTGATTGTAAACATGACATTGAATTCACATTCCCAAGAAAAATTCTTTGGTTTTCTCCGAAACCAGTTTGAGTCTGCTTTTCTGGTTCCTTTGCACATGAATTCCACACAAGTCTGTCCAGATATGTCTGCTTCTAACTAGAAATATCCGGATCTGTGTGGCTAAATGAATATCAGCTTTGAAACAGCCTGTGTGTTTGTTAGTGTTTTCTGGATAGTATCTAGGAACTTTAGAGTTTTGAATGAATTTTAGCATGTTACATTGTGTTTTTTGGTTGGCAAACACTAATTAGTTCCCCATGGAGACACAACAAGTACACATAAGAGTTTTCTGAGTAGAATGCTACAGAAACTCGGTTAAAAATGATATTTGCGACTGTAAACATGACTTTGAAGTCACATTCCCAAGAAAATGACTTTGCTTTTCTTCAAAACCAGTTTCAACATCATTTTCTGGATGCTTTGCACACGAATTCCACATGAGTCTGTCCAGATAGGTCTGGTTCTAACCAGAAATATCCGGTTCTGTGTGGCTAAATGAATATCCGCTTTTCAACAGCCTGTGTGTTTGTTAGTGTTTTCTGGATAGTATCTATGAACTTTAGAGTTTTGGATGAATTTTAGCATGTTATATTTTGTTTTTTGGTTGGCAAACGCTAATTAGTTCCCCATGGAGACACAACAAGTACACATAAGTGTTTTCTGAGTAGAATGCTACAGAAACAGGGTTAAAAATGCTATTTGCGACTGTAAACATGACATTGAATTCACATTCCCAAGAAAAAGTTATTGGTTTTTTCCAAAACCAGTTTGACTCTGTTTTCTGGGTCCTTTGCACATGAATTCCACACGAGTCTGTCCAGATAGGTCTGGTTCTATCTAGAAATATCCGGATCTGTTTGGCTAAATGAATATCAGCTTTGAAACAGCCTGTGTGTTTGTTAGTGTTTTCTGGATAGTATCTATGAACTTTAGAGTTTTGAATGAATTTTAGCATGTTACATTGTGTTTTTTGGTTGGCAAACGCTAATTAGTTCCCCATGGAGACACAACAAGTACACATAAGTGTTTTCTGAGTAGAATGCTACAGAAACTAGGTTAAAAATGATATTTGCGATTGTAAACATGACATTTAATTCACTTGCCCAAGAAAAAGTCTTTGGTTTTCTCCAAAACCAGTTTGACTCTGTTTTCTGGGTCCTTTGCACTTGAATTCCACATGAGTCTGTCCAGATATGTCTGGTTCTAACCAGAAATATCCGGTTCTGTGTGCTTAATGAATATCCGCTTTTCAACAGCCTGTGTGTTTGTTAGTGTTTTCTGGATAGTATCTATGAACTTTAGAGTTTTGAATGAATTTTAGCATGTTACATTGTGTTTTTTGGTTGGCAAACGCTAATTAGTTCCCCATGGAGACACAACAAGTACACATAAGTGTTTTCTGAGTAGAATGCTACAGAAACTAGGTTAAAAATGATATTTGCGACTGTAAACATGACATTGAAGTCACATTCCCTAGAAAATGACTTTGCTTTTCTTCAAAACCAGTTTCACCATCATTTTCTGGGTGCTTTGCACACGAATTCCTCACAAGTCTGTCCAGATAGGTCTGGTTCTAACCAGAAATATCCGGATCTGTGTGGCTGAATGAATATCAGCTTTTCAACAGCCTGTGTGTTTGTTAGTGTTTTCTGGATAGTATCTATGAACTTTAGAGTTTTGAATGAATTTTAGCATGTTACATTGTGTTTTTTGGTTGGCAAATGCTAATTAGTTCCCCATGGAGACACAACAAGTACACATAAGTGTTTTCTGAGTAGAATGCTACAGAAACTAGGTTAAAAATGATATTTGCGACTGTAAACATGACATTGAATTCACATTCCCAAGAAAAAGTCTTTGGTTTTCTCCAAAACCAGTTTGACTCTGTTTTCTGGGGCCTATGCACATGGATTCCACACGAGTCTGTCCATATAGGTCGGGTTCTAACCAGAAATATCCGGATCTGTGTGGCTAAATGAATATCAGCTTTGAAACAGCCTGTGTGTTTGTTAGTGTTTTCTGGATAGTATCTATGAACTTTAGATTTGAATGAATTTTAGCATGTTACATTGTGTTTTTTGGTTGGCAAACTCTAATTAGGTACACATGGAGACACAACAAGTACACATAAGAGTTTTCTGAGTAGAATGCTACAGAAACTAGGTTATAAATGCTATTTGCGACTGTAAACATGACATTGAATTCACACTCCCAAGAAAAAGGCTTTGGATTTCTCCAAAACCAGTTTGATTCTGCTTTTCTGGGTGCTTTGCACATGAATTCCACACGAGTCTGTCCAGATATGTCTGCTTCTAATTAGAAATATCCGCATCTGTGTGGCTAAATGAATATCTGCTTTGAAACAGCCTGTGTGTTTGTTAGTGTTTTCTGGATAGTATCTATGAACTTTAGAGTTTTGAATGAATTTTAGCATGTTACATTGTGTTTTTTGGTTGGCAAACGCTAATTAGTTTCCCATGGAGACAAAACAAGTACACATAAGTGTTTTCTGAGTAGAATGCTACAGAAACTATGTTAAAAATGATATTTGCGACTGTAAACATGACATTGAAGTCACATACCCTAGAAAATGACTTTGCTTTTCTTCAAAACCAGTTTCAACATCATTTTCTCGGTGCTTTGCACACGAATTCCACACGAGTCTGTCCAGATAGGTCTGGTTCTAACCAGAAATATTCGGATCTGTGTGGCTAAATGAATATCAGCTTTTCAACAGCCTCTGTGTTGTTAGTGTTTTCTGGATAGTATCTATGAACTTTAGAGTTTTGAATGAATTTTAGCATGTTACATTGTGTTTTTTGGTTGGCAAATGCTAATTAGTTCCCCATGGAGACACAACATGTACACATAAGTGTTTTCTGAGTAGAATGCTACAGAAACTCGGTTAAAAATGATATTTGCGACTGTAAACATGACTTTGAAGTCACATTCCCAAGAAAATGACTTTGCTTTTCTTCAAAACCAGTTTCAACATCATTTTCTGGGTGCTTTGCACACAAATTCCACACGAGTCTGTCCAGATAGGTCTGGTTCTAACCAGAAATATCCGGTTCTTTGTGGCTAAATGAATATCAGCTTTTCAATAGCCTGTGTGTTTGTTAGTGTTTTCTGGATAGTATCTATGAACTTTAGAGTTTTGAATGAATTTAAGCATGTTACATTATGTTTTTTGGTTGGCAAACGCTAATTAGTTCCCCATGGAGACACAAGAAGTACACATAAGAGTTTTCTGAGTAGAATGCTACAGAAACTCGGTTAAAAATGATATTTGCGACTGTAAACATGACTTTGAAGTCACATTCCCAAGAAAATGACTTTGCTTTTCTTCAAAACCAGTTTCAACATCATTTTCTGGGTGCTTTGCATACGAATTCCACACGAGTCTGTCCAGATAGGTCTGGTTCTAACCAGAAATATACGGTTCTGTGTGGCTAAATGAATATCCGCTTTTCAACAGCCTGTGTGTTTGTTAGTGTTTTCAGGATAGTATCTATGAACTTTAGAGTTTTGAATGAATTTAAGCATGTTACATTTTGTTTTTTGGTTGGCAAAAGCTAATTAGTTCCACATGGAGACACAACAAGTACACATAAGTGTTTTCTGAGTAGAATGCTACAGAAACTAGGTTAAAAATGCTATTTGCGACTGTAAACATGACATTGAATTCACATTCCCAAGAAAAAGTCTTTGGTTTTCTCCAAAACCAGTTTGACTCTGTTCTCTGGGTCCTTTGCACATGAATTCCACACGAGTCTGTCCAGGTAGGTCTGGTTCTAACCAGAAATATCCGGTTCTGTGTGCTTAATGAATATCCGCTTTTAAACAGCCTGTGTGTTTGTTAGTGTTTTCTGGATAGTATCTATGATCTTTAGAGTTTTGAATGAATTTTAGCATGTTATATTTTGTTTTTTGGTTGGCAAACGCTAATTAGTTCCACATGGAGACACAACAAGTACACATAAGTGTTTTCTGAGTAGAATGCTACAGAAAAAGGGTTAAAAATGATATTTGTGATTGTAAACATGACATTGAATTCACATTCCCAAGAAAAAGTCTTTGGTTTTCTCCGAAACCAGTTTGAGTCTGCTTTTCTGGTTCCTTTGCACATGAATTCCACACAAGTCTGTCCAGATATGTCTGGTTCTAACTAGAAATATCCGGATCTGTGTGGCTAAATGAATATCCGCTTTTCAACAGCCTGTGTGTTTGTTAGTGTTTTCTGGATAGTATCTATGAACTTTAGAGTTTTGAATGAATTTTAGCATGTTACATTGTGTTTTTTGGTTGGCAAATGCTAATTAGTTCCACATGGAGACACAACATGTACACATAAGTGTTTTCTGAGTAGAATGCTACAGAAATTCGGTTAAAAATGATATTTGCGACTGTAAACATGACTTTGAAGTCACATTCCCAAGAAAAAGTCTTTGGTTTTCTCCAAAACCAGTTTGACTCTGTTTTACGTGTCCTTTGCACATGAATTCCACACGAGTCTGTCCAGATAGGTCTGGTTCTAACCAGAAATATCCGGTTCTGTGTGCTTAATGAATATCCGCTTTTCAACAGCCTGTGTGTTTGTTAGTGTTTTCTGGATAGTATCTATGAACTTTAGAGTTTTGAATGAATTTTAGCATGTTACATTGTGTTTATTGGTTGTCAAAGGCTAATTAGTTCCACATGGAGACACAACAAGTACACATAAGTGTTTTCTGAGTAGAATGCTACAGAAACTAGGTTAAAAATGCTATTTGCGACTGTAAACATGACATTGAATTCACATTCCCAAGAAAAAGTCTTTGGTTTTCTCCAAAACCAGTTTGACTCTGTTCTCTGGGTCCTTTGCACATGAATTCCACACGAGTCTGTCCAGGTAGGTCTGGTTCTAACCAGAAATATCCGGTTCTGTGTGCTTAATGAATATCCGCTTTTAAACAGCCTGTGTGTTTGTTAGTGTTTTCTGGATAGTATCTATGATCTTTAGAGTTTTGAATGAATTTTAGCATGTTATATTTTGTTTTTTGGTTGGCAAACGCTAATTAGTTCCACATGGAGACACAACAAGTACACATAAGTGTTTTCTGAGTAGAATGCTACAGAAAAAGGGTTAAAAATGCTATTTGCGACTGTAAACATGACATTGAATTCACATTCCCAAGAAAAAGTCTTTGGTTTTTTCCAAAACCAGTTTGACTCTGTTTTCTGGGTCCTTTGCACATGAATTCCACACGAGTCTGTCCAGATAGGTCTGGTTCTATCTAGAAATATCCGGATATGTGTGGCTAAATGAATATCAGCTTTTCAACAGCCTGTGTGTTTGTTAGTATTTTCTGGATAGTATCTATGAACTTTAGAGTTTTGAATGAATTTTAGCATGTTACATTGTGTTTATTGTTTGGCAAACGCTAATTAGTTCCCCATGGAACACAACAAGTACACATAAGTGTTTTCTGAGTAGAATGCTACAGAAACTAGGTTAAAAATGCTATTTGCGACTGTAAACATGACATTGAATTCACATTCCCAAGAAAAAGTCTTTGGTTTTTTCCAAAACCAGTTTGACTCTGTTTTCTGGGTCCTTTGCACATGAATTCCACATGAGTCTGTCCAGATAGGTCTGGATCTAACTAGAAATATCCGGATCTATGTGGCTAAATGAATACCAGCTTTGAAATAGCCTGTGTGTTTGTTAGTGTTTTCTGGATAATATCTATGAACTTTAGAGTTTTGAATGAATTTTAGCATGTTACATTGTGTTTTTTGGTTGGCAGACACTAATTAGTTCCCCATGGAGACACAACAAGTACACATAAGAGTTTTCTGAGTAGAATGCTACAGAAACTCGGTTAAAAATGATATTTGCGACTGTAAACATGACTTTGAAGTCACATTCCCAAGAAAATGACTTTGCTTTTCTTCAAAACCAGTTTCAACATCATTTTCTGGGTGCTTTGCACACGAATTCCACATGAGTCTGTCCAGATAGGTCTGGTTCTAACCAGAAATATCCGGTTCTGTGTGGCTAAATGAATATCCGCTTTTCAACAGCCTGTGTGTTTGTTAGTGTTTTCTGGATAGTATCTATGAACTTTAGAGTTTTGAATGAATTTTAGCATGTTACATTGTGTTTTTTGGTTGGCAAAAGCTAATTAGTTCCACATGGAGACACAACAAGTACACATAAGTGTTTTCTGAGTAGAATGCTACAGAAACTAGGTTAAAAATGCTATTTGCGACTGTAAACATGACATTGAATTCACATTCCCAAGAAAAAGTCTTTGGTTTTCTCCAAAACCAGTTTGACTCTGTTCTCTGGGTCCTTTGCACATGAATTCCACACGAGTCTGTCCAGATATGTCTGCTTCTAATTAGAAATATCCGCATCTGTGTGGCTAAATGAATATCAGCTTTGAAACAGCCTGTGTGTTTGTTAGTGTTTTCTGGATAGTATCTATGAACTTTAGAGTTTTGAATGAATTTTAGCATGTTACATTGTGTTTTTTGGTTGGCAAACGCTAATTAGTTTCCCATGGAGACAAAACAAGTACACATAAGTGTTTTCTGAGTAGAATGCTACAGAAACTAGGTTAAAAATGATATTTGCGACTGTAAACATGACATTGAAGTCACATTCCCTAGAAAATGACTTTGCTTTTCTTCAAAACCAGTTTCAACATCATTTTCTCGGTGCTTTGCACACGAATTCCACACGAGTCTGTCCAGATAGGTCTGGTTCTAACCAGAAATATTCGGATCTGTGTGGCTAAATGAATATCAGCTTTTCAACAGCCTCTGTGTTGTTAGTGTTTTCTGGATAGTATCTATGAACTTTAGAGTTTTGAATGAATTTTAGCATGTTACATTGTGTTTTTTGGTTGGCAAATGCTAATTAGTTCCCCATGGAGACACAACATGTACACATAAGTGTTTTCTGAGTAGAATGCTACAGAAACTAGGTTAAAAATGCTATTTGCGACTGTAAACATGACATTGAATTCACATTCCCAAGAAAAAGTCTTTGGTTTTTTCCAAAACCAGTTTGACTCTGTTTTCTGGGTCCTTTGCACATGAATTCCACATGAGTCTGTCCAGATAGGTCTGGATCTAACTAGAAATATCCGGATCTATGTGGCTAAATGAATACCAGCTTTGAAATAGCCTGTGTGTTTGTTAGTGTTTTCTGGATAATATCTATGAACTTTAGAGTTTTGAATGAATTTTAGCATGTTACATTGTGTTTTTTGGTTGGCAGACACTAATTAGTTCCCCATGGAGACACAACAAGTACACATAAGAGTTTTCTGAGTAGAATGCTACAGAAACTCGGTTAAAAATGATATTTGCGACTGTAAACATGACTTTGAAGTCACATTCCCAAGAAAATGACTTTGCTTTTCTTCAAAACCAGTTTCAACATCATTTTCTGGGTGCTTTGCACACGAATTCCACATGAGTCTGTCCAGATAGGTCTGGTTCTAACCAGAAATATCCGGTTCTGTGTGGCTAAATGAATATCCGCTTTTCAACAGCCTGTGTGTTTGTTAGTGTTTTCTGGATAGTATCTATGAACTTTAGAGTTTTGAATGAATTTTAGCATGTTACATTGTGTTTTTTGGTTGGCAAAAGCTAATTAGTTCCACATGGAGACACAACAAGTACACATAAGTGTTTTCTGAGTAGAATGCTACAGAAACTAGGTTAAAAATGCTATTTGCGACTGTAAACATGACATTGAATTCACATTCCCAAGAAAAAGTCTTTGGTTTTCTCCAAAACCAGTTTGACTCTGTTCTCTGGGTCCTTTGCACATGAATTCCACACGAGTCTGTCCAGATATGTCTGCTTCTAATTAGAAATATCCGCATCTGTGTGGCTAAATGAATATCAGCTTTGAAACAGCCTGTGTGTTTGTTAGTGTTTTCTGGATAGTATCTATGAACTTTAGAGTTTTGAATGAATTTTAGCATGTTACATTGTGTTTTTTGGTTGGCAAACGCTAATTAGTTTCCCATGGAGACAAAACAAGTACACATAAGTGTTTTCTGAGTAGAATGCTACAGAAACTAGGTTAAAAATGATATTTGCGACTGTAAACATGACATTGAAGTCACATTCCCTAGAAAATGACTTTGCTTTTCTTCAAAACCAGTTTCAACATCATTTTCTCGGTGCTTTGCACACGAATTCCACACGAGTCTGTCCAGATAGGTCTGGTTCTAACCAGAAATATTCGGATCTGTGTGGCTAAATGAATATCAGCTTTTCAACAGCCTCTGTGTTGTTAGTGTTTTCTGGATAGTATCTATGAACTTTAGAGTTTTGAATGAATTTTAGCATGTTACATTGTGTTTTTTGGTTGGCAAATGCTAATTAGTTCCCCATGGAGACACAACATGTACACATAAGTGTTTTCTGAGTAGAATGCTACAGAAACTCGGTTAAAAATGATATTTGCGACTGTAAACATGACTTTGAAGTCACATTCCCAAGAAAATGACTTTGCTTTTCTTCAAAACCAGTTTCAACATCATTTTCTGGGTGCTTTGCACACAAATTCCACACGAGTCTGTCCAGATAGGTCTGGTTCTAAGCAGAAATATCCGGTTCTTTGTGGCTAAATGAATATCAGCTTTTCAATAGCCTGTGTGTTTGTTAGTGTTTTCTGGATAGTATCTATGAACTTTAGAGTTTTGAATGAATTTTAGCATGTTACATTATGTTTTTTGGTTGGCAAACGCTAATTAGTTCCCCATGGAGACACAACAAGTACACATAAGTGTTTTCTGAGTAGAATGCTACAGAAACTCGGTTAAAAATGATATTTGCGACTGTAAACATGACTTTGAAGTCACATTCCCAAGAAAAAGTCTTTGGTTTATTCCAAAACCAGTTTGACTCTGTTCTCTGGGTCCTTTGCACATGGATTCCACACGAGTCTGTCCAGATAGGTCTGGTTCTAACCAGAAATATCCGGATCTGTGTGGCTAAATGAATATCAGCTTTTCAACAGCCTGTGTGTTTGTTAGTGTTTTCTGGATAGTATCTATGAACTTTAGAGTTTTGAATGAATTTTAGCATGTTACATTTTGTTTTTTGGTTGGCAAACGCTAATTAGTTACACATGGAGACACAACAAGTACACATAAGAGTTTTCTGAGTAGAATGCTACAGAAACTAGGTTAAAAATAATATTTGCGACTGTACACATGACATTGAATTCACATTCCCAAGAAAAAGTCTTTGGTTTTCTCCAAAACCAGTTTCACTCTGTTTTATGGGTCCTTTGCACTTGAATTCCACACACGTCTGTCCAGGTATGTCTGGTTCTAACCAGAAATATCCGGTTCTGTGTGCTTAATGAATATCCGCTTTTCAACAGCCTGTGTGTTTGTTAGTGTTTTCTGGATAGTATCTATGAACTTTAGAGTTTTGAATGAATTTTAGCATGTTATATTTTGTTTTTTGGTTGGCAAACGCTAATTAGTTCCCCATTGAGACACAACAAGTACACATAAGTGTTTTCTGAGTAGAATGCTACAGAAACAGGGTTAAAAATGCTATTTGCGACTGTAAACATGACATTGAATTCACATTCCCAAGAAAAAGTTATTGGTTTTTTCCAAAACCAGTTTGACTCTGTTTTCTGGGTCCTTTGCACATGAATTCCACACGAGTCTGTCCAGATAGGTCTGGTTCTATCTAGAAATATCCGGATCTGTTTGGCTAAATGAATATCAGCTTTGAAACAGCCTGTGTGTTTGTTAGTGTTTTCTGGATAGTATCTATGAACTTTAGAGTTTTGAATGAATTTTAGCATGTTACATTTTGTTTTTTGGTTGGCAAACGCTAATTAGTTCCCCATGGAGACACAACAAGTACACATAAGTGTTTTCTGAGTAGAATGCTACAGAAACTAGGTTAAAAATGATATTTGCGATTGTAAACATGACATTTAATTCACTTGCCCAAGAAAAAGTCTTTGGTTTTCTCCAAAACCAGTTTGACTCTGTTTTCTGGGTCCTTTGCACTTGAATTCCACATGAGTCTGTCCAGATATGTCTGGTTCTAACCAGAAATATCCGGTTCTGTGTGCTTAATGAATATCCGCTTTTCAACAGCCTGTGTGTTTGTTAGTGTTTTCTGGATAGTATCTATGAACTTTAGAGTTTTGAATGAATTTTAGCATGTTACATTGTGTTTTTTGGTTGGCAAACGCTAATTAGTTCCCCATGGAGACACAACAAGTACACATAAGTGTTTTCTGAGTAGAATGCTACAGAAACTAGGTTAAAAATGATATTTGCGACTGTAAACATGACATTGAAGTCACATTCCCTAGAAAATGACTTTGCTTTTCTTCAAAACCAGTTTCACCATCATTTTCTGGGTGCTTTGCACACGAATTCCTCACAAGTCTGTCCAGATAGGTCTGGTTCTAACCAGAAATATCCGGATCTGTGTGGCTGAATGAATATCAGCTTTTCAACAGCCTGTGTGTTTGTTAGTGTTTTCTGGATAGTATCTATGAACTTTAGAGTTTTGAATGAATTTTAGCATGTTACATTGTGTTTTTTGGTTGGCAAATGCTAATTAGTTCCCCATGGAGACACAACAAGTACACATAAGTGTTTTCTGAGTAGAATGCTACAGAAACTAGGTTAAAAATGATATTTGCGACTGTAAACATGACATTGAATTCACATTCCCAAGAAAAAGTCTTTGGTTTTCTCCAAAACCAGTTTGACTCTGTTTTCTGGGTCCTATGCACATGGATTCCACACGAGTCTGTCCATATAGGTCTGGTTATAACCAGAAATATCCGGATCTGTGTGGCTAAATGAATATCAGCTTTGAAACAGCCTGTGTGTTTGTTAGTGTTTTCTGGATAGTATCTATGAACTTTAGATTTGAATGAATTTTAGCATGTTACATTGTGTTTTTTGGTTGGCAAACTCTAATTAGGTACACATGGAGACACAACAAGTACACATAAGAGTTTTCTGAGTAGAATGCTACAGAAACTAGGTTATAAATGCTATTTGCGACTGTAAACATGACATTGAATTCACACTCCCAAGAAAAAGGCTTTGGATTTCTCCAAAACCAGTTTGATTCTGCTTTTCTGGGTGCTTTGCACATGAATTCCACACGAGTCTGCCCAGATATGTCTGCTTCTAATTAGAAATATCCGCATCTGTGTGGCTAAATGAATATCAGCTTTGAAACAGCCTGTGTGTTTGTTAGTGTTTTCTGGATAGTATCTATGAACTTTAGAGTGTTGAATGAATTTTAGCATGTTACATTGTGTTTTTTGGTTGGCAAACACTAATTAGTTTCCCATGGAGACAAAACAAGTACACATAAGTGTTTTCTGAGTAGAATGCTACAGAAACTAGGTTAAAAATGATATTTGCGACTGTAAACATGACATTGAAGTCACATTCCCTAGAAAATGACTTTGCTTTTCTTCAAAACCAGTTTCAACATCATTTTCTCGGTGCTTTGCACACGAATTCCACACGAGTCTGTCCAGATAGGTCTGGTTCTAACCAGAAATATTCGGATCTGTGTGGCTAAATGAATATCAGCTTTTCAACAGCCTCTGTGTTGTTAGTGTTTTCTGGATAGTATCTATGAACTTTAGAGTTTTGAATGAATTTTAGCATGTTACATTGTGTTTTTTGGTTGGCAAATGCTAATTAGTTCCCCATGGAGACACAACATGTACACATAAGTGTTTTCTGAGTAGAATGCTACAGAAACTCGGTTAAAAATGATATTTGCGACTGTAAACATGACTTTGAAGTCACATTCCCAAGAAAATGACTTTGCTTTTCTTCAAAACCAGTTTCAACATCATTTTCTGGGTGCTTTGCATACGATATCCACACGAGTCTGTCCAGATAGGTCTGGTTCTAACCAGAAATATACGGTTCTGTGTGGCTAAATGAATATCCGCTTTTCAACAGCCTGTGTGTTTGTTAGTGTTTTCTGGATAGTATCTATGAACTTTAGAGTTTTGAATGAATTTAAGCATGTTACATTTTGTTTTTTGGTTGGCAAAAGCTAATTAGTTCCACATGGAGACACAACAAGTACACATAAGTGTTTTCTGAGTAGAATGCTACAGAAACTAGGTTAAAAATGCTATTTGCGACTGTAAACATGACATTGAATTCACATTCCCAAGAAAAAGTCTTTGGTTTTCTCCAAAACCAGTTTGACTCTGTTCTCTGGGTCCTTTGCACATGAATTCCACACGAGTCTGTCCAGGTAGGTCTGGTTCTAACCAGAAATATCCGGTTCTGTGTGCTTAATGAATATCCGCTTTTAAACAGCCTGTGTGTTTGTTAGTGTTTTCTGGATAGTATCTATGATCTTTAGAGTTTTGAATGAATTTTAGCATGTTATATTTTGTTTTTTGGTTGGCAAACGCTAATTAGTTCCACATGGAGACACAACAAGTACACATAAGTGTTTTCTGAGTAGAATGCTACAGAAAAAGGGTTAAAAATGATATTTGTGATTGTAAACATGACATTGAATTCACATTCCCAAGAAAAAGTCTTTGGTTTTCTCCGAAACCAGTTTGAGTCTGCTTTTCTGGTTCCTTTGCACATGAATTCCACACAAGTCTGTCCAGATATGTCTGGTTCTAACTAGAAATATCCGGATCTGTGTGGCTAAATGAATATCCGCTTTTCAACAGCCTGTGTGTTTGTTAGTGTTTTCTGGATAGTATCTATGAACTTTAGAGTTTTGAATGAATTTTAGCATGTTACATTGTGTTTTTTGGTTGGCAAATGCTAATTAGTTCCACATGGAGACACAACATGTACACATAAGTGTTTTCTGAGTAGAATGCTACAGAAATTCGGTTAAAAATGATATTTGCGACTGTAAACATGACATTGAATTCACATTCCCAAGAAAAAGTCTTTGGTTTTCTCCAAAACCAGTTTGACTCTGTTTTCTGGGTCCTTTGCACATGAATTCCACACGAGTCTGTCCAGATAGGTCTGGTTCTAACCAGAAATATCCGGTTCTGTGTGCTTAATGAATATCCGCTTTTCAACAGCCTGTGTGTTTGTTAGTGTTTTCTGGATAGTATCTATGAACTTTAGAGTTTTGAATGAATTTTAGCATGTTACATTGTGTTTATTGGTTGGCAAAGGCTAATTAGTTCCACATGGAGACACAACAAGTACACATAAGTGTTTTCTGAGTAGAATGCTACAGAAACTAGGTTAAAAATGCTATTTGCGACTGTAAACATGACATTGAATTCACATTCCCAAGAAA
Source organism: Sylvilagus floridanus (assembly GCA_949820135.1). Taxonomy (NCBI): domain Eukaryota; kingdom Metazoa; phylum Chordata; class Mammalia; order Lagomorpha; family Leporidae; genus Sylvilagus; species Sylvilagus floridanus. The sequence continues at coordinate 84,578,071 of OX463233.1, forward strand.
AAGTCTTTGGTTTTCTCCAAAACCAGTTTGACTCTGTTCTCTGGGTCCTTTGCACATGAATTCCACACGAGTCTGTCCAGGTAGGTCTGGTTCTAACCAGAAATATCCGGTTCTGTGTGCTTAATGAATATCCGCTTTTAAACAGCCTGTGTGTTTGTTAGTGTTTTCTGGATAGTATCTATGATCTTTAGAGTTTTGAATGAATTTTAGCATGTTATATTTTGTTTTTTGGTTGGCAAACGCTAATTAGTTCCACATGGAGACACAACAAGTACACATAAGTGTTTTCTGAGTAGAATGCTACAGAAAAAGTGTTAAAAATGCTATTTGCGACTGTAAACATGACATTGAATTCACATTCCCAAGAAAAAGTCTTTGGTTTTTTCCAAAACCAGTTTGACTCTGTTTTCTGGGTCCTTTGCACATGAATTCCACACGAGTCTGTCCAGATAGGTCTGGTTCTATCTAGAAATATCCGGATCTGTGTGGCTAAATGAATATCAGCTTTTCAACAGCCTGTGTGTTTGATAGTATTTTCTGGATAGTATCTATGAACTTTAGAGTTTTGAATGAATTTTAGCATGTTACATTGTGTTTATTGGTTGGCAAACGCTAATTAGTTCCCCATGGAGACACAACAAGTACACATAAGTGTTTTCTGAGTAGAATGCTACAGAAACTAGGTTAAAAATGCTATTTGCGACTGTAAACATGACATTGAATTCACATTCCCAAGAAAAAGTCTTTGGTTTTTTCCAAAACCAGTTTGACTCTGTTTTCTGGGTCCTTTGCACATGAATTCCACATGAGTCTGTCCAGATAGGTCTGGTTCTAACTAGAAATATCCGGATCTATGTGGCTAAATGAATACCAGCTTTGAAACAGCCTGTGTGTTTGTTAGTGTTTTCTGGATAATATCTATGAACTTTAGAGTTTTGAATGAATTTTAGCATGTGACATTGTGTTTTTTGGTTGGCAGACACTAATTAGTTCCCCTTGGAGACACAACAAGTACACATAAGAGTTTTCTGAGTAGAATGCTACAGAAACTCGGTTAAAAATGATATTTGCGACTGTAAACATGACTTTGAAGTCACATTCCCAAGAAAATGACTTTGCTTTTCTTCAAAACCAGTTTCAACATCATTTTCTGGGTGCTTTGCACACGAATTCCACATGAGTCTGTCCAGATAGGTCTGGTTCTAACCAGAAATATCCGGTTCTGTGTGGCTAAATGAATATCCGCTTTTCAACAGCCTGTGTGTTTGTTAGTGTTTTCTGGATAGTATCTATGAACTTTAGAGTTTTGAATGAATTTTAGCATGTTACATTGTGTTTTTTGGTTGGCAAAAGCTAATTAGTTCCACATGGAGACACAACAAGTACACATAAGTGTTTTCTGAGTAGAATGCTACAGAAACTAGGTTAAAAATGCTATTTGCGACTGTAAACATGACATTGAATTCACATTCCCAAGAAAAAGTCTTTGGTTTTCTCCAAAACCAGTTTGACTCTGTTCTCTGGGTCCTTTGCACATGAATTCCACAAGAGTCTGTCCAGGTAGGTCTGGTTCTAACCAGAAATATCCGGTTCTGTGTGCTTAATGAATATCCGCTTTTCAACAGCCTGTGTGTTTGTTAGTGTTTTCTGGATAGTATCTATGATCTTTAGAGTTTTGAATGAATTTTAGCATGTTATATTTTGTTTTTTGGTTGGCAAACGCTAATTAGTTCCCCATGGAGACACAACAAGTACACATAAGTGTTTTCTGAGTAGAATGCTACAGAAACTAGGTTAAAAATGCTATTTGCGACTGTAAACATGACATTGAATTCACATTCCCAAGAAAAAGTCTTTGGTTTTTTCCAAAACAAGTTTGACTCTGTTTTCTGGGTCCTTTGCACATGAATTCCACACAAGTTTGTCCAGATAGGTCTGGTTCTATCTAGAAATATCCGTTTCTGTGTGGCTAAATGAATATCAGCTTTTCAACAGCCTGTGTGTTTGTTAGTGTTTTCTGGATAGTATCTATGAACTTTAGAGTTTTGAATGAATTTTAGCATGTTACATTGTGTTTTTTGGTTGGCAAACGCTAATTAGTTACACATGGAGACACAACAAGTACACATAAGAGTTTTCTGAGTAGAATGCTACAGAAACTCGGTTTAAAATGATATTTGCGACTGTAAACATGACTTTGAAGTCACATTCCCAAGAAAATGACTTTGCTTTTCTTCAAAACCAGTTTCAACATCATTTTCTGGGTGCTTTGCACACGAATTCCACATGAGTCTGTCCAGATAGGTCTGGTTCTACCAGAAATATCCGGTTCTGTGTGGCTAAATGAATATCCGCTTTTCAACAGCCTGTGTGTTTGTTAGTGTTTTCTGGATAGTATCTATGAACTTTAGAGTTTTGAATGAATTTAAGCATGTTACATTTTGTTTTTTGGTTGGCAAACGCTAATTAGTTCCACATGGAGACACAACAAGTACACATAAGTGTTTTCTGAGTAGAATGCTACAGAAACTAGGTTAAAAATGATATTTGCGATTGTAAACATGACATTGAATTCACATTCCCAAGAAAAAGTCTTTGGTTTTCTCCGAAACCAGTTTGAGTCTGCTTTTCTGGTTCCTTTGCACATGAATTCCACACAAGTCTGTCCAGATATGTCTGGTTCTAACTAGAAATATCCGGATCTGTGTGGCTAAATGAATATCAGCTTTGAAACAGCCTGTGTGTTTGTTAGTGTTTTCTGGATAGTATCTATGAACTTTAGAGTTTTGAATGAATTTTAGCATGTTACATTGTGTTTTTTGGTTGGCAAACGCTAATTCGTTCCACATGGAGACACAACATGTACACATAAGTGTTTTCTGAGTAGAATGCTACAGAAAAAGGGTTAAAAATGCTATTTGCGACTGTAAACATGACATTGAATTCACATTCCCAAGAAAAAGTCTTTGGTTTTCTCCAAAACCAGTTTGACTCTGTTTTCTGGGTCCTTTGCACATGAATTCCACACGAGTCTGTCCAGATAGGTCTGGTTCTAACCAGAAATATCCGGTTCTGTGTGCTTAATGAATATCCGCTTTTAAACAGCCTGTGTGTTTGTTAGTGTTTTCTGGATAGTATCTATGAACTTTAGAGTTTTGAATGAATTTTAGCATGTTACATTGTGTTTATTGGTTGGCAAACGCTAATTAGTTCCACATGGAGACACAACAAGTACACATAAGTGTTTTCTGAGTAGAATGCTACAGAAAAAGGGTTAAAAATGCTATTTGCGACTGTAAACATGACATTGAATTCACATTCCCAGGAAAAAGTCTTTGGTTTTTTCCAAAACCAGTTTGACTCTGTTTTCTGGGTCCTTTGCACATGAATTCCACACGAGTCTGTCCAGATAGGTCTGGTTCTAACCAGAAATGTCCGGTTCTGTGTGGCTAAATGAATATCCGCTTTTCAACAGCCTGTGTGTTTGTTAGTGTTTTCTGGATAGTATCTATGAACTTTAGAGTTTTGAATGAATTTAAGCATGTTACATTTTGTTTTTTGGTTGGCAAAAGCTAATTAGTTCCACATGGAGACACAACAAGTACACATAAGAGTTTTCTGAGTAGAATGCTACAGAAACTAGGTTAAAAATGCTATTTGCGACTGTAAACATGACATTGAATTCACATTCCCAAGAAAAAGTCTTTGGTTTTCTCCAAAACCAGTTTGACACTGTTCTCTGGGTCCTTTGCACATGAATTCCACACGAGTCTGTCCAGGTAGGTCTGGTTCTAACCAGAAATATCCGGTTCTGTGTGCTTAATGAATATCAGCTTTTCAACAGCCTGTGTGTTTGTTAGTGTTTTCTGGATAGTATCTATGATCTTTAGAGTTTTGAATGAATTTTAGCATGTTACATTGTGTTTTTTGGTTGGCAAACACTAATTAGTTCCACATGGAGACACAACAAGTACACATAAGTGTTTTCTGAGTAGAATGCTACAGAAACTAGGTTAAAAATGCTATTTGCGACTGTAAACATGACATTGAATTCACATTCCCAAGAAAAAGTCTTTGGTTTTTTCCAAAACCAGTTTGACTCTGTTTTCTGGGTCCTTTGCACATGAATTCCACACGAGTCTGTCCAGATAGGTCTGGTTCTATCTAGAAATATCCGGATCTGTGTGGCTAAATGAATATCAGCTTTTCAACAGCCTGTGTGTTTGTTAGTGTTTTCTGGATAGTATCTATGAACTTTAGAGTTTTGAATGAATTTTAGCATGTTACATTGTGTTTTTTGGTTGGCAAACGCTAATTAGTTCCACATGGAGACACAACAAGTACACATAAGAGTTTTCTGAGTAGAATGCTACAGAAACTCGGTTAAAAATGATATTTGCGACTGTAAACATGACTTTGAAGTCACATTCCCAAGAAAATGACTTTGCTTTTCTTCAAAACCAGTTTCAACATCATTTTCTGGGTGCTTTGCACACGAATTCCACATGAGTCTGTCCAGATAGGTCTGGTTCTAACCAGAAATATCCGGTTCTGTGTGGCTAAATGAATATCCGCTTTTCAACAGCCTGTGTGTTTGTTAGTGTTTTCTGGATAGTATCTATGAACTTTAGAGTTTTGAATGAATTTAAGCATGTTACATTTTGTTTTTTGGTTGGCAAAAGCTAATTAGTTCCACATGGAGACACAACAAGTACACCTAAGTGTTTTCTGAGTAGAATGCTACAGAAACTAGGTTAAAAATGCTATTTGCGACTGTAAACATGACATTGAATTCACATTCCCAAGAAAAAGTCTTTGGTTTTCTCCAAAACCAGTTTGACTCTGTTCTCTGGGTCCTTTGCACATGAATTCCACACGAGTCTGTCCAGGTAGGTCTGGTTCTAACCGGAAATATCCGGTTCTGTGTGCTTAATGAATATCAGCTTTTCAACAGCCTGTGTGTTTGTTAGTGTTTTCTGGATAGTATCTATGATCTTTAGAGTTTTGAATGAATTTTAGCATGTTATATTTTGTTTTTTGGTTGGAAAACGCTAATTAGTTCCCCATGGAGACACAACAAGTACACATAAGTGTTTTCTGAGTAGAATGCTACAGAAAATAGGTTAAAAATTATATTTGCGATTGTAAACATGACATTGAATTCTCATTCCCAAGAAAAAGTCTTTGGTTTTCTCCGAAACCAGTTTGAGTCTGCTTTTCTGGTTCCTTTGCACATGAATTCCACACAAGTCTGTCCAGATATGTCTAGTTCTAACTAGAAATATCCGGATCTGTGTGGCTAAATGAATATCAGCTTTGAAACAGCCTGTGTGTTTGTTAGTGTTTTCTGGATAGTGTCTATGAACTTTAGAGTTTTGAATGAATTTTAGCATGTTACACTGTGTTTTTTGGTTGGCAAACACTAATTAGTTCCCCATGGAGACACAACAAGTACACATAAGAGTTTTCTGAGTAGAATGCTACAGAAACTCGGTTAAAAATGATATTTGTGACTGTAAACATGACTTTGAAGTCACATTCCCAAGAAAATGACTTTGCTTTTCTTCAAAACCAGTTTCAAAATCATTTTCTGGGTGCTTTGCACACGAATTCCCCATGAGTCTGTCCAGATAGGTCTGGTTCTAACCAGAAATATCCGGTTCTGTGTGGCTAAATGAATATCCGCTTTTCAACAGCCTGTGTGTTTGTTAGTGTTTTCTGGATAGTATCTATGAACTTTAGAGTTTTGAATGAATTTAAGCATGTTACATTTTGTTTTTTGGTTGGCAAAAGCTAATTAGTTCCACATGGAGACACAACAAGTACACATAAGTGTTTTCTGAGTAGAATGCTACAGAAACTAGGTTAAAAATGCTATTTGCAACTGTAAACATGACATTGAATTCACATTCCCAAGAAAAAGTCTTTGGTTTTCTCCAAAACCAGTTTGACTCTGTTCTCTGGGTCCTTTGCACATGAATTCCACACGAGGCTGTCCAGGTAGGTCTGGTTCTAACCAGAAATATCCGGTTCTGTGTGCTTAATGAATATCCGCTTTTCAACAGCCTGTGTGTTTGTAGTGTTTTCTGGATAGTATCTATGATCTTTAGAGTTTTGAATGAATTTTAGCATGTTATATTTTGTTTTTTGGTTGGCAAACGCTAATTAGTTCCCCATGGAGACACAACAAGTACACATAAGTGTTTTCTGAGTAGAATGCTACAGAAACTAGGTTAAAAATGCTATTTGCGACTGTAAACATGACATTGAATTCACATTCCCAAGAAAAAGTCTTTGGTTTTCTCCAAAACCAGTTTGACTCTGTTTTCTGGGTCCTTTGCACATGAATTCCACACAAGTCTGTCCAGATATGTCTGGTTCTAACTAGAAATTCCGGACCTGTGTGGCTAAATGAATATCCGCTTTTCAACAGCCTGTGTGTTTGTTAGTGTTTTCTGGATAGTATCTATGAACTTTAGAGTTTTGAATGAATTTTAGCATGTTACATTGTGTTTTTTGGTTGGCAAATGCTAATTAGTTCCCCATGGAGACACAACAAGTACACATAAGAGTTTTCTGAGTAGAATGCTACAGAAACTCGGTTAAAAATGATATTTGCGACTGTAAACATGACTTTGAAGTCACATTCCCAAGAAAATGACTTTGCTTTTCTTCAAAACCAGTTTCAACATCATTTTCTGGGTGCTTTGCACACGAATTCCACATGAGTCTGTCCAGATAGGTCTGGTTCTAACCAGAAATATCCGGTTCTGTGTGGCTAAATGAATATCCGCTTTTCAACAGCCTGTGTGTTTGTTAGTGTTTTCTGGATAGTATCTATGAACTTTAGAGTTTTGAATGAATTTTAGCATGTTATATTTTGTTTTTTGGTTGGCAAACGCTAATTAGTTCCCCATGGAGACACAACAAGTACACATAAGTGTTTTCTGAGTAGAATGCTACAGAAACTAGGTTAAAAATGCTATTTGCGACTGTAAACATGACATTGAATTCACATTCCCAAGAAAAAGTCTTTGGTTTTTTCCAAAACAAGTTTGACTCTGTTTTCTGGGTCCTTTGCACATGAATTCCATACAAGTTTGTCCAGATAGGTCTGGTTCTATCTAGAAATATCCGGATCTGTGTGGCTAAATGAATATCAGCTTTTCAACAGCCTGTGTGTTTGTTAGTGTTTTCTGGATAGTATCTATGAACTTTAGAGTTTTGAATGAATTTTAGCATGTTACATTGTGTTTTTTGGTTGGCAAACACTAATTAGTTACACATGGAGACACAACAAGTACACATAAGAGTTTTCTGAGTAGAATGCTAGAGAAACTAGGTTTAAAATGATATTTGCGACTGTAAACATGACATTGAATTCACATTCCCAAGAAAATGACTTTGCTTTTCTTCAAAACCAGTTTCAACATCATTTTCTGGGTGCTTTGCACACGAATTCCACATGAGTCTGTCCAGATAGGTCTGGTTCTACCAGAAATATCCGGTTCTGTGTGGCTAAATGAATATCCGCTTTTCAACAGCCTGTGTGTTTGTTAGTGTTTTCTGGATAGTATCTATGAACTTTAGAGTTTTGAATGAATTTAAGCATGTTACATTTTGTTTTTTGGTTGGCAAACGCTAATTAGTTCCCCATGGAGACACAACAAGTACACATAAGTGTTTTCTGAGTAGAATGCTACAGAAACTAGGTTAAAAATGATATTTGCGATTGTAAACATGACATTGAATTCACATTCCCAAGAAAAAGTCTTTGGTTTTCTCCGAAACCAGTTTGAGTCTGCTTTTCTGGTTCCTTTGCACATGAATTCCACACAAGTCTGTCCAGATATGTCTGGTTCTAACTAGAAATATCCGGATCTGTGTGGCTAAATGAATATCAGCTTTGAAACAGCCTGTGTGTTTGTTAGTGTTTTCTGGATAGTATCTATGAACTTTAGAGTTTTGAATGAATTTTAGCATGTTACATTGTGTTTTTTGGTTGGCAAATGCTAATTAGTTCCACATGGAGACACAACATGTACACATAAGTGTTTTCTGAGTAGAATGCTACAGAAAAAGGGTTAAAAATGCTATTTGCGACTGTAAACATGACATTGAATTCACATTCCCAAGAAAAAGTCTTTGGTTTTCTCCAAAACCAGTTTGACTCTGTTTTCTGGGTCCTTTGCACATGAATTCCACACGAGTCTGTCCAGATAGGTCTGGTTCTAACCAGAAATATCCGGTTCTGTGTGCTTAATGAATATCCGCTTTTAAACAGCCTGTGTGTTTGTTAGTGTTTTCTGGATAGTATCTATGAACTTTAGAGTTTTGAATGAATTTTAGCATGTTACATTGTGTTTATTGGTTGGCAAACGCTAATTAGTTCCACATGGAGACACAACAAGTACACATAAGAGTTTTCTGAGTAGAATGCTACAGAAACTAGGTTAAAAATGCTATTTGCGACTGTAAACATGACATTGAATTCACATTCCCAAGAAAAAGTCTTTGGTTTTCTCCAAAACCAGTTTGACACTGTTCTCTGGGTCCTTTGCACATGAATTCCACACGAGTCTGTCCAGGTAGGTCTGGTTCTAACCAGAAATATCCGGTTCTGTGTGCTTAATGAATATCAGCTTTTCAACAGCCTGTGTGTTTGTTAGTGTTTTCTGGATAGTATCTATGATCTTTAGAGTTTTGAATGAATTTTAGCATGTTACATTGTGTTTTTTGGTTGGCAAACACTAATTAGTTCCACATGGAGACACAACAAGTACACATAAGTGTTTTCTGAGTAGAATGCTACAGAAACTAGGTTAAAAATGCTATTTGCGACTGTAAACATGACATTGAATTCACATTCCCAAGAAAAAGTCTTTGGTTTTTTCCAAAACCAGTTTGACTCTGTTTTCTGGGTCCTTTGCACATGAATTCCACATGAGTCTGTCCAGATAGGTCTGGTTCTATCTAGAAATATCCGGATCTGTGTGGCTAAATGAATATCAGCTTTTCAACAGCCTGTGTGTTTGTTAGTGTTTTCTGGATAGTATCTATGAACTTTAGAGTTTTGAATGAATTTTAGCATGTTATATTTTGTTTTTTGGTTGGCAAACGCTAATTAGTTCCCCATGGAGACACAACAAGTACACATAAGTGTTTTCTGAGTAGAATGCTACAGAAACTAGGTTAAAAATGCTATTTGCGACTGTAAACATGACATTGAATTCACATTCCCAAGAAAAAGTCTTTGGTTTTTTCCAAAACAAGTTTGACTCTGTTTTCTGGGTCCTTTGCACATGAATTCCACACAAGTTTGTCCAGATAGGTCTGGTTCTATCTAGAAATATCCGGATCTGTGTGGCTAAATGAATATCAGCTTTTCAACAGCCTGTGTGTTTGTTAGTGTTTTCTGGATAGTATCTATGAACTTTAGAGTTTTGAATGAATTTTAGCATGTTACATTGTGTTTTTTGGTTGGCAAACGCTAATTAGTTACACATGGAGACACAACAAGTACACATAAGAGTTTTCTGAGTAGAATGCTACAGAAACTCGGTTTAAAATGATATTTGCGACTGTAAACATGACTTTGAAGTCACATTCCCAAGAAAATGACTTTGCTTTTCTTCAAAACCAGTTTCAACATCATTTTCTGGGTGCTTTGCACACGAATTCCACATGAGTCTGTCCAGATAGGTCTGGTTCTACCAGAAATATCCGGTTCTGTGTGGCTAAATGAATATCCGCTTTTCAACAGCCTGTGTGTTTGTTAGTGTTTTCTGGATAGTATCTATGAACTTTAGAGTTTTGAATGAATTTAAGCATGTTACATTTTGTTTTTTGGTTGGCAAACGCTAATTAGTTCCCCATGGAGACACAACAAGTACACATAAGTGTTTTCTGAGTAGAATGCTACAGAAACTAGGTTAAAAATGATATTTGCGATTGTAAACATGACATTGAATTCACATTCCCAAGAAAAAGTCTTTGGTTTTCTCCGAAACCAGTTTGAGTCTGCTTTTCTGGTTCCTTTGCACATGAATTCCACACAAGTCTGTCCAGATATGTCTGGTTCTAACTAGAAATATCCGGATCTGTGTGGCTAAATGAATATCAGCTTTGAAACAGCCTGTGTGTTTGTTAGTGTTTTCTGGATAGTATCTATGAACTTTAGAGTTTTGAATGAATTTTAGCATGTTACATTGTGTTTTTTTGTTGGCAAATGCTAATTAGTTCCACATGGAGACACAACATGTACACATAAGAGTTTTCTGAGTAGAATGCTACAGAAAAAGGGTTAAAAATGCTATTTGCGACTGTAAACATGACATTGAATTCACATTCCCAAGAAAAAGTCTTTGGTTTTCTCCAAAACCAGTTTGACTCTGTTTTCTGGGTCCTTTGCACATGAATTCCACACGAGTCTGTCCAGATAGGTCTGGTTCTAACCAGAAATATCCGGTTCTGTGTGCTTAATGAATATCCGCTTTTAAACAGCCTGTGTGTTTGTTAGTGTTTTCTGGATAGTATCTATGAACTTTAGAGTTTTGAATGAATTTTAGCATGTTACATTGTGTTTATTGGTTGGCAAACGCTAATTAGTTCCACATGGAGACACAACAAGTACACATAAGAGTTTTCTGAGTAGAATGCTACAGAAACTAGGTTAAAAATGCTATTTGCGACTGTACACATGACATTGAATTCACATTCCCAAGAAAAAGTCTTTGGTTTTCTCCAAAACCAGTTTCACTCTGTTCTCTGGGTCCTTTGCACATGAATTCCACACGAGTCTGTCCAGGTAGGTCTGGTTCTAACCAGAAATATCCGGTTCTGTGTGCTTAATGAATATCCGCTTTTAAACAGCCTGTGTGTTTGTTAGTGTTTTCTGGATAGTATCTATGATCTTTAGAGTTTTGAATGAATTTTAGCATGTTATATTTTGTTTTTTGGTTGGCAAACGCTAATTAGTTCCCCATGGAGACACAACAAGTACACATAAGTGTTTTCTGAGTAGAATGCTACAGAAACTAGGTTAAAAATGCTATTTGCGACTGTAAACATGACATTGAATTCACATTCCCAAGAAAAAGTCTTTGGTTTTTTCCAAAACCAGTTTGACTCTGTTTTCTGGGTCCTTTGCACATGAATTCCACACGAGTCTGTCCAGATAGGTCTGGTTCTATCTAGAAATATCCGGATCTGTGTGGCTAAATGAATATCCGCTTTTCAACAGCCTGTGTGTTTGTTAGTGTTTTCTGGATAGTATCTATGAACTTTAGAGTTTTGAATGAATTTTAGCATGTTACATTGTGTTTTTTGGTTGGCAAACGCTAATTAGTTCCACATGGAGACACAACAAGTACACATAAGAGTTTTCTGAGTAGAATGCTACAGAAACTCGGTTAAAAATGATATTTGCGACTGTAAACATGACTTTGAAGTCACATTCCCAAGAAAATGACTTTGCTTTTCTTCAAAACCAGTTTCAACATCATTTTCTGGGTGCTTTGCACACGAATTCCACATGAGTCTGTCCAGATAGGTCTGGTTCTAACCAGAAATATCCGGTTCTGTGTGGCTAAATGAATATCCGCTTTTCAACAGCCTGTGTGTTTGTTAGTGTTTTCTGGATAGTATCTATGAACTTTAGAGTTTTGAATGAATTTAAGCATGTTACATTTTGTTTTTTGGTTGGCAAAAGCTAATTAGTTCCACATGGAGACACAACAAGTACACATAAGTGTTTTCTGAGTAGAATGCTACAGAAACTAGGTTAAAAATGCTATTTGCGACTGTAAACATGACATTGAATTCACATTCCCAAGAAAAAGTCTTTGGTTTTCTCCAAAACCAGTTTGACTCTGTTCTCTGGGTCCTTTGCACATGAATTCCACACGAGTCTGTCCAGGTAGGTCTGGTTCTAACCAGAAATATCCGGTTCTGTGTGCATAATGAATATCAGCTTTTCAACAGCCTGTGTGTTTGTTAGTGTTTTCTGGATAGTATCTATGATCTTTAGAGTTTTGAATGAATTTTAGCATGTTATATTTTGTTTTTTGGTTGGAAAACGCTAATTAGTTCCCCATGGAGACACAACAAGTACACATAAGTGTTTTCTGAGTAGAATGCTACAGAAACTAGGTTAAAAATGCTATTTGCGATTGTAAACATGACATTGAATTCTCATTCCCAAGAAAAAGTCTTTGGTTTTCTCCGAAACCAGTTTGAGTCTGCTTTTCTGGTTCCTTTGCACATGAATTCCACACAAGTCTGTCCAGATATGTCTAGTTCTAACTAGAAATATCCGGTTCTGTGTGGCTAAATGAATATCAGCTTTGAAACAGCCTGTGTGTTTGTTAGTGTTTTCTGGATAGTGTCTATGAACTTTAGAGTTTTGAATGAATTTTAGCATGTTACATTGTGTTTTTTGGTTGGCAAACACTAATTAGTTCCCCATGGAGACACAACAAGTACACATAAGAGTTTTCTGAGTAGAATGCTACAGAAACTCGGTTAAAAATGATATTTGCGACTGTAAACATGACTTTGAAGTCACATTCCCAAGAAAATGACTTTGCTTTTCTTCAAAACCAGTTTCAACATCATTTTCTGGGTGCTTTGCACACGAATTCCCCATGAGTCTGTCCAGATAGGTCTGGTTCTAACCAGAAATATCCGGTTCTGTGTGCTTAATGAATATCCGCTTTTAAACAGCCTGTGTGTTTGTTAGTGTTTTCTGGATAGTATCTATGAACTTTAGAGTTTTGAATGAATTTAAGCATGTTACATTTTGTTTTTTGGTTGGCAAAAGCTAATTAGTTCCACATGGAGACACAACAAGTACACATAAGTGTTTTCTGAGTAGAATGCTACAGAAACTAGGTTAAAAATGCTATTTGCAACTGTAAACATGACATTGAATTCACATTCCCAAGAAAAAGTCTTTGGTTTTCTCCAAAACCAGTTTGACTCTATTCTCTGGGTCCTTTGCACATGAATTCCACACGAGGCTGTCCAGGTAGGTCTGGTTCTAACCAGAAATATCCGGTTCTGTGTGCTTAATGAATATCCGCTTTTCAACAGCCTGTGTGTTTGTAGTGTTTTCTGGATAGTATCTATGATCTTTAGAGTTTTGAATGAATTTTAGCATGTTATATTTTGTTTTTTGGTTGGCAAACGCTAATTAGTTCCACATGGAGACACAACAAGTACACATAAGTGTTTTCTGAGTAGAATGCTACAGAAACTAGGTTAAAAATGCTATTTGCGACTGTAAACATGACATTGAATTCACATTCCCAAGAAAAAGTCTTTGGTTTTCTCCAAAACCAGTTTGACTCTGTTTTCTGGGTCCTTTGCACATGAATTCCACACAAGTCTGTCCAGATATGTCTGGTTCTAACTAGAAATATCCGGATCTGTGTGGCTAAATGAATATCCGCTTTTCAACAGCCTGTGTGTTTGTTAGTGTTTTCTGGATAGTATCTATGAACTTTAGAGTTTTGAATGAATTTTAGCATGTTACATTGTGTTTTTTGGTTGGCAAACACTAATTAGTTCCACATGGAGACACAACAAGTACACATAAGAGTTTTCTGAGTAGAATGCTACAGAAACTCGGTTAAAAATGATATTTGCGACTGTAAACATGACTTTGAAGTCACATTCCCAAGAAAATGACTTTGCTTTTCTTCAAAACCAGTTTCAACATCATTTTCTGGGTGCTTTGCACACGAATTCCACATGAGTCTGTCCAGATAGGTCTGGTTCTAACCAGAAATATCCGGTTCTGTGTGGCTAAATGAATATCCGCTTTTCAACAGCCTGTGTGTTTGTTAGTGTTTTCTGGATAGTATCTATGAACTTTAGAGTTTTGAATGAATTTAAGCATGTTACATTTTGTTTTTTGGTTGGCAAAAGCTAATTAGTTCCACATGGAGACACAACAAGTACACATAAGTGTTTTCTGAGTAGAATGCTACAGAAACTAGGTTAAAAATGCTATTTGCGACTGTAAACATGACATTGAATTCACATTCCCAAGAAAAAGTCTTTGGTTTTCTCCAAAACCAGTTTGACTCTGTTCTCTGGGTCCTTTGCACATGAATTCCACACGAGTCTGTCCAGGTAGGTCTGGTTCTAACCAGAAATATCCGGTTCTGTGTGCTTAATGCATATCAGCTTTTCCACAGCCTGTGTGTTTGTTAGTGTTTTCTGGATAGTATCTATGATCTTTAGAGTTTTGAATGAATTTTAGCATGTTATATTTTGTTTTTTGGTTGGAAAACGCTAATTAGTTCCCCATGGAGACACAACAAGTACACATAAGTGTTTTCTGAGTAGAATGCTACAGAAACTAGGTTAAAAATTATATTTGCGATTGTAAACATGACATTGAATTCTCATTCCCAAGAAAAAGTCTTTGGTTTTCTCCGAAACCAGTTTGAGTCTGCTTTTCTGGTTCCTTTGCACATGAATTCCACACAAGTCTGTCCAGATATGTCTAGTTCTAACTAGAAATATCCGGATCTGTGTGGCTAAATGAATATCAGCTTTGAAACAGCCTGTGTGTTTGTTAGTGTTTTCTGGATAGTGTCTATGAACTTTAGAGTTTTGAATGAATTTTAGCATGTTACATTGTGTTTTTTGGTTGGCAAACACTAATTAGTTCCCCATGGAGACACAACAAGTACACATAAGAGTTTTCTGAGTAGAATGCTACAGAAACTCGGTTAAAAATGATATTTGCGACTGTAAACATGACTTTGAAGTCACATTCCCAAGAAAATGACTTTGCTTTTCTTCAAAACCAGTTTCAACATCATTTTCTGGGTGCTTTGCACACGAATTCCACATGAGTCTGTCCAGATAGGTCTGGTTCTAACCAGAAATATCCGGTTCTGTGTGGCTAAATGAATATCCGCTTTTCAACAGCCTGTGTGTTTGTTAGTGTTTTCTGGATAGTATCTATGAACTTTAGAGTTTTGAATGAATTTAAGCATGTTACATTTTGTTTTTTGGTTGGCAAAAGCTAATTAGTTCCACATGGAGACACAACAAGTACACATAAGTGTTTTCTGAGTAGAATGCTACAGAAACTAGGTTAAAAATGCTATTTGCAACTGTAAACATGACATTGAATTCACATTCCCAAGAAAAAGTCTTTGGTTTTCTCCAAAACCAGTTTGACTCTGTTCTCTGGGTCCTTTGCACATGAATTCCACACGAGGCTGTCCAGGTAGGTCTGGTTCTAACCAGAAATATCCGGTTCTGTGTGCTTAATGAATATCCGCTTTTCAACAGCCTGTGTGTTTGTAGTGTTTTCTGGATAGTATCTATGATCTTTAGAGTTTTGAATGAATTTTAGCATGTTATATTTTGTTTTTTGGTTGGCAAACGCTAATTAGTTCCCCATGGAGACACAACAAGTACACATAAGTGTTTTCTGAGTAGAATGCTACAGAAACTAGGTTAAAAATGCTATTTGCGACTGTAAACATGACATTGAATTCACATTCCCAAGAAAAAGTCTTTGGTTTTCTCCAAAACCAGTTTGACTCTGTTTTCTGGGTCCTTTGCACATGAATTCCACACAAGTCTGTCCAGATATGTCTGGTTCTAACTAGAAATATCCGGATCTGTGTGGCTAAATGAATATCCGCTTTTCAACAGCCTGTGTGTTTGTTAGTGTTGTCTGGATAGTATCTATGAACTTTAGAGTTTTGAATGAATTTTAGCATGTTACATTGTGTTTTTTGGTTGGCAAACACTAATTAGTTCCCCATGGAGACACAACAAGTACACATAAGAGTTTTCTGAGTAGAATGCTACAGAAACTCGGTTAAAAATGATATTTGCGACTGTAAACATGACTTTGAAGTCACATTCCCAAGAAAATGACTTTGCTTTTCTTCAAAACCAGTTTCAACATCATTTTCTGGGTGCTTTGCACACGAATTCCACATGAGTCTGTCCAGATAGGTCTGGTTCTAACCAGAAATATCCGGTTCTGTGTGGCTAAATGAATATCCGCTTTTCAACAGCCTGTGTGTTTGTTAGTGTTTTCTGGATAGTATCTATGAACTTTAGAGTTTTGAATGAATTTAAGCATGTTACATTTTGTTTTTTGGTTGGCAAAAGATAATTAGTTCCACATGGAGACACAACAAGTACACATAAGTGTTTTCTGAGTAGAATGCTACAGAAACTAGGTTAAAAATGCTATTTGCAACTGTAAACATGACATTGAATTCACATTCCCAAGAAAAAGTCTTTGGTTTTCTCCAAAACCAGTTTGACTCTGTTCTCTGGGTCCTTTGCACATGAATTCCACACGAGGCTGTCCAGGTAGGTCTGGTTCTAACCAGAAATATCCGGTTCTGTGTGCTTAATAAATATCCGCTTTTCAACAGCCTGTGTGTTTGTAGTGTTTTCTGGATAGTATCTATGATCTTTAGAGTTTTGAATGAATTTTAGCATGTTATATTTTGTTTTTTGGTTGGCAAACGCTAATTAGTTCCCCATGGAGACACAACAAGTACACATAAGTGTTTTCTGAGTAGAATGCTACAGAAACTAGGTTAAAAATGCTATTTGCGACTGTAAACATGACATTGAATTCACATTCCCAAGAAAAAGTCTTTGGTTTTCTCCAAAACCAGTTTGACTCTGTTTTCTGGGTCCTTTGCACATGAATTCCACACAAGTCTGTCCAGATATGTCTGGTTCTAACTAGAAATATCCGGATCTGTGTGGCTAAATGAATATCCGCTTTTCAACAGCCTGTGTGTTTGTTAGTGTTGTCTGAATAGTATCTATGAACTTTAGAGTTTTGAATGAATTTTAGCATGTTACATTGTGTTTTTTGGTTGGCAAACACTAATTAGTTTCACATGGAGACACAACAAGTACACATAAGAGTTTTCTGAGTAGAATGCTACAGAAACTCGGTTAAAAATGATATTTGCGACTGTAAACATGACTTTGAAGTCACATTCCCAAGAAAATGACTTTGCTTTTCTTCAAAACCAGTTTCAACATCATTTTCTGGGTGCTTTGCACACGAATTCCCCATGAGTCTGTCCAGATAGGTCTGGTTCTAACCAGAAATATCCGGTTCTGTGTGGCTAAATGAATATCCGCTTTTCAACAGCCTGTGTGTTTGTTAGTGTTTTCTGGATAGTATCTATGAACTTTAGAGTTTTGAATGAATTTAAGCATGTTACATTTTGTTTTTTGGTTGGCAAAAGCTAATTAGTTCCACATGGAGACACAACAAGTACACATAAGTGTTTTCTGAGTAGAATGCTACAGAAACTAGGTTAAAAATGCTATTTGCGACTGTAAACATGACATTGAATTCACATTCCCAAGAAAAAGTCTTTGGTTTTCTCCAAAACCAGTTTGACTCTGTTCTCTGGGTCCTTTGCACATGAATTCCACACGAGTCTGTCCAGGTAGGTCTGGTTCTAACCAGAAATATCCGGTTCTGTGTGCTTAATGAATATCAGCTTTTCAACAGCCTGTGTGTTTGTTAGTGTTTTCTGGATAGTATCTAGGAACTTTAGAGTTTTGAATGAATTTTAGCATGTTATATTTTGTTTTTTGGTTGGAAAACACTAATTAGTTCCCCATGGAGACACAACAAGTACACATAAGTGTTTTCTGAGTAGAATGCTACAGAAACTAGGTTAAAAATTATATTTGCGATTGTAAACATGACATTGAATTCTCATTCCCAAGAAAAAGTCTTTGGTTTTCTCCGAAACCAGTTTGAGTCTGCTTTTCTGGTTCCTTTGCACATGAATTCCACACAAGTCTGTCCAGATATGTCTAGTTCTAACTAGAAATATCCGGATCTGTGTGGCTAAATGAATATCAGCTTTGAAACAGCCTGTGTGTTTGTTAGTGTTTTCTGGATAGTGTCTATGAACTTTAGAGTTTTGAATGAATTTTAGCATGTTACATTGTGTTTTTTGGTTGGCAAACACTAATTAGTTCCCCATGGAGACACAACAAGTACACATAAGAGTTTTCTGAGTAGAATGCTACAGAAACTCGGTTAAAAATGATATTTGCGACTGTAAACATGACTTTGAAGTCACATTCCCAAGAAAATGACTTTGCTTTTCTTCAAAACCAGTTTCAACATCATTTTCTGGGTGCTTTGCACACGAATTCCCCATGAGTCTGTCCAGATAGGTCTGGTTCTAACCAGAAATATCCGGTTCTGTGTGGCTAAATGAATATCCGCTTTTCAACAGCCTGTGTGTTTGTTAGTGTTTTCTGGATAGTATCTATGAACTTTAGAGTTTTGAATGAATTTAAGCATGTTACATTTTGTTTTTTGGTTGGCAAAAGCTAATTAGTTCCACATGGAGACACAACAAGTACACATAAGTGTTTTCTGAGTAGAATGCTACAGAAACTAGGTTAAAAATGCTATTTGCAACTGTAAACATGACATTGAATTCACATTCCCAAGAAAAAGTCTTTGGTTTTCTCCAAAACCAGTTTGACTCTGTTCTCTGGGTCCTTTGCACATGAATTCCACACGAGGCTGTCCAGGTAGGTCTGGTTCTAACCAGAAATATCCGGT
Organism: Sylvilagus floridanus; assembly: GCA_949820135.1. Lineage (NCBI taxonomy): Eukaryota > Metazoa > Chordata > Mammalia > Lagomorpha > Leporidae > Sylvilagus > Sylvilagus floridanus. The sequence continues at coordinate 84,596,678 of OX463233.1, forward strand.
TCTGTGTGCTTAATGAATATCCGCTTTTCAACAGCCTGTGTGTTTGTAGTGTTTTCTGGATAGTATCTATGATCTTTAGAGTTTTGAATGAATTTTAGCATGTTATATTTTGTTTTTTGGTTGGCAAACGCTAATTAGTTCCCCATGGAGACACAACAAGTACACATAAGTGTTTTCTGAGTAGAATGCTACAGAAACTAGGTTAAAAATGCTATTTGCGACTGTAAACATGACATTGAATTCACATTCCCAAGAAAAAGTCTTTGGTTTTCTCCAAAACCAGTTTGACTCTGTTTTCTGGGTCCTTTGCACATGAATTCCACACAAGTCTGTCCAGATATGTCTGGTTCTAACTAGAAATATCCGGATCTGTGTGGCTAAATGAATATCCGCTTTTCAACAGCCTGTGTGTTTGTTAGTGTTGTCTGGATAGTATCTATGAACTTTAGAGTTTTGAATGAATTTTAGCATGTTACATTGTGTTTTTTGGTTGGCAAACACTAATTAGTTCCACATGGAGACACAACAAGTACACATAAGAGTTTTCTGAGTAGAATTTTACAGAAACTCGGTTAAAAATGATATTTGCGACTGTAAACATGACTTTGAAGTCACATTCCCAAGAAAATGACTTTGCTTTTCTTCAAAACCAGTTTCAACATCATTTTCTGGGTGCTTTGCACACGAATTCCACATGAGTCTGTCCAGATAGGTCTGGTTCTAACCAGAAATATCCGGTTCTGTGTGGCTAAATGAATATCCGCTTTTCAACAGCCTGTGTGTTTGTTAGTGTTTTCTGGATAGTATCTATGAACTTTAGAGTTTTGAATGAATTTAAGCATGTTACATTTTGTTTTTTGGTTGGCAAAAGCTAATTAGTACCACATGGAGACACAACAAGTACACATAAGTGTTTTCTGAGTAGAATGCTACAGAAACTAGGTTAAAAATGCTATTTGCGACTGTAAACATGACATTGAATTCACATTCCCAAGAAAAAGTCTTTGGTTTTCTCCAAAACCAGTTTGACTCTGTTCTCTGGGTCCTTTGCACATGAATTCCACACGAGTCTGTCCAGGTAGGTCTGGTTCTAACCAGAAATATCCGGTTCTGTGTGCTTAATGAATATCAGCTTTTCAACAGCCTGTGTGTTTGTTAGTGTTTTCTGGATAGTATCTAGGAACTTTAGAGTTTTGAATGAATTTTAGCATGTTATATTTTGTTTTTTGGTTGGAAAACGCTAATTAGTTCCCCATGGAGACACAACAAGTACACATAAGTGTTTTCTGAGTAGAATGCTACAGAAACTAGGTTAAAAATTATATTTGCGATTGTAAACATGACATTGAATTCTCATTCCCAAGAAAAAGTCTTTGGTTTTCTCCGAAACCAGTTTGAGTCTGCTTTTCTGGTTCCTTTGCACATGAATTCCACACAAGTCTGTCCAGATATGTCTAGTTCTAACTAGAAATATCCGGATCTGTGTGGCTAAATGAATATCAGCTTTGAAACAGCCTGTGTGTTTGTTAGTGTTTTCTGGATAGTGTCTATGAACTTTAGAGTTTTGAATGAATTTTAGCATGTTACATTGTGTTTTTTGGTTGGCAAACACTAATTAGTTCCCCATGGAGACACAACAAGTACACATAAGAGTTTTCTGAGTAGAATGCTACAGAAACTCGGTTAAAAATGATATTTGCGACTGTAAACATGACTTTGAAGTCACATTCCCAAGAAAATGACTTTGCTTTTCTTCAAAACCAGTTTCAACATCATTTTCTGGGTGCTTTGCACACGAATTCCCCATGAGTCTGTCCAGATAGGTCTGGTTCTAACCAGAAATATCCGGTTCTGTGTGGCTAAATGAATATCCGCTTTTCAACAGCCTGTGTGTTTGTTAGTGTTTTCTGGATAGTATCTATGAACTTTAGAGTTTTGAATGAATTTAAGCATGTTACATTTTGTTTTTTGGTTGGCAAAAGCTAATTAGTTCCACATGGAGACACAACAAGTACACATAAGTGTTTTCTGAGTAGAATGCTACAGAAACTAGGTTAAAAATGCTATTTGCAACTGTAAACATGACATTGAATTCACATTCCCAAGAAAAAGTCTTTGGTTTTCTCCAAAACCAGTTTGACTCTGTTCTCTGGGTCCTTTGCACATGAATTCCACACGAGGCTGTCCAGGTAGGTCTGGTTCTAACCAGAAATATCCGGTTCTGTGTGCTTAATGAATATCCGCTTTTCAACAGCCTGTGTGTTTGTAGTGTTTTCTGGATAGTATCTATGATCTTTAGAGTTTTGAATGAATTTTAGCATGTTATATTTTGTTTTTTGGTTGGCAAACGCTAATTAGTTCCCCATGGAGACACAACAAGTACACATAAGTGTTTTCTGAGTAGAATGCTACAGAAACTAGGTTAAAAATGCTATTTGCGACTGTAAACATGACATTGAATTCACATTCCCAAGAAAAAGTCTTTGGTTTTCTCCAAAACCAGTTTGACTCTGTTTTCTGGGTCCTTTGCACATGAATTCCACACAAGTCTGTCCAGATATGTCTGGTTCTAACTAGAAATATCCGGATCTGTGTGGCTAAATGAATATCCGCTTTTCAACAGCCTGTGTGTTTGTTAGTGTTGTCTGGATAGTATCTATGAACTTTAGAGTTTTGAATGAATTTTAGCATGTTACATTGTGTTTTTTGGTTGGCAAACACTAATTAGTTCCCCATGGAGACACAACAAGTACACATAAGAGTTTTCTGAGTAGAATGCTACAGAAACTCGGTTAAAAATGATATTTGCGACTGTAAACATGACTTTGAAGTCACATTCCCAAGAAAATGACTTTGCTTTTCTTCAAAACCAGTTTCAACATCATTTTCTGGGTGCTTTGCACACGAATTCCACATGAGTCTGTCCAGATACGTCTGGTTCTAACCAGAAATATCCGGTTCTGTGTGGCTAAATGAATATCCGCTTTTCAACAGCCTGTGTGTTTGTTAGTGTTTTCTGGATAGTATCTATGAACTTTAGAGTTTTGAATGAATTTAAGCATGTTACATTTTGTTTTTTGGTTGGCAAAAGCTAATTAGTTCCACATGGAGACACAACAAGTACACATAAGTGTTTTCTGAGTAGAATGCTACAGAAACTAGGTTAAAAATGCTATTTGCAACTGTAAACATGACATTGAATTCACATTCCCAAGAAAAAGTCTTTGGTTTTCTCCAAAACCAGTTTGACTCTGTTCTCTGGGTCCTTTGCACATGAATTCCACACGAGTCTGTCCAGGTAGGTCTGGTTCTAACCAGAAATATCCGGTTCTGTGTGCTTAATGAATATCCGCTTTTCAACAGCCTGTGTGTTTGTAGTGTTTTCTGGATAGTATCTATGATCTTTAGAGTTTTGAATGAATTTTAGCATGTTACATTTTGTTTTTTGGTTGGCAAACGCTAATTAGTTCCCCATGGAGACACAACAAGTACACATAAGTGTTTTCTGAGTAGAATGCTACAGAAACTAGGTTAAAAATGCTATTTGCGACTGTAAACATGACATTGAATTCACATTCCCAAGAAAAAGTCTTTGGTTTTCTCCAAAACCAGTTTGACTCTGTTTTCTGGGTCCTTTGCACATGAATTCCACACAAGTCTGTCCAGATATGTCTGGTTCTAACTAGAAATATCCGGATCTGTGTGGCTAAATGAATATCCGCTTTTCAACAGCCTGTGTGTTTGTTAGTGTTTTCTGGATAGTATCTATGAACTTTAGAGTTTTGAATGAATTTTAGCATGTTACATTGTGTTTTTTGGTTGGCAAACACTAATTAGTTCCACATGGAGACACAACAAGTACACATAAGAGTTTTCTGAGTAGAATGCTACAGAAACTCGGTTAAAAATGATATTTGCGACTGTAAACATGACTTTGAAGTCACATTCCCAAGAAAATGACTTTGCTTTTCTTCAAAACCAGTTTCAACATCATTTTCTGGGTGCTTTGCACACGAATTCCACATGAGTCTGTCCAGATAGGTCTGGTTCTAACCAGAAATATCCGGTTCTGTGTGGCTAAATGAATATCCGCTTTTCAACAGCCTGTGTGTTTGTTAGTGTTTTCTGGATAGTATCTATGAACTTTAGAGTTTTGAATGAATTTAAGCATGTTACATTTTGTTTTTTGGTTGGCAAAAGCTAATTAGTTCCACATGGAGACACAACAAGTACACATAAGTGTTTTCTGAGTAGAATGCTACAGAAACTAGGTTAAAAATGCTATTTGCGACTGTAAACATGACATTGAATTCACATTCCCAAGAAAAAGTCTTTGGTTTTCTCCAAAACCAGTTTGACTCTGTTCTCTGGGTCCTTTGCACATGAATTCCACACGAGTCTGTCCAGGTAGGTCTGGTTCTAACCAGAAATATCCGGTTCTGTGTGCTTAATGAATATCAGCTTTTCAACAGCCTGTGTGTTTGTTAGTGTTTTCTGGATAGTATCTATGATCTTTAGAGTTTTGAATGAATTTTAGCATGTTATATTTTGTTTTTTGGTTGGAAAACGCTAATTAGTTCCCCATGGAGACACAACAAGTACACATAAGTGTTTTCTGAGTAGAATGCTACAGAAACTAGGTTAAAAATTATATTTGCGATTGTAAACATGACATTGAATTCTCATTCCCAAGAAAAAGTCTTTGGTTTTCTCCGAAACCAGTTTGAGTCTGCTTTTCTGGTTCCTTTGCACATGAATTCCACACAAGTCTGTCCAGATATGTCTAGTTCTAACTAGAAATATCCGGATCTGTGTGGCTAAATGAATATCAGCTTTGAAACAGCCTGTGTGTTTGTTAGTGTTTTCTGGATAGTGTCTATGAACTTTAGAGTTTTGAATGAATTTTAGCATGTTACATTGTGTTTTTTGGTTGGCAAACACTAATTAGTTCCCCATGGAGACACAACAAGTACACATAAGAGTTTTCTGAGTAGAATGCTACAGAAACTCGGTTAAAAATGATATTTGCGACTGTAAACATGACTTTGAAGTCACATTCCCAAGAAAATGACTTTGCTTTTCTTCAAAACCAGTTTCAACATCATTTTCTGGGTGCTTTGCACACGAATTCCCCATGAGTCTGTCCAGATAGGTCTGGTTCTAACCAGAAATATCCGGTTCTGTGTGGCTAAATGAATATCCGCTTTTCAACAGCCTGTGTGTTTGTTAGTGTTTTCTGGATAGTATCTATGAACTTTAGAGTTTTGAATGAATTTAAGCATGTTACATTTTGTTTTTTGGTTGGCAAAAGCTAATTAGTTCCACATGGAGACACAACAAGTACACATAAGTGTTTTCTGAGTAGAATGCTACAGAAACTAGGTTAAAAATGCTATTTGCAACTGTAAACATGACATTGAATTCACATTCCCAAGAAAAAGTCTTTGGTTTTCTCCAAAACCAGTTTGACTCTGTTCTCTGGGTCCTTTGCACATGAATTCCACACGAGGCTGTCCAGGTAGGTCTGGTTCTAACCAGAAATATCCGGTTCTGTGTGCTTAATGAATATCCGCTTTTCAACAGCCTGTGTGTTTGTAGTGTTTTCTGGATAGTATCTATGATCTTTAGAGTTTTGAATGAATTTTAGCATGTTATATTTTGTTTTTTGGTTGGCAAACGCTAATTAGTTCCCCATGGAGACACAACAAGTACACATAAGTGTTTTCTGAGTAGAATGCTACAGAAACTAGGTTAAAAATGCTATTTGCGACTGTAAACATGACATTGAATTCACATTCCCAAGAAAAAGTCTTTGGTTTTCTCCAAAACCAGTTTGACTCTGTTTTCTGGGTCCTTTGCACATGAATTCCACACAAGTCTGTCCAGATATGTCTGGTTCTAACTAGAAATATCCGGATCTGTGTGGCTAAATGAATATCCGCTTTTCAACAGCCTGTGTGTTTGTTAGTGTTTTCTGGATAGTATCTATGAACTTTAGAGTTTTGAATGAATTTTAGCATGTTACATTGTGTTTTTTGGTTGGCAAACACTAATTAGTTCCACATGGAGACACAACAAGTACACATAAGAGTTTTCTGAGTAGAATGCTACAGAAACTCGGTTAAAAATGATATTTGCGACTGTAAACATGACTTTGAAGTCACATTCCCAAGAAAATGACTTTGCTTTTCTTCAAAACCAGTTTCAACATCATTTTCTGGGTGCTTTGCACACGAATTCCACATGAGTCTGTCCAGATAGGTCTGGTTCTAACCAGAAATATCCGGTTCTGTGTGGCTAAATGAATATCCGCTTTTCAACAGCCTGTGTGTTTGTTAGTGTTTTCTGGATAGTATCTATGAACTTTAGAGTTTTGAATGAATTTAAGCATGTTACATTTTGTTTTTTGGTTGGCAAAAGCTAATTAGTTCCACATGGAGACACAACAAGTACACATAAGTGTTTTCTGAGTAGAATGCTACAGAAACTAGGTTAAAAATGCTATTTGCGACTGTAAACATGACATTGAATTCACATTCCCAAGAAAAAGTCTTTGGTTTTCTCCAAAACCAGTTTGACTCTGTTCTCTGGGTCCTTTGCACATGAATTCCACACGAGTCTGTCCAGGTAGGTCTGGTTCTAACCAGAAATATCCGGTTCTGTGTGCTTAATGAATATCAGCTTTTCAACAGCCTGTGTGTTTGTTAGTGTTTTCTGGATAGTATCTATGATCTTTAGAGTTTTGAATGAATTTTAGCATGTTATATTTTGTTTTTTGGTTGGAAAACGCTAATTAGTTCCCCATGGAGACACAACAAGTACACATAAGTGTTTTCTGAGTAGAATGCTACAGAAACTAGGTTAAAAATTATATTTGCGATTGTAAACATGACATTGAATTCTCATTCCCAAGAAAAAGTCTTTGGTTTTCTCCGAAACCAGTTTGAGTCTGCTTTTCTGGTTCCTTTGCACATGAATTCCACACAAGTCTGTCCAGATATGTCTAGTTCTAACTAGAAATATCCGGATCTGTGTGGCTAAATGAATATCAGCTTTGAAACAGCCTGTGTGTTTGTTAGTGTTTTCTGGATAGTGTCTATGAACTTTAGAGTTTTGAATGAATTTTAGCATGTTACATTGTGTTTTTTGGTTGGCAAACACTAATTAGTTCCCCATGGAGACACAACAAGTACACATAAGAGTTTTCTGAGTAGAATGCTACAGAAACTCGGTTAAAAATGATATTTGCGACTGTAAACATGACTTTGAAGTCACATTCCCAAGAAAATGACTTTGCTTTTCTTCAAAACCAGTTTCAACATCATTTTCTGGGTGCTTTGCACACGAATTCCCCATGAGTCTGTCCAGATAGGTCTGGTTCTAACCAGAAATATCCGGTTCTGTGTGGCTAAATGAATATCCGCTTTTCAACAGCCTGTGTGTTTGTTAGTGTTTTCTGGATAGTATCTATGAACTTTAGAGTTTTGAATGAATTTAAGCATGTTACATTTTGTTTTTTGGTTGGCAAAAGCTAATTAGTTCCACATGGAGACACAACAAGTACACATAAGTGTTTTCTGAGTAGAATGCTACAGAAACTAGGTTAAAAATGCTATTTGCAACTGTAAACATGACATTGAATTCACATTCCCAAGAAAAAGTCTTTGGTTTTCTCCAAAACCAGTTTGACTCTGTTCTCTGGGTCCTTTGCACATGAATTCCACACGAGGCTGTCCAGGTAGGTCTGGTTCTAACCAGAAATATCCGGTTCTGTGTGCTTAATGAATATCCGCTTTTCAACAGCCTGTGTGTTTGTAGTGTTTTCTGGATAGTATCTATGATCTTTAGAGTTTTGAATGAATTTTAGCATGTTATATTTTGTTTTTTGGTTGGCAAACGCTAATTAGTTCCCCATGGAGACACAACAAGTACACATAAGTGTTTTCTGAGTAGAATGCTACAGAAACTAGGTTAAAAATGCTATTTGCGACTGTAAACATGACATTGAATTCACATTCCCAAGAAAAAGTCTTTGGTTTTCTCCAAAACCAGTTTGACTCTGTTTTCTGGGTCCTTTGCACATGAATTCCACACAAGTCTGTCCAGATATGTCTGGTTCTAACTAGAAATATCCGGATCTGTGTGGCTAAATGAATATCCGCTTTTCAACAGCCTGTGTGTTTGTTAGTGTTTTCTGGATAGTATCTATGAACTTTAGAGTTTTGAATGAATTTTAGCATGTTACATTGTGTTTTTTGGTTGGCAAACACTAATTAGTTCCACATGGAGACACAACAAGTACACATAAGAGTTTTCTGAGTAGAATGCTACAGAAACTCGGTTAAAAATGATATTTGCGACTGTAAACATGACTTTGAAGTCACATTCCCAAGAAAATGACTTTGCTTTTCTTCAAAACCAGTTTCAACATCATTTTCTGGGTGCTTTGCACACGAATTCCACATGAGTCTGTCCAGATAGGTCTGGTTCTAACCAGAAATATCCGGTTCTGTGTGGCTAAATGAATATCCGCTTTTCAACAGCCTGTGTGTTTGTTAGTGTTTTCTGGATAGTATCTATGAACTTTAGAGTTTTGAATGAATTTAAGCATGTTACATTTTGTTTTTTGGTTGGCAAAAGCTAATTAGTTCCACATGGAGACACAACAAGTACACATAAGTGTTTTCTGAGTAGAATGCTACAGAAACTAGGTTAAAAATGCTATTTGCGACTGTAAACATGACATTGAATTCACATTCCCAAGAAAAAGTCTTTGGTTTTCTCCAAAACCAGTTTGACTCTGTTCTCTGGGTCCTTTGCACATGAATTCCACACGAGTCTGTCCAGGTAGGTCTGGTTCTAACCAGAAATATCCGGTTCTGTGTGCTTAATGAATATCAGCTTTTCAACAGCCTGTGTGTTTGTTAGTGTTTTCTGGATAGTATCTATGATCTTTAGAGTTTTGAATGAATTTTAGCATGTTATATTTTGTTTTTTGGTTGGAAAACGCTAATTAGTTCCCCATGGAGACACAACAAGTACACATAAGTGTTTTCTGAGTAGAATGCTACAGAAACTAGGTTAAAAATTATATTTGCGATTGTAAACATGACATTGAATTCTCATTCCCAAGAAAAAGTCTTTGGTTTTCTCCGAAACCAGTTTGAGTCTGCTTTTCTGGTTCCTTTGCACATGAATTCCACACAAGTCTGTCCAGATATGTCTAGTTCTAACTAGAAATATCCGGATCTGTGTGGCTAAATGAATATCAGCTTTGAAACAGCCTGTGTGTTTGTTAGTGTTTTCTGGATAGTGTCTATGAACTTTAGAGTTTTGAATGAATTTTAGCATGTTACATTGTGTTTTTTGGTTGGCAAACACTAATTAGTTCCCCATGGAGACACAACAAGTACACATAAGAGTTTTCTGAGTAGAATGCTACAGAAACTCGGTTAAAAATGATATTTGCGACTGTAAACATGACTTTGAAGTCACATTCCCAAGAAAATGACTTTGCTTTTCTTCAAAACCAGTTTCAACATCATTTTCTGGGTGCTTTGCACACGAATTCCCCATGAGTCTGTCCAGATAGGTCTGGTTCTAACCAGAAATATCCGGTTCTGTGTGGCTAAATGAATATCAGCTTTTCAACAGCCTGTGTGTTTGTTAGTGTTTTCTGGATAGTATCTATGAACTTTAGAGTTTTGAATGAATTTAAGCATGTTACATTTTGTTTTTTGGTTGGCAAAAGCTAATTAGTTCCACATGGAGACACAACAAGTACACATAAGTGTTTTCTGAGTAGAATGCTACAGAAACTAGGTTAAAAATGCTATTTGCAACTGTAAACATGACATTGAATTCACATTCCCAAGAAAAAGTCTTTGGTTTTCTCCAAAACCAGTTTGACTCTGTTCTCTGGGTCCTTTGCACATGAATTCCACACGAGGCTGTCCAGGTAGGTCTGGTTCTAACCAGAAATATCCGGTTCTGTGTGCTTAATGAATATCCGCTTTTCAACAGCCTGTGTGTTTGTAGTGTTTTCTGGATAGTATCTATGATCTTTAGAGTTTTGAATGAATTTTAGCATGTTATATTTTGTTTTTTGGTTGGCAAACGCTAATTAGTTCCCCATGGAGACACAACAAGTACACATAAGTGTTTTCTGAGTAGAATGCTACAGAAACTAGGTTAAAAATGCTATTTGCGACTGTAAACATGACATTGAATTCACATTCCCAAGAAAAAGTCTTTGGTTTTCTCCAAAACCAGTTTGACTCTGTTTTCTGGGTCCTTTGCACATGAATTCCACACAAGTCTGTCCAGATATGTCTGGTTCTAACTAGAAATATCCGGATCTGTGTGGCTAAATGAATATCCGCTTTTCAACAGCCTGTGTGTTTGTTAGTGTTTTCTGGATAGTATCTATGAACTTTAGAGTTTTGAATGAATTTTAGCATGTTACATTGTGTTTTTTGGTTGGCAAACACTAATTAGTTCCACATGGAGACACAACAAGTACACATAAGAGTTTTCTGAGTAGAATGCTACAGAAACTCGGTTAAAAATGATATTTGCGACTGTAAACATGACTTTGAAGTCACATTCCCAAGAAAATGACTTTGCTTTTCTTCAAAACCAGTTTCAACATCATTTTCTGGGTGCTTTGCACACGAATTCCACATGAGTCTGTCCAGATAGGTCTGGTTCTAACCAGAAATATCCGGTTCTGTGTGGCTAAATGAATATCCGCTTTTCAACAGCCTGTGTGTTTGTTAGTGTTTTCTGGATAGTATCTATGAACTTTAGAGTTTTGAATGAATTTAAGCATGTTACATTTTGTTTTTTGGTTGGCAAAAGCTAATTAGTTCCACATGGAGACACAACAAGTACACATAAGTGTTTTCTGAGTAGAATGCTACAGAAACTAGGTTAAAAATGCTATTTGCGACTGTAAACATGACATTGAATTCACATTCCCAAGAAAAAGTCTTTGGTTTTCTCCAAAACCAGTTTGACTCTGTTCTCTGGGTCCTTTGCACATGAATTCCACACGAGTCTGTCCAGGTAGGTCTGGTTCTAACCAGAAATATCCGGTTCTGTGTGGCTAAATGAATATCCGCTTTTCAACAGCCTGTGTGTTTGTTAGTGTTTTCTGGATAGTATCTATGAACTTTAGAGTTTTGAATGAATTTTAGCATGTTACATTGTGTTTTTTGGTTGGCAAATGCTAATTAGTTCCCCATGGAGACACAACATGTACACATAAGTGTTTTCTGAGTAGAATGCTACAAAAAAAGGGTTAAAAATGCTATTTGCGACTGTAAACATGACATTGAATTCACATTCCCAAGAAAAAGTCTTTGGTTTTCTCCAAAACCAGTTTGACTCTGTTTTCTGGGTCCTTTGCACATGAATTCCACACGAGTCTGTCCAGATAGGTCTGGTTCTAACCAGAAATATCCGGTTCTGTGTGCTTAATGAATATCCGCTTTTAAACAGCCTGTGTGTTTGTTAGTGTTTTCTGGATATTATCTATGAACTTTAGAGTTTTGAATGAATTTTAGCATGTTACATTGTGTTTATTGGTTGGCAAACGCTAATTAGTTCCACATGGAGACACAACAAGTACACATAAGTGTTTTCTGAGTAGAATGCTTCAGAAACTAGGTTAAAAATAATATTTGCGACTGTACACATGACATTGAATTCACATTCCCAAGAAAAAGTCTTTGGTTTTCTCCAAAACCAGTTTCACTCTGTTCTCTGGTTCCTTTGCACATGAATTCCACACGAGTCTGTCCAGGTAGGTCTGGTTCTAACCAGAAATATCCGGTTCTGTGTGCTTAATGAATATCCGCTTTTAAACAGCCTGTGTGTTTGTTAGTGTTTTCTGGATAGTATCTATGATCTTTAGAGTTTTGAATGAATTTTAGCATGTTATACTTTGTGTTTTGGTTGGCAAACGCTAATTAGTTCCCCATGGAGACACAACAAGTACACATAAGTGTTTTCTGAGTAGAATGCTACAGAAAAAGGGTTAAAAATGCTATTTGCGACTGTAAACATGACATTGAATTCACATTCCCAAGAAAAAGTCTTTGGTTTTTTCCAAAACCAGTTTGACTCTGTTTTCTGGGTACTTTGCACATGAATTCCACACGAGTCTGTCCAGATAGGTCTGGTTCTAACCAGAAATATCCGGTTCTGTGTGCTTAATGAATATCAGCTTTTAAACAGCCTGTGTGTTTGTTAGTGTTTTCTGGAAAGTATCTATGATCTTTAGAGTTTTGAATGAATTTAAGCATGTTATATTTTGTTTTTTGGTTGGCAAACGCTAATTAGTTCCCCATGGAGCCCCACAATTACACATAAGTGTTTTCTGAGTAGAATGCTACAGAAAAAGGTTTAAAAATGCTATTTGCGACTGTAAACATGACGTTGAATTCACATTCCCATGAAAAAGTCTTTGGTTTTTTCCAAAACCAGTTTGACTCTGTTTTCTGGGTCCTTTGCACATGAATTCCACACGAGTCTGTCCAGATAGGTCTGGTTCTATCTAGAAATATGCGGATATGTGTGGCTAAATGAATATCAGCTTTTCAACAACCTGTGTGTTTGTTAGTATTTTCTGGATAGTATCTATGAACTTTAGAGTTTTGAATGAATTTTAGCATGTTACATTGTGTTTATTGGTTGGCAAACGCTAATTAGTTCCACATGGAGACACAACAAGTACACATAAGTGTTTTCTGAGTAGAATGCTACAGAAACTAGGTTAAAAATGATATTTGCGATTGTAAACATGACATTGAATTCACATTCCTAAGAAAAAGTCTTTTGTTTTCTCTGAAACCAGTTTGAGTCTGCTTTTCTGGTTCCTTTGCACATGAATTCCACACAAGTCTGTCCAGATATGTCTGGTTCTAACTAGAAATATCCGGATCTGTGTGGCTAAATGAATATCCGCTTTTCAACAGCCTGTGTGTTTGTTAGTGTTTTCTGGATAGTATCTATGAACTTTAGAGTTTTGAATGAATTTTAGCATGTTACATTGTGTTTTTTGGTTGGCAAACACTAATTAGTTCCCCATGGAGACACAACAAGTACACATAAGAGTTTTCTGAGTAGAATGCTACAGAAACTCGGTTAAAAATGATATTTGCGACTGTAAACATGACTTTGAAGTCACATTCCCAAGAAAATGACTTTGCTTTTCTTCAAAACCAGTTTCAACATCATTTTCTGGGTGCTTTGCACACGAATTCCACATGAGTCTGTCCAGATAGGTCTGGTTCTAACCAGAAATATCCGGTTCTGTGTGGCTAAATGAATATCCGCTTTTCAACAGCCTGTGTGTTTGTTAGTGTTTTCTGGATAGTATCTATGAACTTTAGAGTTTTGAATGAATTTAAGCATGTTACATTTTGTTTTTTGGTTGGCAAAAGCTAATTAGTTCCACATGGAGACACAACAAGTACACATAAGTGTTTTCTGAGTAGAATGCTACAGAAACTAGGTTAAAAATGCTATTTGCAACTGTAAACATGACATTGAATTCACATTCCCAAGAAAAAGTCTTTGGTTTTCTCCAAAACCAGTTTGACTCTGTTCTCTGGGTCCTTTGCACATGAATTCCACACGAGGCTGTCCAGGTAGGTCTGGTTCTAACCAGAAATATCCGGTTCTGTGTGCTTAATGAATATCCGCTTTTCAACAGCCTGTGTGTTTGTAGTGTTTTCTGGATAGTATCTATGATCTTTAGAGTTTTGAATGAATTTTAGCATGTTACATTTTGTTTTTTGGTTGGCAAACGCTAATTAGTTCCCCATGGAGACACAACAAGTACACATAAGGGTTTTCTGAGTAGAATGCTACAGAAACTAGGTTAAAAATGCTATTTGCGACTGTAAACATGACATTGAATTCACATTCCCAAGAAAAAGTCTTTGGTTTTCTCCAAAACCAGTTTGACTCTGTTTTCTGGGTCCTTTGCACATGAATTCCACACAAGTCTGTCCAGATATGTCTGGTTCTAACTAGAAATATCCGGATCTGTGTGGCTAAATGAATATCCGCTTTTCAACAGCCTGTGTGTTTGTTAGTGTTTTCTGGATAGTATCTATGAACTTTAGAGTTTTGAATGAATTTTAGCATGTTACATTGTGTTTTTTGGTTGGCAAACACTAATTAGTTCCACATGGAGACACAACAAGTACACATAAGAGTTTTCTGAGTAGAATGCTACAGAAACTCGGTTAAAAATGATATTTGCGACTGTAAACATGACTTTGAAGTCACATTCCCAAGAAAATGACTTTGCTTTTCTTCAAAACCAGTTTCAACATCATTTTCTGGGTGCTTTGCACACGAATTCCACATGAGTCTGTCCAGATAGGTCTGGTTCTAACCAGAAATATCCGGTTCTGTGTGGCTAAATGAATATCCGCTTTTCAACAGCCTGTGTGTTTGTTAGTGTTTTCTGGATAGTATCTATGAACTTTAGAGTTTTGAATGAATTTAAGCATGTTACATTTGTTTTTGGGTTGGCAAAAGCTAATTAGTTCCACATGGAGACACAACAAGTACACATAAGTGTTTTCTGAGTAGAATGCTACAGAAACTAGGTTAAAAATGCTATTTGCGATTGTAAACATGACATTGAATTCACATTCCCAAGAAAGAGTCTTTGGTTTATTCCAAAACCAGTTTGACTCTGTTCTCTGGGTCCTTTGCACATGAATTCCACACGAGTCTGTCCAGGTAGGTCTGGTTCTATTCAGAAATATCCGGTTCTGTGTGCTTAATGAATATCAGCTTTTCAACAGCCTGTGTGTTTGTTAGTGTTTTCTGGATAGTATCTATGATCTTTAGAGTTTTGAATGAATTTTAGCATGTTATATTTTGTTTTTTGGTTGGAAAACGCTAATTAGTTCCCCATGGAGACACAACAAGTACACATAAGTGTTTTCTGAGTAGAATGCTACAGGAACTAGGTTAAAAATTATATTTGCGATTGTAAACATGACATTGAAATCTCATTCCCAAGAAAAAGTCTTTGGTTTTCTCCGAAACCAGTTTGAGTCTGCTTTTCTGGTTCCTTTGCACATGAATTCCACACAAGTCTGTCCAGATATGTCTAGTTCTAACTAGAAATATCCGGATCTGTGTGGCTAAATGAATATCAGCTTTGAAACAGCCTGTGTGTTTGTTAGTGTTTTCTGGATAGTGTCTATGAACTTTAGAGTTTTGAATGAATTTTAGCATGTTACATTGTGTTTTTTGGTTGGCAAACACTAATTCGTTCCCCATGGAGACACAACAAGTACACATAAGAGTTTTCTGAGTAGAATGCTACAGAAACTCGGTTAAAAATGATATTTGCGACTGTAAACATGACTTTGAAGTCACATTCCCAAGAAAATGACTTTGCTTTTCTTCAAAACCAGTTTCAACATCATTTTCTGGGTGCTTTGCACACGAATTCCCCATGAGTCTGTCCAGATAGGTCTGGTTCTAACCAGAAATATCCGGTTCTGTGTGGCTAAATGAATATCCGCTTTTCAACAGCCTGTGTGTTTGTTAGTGTTTTCTGGATAGTATCTATGAACTTTAGAGTTTTGAATGAATTTAAGCATGTTACATTTTGTTTTTTGGTTGGCAAACGCTAATTAGTTCCCCATGGAGACACAACAAGTACACATAAGTGTTTTCTGAGTAGAATGCTACAGAAACTAGGTTAAAAATGCTATTTGCAACTGTAAACATGACATTGAATTCACATTCCCAAGAAAAAGTCTTTGGTTTTCTCCAAAACCAGTTTGACTCTGTTTTCTGGGTCCTTTGCACATGAATTCCACACAAGTCTGTCCAGATATGTCTGGTTCTAACTAGAAATATCCGGATCTGTGTGGCTAAATGAATATCCGCTTTTCAACAGCCTGTGTGTTTGTTAGTGTTTTCTGGATAGTATCTATGAACTTTAGAGTTTTGAATGAATTTTAGCATGTTACATTGTGTTTTTTGGTTGGCAAACACTAATTAGTTCCCCATGGAGACACAACAAGTACACATAAGAGTTTTCTGAGTAGAATGCTACAGAAACTCGGTTAAAAATGATATTTGCGACTGTAAACATGACTTTGAAGTCACATTCCCAAGAAAATGACTTTGCTTTTCTTCAAAACCAGTTTCAACATCATTTTCTGGGTGCTTTGCACACGAATTCCACATGAGTCTCTCCAGATAGGTCTGGTTCTAACCAGAAATATCCGGTTCTGTGTGGCTAAATGAATATCCGCTTTTCAACAGCCTGTGTGTTTGTTAGTGTTTTCTGGATAGTATCTATGAACTTTAGAGTTTTGAATGAATTTAAGCATGTTACATTTTGTTTTTTGGTTGGCAAAAGCTAATTAGTTCCACATGGAGACACAACAAGTACACATAAGTGTTTTCTGAGTAGAATGCTACAGAAACTAGGTTAAAAATGCTATTTGCGACTGTAAACATGACATTGAATTCACATTCCCAAGAAAAAGTCTTTGGTTTTCTCCAAAACCAGTTTGACTCTGTTCTCTGGGTCCTTTGCACATGAATTCCACACGAGTCTGTCCAGGTAGGTCTGGTTCTAACCAGAAATATCCGGTTCTGTGTGCTTAATGAATATCAGCTTTTCAACAGCCTGTGTGTTTGTTAGTGTTTTCTGGATAGTATCTATGATCTTTAGAGTTTTGAATGAATTTTAGCATGTTATATTTTGTTTTTTGGTTGGAAAACGCTAATTAGTTCCCCATGGAGACACAACAAGTACACATAAGTGTTTTCTGAGTAGAATGCTACAAAAAAAGGGTTAAAAATGCTATTTGCGACTGTAAACATGACATTGAATTCACATTCCCAAGAAAAAGTCTTTGGTTTTCTCCAAAACCAGTTTGACTCTGTTTTCTGGGTCCTTTGCACATGAATTCCACACGAGTCTGTCCAGATAGGTCTGGTTCTAACCAGAAATATCCGGTTCTGTGTGCTTAATGAATATCCGCTTTTAAACAGCCTGTGTGTTTGTTAGTGTTTTCTGGATATTATCTATGAACTTTAGAGTTTTGAATGAATTTTAGCATGTTACATTGTGTTTATTGGTTGGCAAACGCTAATTAGTTCCACATGGAGACACAACAAGTACACATAAGTGTTTTCTGAGTAGAATGCTACAGAAACTAGGTTAAAAATAATATTTGCGACTGTACACATGACATTGAATTCACATTCCCAAGAAAAAGTCTTTGGTTTTCTCCAAAACCAGTTTGACTCTGTTCTCTGGGTCCTTTGCACATGAATTCCACACGAGTCTGTCCAGGTAGGTCTGGTTCTAACCAGAAATATCCGGTTCTGTGTGCTTAATGAATATCCGCTTTTAAACAGCCTGTGTGTTTGTTAGTGTTTTCTGGATAGTATCTATGATCTTTAGAGTTTTGAATGAATTTTAGCATGTTATACTTTGTTTTTTGGTTGGCAAACGCTAATTAGTTCCCCATGGAGACACAACAAGTACACATAAGTGTTTTCTGAGTAGAATGCTACAGAAAAAGGGTTAAAAATGCTATTTGCGACTGTAAACATGACATTGAATTCACATTCCCAAGAAAAAGTCTTTGGTTTTTTCCAAAACCAGTTTGACTCTGTTTTCTGGGTACTTTGCACATGAATTCCACACGAGTCTGTCCAGATAGGTCTGGTTCTAACCAGAAATATCCGGTTCTGTGTGCTTAATGAATATCAGCTTTTAAACAGCCTGTGTGTTTGTTAGTGTTTTCTGGAAAGTATCTATGATCTTTAGAGTTTTGAATGAATTTTAGCATGTTATATTTTGTTTTTTGGTTGGCAAACGCTAATTAGTTCCCCATGGAGCCCCACAATTACACATAAGTGTTTTCTGAGTATAATGCTACAGAAAAAGGTTTAAAAATGCTATTTGCGACTGTAAACATGACATTGAATTCACATTCCCAAGAAAAAGTCTTTGGTTTTTTCCAAAACCAGTTTGACTCTGTTTTCTGGGTCCTTTGCACATGAATTCCACACGAGTCTGTCCAGATAGGTCTGGTTCTATCTAGAAATATCCGGATATGTGTGGCTAAATGAATATCAGCTTTTCAACAGCCTGTGTGTTTGTTAGTATTTTCTGGATAGTATCTATGAACTTTAGAGTTTTGAATGAATTTTAGCATGTTACATTGTGTTTATTGGTTGGCAAACGCTAATTAGTTCCACATGGAGACACAACAAGTACACATAAGTGTTTTCTGAGTAGAATGCTACATAAACTAGGTTAAAAATGATATTTGCGATTGTAAACATGACATTGAATTCACATTCCTAAGAAAAAGTCTTTTGTTTTCTCTGAAACCAGTTTGAGTCTGCTTTTCTGGTTCCTTTGCACATGAATTCCACACAAGTCTGTCCAGATATGTCTGGTTCTAACTAGAAATATCCGGATATGTGTGGCTAAATGAATATCCGCTTTTCAACAGCCTGTGTGTTTGTTAGTGTTTTCTGGATAGTATCTATGAACTTTAGAGTTTTGAATGAATTTTAGCATGTTACATTGTGTTTTTTGGTTGGCAAACACTAATTAGTTCCCCATGGAGACACAACAAGTACACATAAGAGTTTTCTGAGTAGAATGCTACAGAAACTCGGTTAAAAATGATATTTGCGACTGTAAACATGACTTTGAAGTCACATTCCCAAGAAAATGACTTTGCTTTTCTTCAAAACCAGTTTCAACATCATTTTCTGGGTGCTTTGCACACGAATTCCCCATGAGTCTGTCCAGATAGGTCTGGTTCTAACCAGAAATATCCGGTTCTGTGTGGCTAAATGAATATCCGCTTTTCAACAGCCTGTGTGTTTGTTAGTGTTTTCTGGATAGTATCTATGAACTTTAGAGTTTTGAATGAATTTAAGCATGTTACATTTTGTTTTTTGGTTGGCAAACGCTAATTAGTTCCCCATGGAGACACAACAAGTACACATAAGTGTTTTCTGAGTAGAATGCTACAGAAACTAGGTTAAAAATGCTATTTGCGACTGTAAACATGACATTGAATTCACATTCCCAAGAAAAAGTCTTTGGTTTTCTCCAAAACCAGTTTGACTCTGTTTTCTGGGTCCTTTGCACATGAATTCCACACAAGTCTGTCCAGATATGTCTGGTTCTAACTAGAAATATCCGGATCTGTGTGGCTAAATGAATATCCGCTTTTCAACAGCCTGTGTGTTTGTTAGTGTTTTCTGGATAGTATCTATGAACTTTAGAGTTTTGAATGAATTTTAGCATGTTACATTGTGTTTTTTGGTGGCAAACACTAATTAGTTCCACATGGAGACACAACAAGTACACATAAGAGTTTTCTGAGTAGAATGCTACAGAAACTCGGTTAAAAATGATATTTGCGACTGTAAACATGACTTTGAAGTCACATTTCCAAGAAAATGACTTTGCTTTTCTTCAAAACCAGTTTCAACATCATTTTCTGGGTGCTTTGCACACGAATTCCACATGAGTCTGTCCAGATAGGTCTGGTTCTAACCAGAAATATCCGGTTCTGTGTGGCTAAATGAATATCCGCTTTTCAAAAGCCTGTGTGTTTGTTAGTGTTTTCTGGATAGTATCTATGAACTTTAGAGTTTTGAATGAATTTTAGCATGTTACATTTTGTTTTTTGGTTGGCAAAAGCTAATTAGTTCCTCATGGAGACACAACAAGTACACATAAGTGTTTTCTGAGTAGAATGCTACAGAAACTAGGTGAAAAATGCTATTTGCGACTGTAAACATGACATTGAATTCACATTCCCAAGAAAAAGTCTGGTTTTCTCCAAAACCAGTTTGACTCTGTTCTCTGGGTCCTTTGCACATGAATTCCACACGAGGCTGTCCAGGTAGGTCTGGTTCTAACCAGAAATATCCGGTTCTGTGTGCTTAATGAATATCCGCTTTTCAACAGCCTGTGTGTTTGTTAGTGTTTTCTGGATAGTATCTATGATCTTCAGAGTTTTGAATGAATTTTAGCATGTTATATTTTGTTTTTTGGTTGGAAAACGCTAATTAGTTCCCCATGGAGACACAACAAGTACACATAAGTGTTTTCTGATTAGAATGCTACAGAAAAAGTGTTAAAAATGCTATTTGCGACTGTAAACATGACATTGAATTCACATTCCCAAGAAAAAGTCTTTGGTTTTCTCAAAAACCAGTTTCATTCTGTTTTATGGGTCCTTTGCACTTGAATTCCACACGAGTCTGTCCAGGTATGTCTGGTTCTAACCAGAAATATCCGGTTGGGTGTGCTTAATGAATATCCGCTTTGAAACAGCCTGTGTGTTTGTTAGTGTTTTCTGGATAGTATCTATGATCTTTAGAGTTTTGAATGAATTTTAGCATGTTATATTTTGCTTTTTGGTTGGCAAACGCTAATTAGTTCCACATGGAGACACAACAAGTACACATAAGTGTTTTCTGAGTAGAATGCTACAGAAACTAGGTTAAAAATGCTATTTGCGACTGTAAACATGACATTGAATTCACATTCCCAAGAAAAAGTCTTTGGTTTTTTCCAAAACCAGTTTGACTCTGTTTTATGGGTCCTTTGCACATGAATTCCACACGAGTCTGTCCAGATAGGTCTGGTTCTAATTAGAAATATCCGGATCTGTGTGGCTAAATGAATATCAGCTTTGAAACAGCCTGTGTGTTTGTTAGTGTTTTCTGGATAGTATCTATGATCTTTAGAGTTTTGAATGAATTTTAGCATGTTATATTTTGTTTTTTGGTTGGAAAATGCTAATTAGTTCCCCATGGACACACAACAAGTACACATAAGTGTTTTCTGAGTAGAATGCTACAGAAACTGGGTTAAAAATGATATTTGCGATTGTAAACATGACATTGAATTCACATTCCCAAGAAAAAGCCTTTGGTTTTCTCCGAAACCAGTTTGAGTCTGCTTTTCTGGTTCCTTTGCACATGAATTCCACACAAGTCTGTCCAGATATGTCTAGTTCTAACTAGAAATATCCGGATCTGTGTGGCTAAGTGAATATCAGCTTTTCAACAGCCTGTGTGTTTGTTAGTGTTTTCTGGATAGTATCTATGAACTTTAGAGTTTTGAATGAATTTTAGCATGTTACATTGTGTATTTGGTTGGCAAACACTAATTAGTTCCCCATGGAGGCACAACAAGTACACATAAGAGTTTTCTGAGTAGAATGCTACAGAAACTCGGTTAAAAATGATATTTGCGACTGTAAACATGACTTTGAAGTCACATTCCCAAGAAAATGACTTTGCCTTTCTTCAAAACCTGTTTCAACATCATTTTCTGGGTGCTTTGCACATGAATTCCACATGAGTCTGTCCAGATAGGTCTGGTTCTAACCAGAAATATCCGGTTCTGTGTGGCTAAATGAATATCCGCTTTTCAACAGCCTGTGTGTTTGTTAGTGTTTTCTGGATAGTATCTATGAACTTTAGAGTTTTGAATGAATTTTAGCATGTTATATTTTGTTTTTTGGTTGGCAAAAGCTAATTAGTTCCACATGGAGACACAACAAGTACACATAAGTGTTTTCTGAGTAGAATGCTACAGAAACTAGGATAAAAATGCTATTTGCGACTGTAAACATGACATTGAATTCACATTCCCAAGAAAAAGTCTTTGGTTTATTCCAAAACCAGTTTGACTCTGTTTTCTGGGTCCTTTGCACATGAATTCCACACGATTCTGTCCAGGTAGGTCTGGTTCTAACCAGAAACATCCGGTTCTGTGTGGCTAAATGAATATCCGCTTTTCAACAGCCTGTGTGTTTGTTAGTGTTTTCTGGATAGTATCTATGAACTTTAGAGTTTTGAATGAATTTAAGCATGTTACAATTTTTTTTTTGGTTGGCAAAAGCTAATTAGTTCCACATGGAGACACAACAAGTACACATAAGTGTTTTCTGAGCAGAATGCTACAGAAACTAGGTTAAAAATGCTATTTGCGACTGTAAACATGACATTGAATTCACATTCCCAAGAAAAAGTCTTTGGTTTTCTCCAAAACCAGTTTGACTCTGTTCTCTGGGTCCTTTGCACATGAATTCCACACAAGTCTGTCCAGATATGTTTGGTTCTAACTAGAAATATCCGGATCTGTGTGGCTAAATGAATATCCGCTTTTCAACAGCCTGTGTGTTTGTTAGTGTTTTCTGGATAGTATCTATGAACTTTAGAGTTTTGAATGAATTTTAGCATGTTACATTGTGTTTTTTGGTTGGCAAACGCTAATTAGTTCCCCATGGAGACACAACAAGTACACATAAGTGTTTTCTGAGTAGAATTCTACAGAAAAAGTGTTAAAAATGCTATTTGCGACTGTAAACATGACATTGAATTCACATTCCCAAGAAAAAGTCTTTGGTTTTCTCCAAAACCAGTTTCACTCTGTTTTATGGGTCCTTTGCACTTGAATTCCACACAAGTCTGTCCAGATAGGTCTCGTTCTAACCAGAAATATCCGGTTCTGTGTGCTTAATGAATATAAGCTTTTAAACAGCCTGTGTGTTTGTTAGTGTTTTCTGGATAGTATCTATGAACTTTAGAGTTTTGAATGAATTTTAGCATGTTATATTTTGCTTTTTGGTTGGAAAACGCTAATTAGTTCCCCATGGAGACACAACAAGTACACATAAGTGTTTTCTGAGTAGAATTCTACAGAAAAAGTGTTAAAAATGCTATTTGCGACTGTAAACATGACATTGAATTCACATTCCAAAGAAAAAGTCTTTGGTTTTCTCCAAAACCAGTTTCACTCTGTTTTATGGGTCCTTTGCACTTGAATTCCACACAAGTCTGTCCAGATAGGTCTGGTTCTAATCAGAAATATCCGGTTCTGTGTGCTTAATGAATATAAGCTTTTAAACAGCCTGTGTGTTTGTTAGTGTTTTCTGGATAGTATCTATGATCTTTAGAGTTTTGAATGAATTTTAGCATGTTATATTTTGTTTTTTGGTTGGCAAACGCTAATTAGTTCCCCATGGAGACACAACAAGTACACATAAGAGTTTTCTGAGTAGAATGCTACAGAAACTCGGTTAAAAATGATATTTGCGACTGTAAACATGACTTTGAAGTCACCTTCCCAAGAAAATGACTTTGCTTTTCTTCAAAACCAGTTTCAACATCATTTTCTGGGTGCTTTGCACACGAATTCCACATGAGTCTGTCCAGATAGGTCTGGTTCTAACCAGAAATATCCGGTTCTGTGTGGCTAAATGAATATCCGCTTTTCAACAGCCTGTGTGTTTGTTAGTGTTTTCTGGATAGTATCTATGAACTTTAGAGTTTTGAATGAATTTAAGCATGTTACATTTTGTTTTTTGGTTGGCAAAAGCTAATTAGTTCCACATGGAGACACAACAAGTACACAGAAGTGTTTTCTGAGTAGAATGCTACAGAAACTAGGTTAAAAATGCTATTTGCGACTGTAAACATGACATTGAATTCACATTCCCAAGAAAAAGTCTTTGGTTTTCTCCAAAACCAGTTTGACTCTGTTTTCTGGGTCCTTTGCACATGAATTCCACACGATTCTGTCCAGGTAGGTCTGGTTCTAACCAGAAACATCCGGTTCTGTGTGGCTAAATGAATATCCGCATTTCAACAGCCTGTGTGTTTGTTAGTGTTTTCTGGATAGTATCTATGAACTTTAGAGTTTTGAATGAATTTAAGCATGTTACATTTTGTTTTTTGGTTGGCAAAAGCTAATTAGTTCCACATGGAGACACAACAAGTACACATAAGTGTTTTCTGAGCAGAATGCTACAGAAACTAGGTTAAAAATGCTATTTGCGACTGTAAACATGACATTGAATTCACATTCCCAAGAAAAAGTCTTTGGTTTTCTCCAAAACCAGTTTGACTCTGTTCTCTGGGTCCTTTGCACATGAATTCCACACAAGTCTGTCCAGATATGTTTGGTTCTAACTAGAAATATCCGGATCTGTGTGGCTAAATGAATATCCGCTTTTCAACAGCCTGTGTGTTTGTTAGTGTTTTCTGGATAGTATCTATGAACTTTAGAGTTTTGAATGAATTTTAGCATGTTACATTGTGTTTTTTGGTTGGCAAACGCTAATTAGTTCCCCATGGAGACACAACAAGTACACATAAGTGTTTTCTGAGTAGAATTCTACAGAAAAAGTGTTAAAAATGCTATTTGCGACTGTAAACATGACATTGAATTCACATTCCCAAGAAAAAGTCTTTGGTTTTCTCCAAAACCAGTTTGACTCTGTTCTCTGGGTCCTTTGCACATGAATTCCACACAAGTCTGTCCAGATATGTTTGGTTCTAACTAGAAATATCCGGATCTGTGTGGCTAAATGAATATCCGCTTTTCAACAGCCTGTGTGTTTGTTAGTGTTTTCTGGATAGTATCTATGAACTTTAGAGTTTTGAATGAATTTTAGCATGTTACATTGTGTTTTTTGGTTGGCAAACGCTAATTAGTTCCCCATGGAGACACAACAAGTACACATAAGTGTTTTCTGAGTAGAATTCTACAGAAAAAGTGTTAAAAATGCTATTTGCGACTGTAAACATGACATTGAATTCACATTCCCAAGAAAAAGTCTTTGGTTTTCTACAAAACCAGTTTCACTCTGTTTTATGGGTCCTTTGCACTTGAATTCCACACAAGTCTGTCCAGATAGGTCTCGTTCTAACCAGAAATATCCGGTTCTGTGTGCTTAATGAATATAAGCTTTTAAACAGCCTGTGTGTTTGTTAGTGTTTTCTGGATAGTATCTATGAACTTTAGAGTTTTGAATGAATTTTAGCATGTTATATTTTGCTTTTTGGTTGGAAAACGCTAATTAGTTCCCCATGGAGACACAACAAGTACACATAAGTGTTTTCTGAGTAGAATTCTACAGAAAAAGTGTTAAAAATGCTATTTGCGACTGTAAACATGACATTGAATTCACATTCCAAAGAAAAAGTCTTTGGTTTTCTCCAAAACCAGTTTCACTCTGTTTTATGGGTCCTTTGCACTTGAATTCCACACAAGTCTGTCCAGATAGGTCTGGTTCTAATCAGAAATATCCGGTTCTGTGTGCTTAATGAATATAAGCTTTTAAACAGCCTGTGTGTTTGTTAGTGTTTTCTGGATAGTATCTATGATCTTTAGAGTTTTGAATGAATTTTAGCATGTTATATTTTGTTTTTTGGTTGGCAAACGCTAATTAGTTCCCCATGGAGACACAACAAGTACACATAAGAGTTTTCTGAGTAGAATGCTACAGAAACTCGGTTAAAAATGATATTTGCGACTGTAAACATGACTTTGAAGTCACCTTCCCAAGAAAATGACTTTGCTTTTCTTCAAAACCAGTTTCAACATCATTTTCTGGGTGCTTTGCACACGAATTCCACATGAGTCTGTCCAGATAGGTCTGGTTCTAACCAGAAATATCCGGTTCTGTGTGGCTAAATGAATATCCGCTTTTCAACAGCCTGTGTGTTTGTTAGTGTTTTCTGGATAGTATCTATGAACTTTAGAGTTTTGAATGAATTTAAGCATGTTACATTTTGTTTTTTGGTTGGCAAAAGCTAATTAGTTCCACATGGAGACACAACAAGTACACAGAAGTGTTTTCTGAGTAGAATGCTACAGAAACTAGGTTAAAAATGCTATTTGCGACTGTAAACATGACATTGAATTCACATTCCCAAGAAAAAGTCTTTGGTTTTCTCCAAAACCAGTTTGACTCTGTTTTCTGGGTCCTTTGCACATGAATTCCACACGATTCTGTCCAGGTAGGTCTGGTTCTAACCAGAAACATCCGGTTCTGTGTGGCTAAATGAATATCCGCATTTCAACAGCCTGTGTGTTTGTTAGTGTTTTCTGGATAGTATCTATGAACTTTAGAGTTTTGAATGAATTTAAGCATGTTACATTTTGTTTTTTGGTTGGCAAAAGCTAATTAGTTCCACATGGAGACACAACAAGTACACATAAGTGTTTTCTGAGCAGAATGCTACAGAAACTAGGTTAAAAATGCTATTTGCGACTGTAAACATGACATTGAATTCACATTCCCAAGAAAAAGTCTTTGGTTTTCTCCAAAACCAGTTTGACTCTGTTCTCTGGGTCCTTTGCACATGAATTCCACACAAGTCTGTCCAGATATGTTTGGTTCTAACTAGAAATATCCGGATCTGTGTGGCTAAATGAATATCCGCTTTTCAACAGCCTGTGTGTTTGTTAGTGTTTTCTGGATAGTATCTATGAACTTTAGAGTTTTGAATGAATTTTAGCATGTTACATTGTGT
The DNA here is from genome assembly GCA_949820135.1 of Sylvilagus floridanus. NCBI lineage: Eukaryota > Metazoa > Chordata > Mammalia > Lagomorpha > Leporidae > Sylvilagus > Sylvilagus floridanus. The sequence continues at coordinate 84,623,051 of OX463233.1, forward strand.
TTTTTGGTTGGCAAACGCTAATTAGTTCCCCATGGAGACACAACAAGTACACATAAGTGTTTTCTGAGTAGAATTCTACAGAAAAAGTGTTAAAAATGCTATTTGCGACTGTAAACATGACATTGAATTCACATTCCCAAGAAAAAGTCTTTGGTTTTCTCCAAAACCAGTTTCACTCTGTTTTATGGGTCCTTTGCACTTGAATTCCACACAAGTCTGTCCAGATAGGTCTGGTTCTAACCAGAAATATCCGGTTCTGTGTGCTTAATGAATATCAGCTTTTCAACAGCCTGTGTGTTTGTTAGTGTTTTCTGGATAGTATCTATGATCTTTAGAGTTTTGAATGAATTTTAGCATGTTACATTGTGTTTTTTGGTTGGCAAACACTAATTAGTTCCCCATGGAGACACAACAAGTACACATAAGAGTTTTCTGAGTAGAATGCTACAGAAACTCGGTTAAAAATGATATTTGCGACTGTAAACATGACTTTGAAGTCACCTTCCCAAGAAAATGACTTTGCTTTTCTTCAAAACCAGTTTCAACATCATTTTCTGGGTGCTTTGCACACGAATTCCACATGAGTCTGTCCAGATAGGTCTGGTTCTAACCAGAAATATCCGGTTCTGTGTGGCTAAATGAATATCCGCTTTTCAACAGCCTGTGTGTTTGTTAGTGTTTTCTGGATAGTATCTATGAACTTTAGAGTTTTGAATGAATTTTAGCATGTTACATTTTGTTTTTTGGTTGGCAAAAGCTAATTAGTTCCACATGGAGACACAACAAGTACACATAAGTGTTTTCTGAGTAGAATGCTACAGAAACTAGGTTAAAAATGCTATTTGCGACTGTAAACATGACACTGAATTCACATTCCCAAGAAAAAGTCTTTGGTTTTCTCCAAAACCAGTTTGACTCTGTTTTCTGGGTCCTTTGCACATGAATTCCACACAAGTCTGTCCAGATATGTCTGGTTCTAACTAGAAATATCCGGATCTGTGTGGCTAAATGAATATCAGCTTTGAAACAGCCTGTGTGTTTGTTAGTGTTTTGTGGATAGTATCTATGAACTTTAGAGTTTTGAATGAATTTTAGCATTTACATTGTGTTTTTTGGTTGGCAAACACTAATTAGTTCCCCATGGAGACACAACAAGTACACATAAGAGTTTTCTGAGTAGAATGCTACAGAAACTCGGTTAAAAATGATATTTGCGACTGTAAACATGACTTTGAAGTCACATTCCCAAGAAAATGACTTTGCCTTTCTTCAAAACCAGTTTCAACATCATTTTCTGGGTGCTTTGCACACGAATTCCACATGAGTCTGTCCAGATAGGTCTGGTTCTAACCAGAAATATCCGGTTCTGTGTGGCTAAATGAATATCCGCTTTTCAACAGCCTGTGTGTTTGTTAGTGTTTTCTGGATAGTATCTATGAACTTTAGAGTTTTGAATGAATTTTAGCATGTTACATTTTGTTTCTTGGTTGGCAAACGCTAATTAGTTCCCCATGGAGACACAACAAGTACACATAAGTGTTTTCTGAGTAGAATGCTACAGAAACTAGGTTAAAAATGCTATTTGCGACTGTAAACATGACATTGAATTCACATTCCCAAGAAAAAGTCTTTGGTTTTCTCCAAAACCAGTTTGACTCTGTTTTCTGGGTCCTTTGCACATGAATTCCACACGAGTCTGTCCAGGTAGGTCTGGTTCTAACCAGAAATATCCGGTTCTGTGTGCTTAATGAATATCCGCTTTTCAACAGCCTATGTGTTTGTTAGTGTTTTCTGGATAGTATCTATGATCTTTAGAGTTTTGAATGAATTTTAGCATGTTATATTTTGCTTTTTGGTTGGAAAACGCTAATTAGTTCCCCATGGAGACACAACAAGTACACATAAGAGTTTTCTGAGTAGAATACTACAGAAACTCGGTTAAAAATGATATTTGCGACTGTAAACATGACTTTGAAGTCACATTCCCAAGAAAATGACTTTGCTTTTCTTCAAAACCAGTTTCAACATCATTTTCTGGGTGCTTTGCACACGAATTCCACATGAGTCTGTCCAGATAGGTCTGGTTCTAACCAGAAATATCCGGTTCTGTGTGGCTAAATGAATATCCGCTTTTCAACAGCCTGTGTGTTTGTTAGTGTTTTCTGGATAGTATCTATGAACTTTAGAGTTTTGAATGAATTTAAGCATGTTACATTTTGTTTTTTGGTTGGCAAAAGCTAATTAGTTCCACATGGAGACACAACAAGTACACATAAGTGTTTTCTGAGTAGAATGCTACAGAAACTAGGTTAAAAATGCTATTTGCGACTGTAAACATGACACTGAATTCACATTCCCAAGAAAAAGTCTTTGGTTTTCTCCAAAACCAGTTTGACTCTGTTTTCTGGGTCCTTTGCACATGAATTCCACACAAGTCTGTCCAGATATGTCTGGTTCTAACTAGAAATATCCGGATCTGTGTGGCTAAATGAATATCAGCTTTGAAACAGCCTGTGTGTTTGTTAGTGTTTTCTGGATAGTATCTATGAACTTTAGAGTTTTGAATGAATTTTAGCATGTTACATTGTGTTTTTTGGTTGGCAAACACTAATTAGTTCCCCATGGAGACACAACAAGTACACATAAGAGTTTTCTGAGTAGAATGCTACAGAAACTCGGTTAAAAATGATATTTGCGACTGTAAACATGACTTTGAAGTCACATTCCCAAGAAAATGACTTTGCCTTTCTTCAAAACCAGTTTCAACATCATTTTCTGGGTGCTTGGCACACGAATTCCACATGAGTCTGTCCAGATAGGTCTGGTTCTAACCAGAAATATCCGGTTCTGTGTGGCTAAATGAATATCCGCTTTTCAACAGCCTGTGTGTTTGTTAGTGTTTTCTGGATAGTATCTATGAACTTTAGAGTTTTGAATGAATTTTAGCATGTTACATTTTGTTTCTTGGTTGGCAAAAGCTAATTAGTTCCCCATGGAGACACAACAAGTACACATAAGTGTTTTCTGAGTAGAATGCTACAGAAACTAGGTTAAAAATGCTATTTGCGACTGTAAACATGACATTGAATTCACATTCCCAAGAAAAAGTCTTTGGTTTTCTCCAAAACCAGTTTGACTCTGTTCTCTGGGTCCTTTGCACATGAATTCCACACGAGTCTGTCCAGGTAGGTCTGGTTCTAACCAGAAATATCCGGTTCTGTGTGCTTAATGAATATCCGCTTTTCAACAGCCTATGTGTTTGTTAGTGTTTTCTGGATAGTATCTATGATCTTTAGAGTTTTGAATGAATTTTAGCATGTTATATTTTGCTTTTTGGTTGGAAAACGCTAATTAGTTCCCCATGGAGACACAACAAGTACACATAAGAGTTTTCTGAGTAGAATGCTACAGAAACTCGGTTAAAAATGATATTTGCGACTGTAAACATGACTTTGAAGTCACATTCCCAAGAAAATGACTTTGCTTTTCTTCAAAACCAGTTTCAACATCATTTTCTGGGTGCTTTGCACACGAATTCCACATGAGTCTGTCCAGATAGGTCTGGTTCTAACCAGAAATATCCGGTTCTGTGTGGCTAAATGAATATCCGCTTTTCAACAGCCTGTGTGTTTGTTAGTGTTTTCTGGATAGTATCTATGAACTTTAGAGTTTTGAATGAATTTAAGCATGTTACATTTTGTTTTTTGGTTGGCAAAAGCTAATTAGTTCCACATGGAGACACAACAAGTACACATAAGTGTTTTCTGAGTAGAATGCTACAGAAACTAGGTTAAAAATGCTATTTGCGACTGTAAACATGACACTGAATTCACATTCCCAAGAAAAAGTCTTTGGTTTTCTCCAAAACCAGTTTGACTCTGCTTTCTGGGTCCTTTGCACATGAATTCCACACAAGTCTGTCCAGATATGTCTGGTTCTAACTAGAAATATCCGGATCTGTGTGGCTAAATGAATATCAGCTTTGAAACAGCCTGTGTGTTTGTTAGTGTTTTCTGGATAGTATCTATGAACTTTAGAGTTTTGAATGAATTTTAGCATGTTACATTGTGTTTTTTGGTTGGCAAACACTAATTAGTTCCCCATGGAGACACAACAAGTACACATAAGAGTTTTCTGTGTAGAATGCTACAGAAACTCGGTTAAAAATGATATTTGCGACTGTAAACATGACTTTGAAGTCACATTCCCAAGAAAATGACTTTGCCTTTCTTCAAAACCAGTTTCAACATCATTTTCTGGGTGCTTTGCACACGAATTCCACATGAGTCTGTCCAGATAGGTCTGGTTCTAACCAGAAATATCCGGTTCTGTGTGGCTAAATGAATATCCGCTTTTCAACAGCCTGTGTGTTTGTTAGTGTTTTCTGGATAGTATCTATGAACTTTAGAGTTTTGAATGAATTTTAGCATGTTACATTTTGTTTCTTGGTTGGCAAAAGCTAATTAGTTCCCCATGGAGACACAACAAGTACACATAAGTGTTTTCTGAGTAGAATGCTACAGAAACTAGGTTAAAAATGCTATTTGCGACTGTAAACATGACATTGAATTCACATTCCCAAGAAAAAGTCTTTGGTTTTCTCCAAAACCAGTTTGACTCTGTTCTCTGGGTCCTTTGCACATGAATTCCACACGAGTCTGTCCAGGTAGGTCTGGTTCTAACCAGAAATATCCGGTTCTGTGTGCTTAATGAATATCCGCTTTTCAACAGCCTATGTGTTTGTTAGTGTTTTCTGGATAGTATCTATGATCTTTAGAGTTTTGAATGAATTTTAGCATGTTATATTTTGCTTTTTGGTTGGAAAACGCTAATTAGTTCCCCATGGAGACACAACAAGTACACATAAGTGTTTTCTGAGTAGAATGCTACAGAAACTAGGTTAAAAATGATATTTGCGATTGTAAACATGACATTGAATTCACATTCCCAAGAAAAAGTCTTTGGTTTTCTCCGAAACCAGTTTGAGTCTGCTTTTCTGGTTCCTTTGCACAAGAATTCCACACAAGTCTGTCCAGATATGTCTAGTTCTAACTAGAAATATCCGGATCTGTGTGGCTAAATGAATATCAGCTTTGAAACAGCCTGTGTGTTTGTTAGTGTTTTCTGGATAATTATCTATGAACTTTAGAGTTTTGAATGAATTTTAGCATGTTACATTGTGTTTTTTGGTTGGCAAACACTAATTAGTTCCCCATGGAGACACAACAAGTACACATAAGAGTTTTCTGAGTAAAATGCTACAGAAACTCGGTTAAAAATGATATTTGCGACTGTAAACATGACATTGAAGTCACATTCCCTAGAAAATGACTTTGCCTTTCTTCAAAACCAGTTTCAACATCATTTTCTGGGTGCTTTGCACACGAATTCCACATGATTCTGTCCAGATAGGTCTGGTTCTAACCAGAAATATCCGGTTCTGTGTGGCTAAATGAATATCCGCTTTTCAACAGCCTGTGTGTTTGTTAGTGTTTTCTGGATAGTATCTATGAACTTTAGAGTTTTGAATGAATTTTAGCATGTTACATTGTGTTTTTTGGTTGGCAAAAGCTAATTAGTTCCCCATGGAGACACAACAAGTACACATAAGTGTTTTCTGAGTAGAATGCTACAGAAACTAGGTTAAAAATGCTATTTGCGACTGTAAACATGACATTGAATTCACATTCCCAAGAAAAAGTCTTTTGTTTTCTCCAAAACCAGTTTGACTCTGTTCTCTGGGTCCTTTGCACATGAATTCCACACTAGGCTGTCCAGATAGGTCTGGTGCTAACCAGAAATATCCGGTTCTGTGTGCTTAATGAATATCCGCTTTTCAACAGCCTGTGTGTTTGTTAGTGTTTTCTGGATAGTATCTATGATCTTTAGAGTTTTGAATGAATTTTAGCATGTTATATTTTGTTTTTTGGTTGGCAAACGCCAATTAGTTCCCCATGGAGACACAACAAGTACACATTAGAGTTTTCTGAGTAGAATGCTACAGAAACTCGGTTAAAAATGATATTTGCGACTGTAAACATGACTTTGAAGTCACATTCCCAAGAAAATGACTTTGCCTTTCTTCAAAACCAGTTTCAACATCATTTTCTGGGTGCTTTGCACACGAATTCCACATGAGTCTGTCCAGATAGGTCTGGTTCTAACCAGAAATATCCGGTTCTGTGTGGCTAAATGAATATCCGCTTTTCAACAGCCTGTGTGTTTGTTAGTGTTTTCTGGATAGTATCTATGAACTTTAGAGTTTTGAATGAATTTTAGCATGTTACATTTTGTTTTTTGGTTGGCAAAAGCTAATTAGTTCCCCATGGAGACACAACAAGTACACACAAGTGTTTTCTGAGTAGAATGCTACAGAAACTAGGTTAAAAATGCTATTTGCGACTGTAAACATGACATTGAATTCACATTCCCAAGAAAAAGTCTTTTGTTTTCTCCAAAACCAGTTTGACTCTGTTCTCTGGGTCCTTTGCACATGAATTCCACACGAGGCTGTCCAGATAGGTCTGGTTCTAACCAGAAATATCCGGTTCTGTGTGCTTAATGAATATCCGCTTTTCAACAGCCTGTGTGTTTGTTAGTGTTTTCTGGATAGTATCTATGATCTTTAGAGTTTTGAATGAATTTTAGCATGTTATATTTTGCTTTTTGGTTGGCAAACGCTAATTAGTTCCCCATGGAGACACAACAAGTACACGGAAGTGTTTTCTGAGTAGAATGCTACAGAAACTAGGTTAAAAATGCTATTTGCGACTGTAAACATGACATTGAATTCACATTCCCAAGAAAAAGTCTTTGGTTTTCTCCGAAACCAGTTTGAGTCTGCTTTTCTGGTTCCTTTGCACAAGAATTCCACACAAGTCTGTCCAGATATGTCTAGTTCTAACTAGAAATATCCGGATCTGTGTGGCTAAATGAATATCAGCTTTGAAACAGCCTGTGTGTTTGTTAGTGTTTTCTGGATAGTATCTATGATCTTTAGAGTTTTGAATGAATTTTAGCATGTTGCATTGTGTTTTTCGGTTGGCAAACACTAATTAGTTCCCCATGGAGACACAACAAGTACACATAAGAGTTTTCTGAGTAGAATGCTACAGAAACTCGGTTAAAAATGATATTTGCGACTGTAAACATGACTTTGAAGTCACATTCCCAAGAAAATGACTTTGCTTTTCTTCAAAACCAGTTTCAACATCATTTTCTGGGTGCTTTGCACACGAATTCCACATGAGTCTGTCCAGATAGGTCTGGTTCTAAACAGAAATATCTGGTTCTGTGTGGCTAAATGAATATCCGCTTTTCAACAGCCTGTGTGTTTGTTAGTGTTTTCTGGATAGTATCTATGAACTTTAGAGTTTTGAATGAATTTAAGCATGTTACATTTTGTTTTTTGGTTGGGAAACGCTAATTAGTTCCACATGGAGACACAACAAGTACACATAAGTGTTTTCTGAGTAGAATGCTACAGAAACTAGGTTAAAAATGATATTTGCGATTGTAAACATGACACTGAATTCACATTCCCAAGAAAAAGTCTTTGGTTTTCTCCAAAACCAGTTTGACTCTGTTTTCTGGGTCCTTTGCACATGAATTCCACATAAGTCTGTCCAGATATGTCTGGTTCTAACTAGAAATATCCGGATCTGTTTGGCTAAATGAATATCAGCTTTGAAACAGCCTGTGTGTTTGTTAGTGTTTTCTGGATAGTATCTATGAACTTTAGAGTTTTGAATGAATTTTAGCATGTTACATTGTGTTTTTTGGTTGGCAAACACTAATTAGTTCCCCATGGAGACACAACAATTACACATAAGAGTTTTCTGAGTAGAATGCTACAGAAACTCGGTTAAAATGATATTTGCAACTGTAAACATGACTTTGAAGTCACATTCCCAAGAAAATGACTTTGCCTTTTTTCAAAACCAGTTTCAACATCATTTTCTGGGTGCTTTGCACACGAATTCCACATGAGTCTGTCCAGATAAGTCTGGTTCTAACCAGAAATATCCGGTTCTGTGTGGCTAAATGAATATCCGCTTTTCAACAGCCTGTGTGTTTGTTAGTGTTTTCTGGATAGTATCTATGAACTTTAGAGTTTTGAATGAATTTTAGCATGTTACATTTTGTTTTTTGGTTGGCAAAAGCTAATTAGTTCCACATGGAGACACAACAAGTACACATAAGTGTTTTCTGAGTAGAATGCTACAGAAACTAGGTTAAAAATGCTATTTGCGACTGTAAACATGACATTGAATTCACATTCCCAAGAAAAAGTCATTGGTTTATTAAAAAACCAGTTTGACTCTGTTTTCTGGGTCCTTTGCACATGAATTCCACACGATTCTGTCCAGGTAGTTCTGGTTCTAACCAGAAACATCCGGTTCTGTGTGGCTAAATGAATATCCGCTTTTCAACAGCCTGTGTGTTTGTTAGTGTTTTCTGGATAGTATCTATGAACTTTAGAGTTTTGAATGAATTTTAGCATGTTACATTTTGTTTTTTGGTTGGCAAAAGCTAATTAGTTCCACATGGAGACACAACAAGTACACATAAGTGTTTTCTGAGTAGAATGCTACAGAAACTAGGTTAAAAATGCTATTTGCGACTGTAAACATGACATTGAATTCACATTCCCAAGAAAAAGTCTTTGGTTTTCTCCAAAACCAGTTTGACTCTCTTCTCTGGGTCCTTTGCACATGAATTCCACACGAGTCTGTCCAGGTAGGTCTGGTTCTAACCAGAAATATCCGGTTCTGTGTGCTTAATGAATATCCGCTTTTCAACAGCCTGTGTGTTTGTTAGTGTTTTCTGGATAGTATCTATGATCTTTAGAGTTTTGAATGAATTTTAGCATGTTATATTTTGTTTTTTGGTTGGAAAACGCTAATTAGTTCCCCATGGAGACACAACAAGTACACATAAGTGTTTTCTGAGTAGAAAGCTACAGAAACTAGGTTAAAAATGATATTTGCGATTGTAAACATGACATTGAATTCACATTCCCAAGAAAAAGTCTTTGGTTTTCTCCGAAACCAGTTTGAGTCTGCTTTTCTGGTTCCTTTGCACATGAATTCCACACAAGTCTGTCCAGATATGTCTAGTTCTAACTAGAAATATCCGGATCTGTGTGGCTAAATGAATATCAGCTTTGAAACAGCCTGTGTGTTTGTTAGTGTTTTCTGGATAGTATCTATGAACTTTAGAGTTTTGAATGAATTTTAGCATGTTACATTGTGTTTTTTGGTTGGCAAACACTAATTAGTTCCCCATGGAGACACAACAAGTACACATAAGAGTTTTCTGAGTAGAATGCTACAGAAACTCGGTTAAAAATGATATTTGCGACTGTAAACATGACTTTGAAGTCACATTCCCAAGAAAATGACTTTGCTTTTCTTCAAAACCAGTTTCAACATCATTTTCTGGGTGCTTTGCACACGAATTCCACATGAGTCTGTCCAGATAGGTCTGGTTCTAACCAGAAACATCCGGTTCTGTGTGGCTAAATGAATATCCGCTTTTCAACAGCCTGTGTGTTTGTTAGTGTTTTCTGGATAGTATCTATGAACTTTAGAGTTTTGAATGAATTTTAGCATGTTACATTTTGTTTTTTGGTTGGCAAAAGCTAATTAGTTCCACATGGAGACACAACAAGTACACATAAGTGTTTTCTGAGTAGAATGCTACAGAAACTAGGTTAAAAATGCTATTTGCGACTGTAAACATGACATTGAATTCACATTCCCAAGAAAAAGTCTTTGGTTTTCTCCAAAACCAGTTTGACTCTGTTCTCTGGGTCCTTTGCACATGAATTCCACATGAGGCTGTCCAGGTAGGTCTGGTTCTAACCAGAAATATCCGGTTCTGTGTGCTTAATGAATATCCGCTTTTCAACAGCCTGTGTGTTTGTTAGTGTTTTCTGGATAGTATCTATGATCTTTAGAGTTTTGAATGAATTTTAGCATGTTATATTTTGTTTTTTGGTTGGAAAATGCTAATTAGTTCCCCATGGAGACACAACAAGTACACATAAGTGTTTTCTGAGTAGAATGCTACAGAAACTAGGTTAAAAATGATATTTGCGATTGTAAACATGACATTCAATTCACATTCCCAAGAAAAAGTCTTTGGTTTTCTCCGAAACCAGTTTGAGTCTGCTTTTCTGGTTCCTTTGCACATGAATTCCACACAAGTCTGTCCAGATATGTCTAGTTCTAACTAGAAATATCCGGATCTGTGTGGCTAAATGAATATCAGCTTTGAAACAGCCTGTGTGTTTGTTAGTGTTTTCTGGATAGTATCTATGAACTTTAGAGTTTTGAATGAATTTTAGCATGTTACATTGTGTTTTTTGGTTGGCAAACACTAATTAGTTCCCCATGGAGACACAACAAGTACACATAAGAGTTTTCTGAGTAGAATGCTACAGAAACTCGGTTAAAAATGATATTTGCGACTGTAAACATGACTTTGAAGTCACATTCCCAAGAAAATGACTTTGCTTTTCTTCAAAACCAGTTTCAACATCATTTTCTGGGTGCTTTGCACATGAATTCCACATGAGTCTGTCCAGATAGGTCTGGTTCTAACCAGAAATATCCGGTTCTGTGTGGCTAAATGAATATCCGCTTTTCAACAGCCTGTGTGTTTGTTAGTGTTTTCTGGATAGTATCTATGAACTTTAGAGTTTTGAATGAATTTAAGCATGTTACATTTTGTTTTTTGGTTGGCAAAAGCTAATTAGTTCCACATGGAGACACAACAAGTACACATAAGTGTTTTCTGAGTAGAATGCTACAGAAACTAGGTTAAAAATGCTATTTGCGACTGTAAACATGACATTGAATTCACATTCCCAAGAAAAAGTCTTTGGTTTATTCCAAAACCAGTTTGACTCTGTTTTCTGGGTCCTTTGCACATGAATTCCACACGATTCTGTCCAGGTAGGTCTGGTTCTAACCAGAAATATCCGGTTCTGTGTGGCTAAATGAATATCCGCTTTTAAACAGCCTGTGTGTTTGTTAGTGTTTTCTGGATAGTATCTATGAACTTTAGAGTTTTGAATGAATTTTAGCATGTTATATTTTGTTTTTTGGTTTGCAAACGCTAATTAGTTCCACATGGAGACACAACAAGTACACATAAGAGTTTTCTGAGTAGAATGCTACAGAAACTAGGTAAAAAATTATATTTGCAACTGTACACATGACATTGAATTCAAATTCCCAAGAAAAAGTCTTTAGTTTTCTCCAAAACCAGTTTCACTCTGTTTTATGCGTCCTTTGCACTTGAATTCCACACGAGTCTGTCCAGGTATGTCTGGTTCTAACCAGAAATATCCGGTTCTGTGTGCTTAATGAATATCCGCTTTTCAACAGCCTGTGTGTTTGTTAGTGTTTTCTGGATAGTATCTATGAACTTTAGAGTTTTGAATGAATTTTAGCATGTTGCATTGTGTGTTTTGGTTGGCAAACGCTAATTAGTTCCACATGGAGACACAACAAGTACAAATAAGAGTTTTCTGAGTAGAATGCTACAGAAACTCGGTTAAAAATGATATTTGCGACTGTATACATGACTTTGAAGTCACATTCCCAAGAAAATGACTTTACTTTTCTTCAAAACCAGTTTCAACATCATTTTCTGGGTGCTTTGCACACGAATTCCACATGAGTCTGTCCAGATAGGTCTGGTTCTAACCAGAAATATCCGGTTCTGTGTGGCTAAATGAATATCCGCTTTTCAACAGCCTGTGTGTTTGTTAGTGTTTTCTGGATAGTATCTATGAACTTTAGAGTTTTGAATGAATTTTAGCATGTTACATTGTGTTTTTTGGTTGGCAAAAGCTAATTAGTTCCACATGGAGACACAACAAGTACACATAAGTGTTTTCTGAGTAGAATGCTACAGAAACTAGGTTAAAAATGCTATTTGCGACTGTAAACATGACATTGAATTCACATTCCCAAGAAAAAGTCTTTGGTTTTCTCCAAAACCAGTTTGACTCTGTTCTCTGGGTCCTTTGCACATGAATTCCACACGAGGCTGTCCAGGTAGGTCTGGTTCTAACCAGAAATATCCGGTTCTGTGTGCTTAATGAATATCCGCTTTTCAACAGCCTGTGTGTTTGTTAGTGTTTTCTGGATAGTATCTATGATCTTTAGAGTTTTGAATGAATTTTAGCATGTTACATTTTGTTTTTTGGTTGGAAAACGCTAATTAGTTCCCCATGGAGACACAACAAGTACACATAAGTGTTTTCTGAGTAGAATGCTACAGAAACTAGGTTAAAAATGATATTTGCGATTGTAAACATGACATTGAATTCACCTTCCCAAGAAAAAGTCTTTGGTTTTCTCCGAAACCAGTTTGAGTCTGCTTTTCTGGTTCCTTTGCACATGAATTCCACACAAGTCTGTCCAGATATGTCTAGTTCTAACTAGAAATATCCGGATCTGTGTGGCTAAATGAATATCAGCTTTGAAACAGCCTGTGTGTTTGTTAGTGTTTTCTGGATAGTATCTATGAACTTTAGAGTTTTGAATGAATTTTAGCATGTTACATTGTGTTTTTTGGTTGGCAAACACTAATTAGTTCCCCATGGAGACACAACAAGTACACATAAGAGTTTTCTGAGTAGAATGCTACAGAAACTCGGTTAAAAATGATATTTGCGACTGTAAACATGACTTTGAAGTCACATTCCCAAGAAAATGACTTTGCTTTTCTTCAAAACCAGTTTCAACATCATTTTCTGGGAGCTTTGCACACGAATTCCACATGAGTCTGTCCAGATAGGTCTGGTTCTAACCAGAAATATCCGGTTCTGTGTGGCTAAATGAATATCCGCTTTTCAACAGCCTGTGTGTTTGTTAGTGTTTTCTGGATAGTATCTATGAACTTTAGAGTTTTGAATGAATTTAAGCATGTTACATTTTGTTTTTTGGTTGGCAAAAGCTAATTAGTTCCACATGGAGACACAACAAGTACTCAGAAGTGTTTTCTGAGTAGAATGCTACAGAAACTAGGTTAAAAATGCTATTTGCGACTGTAAACATGACATTGAATTCACATTCCCAAGAAAAAGTCTTTGGTTTTCTCCAAAACCAGTTTGACTCTGTTTTCTGGGTCCTTTGCACATGAATTCCACACGATTCTGTCCAGGTAGGTGTGGTTCTAACCAAAAATATCCGGTTCTGTGTGGCTAAATGAATATCAGCTTTGAAACAGCCTGTGTGTTTGTTAGTGTTTTCTGGATAGTATCTATGAACTTTAGAGTTTTGAATGAATTTTAGCATGTTATATTTTGTTTTTTGGTTGGCAAACGCTAATTAGTTCCACATGGAGACACAACAAGTACACATAAGAGTTTTCTGAGTAGAATGCTACAGAAACTAGGTTAAAAATAATATTTGCAACTGTACACATGACATTGAATTCAAATTCCCAAGAAAAAGTCTTTGGTTTTCTCCAAAACCAGTTTCACTCTGTTTTATGCGTCCTTTGCACTTGAATTCCACACGAGTCTGTCCAGGTATGTCTGGTTCTAACCAGAAATATCCGGTTCTGTGTGCTTAATGAATATCCGCTTTTCAACAGCCTGTGTGTTTGTTAGTGTTTTCTGGATAGTATCTATGAACTTTAGAGTTTTGAATGAATTTTAGCATGTTATATTTTGTTTTTTGGTTGGCAAACGCTAATTAGTTCCACATGGAGACACAACAAGTACACATAAGTGTTTTCTGAGTAGAATGCTACAGAAACTAGGTTAAAAATGCTATTTGCGACTGTAAACATGACATTGAATTCACATTCCCAAGAAAAAGTCTTTGGTTTTTTCCAAAACCAGTTTGACTCTGTTTTCTGGGTCCTTTGCACATGAATTCCACACGAGTCTGTCCAGATAGGTCTGGTTCTATCTAGAAATATCCGGATCTGTGTGGCTAAATGAATATCAGCTTTTCAACAGCCTGTGTGTTTGTTAGTGTTTTCTGGATAGTATCTATGAACTTTAGAGTTTTGAATGAATTTTAGCATGTTACATTGTGTGTTTTGGTTGGCAAACGCTAATTAGTTCCACATGGAGACACAACAAGTACACATAAGTGTTTTCTGAGTAGAATGCTACAGAAACTAGGTTAAAAATGATATTTGCTACTGTAAACATGATATTGAAGTCACATTCCCTAGAAAATGACTTTGCTTTTCTTCAAAACCAGTTTCACCATCATTTTCTAGGTGCTTTGCACACGAATTCCACACGAGTCTGTCCAGATAGGTCTGGTTCTAACCAGAAAAATCCGGATCTGTGTGGCTGAATGAATATCAGCTTTTCAACAGCCTGTGTGTTTGTTAGTGTTTTCTGGATAGTATCAATGAACTTTAGAGTTTTGAATGAATTTTAGCATGTTACATTGTGTTTTTTGGTTGGCAAATGCTAATTAGTTCCCCATAGAGACACAACAAGTACACATAAGTGTTTTCTGAGTAGAATGCTACAGAAACTAGGTTAAAAATGCTATTTGCGACTGTAAACATGACATTGAATTCACATTCCCAAGAAAAAGTCTTTGGTTTTCTCCAAAACCAGTTTGACTCTGTTTTCTGGGTCCTATGCACATGGATTCCACACGAGTCTGTCCAGATAGGTCTGGTTCTAACCAGAAATATCCGGATCTGTGTGGCTAAATGAATATCCGCTTTTCAACAGCCTGTGTGTGTTAGTGTTTTCTGGATAGTATCTATGAACTTTAGAGTTTTGAATGAATTTTAGCATGCTACATTTTGTTTTTTGGTTGGCAAACGCTAATTAGTTCCCCATGGAGACACAACAAGTACACATAAGTGTTTTCTGAGTAGAATGCTACAGAAACTAGGTTAAAAATGCTATTTGCGACTGTAAACATGACATTGAATTCACATTCCCAAGAAAAAGTCTTTGGTTTTCTCCAAAACCAGTTTGACTCTGTTCTCTGGGTCCTTTGCACATGAATTCCACACGAGTCTGTCCAGGTAGGTCTGGTTCTAACCAGAAATATCCGGTTCTGTGTGCTTAATGAATATCCGCTTTTCAACAGCCTGTGTGTTTGTTAGTGTTTTCTGGATAGTATCTATGATCTTTAGAGTTTTGAATGAATTTTAGCATGTTATATTTTGCTTTTTGGTTGGCAAACGCTAATTAGTTCCCTATGGAGACACAAGTACACATAAGTGTTTTCTGAGTAGAGTGCTACAGAAAAAGGGTTAAAAATGCTATTTGCGACTGTAAACATGACATTGAATTCACATTCCCAAGAAAAATTCTTTGGTTTTCTCCAAAACCAGTTTGAGTCTGCTTTTCTGGTTCCTTTGCACATGAATTCCACACAAGTCTGTCCAGATATGTCTGGTTCTAACTAGAAATATCCGGATCTGTGTGGCTAAATGAATATCAGCTTTTCAACAGCCTGTGTGTTTGTTAGTGTTTTCTGGATAGTATCTATGAACTTTAGAGTTTTGAATGAATTTTAGCATGTTACATTGTGTTTTTTGGTTGGCAAACACTAATTAGTTCCCCATGGAGACACAACAAGTACACATAAGAGTTTTCTGAGTAGAATGCTACAGAAACTCGGTTAAAAATGATATTTGCGACTGTAAACATGACTTTGAAGTCACATTCCCAAGAAAATGACTTTGCTTTTCTTCAAAACCAGTTTCAACATCATTTTCTGGGTGCTTTGCACACGAATTCCACATGAGTCTGTCCAGATAGGTCTGGTTCTAAGCAGAAATATCCGGTTCTGTGTGGCTAAATGAATATCCGCTTTTCAACAGCCTGTGTGTTTGTTAGTGTTTTCTGGATAGTATCTATGAACTTTAGAGTTTTGAATGAATTTAAGCATGTTACATTTTGTTTTTTGGTTGGCAAATCTAATTAGTTCCACATGGAGACACAACAAGTACACATAAGTGTTTTCTGAGTAGAATGCTACAGGAACTAGGTGAAAAATGCTATTTGCGACTGTAAACATGACATTGAATTCACATTCCCAAGAAAAAGTTTTTTGGTTTATTCCAAAAGCAGTTTGACTCTGTTCTCTGGGTCCTTTGCACATGAATTCCACACGAGTCTGTCCAGGTATGTCTGGTTCTAACCAGAAATATCCGGTTCTGTGTGCTTAATGAATATCCGCTTTTAAACAGCCTGTGGTTTGTTAGTGTTTTCTGGATAGTATCTATGATCTTTAGAGTTTTGAATGAATTTTAGCATGTTATATTTTGTTTTTTGGTTGGCAAACGCTAATCAGTTCCACATGGAGACACAACAAGTACACATAAGTGTTTTCTGAGTAGAATGCTACAGAAACTAGGTTAAAAATGCTATTTGCAACTGTAAACATGACATTGAATTCACATTCCCAAGAAAAAGTCTTTGGTTTTTTCCAAAACCAGTTTCACTCTGTTTTATGGGTCCTTTGCACATGAATTCCACACGAGTCTGTCCAGATAGGTCTGGTTCATCTAGAAATATCCGGATCTGTGTGGCTAAATGAATATCAGCTTTTCAACAGCCTGTGTGTTTGTTAGTGTTTTCTGGATAGTATCTATGAACTTTAGAGTTTTGAATGAATTTTAGCATGTTACATTGTGTTTTGTGGTTGGCAAACGCTAATTAGTTCCACATGGAGACACAACAAGTACACATAAGTGTTTTCTGAGTAGAATGCTACAGAAACTAGGTTAAAAATGATATTTGCGATTGTAAACATGACATTGAATTCACATTCCCAAGAAAAAGTCTTTGGTTTTTTCCAAAACCAGTTTGACTCTGTTTTCTGGGTCCTTTGCACATGAATTCCACACGAGTCTGTCCAGATAGGTCTGGTTCTAACTAGAAGTATCCGGATCTGTGTGGCTAAGTGAATATCAGCTTTGAAACAGCCTGTGTGTTTGTTAGTGTTTTCTGGATAGTATCTATGAACTTTAGAGTTTTGAATGAATTTTAGCATGTTACATTGTGTTTTTTGGTCTGCAAACGCTAATTAGTTCCCCATGGAGATACAACAAGTACACATAAGTGTTTTCTGAGTAGAATGCTACAGAAACTAGGTTAAAAATGATATTTGCTACTGTAAACATGACATTGAAGTCACATTCCCTAGAAAATGACTTTGCTTTTCTTCAAAACCAGTTTCACCATCATTTTCTCGGTGCTTTGCACACGAATTCCACACGAGTCTGTCCAGATAGGTCTGGTTCTAACCAGAAAAATCCGGATCTGTGTGGCTGAATGAATATCCGCTTTTCAACAGCCTGTGTGTTTGTTAGTGTTTTCTGGATAGTATCAATGAACTTTAGAGTTTTGAATGAATTTTAGCATGTTACATTGTGTTTTTTGGTTGGCAAATGCTAATTAGTTCCCCATGGAGACACAACAAGTACACATAAGTGTTTTCTGAGTAGAATGCTACAGAAACTAGGTTAAAAATGCTATTTGCGACTGTAAACATGACATTGAATTCACATTCCCAAGAAAAAGTCTTTGGTTTTCTCCAAAACCAGTTTGACTCTGTTTTCTGGGTCCTATGCACATGGATTCCACACGAGTCTGTCCAGATAGGTCTGGTTCTAACCAGAAATATCCGGATCTGTGTGGCTAAATGAATATCCGCTTTTCAACAGCCTGTGTGTTTGTTAGTGTTTTCTGGATAGTATCTATGAACTTTAGAGTTTTGAATGAATTTTAGCATGTTACATTTTGTTTTTTGGTTGGCAAACGCTAATTAGTTCCCCATGGAGACACAACAAGTACACATAAGTGTTTTCTGAGTAGAATGCTACAGAAAAAGGGTTAAAAATGCTATTTGCGACTGTAAACATGACATTGAATTCACATTCCCAAGAAAAAGTCTTTGGTTTTCTCCAAAACCAGTTTTAGTCTGCTTTTCTGGTTCCTTTGCACATGAATTCCACACAAGTCTGTCCAGATATGTCTGGTTCTAACTAGAAATATCCGGATCTGTGTGGCTAAATGAATATCAGCTTTTCAACAGCCTGTGTGTTTGTTAGTGTTTTCTGGATAGTATCTATGAACTTTAGAGTTTTGAATGAATTTTAGCATGTTACATTTTGTTTTTTGGTTGGCAAACACTAATTAGTTCCCCATGGAGACACAACAAGTACACATAAGAGTTTTCTGAGTAGAATGCTACAGAAACTCGGTTAAAAATGATATTTGCGACTATAAACATGACTTTGAAGTCACATTCCCAAGAAAATGACTTTGCTTTTCTTCAAAACCAGTTTCAACATCATTTTCTGGGTGCTTTGCACACGAATTCCACATGAGTCTGTCCAGATAGGTCTGGTTCTAACCAGAAATATCCGGTTCTGTGTGGCTAAATGAATATCCGCTTTTCAACAGCCTGTGTGTTTGTTAGTGTTTTCTGGATAGTATCTTTGATCTTTAGAGTTTTGAATGAATTTTAGCATGTTATATTTTGCTTTTTGGTTGGCAAACGCTAATTAGTTCCCCATGGAGACACAACAAGTACACATAAGTGTTTTCTGAGTAGAGTGCTACAGAAACTAGGTTAAAAATGCTATTTGCGACTGTAAACATGACATTGAATTCACATTCCCAAGAAAAAGTCTTTGGTTTTCTCCAAAACCAGTTTGAGTCTTCTTTTCTGGATCCTTTGCACATGAATTCCACACAAGTCTGTCCAGATATGTCTGGTTCTAACTAGAAATATCCGGATCTGTGTGGCTAAATGAATATCAGCTTTTCAACAGCCTGTGTGTTTGTTAGTGTTTTCTGGATAGTATCTATGAACTTTAGAGTTTTGAATGAATTTTAGCATGTTACATTGTGTTTTTTGGTTGGCAAACGCTAATTAGTTCCCCATGGAGACACAACAAGTACACATAAGTGTTTTCTGAGTAGAATGCTACAGAAACTAGGTTAAAAATGATATTTGCTACTGTAAACATGATATTGAAGTCACATTCCCTAGAAAATGACTTTGCTTTTCTTCAAAACCAGTTTCACCATCATTTTCTAGGTGCTTTGCACACGAATTCCACACGAGTCTGTCCAGATAGGTCTGGTTCTAACCAGAAAAATCCGGATCTGTGTGGCTGAATGAATATCAGCTTTTCAACAGCCTGTGTGTTTGTTAGTGTTTTCTGGATAGTATCAATGAACTTTAGAGTTTTGAATGAATTTTAGCATGTTACATTGTGTTTTTTGGTTGGCAAATGCTAATTAGTTCCCCATGGAGACACAACAAGTACACATAAGTGTTTTCTGAGTAGAATGCTACAGAAACTAGGTTAAAAATGCTATTTGCGACTGTAAACATGACATTGAATTCACATTCCCAAGAAAAAGTCTTTGGTTTTCTCCAAAACCAGTTTGACTCTGTTTTCTGGGTCCTATGCACATGGATTCCACACGAGTCTGTCCAGATAGGTCTGGTTCTAACCAGAAATATCCGGATCTGTGTGGCTAAATGAATATCCGCTTTTCAACAGCCTGTGTGTGTTAGTGTTTTCTGGATAGTATCTATGAACTTTAGAGTTTTGAATGAATTTTAGCATGCTACATTTTGTTTTTTGGTTGGCAAACGCTAATTAGTTCCCCATGGAGACACAACAAGTACACATAAGTGTTTTCTGAGTAGAATGCTACAGAAACTAGGTTAAAAATGCTATTTGCGACTGTAAACATGACATTGAATTCACATTCCCAAGAAAAAGTCTTTGGTTTTCTCCAAAACCAGTTTGACTCTGTTCTCTGGGTCCTTTGCACATGAATTCCACACGAGTCTGTCCAGGTAGGTCTGGTTCTAACCAGAAATATCCGGTTCTGTGTGCTTAATGAATATCCGCTTTTCAACAGCCTGTGTGTTTGTTAGTGTTTTCTGGATAGTATCTATGATCTTTAGAGTTTTGAATGAATTTTAGCATGTTATATTTTGCTTTTTGGTTGGCAAACGCTAATTAGTTCCCCATGGAGACACAAGTACACATAAGTGTTTTCTGAGTAGAGTGCTACAGTAAAAGGGTTAAAAATGCTATTTGCGACTGTAAACATGACATTGAATTCACATTCCCAAGAAAAAGTCTTTGGTTTTCTCCAAAACCAGTTTGAGTCTGCTTTTCTGGTTCCTTTGCACATGAATTCCACACAAGTCTGTCCAGATATGTCTGGTTCTAACTAGAAATATCCGGATCTGTGTGGCTAAATGAATATCAGCTTTTCAACAGCCTGTGTGTTTGTTAGTGTTTTCTGGATAGTATCTATGAACTTTAGAGTTTTGAATGAATTTTAGCATGTTACATTGTGTTTTTTGGCTGGCAAACACTAATTAGTTCCCCATGGAGACACAACAAGTACACATAAGAGTTTTCTGAGTAGAATGCTACAGAAACTCGGTTAAAAATGATATTTGCGACTGTAAACAGGACTTTGAAGTCACATTCCCAAGAAAATGACTTTGCTTTTCTTCAAAACCAGTTTCAACATCATTTTCTGGGTGCTTTGCACACGAATTCCACATGAGTCTGTCCAGATAGGTCTGGTTCTAAGCAGAAATATCCGGTTCTGTGTGGCTAAATGAATATCCGCTTTTCAACAGCCTGTGTGTTTGTTAGAGTTTTCTGGAGAGTATCTATGAACTTTAGAGTTTTGAATGATTTTAAGCATGTTACATTTTGGTTTTTGGTTGGCAAATCTAATTAGTTCCACATGGAGACACAACAAGTACACATAAGTGTTTTCTGAGTAGAATGCTACAGAAACTAGGTTAAAAATGCTATTTGCGACTGTAAACATGACATTGAATTCACATTCCCAAGAAAAAGTTTTTTGGTTTATTCCAAAAACAGTTTGACTCTGTTCTCTGGGTCCTTTGCACATGAATTCCACACGAGTCTGTCCAGGTATGTCTGGTTCTAACCAGAAATATCCGGTTCTGTGTGCTTAATGAATATCCGCTTTTAAACAGCCTGTGGTTTGTTAGTGTTTTCTGGATAGTATCTATGATCTTTAGAGTTTTGAATGAATTTTAGCATGTTATATTTTGTTTTTTGGTTGGCAAACGCTAATCAGTTCCACATGGAGACACAACAAGTACACATAAGTGTTTTCTGAGTAGAATGCTACAGAAACTAGGTTAAAAATGCTATTTGCAACTGTAAACATGACATTGAATTCACATTCCCAAGAAAAAGTCTTTGGTTTTTTCCAAAACAGTTTCACTCTGTTTTATGGGTCCTTTGCACATGAATTCCACACGAGTCTGTCCAGATAGGTCTGGTTCATCTAGAAATATTCGGATCTGTGTGGCTAAATGAATATCAGCTTTTCAACAGCCTGTGTGTTTGTTAGTGTTTTCTGGATAGTATCTATGAACTTTAGAGTTTTGAATGAATTTTAGCATGTTACATTGTGTTTTGTGGTTGGCAAACGCTAATTAGTTCCACATGGAGACACAACAAGTACACATAAGTGTTTTCTGAGTAGAATGCTACAGAAACTAGGTTAAAAATGATATTTGCGATTGTAAACATGACATTGAATTCACATTCCCAAGAAAAAGTCTTTGGTTTTTTCCAAAACCAGTTTGACTCTGTTTTCTGGGTCCTTTGCACATGAATTCCACACGAGTCTGTCCAGATAGGTCTGGTTCTAACTAGAAGTATCCGGATCTGTGTGGCTAAATGAATATCAGCTTTGAAACAGCCTGTGTGTTTGTTAGTGTTTTCTGGATAGTATCTATGAACTTTAGAGTTTTGAATGAATTTTAGCATGTTACATTTTGTTTTTTGGTTGGCAAACGCTAATTAGTTCCCCATGGAGACACAACAAGTACACATAAGTGTTTTCTGAGTAGAATGCTACAGAAAAAGGGTTAAAAATGCTATTTGCGACTGTAAACATGACATTGAATTCACATTCCCAAGAAAAAGTCTTTGGTTTTCTCCAAAACCAGTTTGAGTCTGCTTTTCTGGTTCCTTTGCACATGAATTCCACACAAGTCTGTCCAGATATGTCTGGTTCTAACTAGAAATATCCGGATCTGTGTGGCTAAATGAATATCAGCTTTTCAACAGCCTGTGTGTTTGTTAGTGTTTTCTGGATAGTATCTATGATCTTTAGAGTTTTGAATGAATTTTAGCATGTTATACTTTGTTTTTTGGTTGGCAAACGCTAATTAGTTCCCCATGGAGACACAACAAGTACACATAAGAGTTTTCTGAGTAGAATGCTACAGAAACTCGGTTAAAAATGATATTTGCGACTATAAACATGACTTTGAAGTCACATTCCCAAGAAAATGACTTTGCTTTTTTTCAAAACCAGTTTCAACATCATTTTCTGGGTGCTTTGCACACGAATTCCACATGAGTCTGTCCAGATAGGTCTGGTTCTAACCAGAAATATCCGGTTCTGTGTGGCTAAATGAATATCCGCTTTTCAACAGCCTGTGTGTTTGTTAGTGTTTTCTGGATAGTCTCTATGAACTTTAGAGTTTTGAATGAATTTAAGCATGTTACATTTTGGTTTTTGGTTGGCAAATCTAATTAGTTCCACATGGAGACACAACAAGTACACAAAAGAGTTTTCTGAGTAGAATGCTACAGAAACTAGGTTAAAAATGCTATTTGCGACTGTAAACATGACATTGAATTCACATTCCCAAGAAAAAGTTTTTTGGTTTATTCCAAAACCAGTTTGACTCTGTTCTCTGGGTCCTTTGCACATGAATTCCACACGAGTCTGTCCAGGTAGGTCTGGTTCTAACCAGAAATATCCAATTCTGTGTGGCTAAATGAATATCCGCTTTTCAACAGCCTGTGTGTTTGTTAGTGTTTTCTGGATAGTATCTATGAACTTTAGAGTTTTGAATGAATTTTAGCATGTTATATTTTGTTTTTTGGTTGGCAAACGCTAATTAGTTCCCCATGGAGACACAACAAGTACACATAAGAGTTTTCTGAGTAGAATGCTACAGAAACTAGGTTAAAAATAATATTTGCGACTGTACACATGACATTGAATTCAAATTCCCAAGAAAAAGTCTTTGGTTTTCTCCAAAACCAGTTTCACTCTGTTTTATGGGTCCTTTGCACTTGAATTCCACACGAGTCTGTCCAGGTATGTCTGGTTCTAACCAGAAATATCCGGTTCTGTGTGCTTAATGAATATCCGCTTTTAAACAGCCTGTGGTTTGTTAGTGTTTTCTGGATAGTATCTATGATCTTTAGAGTTTTGAATGAATTTTAGCATGTTATATTTTGTTTTTTGGTTGGAAAACGCTAATTAGTTCCACATGGAGACACAACAAGTACACATAAGTGTTTTCTGAGTAGAATGCTACAGAAACTAGGTTAAAAATGATATTTGCGACTGTAAACATGACATTGAATTCACATTCCCAAGAAAAAGTCTTTGGTTTTTTCCAAAACCAGTTTCACTCTGTTTTATGGGTCCTTTGCACATGAATTCCACACGAGTCTGTCCAGATAGGTCTGGTTCTATCTAGAAATATCCGGATCTGTGTGGCTAAATGAATATCAGCTTTTCAACAGCCTGTGTGTTTGTTAGTGTTTTCTGGATAGTATCTATGAACTTTAGAGTTTTGAATGAATTTTAGCATGTTACATTGTGTTTTGTGGTTGGCAAACGCTAATTAGTTCCACATGGAGACACAACAAGTACACATAAGTGTTTTCTGAGTAGAATGCTACAGAAACTAGGTTAAAAATGATATTTGCGATTGTAAACATGACACTGAATTCACTTTCCCAAGAAAAAGTCTTTGGTTTTCTCCAAAACCAGTTTGACTCTGTTTTGTGGGTCCTTGGTACTTGAATTTCACATGAGTCTGTCCAGATATGTCTGGTTCTAACTAGAAGTATCCGGATCTGTGTGGCTAAATGAATATCAGGTTTGAAACAGCCTGTGTGTTTGTTAGTGTTTTCTGGATAGTATCTATGAACTTTAGAGTTTTGAATGAATTTTAGCATGTTATACTTTGTTTTTTGGTTGGCAAACGCTAATTAGTTCCCCATGGAGACACAACAAGTACACATAAGTGTTTTCTGAGTAGAATGCTACAGAAACTAGGTTAAAAATGATATTTGCGACTGTAAACATGACATTGAAGTCACATTCCCTAGAAAATGACTTTGCTTTTCTTCAAAACCAGTTTCACCATCATTTTCTCGGTGCTTTGCACACGAATTCCACACGAGTCTGTCCAGATAGGTCTGGTTCTAACCAGAAAAATCCGGATCTGTGTGGCTGAATGAATATCAGCTTTTCAACAGCCTGTGTGTTTGTTAGTGTTTTCTGGATAGTATCAATGAACTTTAGAGTTTTGAATGAATTTTAGCATGTTACATTGTGTTTTTTGGTTGGCAAATGCTAATTAGTTCCCCATGGAGACACAACCAGTACACATAAGTGTTTTCTGAGTAGAATGCTACAGAAACTAGGTTAAAAATGCTATTTGCGACTGTAAACATGACTTTGAAGTCACATTCCCAAGAAAAAGTCTTTGGTTTTCTCCAAAACCAGTTTGACTCTGTTCTCTGGGTCCTTTGCACATGAATTCCACATGAGTCTGTCCAGGTAGGTCTGGTTCTAACCAGAAATATCCGGTTCTGTGTGCTTAATGAATATCCGCTTTTCAACAGCCTGTGTGTTTGTTAGTGTTTTCTGGATAGTATCTATGATCTTTAGAGTTTTGAATGAATTTTAGCATGTTATATTTTGCTTTTTGGTTGGCAAACGCTAATTAGTTCCCCATGGAGACACAACAAGTACACATAAGTGTTTTCTGAGTAGAATGCTACAGAAAAAGGGTTAAAAATGCTATTTGCGACTGTAAACATGACATTGAATTCACATTCCCAAGAAAAAGTCTTTGGTTTTCTCCAAAACCAGTTTGAGTCTGCTTTTCTGGGTCCTTTGCACATGAATTCCACACAAGTCTGTCCAGATATGTCTGGTTCTAACTAGAAATATCCGGATCTGTGTGGCTAAATGAATATCAGCTTTTCAACAGCCTGTGTGTTTGTTAGTGTTTTCTGGATAGTATCTATGAACTTTAGAGTTTTGAATGAATTTTAGCATGTTACATTGTGTTTTTTGGCTGGCAAACACTAATTAGTTCCCCATGGAGACACAACAAGTACACATAAGAGTTTTCTGAGTAGAATGCTACAGAAACTCGGTTAAAAATGATATTTGCGACTGTAAACAGGACTTTGAAGTCACATTCCCAAGAAAATGACTTTGCTTTTCTTCAAAACCAGTTTCAACATCATTTTCTGGGTGCTTTGCAGAAGAATTCCACATGAGTCTGTCCAGATAGGTCTGGTTCTAACCAGAAATATCTGGTTCTGTGTGGCTAAATGAATATCCGCTTTTCAACAGCCTGTGTGTTTGTTAGTGTTTTCTGGATAGTATCTATGAACTTTAGAGTTTTGAATGAATTTAAGCATGTTACATTTTGTTTTTTGGTTGGCAAATCTAATTAGTTCCACATGGAGACACAACAAGTACACATAAGTGTTTTCTGAGTAGAATGCTACAGAAACTAGGTTAAAAATGCTATTTGCGACTGTAAACATGACATTTAATTCACATTCCCAAGAAAATGTCTTTGGTTTATTCCAAAAGCAGTTTGACTCTGTTCTCTGGGTCCTTTGCACATGAATTCCACACGAGTCTGTCCAGGTAGGTCTGGTTCTAACCAGAAATATCCGGTTCTGTGTGGCTAAATGAATATCCGCTTTTCAACAGCCTGTGTGTTTGTTAGTGTTTTCTGGATAGTATCTATGAACTTTAGAGTTTTGAATGAATTTTAGCATGTTATATTTTGTTTTTTGGTTGGCAAACGCTAATTAGTTCCCCATGGAGACACAACAAGTACACATAAGTGTTTTCTGAGTAGAATGCTACAGAAACTAGGTTAAAAATAATATTTGCGACTGTACACATGACATTGAATTCACATTCCCAAGAAAAAGTCTTTGGTTTTCTCCAAAACCAGTTTCACTCTGTTTTATGGGTCCTTTGCACTTGAATTCCACACGAGTCTGTCCAGGTATGTCTGGTTCTAACCAGAAATATCCGGTTCTGTGTGCTTAATGAATATCCGCTTTTTAACAGCCTGTGGTTTGTTAGAGTTTTCTGGATAGTATCTATGATCTTTAGAGTTTTGAATGAATTTTAGCATGTTATATTTTGTTTTTTGGTTGGCAAACGCTAATTAGTTCCACATGGAGACACAACAAGTACACATAAGTGTTTTCTGAGAAGAATGCTACAGAAACTATGTTAAAAATGCTATTTGCGACTTTAAACATGACATTGAATTCACATTCCCAAGAAAAAGTCTTTGGTTTTTTCCAAAACCAGTTTGACTCTGTTCTCTGGGTCCTTTGCACATAAATTCCACACGAGTCTGTCCAGATAGGTCTGGTTCTATCTAGAAATATCCGGATCTGTGTGGCTAAA
Organism: Sylvilagus floridanus; assembly: GCA_949820135.1. Lineage (NCBI taxonomy): Eukaryota > Metazoa > Chordata > Mammalia > Lagomorpha > Leporidae > Sylvilagus > Sylvilagus floridanus. The sequence continues at coordinate 84,649,587 of OX463233.1, forward strand.
TGAATATCAGCTTTTCAACAGCCTGTGTGTTTGTTAGTGTTTTCTGGATAGTATCTATGAACTTTAGAGTTTTGAATGAATTTTAGCATGTTACATTGTGTTTTTTGGTTGGCAAACGCTAATTAGTTCCCCATGGAGACACAACAAGTACACATAAGTGTTTTCTGAGTAGAATGCTACAGAAACTCGGTTAAAAATGATATTTGCGACTGTAAACATGACATTGAAGTCACATTCCCTAGAAAATGACTTTGCTTTTCTTCAAAACCAGTTTCACCATCATTTTCTCGGTGCTTTGCACACGAATTCCACACGAGTCTGTCCAGATAGGTCTGGTTCTAACCAGAAATATCCAGTTCTGTGTGGCTAAATGAATATCCGCTTTTCAACAGCCTGTGTGTTTGTTAGTGTTTTCTGGATAGTCTCTATGAACTTTAGAGTTTTGAATGAATTTTAGCATGTTACATTGTGTTTTTTGGTTGGCAAAAGCTAATTAGTTCCACATGGAGACACAACAAGTACACATAGGTGTTTTCTAAGTAGAATGCTACAGAAACTAGGTTAAAAATGCGATTTGCGACTGTAAACATGACATTGAATTCACATTCCCAAGAAAAAGTCTTTGGTTTTCTCCAAAACCAGTTTGACTTTGTTCTCTGGGTCCTTTGCACATGAATTCCACACGAGTCTGTCCAGTTAGGTCTGGTTCTAACCAGAAATATCCGGTTCTGTGTGGCTAAATGAATATCCGCTTTTCAACAGCCTGTGTGTTTGTTAGTGTTTTCTGGATAGTATCTATGAACTTTAGAGTTTTGAATGAATTTTAGCATGTTATATTTTGTTTTTTGGTTGGCAAACGCTAATTAGTTCCCCATGGAGACACAACAAGTACACATAAGGGTTTTCTGAGTTGAATGCTACAGAAACAGGGTTAAAAATGCTATTTGCGACTGTAAAGCTGACATTGAAGTCACATTCCCAAGAAAAAGTCTTTGGTTTTTTCCAAAACCAGTTTGACTCTGTTTTCTGGTTCCTTTGCACATGAATTCCACACGAGTCTGTCCAGATAGGTCTGGTTCTATCTAGAAATATCCGGATCTGTGTGGCTGAATGAATATCCGCTTTTCAACAGCCTGTGTGTTTGTTAGTGTTTTCTGGATAGTATCTATGAACTTTAGAGTTTTGAATGAATTTTAGCATGTTACATTGTGTTTTTTGGTTGGCAAACGCTAATTAGTTCCCCATGGAGACACAAAAAGTACACATAAGAGTTTTCAGAGTACAATGCTACAGAAACTAGGTTAAAACTGATATTTGCGACTGTAAACATGACATTGAAGCCCCCTCCCTAGAAAATGACTTTGCTTTTCTTCAAAACCAGTTTCAACATCATTTTCTCGGTGGTTTGCACACGAATTCCAGACGAGTCTGTCCAGATAGGTCTGGTTCTAACCAGAAATATCCGGATCTGTGTGGCTAAATGAATATCAGCTTTGAAACAGCCTGTGTGTTTGTTAGTGTTTTCTGGATAGTATCTATGAACTTTAGAGTTTTGAATGAATTTAAGCATGTTACATTTTGTTTTTTGGTTGGCAAAAGATAATTAGTTCCACATGGAGACACAACAAGTACACATAGGTGTTTTCTGAGTAGAATGCTACAGAAACTAGGTTAAAAATGCTATTTGCGACTGTAAACATGACATTGAATTCACATTCCCAAGAAAAAGTATTTGGTTTTCTCCAAAACCAGTTTGACTCTGTTTTCTGGGTCCTTTGCACATGAATTCCACACAAGTCTGTCCAGATATGTCTGGTTCTAACTAGAAATATCCGGATCTGTGTGGCTAAATGAATATCAGCTTTGAAACAGCCTGTGTGTTTGTCAATGTTTTCTGGATAGTATCTATGAACTTTAGAGTTTTGAATGAATTTTAGCATGTTACATTGTGTTTTTTGGTTGGCAAACACTAATTAGTTCCCCATGGAGACACAACAAGTACACATAAGTGTTTTCTGAGTAGAATGCTACAGAAACTAGGTTAAAATGATATTTGCGACTGTAAACATGACATTGAATTCACATTCCCAAGAAAAAGTCTTTGGTTTATTCCAAAACCAGTTTGACTCTGTTTTCTGGGTCCTTTGCACATGAATTCCACACGATTCTGTCCAGGTATGTCTGGTTCTATCCAGAAACATCCGGTTCTGTGTGGCTAAATGAATATCCGCTTTTCAACAGCCTGTGTGTTTGTTAGTGTTTTCTGGATAGTATCTATGAACTTTAGAGTTTTGAATGAATTTTAGCATGTTACATTTTGTTTTTTGGTTGGCAAAAGCTAATTAGTTCCCCATGGAGACACAACAAGTACACATAAGTGTTTTCTGAGTAGAATGCTACAGAAACTAGGTTAAAAATGCTATTTGCGACTGTAAACATGACATTGAATTCACATTCCCAAGAAAAAGTCTTTGGTTTTCTCCAAAACCAGTTTGACTCTGTTCTCTGGGTCCTTTGCACATGAATTCCACACGAGGCTGTCCAGGTAGGTCTGGTTCTAACCAGAAATATCCGGTTCTGTGTGCTCAATGAATATCCGCTTTTCAATAGCCTGTGTGTTTGTTAGTGTTTTCTGGATAGTATCTATGATCTTTAGAGTTTTGAATGAATTTTAGCATGTTATATTTTGTTTTTTGTTGGCAAACGCTAATTAGTTCCCCATGGTGACACAACAAGTACACATAAGTGTTTTCTGAGTAGAATGCTACAGAAAAAGTGTTAAAAATGCTATTTGCGACTGTAAACATGACATTGAATTCACATTCCCAAGAAAAAGTCTTTGGTTTTTTCCAAAACCAGTTTGACTCTGTTCTCTGGGTCCTTTGCACATGAATTCCACACGAGTCTGTCCAGGTAGGTCTGGTTCTAACCAGAAATATCCGGTTCTGTGTGCTTAATGAATATCAGCTTTTCAACAGCCTGTGTGTTTGTTAGTGTTTTCTGGATAGTATCTATGATCTTTAGAGTTTTGAATGAATTTTAGCATGTTATATTTTGTTTTTTGGTTGGCAAACGCTAATTAGTTCCACATGGAGACACAACAAGTACACATAAGTGTTTTCTGAGTAGAATGCTACAGAAACTCGATTAAAAATGATATTTGCGATTGTAAACATGACATTGAATTCACATTCCCAAGAAAAAGTCTTTGGTTTTCTCCGAAACCAGTTTGAGTCTGCTTTTCTGGTTCCTTTGCACATGAATTCCACACCAGTCTGTCCAGATATGTCTAGTTCTAACTAGAAATATCCGGAACTGTGTGGCTAAATGAATATCAGCTTTGAAACAGCCTGTGTGTTTGTTAGTGTTTTCTGGATAGTATCTATGCACTTTAGAGTTTTGAATAAATTTTAGCATGTTACATTGTGTTTTTTGGTTCGCAAACACTAATTAGTTCCCCATGGAGACACAACAAGTACACATAAGAGTTTTCTGAGTAGAATGCTACAGAAACTCGGTTAAAAATGATATTTGCGACTGTAAACATGACTTTGAAGTCACATTCCCAAGAAAATGACTTTGCCTTTCTTCAAAACCAGTTTCAACATCATTTTCTGGGTGCTTTGCACACGAATTCCACATGAGTCTGTCCAGATAGGTCTGGTTCTAACCAGAAATATCCGGTTCTGTGTGGCTAAATGAATATCCGCTTTTCAACAGCCTGTGTGTTTGTTAGTGTTTTCTGGATAGTATCTATGAACTTTAGAGTTTTGAATGAATTTTAGCATGTTACATTTTGTTTTTTGGTTGGCAAAATCTAATTACTTCCACATGGAGACACAACAAGTACACATAAGTGTTTTCTGAGTAGAATGCTACAGAAACTAGGTTAAAAATGCTATTTGCGACTGTAAACATGACATTGAATTCACATTCACAAGAAAAAGTCTTTGGTTTTCTCCAAAACCAGTTTGACTCTGTTCTCTGGGTCCTTTGCACATGAATTCCACAAGAGGCTGTCCAGGTAGGTCTGGTTCTAACCAGAAATATCCGGTTCTGTGTGCTTAATGAATATCCGCTTTTCAACAGCCTGTGTGTTTGTTAGTGTTTTCTGGATAGTATCTATGATCTTTAGAGTTTTGAATGAATTTTAGCATGTTATATTTTGTTTTTTTGGTTGGCAAACGCTAATTAGTTCCCCATGGAGACACAACAAGTACACATAAGTGTTTTCTGAATAGAATGCTACAGAAAAAGTGTTAAAAATGCTATTTGCGACTGTAAACATGACATTGAATTCACATTCCCAAGAAAAAGTCTTTGGTTTTCTCCGAAACCAGTTTGAGTCTGCTTTTCAAGTTCCTTTGCACATGAATTCCACACCAGTCTGTCCAGATATGTCTAGTTCTAACTAGAAATATCCGGATCTGTGTGGCTAAATGAATATCAGCTTTGAAACAGCCTGTGTGTTTCTTAGTGTTTTCTGGATAGTATCTATGCACTTTAGAGTTTTGAATGAATTTTAGCATGTTACATTGTGTTTTTTGGTTGGCAAACACTAATTAGTTCCCCATGGAGACACAACAAGTACACATAAGAGTTTTCTGAGTAGAATGCTACAGAAACTCGGTTAAAAATGATATTTGCGACTGTAAACATGACTTTGAAGTCACATTCCCAAGAAAATGACTTTGCTTTTCTTCAAAACCAGTTTCAACATCATTTTCTGGGTGCTTTGCACACGAATTCCACATGAGTCTGTCCAGATAGGTCTGGTTCTAACCAGAAATATCCGGTTCTGTGTGGCTAAATGAATATCCGCTTTTCAACAGCCTGTGTGTTTGTTAGTGTTTTCTGGATAGTATCTATGAACTTTAGAGTTTTGAATGAATTTAAGCATGTTACATTTTGTTTTTTGGTTGGCAAAAGCTAATTAGTTCCACATGGAGACACAACAAGTACACATAAGTGTTTTCTGAGTAGAATGCTACAGAAACTAGGTTAAAAATGCTATTTGCGATTGTAAACATGACATTGAATTCACATTCCCAAGAAAAAGTCTTTGGTTTTCTCCAAAACCAGTTTGACTCTGTTTTCTGGGTCCTTTGCGCATGAATTCCACACAAGTCTGTCCAGATATGTCTGGTTCTAACTAGAAATATCCGGATCTGTGTGGCTAAATGAATATCAGCTTTGAAACAGCCTGTGTGTTTGTTCGTGTTTTCTGGATAGTATCTATGAACTTTAGAGTTTTGAATGAATTTTAGCATGTTACATTTTGTTTTTTCGTTGGCAAACACTAATTAGTTCCCCATGGAGACACAACAAGTACACATCAGAGTTTTCTGAGTAGAATGCTACAGAAACTCGGTTAAAAATGATATTTGCGACTGTAAACAGGACTTTGAAGTCACATTCCCAAGAAAATGACTTTGCCTTTCTTCAAAACCAGTTTCAACATCATTTTCTGGGTGCTTTGCACACGAATTCCACATGAGTCTGTCCAGATAGGTCTGGTTCTAACCAGAAATATCCGGTTCTGTGTGGCTAAATGAATATCCGCTTTTCAACAGCCTGTGTGTTTGTTAGTGTTTTCTGGATAGTATCTATGAACTTTAGAGTTTTGAATGAATTTTAGCATGTTACATTTTGTTTTTTCGTTGGCAAAAGCTAATTAGTTCCACATGGAGACACAACAAGTACACATAAGTGTTTTCTGAGTAGAATGCTACAGAAACTAGGTTAAAAATGCTATTTGCGACTGTAAACATGACATTGAATTCACATTCCCAAGAAAAAGTCTTTGGTTTTTTCCAAAACCAGTTTGACTCTGTTCTCTGGGTCCTTTGCACATGAATTCCACACGAGTCTGTCCAGGTAGGTCTGGTTCTAACCAGAAATATCCGGTTCTGTGTGCTTAATGAATATCAGCTTTTCAACAGCCTGTGTGTTTGTTAGTGTTTTCTGGATAGTATCTATGCACTTTAGAGTTTTGAATGAATTTTAGCATGTTACATTGTGTTTTTTGGTTGGCAAATGCTAATTAGTTCCCCATGGAGACACAACAAGTACACATAAGAGTTTTCTGAGTAGAATGCTACAGAAACTCGGTTAAAAATGATATTTGCGACTGTAAACATGACTTTGAAGTCACATTCCCAAGAAAATGACTTTGCTTTTCTTCAAAACCAGTTTCAACATCATTTTCTGGGTGCTTTGCACACGAATTCCACATGAGTCTGTCCAGATAGGTCTGGTTCTAACCAGAAATATCCGGTTCTGTGTGGCTAAATGAATATCCGCTTTTCAACAGCCTGTGTGTTTGTTAGTGTTTTCTGGATAGTATCTATGAACTTTAGAGTTTTGAATGAATTTAAGCATGTTACATTTTGTTTTTTGGTTGGCAAAAGCTAATTAGTTCCACATGGAGACACAACAAGTACACATAAGTGTTTTCTGAGTAGAATGCTACAGAAACTAGGTTAAAAATGCTATTTGCGACTGTAAACATGACATTGAATTCACATTCCCAAGAAAAAGTATTTGGTTTTCTCCAAAACCAGTTTGACTCTGTTTTCTGGGTCCTTTGCACATGAATTCCACACAAGTCTGTCCAGATATGTCTGGTTCTAACTAGAAATATCCGGATCTGTGTGGCTAAATGAATATCAGCTTTGAAACAGCCTGTGTGTTTGTCAATGTTTTCTGGATAGTATCTATGAACTTTAGAGTTTTGAATGAATTTTAGCATGTTACATTGTGTTTTTTGGTTGGCAAACACTAATTAGTTCCCCATGGAGACACAACAAGTACACATAAGTGTTTTCTGAGTAGAATGCTACAGAAACTAGGTTAAAATGATATTTGCGACTGTAAACATGACATTGAATTCACATTCCCAAGAAAAAGTCTTTGGTTTATTCCAAAACCAGTTTGACTCTGTTTTCTGGGTCCTTTGCACATGAATTCCACACGATTCTGTCCAGGTATGTCTGGTTCTATCCAGAAACATCCGGTTCTGTGTGGCTAAATGAATATCCGCTTTTCAACAGCCTGTGTGTTTGTTAGTGTTTTCTGGATAGTATCTATGAACTTTAGAGTTTTGAATGAATTTTAGCATGTTACATTTTGTTTTTTGGTTGGCAAAAGCTAATTAGTTCCCCATGGAGACACAACAAGTACACATAAGTGTTTTCTGAGTAGAATGCTACAGAAACTAGGTTAAAAATGCTATTTGCGACTGTAAACATGACATTGAATTCACATTCCCAAGAAAAAGTCTTTGGTTTTCTCCAAAACCAGTTTGACTCTGTTCTCTGGGTCCTTTGCACATGAATTCCACACGAGGCTGTCCAGGTAGGTCTGGTTCTAACCAGAAATATCCGGTTCTGTGTGCTCAATGAATATCCGCTTTTCAATAGCCTGTGTGTTTGTTAGTGTTTTCTGGATAGTATCTATGATCTTTAGAGTTTTGAATGAATTTTAGCATGTTATATTTTGTTTTTTGTTGGCAAACGCTAATTAGTTCCCCATGGAGACACAACAAGTACACATAAGTGTTTTCTGAGTAGAATGCTACAGAAAAAGTGTTAAAAATGCTATTTGCGACTGTAAACATGACATTGAATTCACATTCCCAAGAAAAAGTCTTTGGTTTTTTCCAAAACCAGTTTGACTCTGTTCTCTGGGTCCTTTGCACATGAATTCCACACGAGTCTGTCCAGGTAGGTCTGGTTCTAACCAGAAATATCCGGTTCTGTGTGCTTAATGAATATCAGCTTTTCAACAGCCTGTGTGTTTGTTAGTGTTTTCTGGATAGTATCTATGATCTTTAGAGTTTTGAATGAATTTTAGCATGTTATATTTTGTTTTTTGGTTGGCAAACGCTAATTAGTTCCCCATGGAGACACAACAAGTACACATAAGTGTTTTCTGAGTAGAATGCTACAGAAACTCGATTAAAAATGATATTTGCGATTGTAAACATGACATTGAATTCACATTCCCAAGAAAAAGTCTTTGGTTTTCTCCGAAACCAGTTTGAGTCTGCTTTTCTGGTTCCTTTGCACATGAATTCCACACCAGTCTGTCCAGATATGTCTAGTTCTAACTAGAAATATCCGGAACTGTGTGGCTAAATGAATATCAGCTTTGAAACAGCCTGTGTGTTTGTTAGTGTTTTCTGGATAGTATCTATGCACTTTAGAGTTTTGAATAAATTTTAGCATGTTACATTGTGTTTTTTGGTTCGCAAACACTAATTAGTTCCCCATGGAGACACAACAAGTACACATAAGAGTTTTCTGAGTAGAATGCTACAGAAACTCGGTTAAAAATGATATTTGCGACTGTAAACATGACTTTGAAGTCACATTCCCAAGAAAATGACTTTGCCTTTCTTCAAAACCAGTTTCAACATCATTTTCTGGGTGCTTTGCACACGAATTCCACATGAGTCTGTCCAGATAGGTCTGGTTCTAACCAGAAATATCCGGTTCTGTGTGGCTAAATGAATATCCGCTTTTCAACAGCCTGTGTGTTTGTTAGTGTTTTCTGGATAGTATCTATGAACTTTAGAGTTTTGAATGAATTTTAGCATGTTACATTTTGTTTTTTGGTTGGCAAAATCTAATTACTTCCACATGGAGACACAACAAGTACACATAAGTGTTTTCTGAGTAGAATGCTACAGAAACTAGGTTAAAAATGCTATTTGCGACTGTAAACATGACATTGAATTCACATTCACAAGAAAAAGTCTTTGGTTTTCTCCAAAACCAGTTTGACTCTGTTCTCTGGGTCCTTTGCACATGAATTCCACAAGAGGCTGTCCAGGTAGGTCTGGTTCTAACCAGAAATATCCGGTTCTGTGTGCTTAATGAATATCCGCTTTTCAACAGCCTGTGTGTTTGTTAGTGTTTTCTGGATAGTATCTATGATCTTTAGAGTTTTGAATGAATTTTAGCATGTTATATTTTGTTTTTTTGGTTGGCAAACGCTAATTAGTTCCCCATGGAGACACAACAAGTACACATAAGTGTTTTCTGAATAGAATGCTACAGAAAAAGTGTTAAAAATGCTATTTGCGACTGTAAACATGACATTGAATTCACATTCCCAAGAAAAAGTCTTTGGTTTTCTCCGAAACCAGTTTGAGTCTGCTTTTCTGGTTCCTTTGCACATGAATTCCACACCAGTCTGTCCAGATATGTCTAGTTCTAACTAGAAATATCCGGATCTGTGTGGCTAAATGAATATCAGCTTTGAAACAGCCTGTGTGTTTCTTAGTGTTTTCTGGATAGTATCTATGCACTTTAGAGTTTTGAATGAATTTTAGCATGTTACATTGTGTTTTTTGGTTGGCAAACACTAATTAGTTCCCCATGGAGACACAACAAGTACACATAAGAGTTTTCTGAGTAGAATGCTACAGAAACTCGGTTAAAAATGATATTTGCGACTGTAAACATGACTTTGAAGTCACATTCCCAAGAAAATGACTTTGCTTTTCTTCAAAACCAGTTTCAACATCATTTTCTGGGTGCTTTGCACACGAATTCCACATGAGTCTGTCCAGATAGGTCTGGTTCTAACCAGAAATATCCGGTTCTGTGTGGCTAAATGAATATCCGCTTTTCAACAGCCTGTGTGTTTGTTAGTGTTTTCTGGATAGTATCTAGGAACTTTAGAGTTTTGAATGAATTTAAGCATGTTACATTTTGTTTTTTGGTTGGCAAAAGCTAATTAGTTCCACATGGAGACACAACAAGTACACATAAGTGTTTTCTGAGTAGAATGCTACAGAAACTAGGTTAAAAATGCTATTTGCGATTGTAAACATGACATTGAATTCACATTCCCAAGAAAAAGTCTTTGGTTTTCTCCAAAACCAGTTTGACTCTGTTTTCTGGGTCCTTTGCGCATGAATTCCACACAAGTCTGTCCAGATATGTCTGGTTCTAACTAGAAATATCCGGATCTGTGTGGCTAAATGAATATCAGCTTTGAAACAGCCTGTGTGTTTGTTCGTGTTTTCTGGATAGTATCTATGAACTTTAGAGTTTTGAATGAATTTTAGCATGTTACATTTTGTTTTTTCGTTGGCAAACACTAATTAGTTCCCCATGGAGACACAACAAGTACACATCAGAGTTTTCTGAGTAGAATGCTACAGAAACTCGGTTAAAAATGATATTTGCGACTGTAAACAGGACTTTGAAGTCACATTCCCAAGAAAATGACTTTGCCTTTCTTCAAAACCAGTTTCAACATCATTTTCTGGGTGCTTTGCACACGAATTCCACATGAGTCTGTCCAGATAGGTCTGGTTCTAACCAGAAATATCCGGTTCTGTGTGGCTAAATGAATATCCGCTTTTCAACAGCCTGTGTGTTTGTTAGTGTTTTCTGGATAGTATCTATGAACTTTAGAGTTTTGAATGAATTTTAGCATGTTACATTTTGTTTTTTCGTTGGCAAAAGCTAATTAGTTCCACATGGAGACACAACAAGTACACATAAGTGTTTTCTGAGTAGAATGCTACAGAAACTAGGTTAAAAATGCTATTTGCGACTGTAAACATGACATTGAATTCACATTCCCAAGAAAAAGTCTTTGGTTTTTTCCAAAACCAGTTTGACTCTGTTCTCTGGGTCCTTTGCACATGAATTCCACACGAGTCTGTCCAGGTAGGTCTGGTTCTAACCAGAAATATCCGGTTCTGTGTGCTTAATGAATATCAGCTTTTCAACAGCCTGTGTGTTTGTTAGTGTTTTCTGGATAGTATCTATGCACTTTAGAGTTTTGAATGAATTTTAGCATGTTACATTGTGTTTTTTGGTTGGCAAATGCTAATTAGTTCCCCATGGAGACACAACAAGTACACATAAGAGTTTTCTGAGTAGAATGCTACAGAAACTCGGTTAAAAATGATATTTGCGACTGTAAACATGACTTTGAAGTCACATTCCCAAGAAAATGACTTTGCTTTTCTTCAAAACCAGTTTCAACATCATTTTCTGGGTGCTTTGCACACGAATTCCACATGAGTCTGTCCAGATAGGTCTGGTTCTAACCAGAAATATCCGGTTCTGTGTGGCTAAATGAATATCCGCTTTTCAACAGCCTGTGTGTTTGTTAGTGTTTTCTGGATAGTATCTATGAACTTTAGAGTTTTGAATGAATTTAAGCATGTTACATTTTGTTTTTTGGTTGGCAAAAGCTAATTAGTTCCACATGGAGACACAACAAGTACACATAAGTGTTTTCTGAGTAGAATGCTACAGAAACTAGGTTAAAAATGCTATTTGCGACTGTAAACATGACATTGAATTCACATTCCCAAGAAAAAGTCTTTGGTTTTCTCCAAAACCAGTTTGACTCTGTTTTCTGGGTACTTTGCACATGAATTCCACACAAGTCTGTCCAGATATGTCTGGTTCTAACTAGAAATATCCGGATCTGTGTGGCTAAATGAATATCAGCTTTGAAACAGCCTGTGTGTTTGTTAGTGTTTTCTGGATAGTATCTATGAACTTTAGAGTTTTGAATGAATTTTAGCATGTTACATTTTGTTTTTTGGTTGGCAAACACTAATTAGATCCCCATGGAGACACAACAAGTACACATCAGAGTTTTCTGAGTAGAATGCTACAGAAACTCGGTTAAAAATGATATTTGCGACTGTAAACATGACTTTGAAGTCACATTCCCAAGAAAATGACTTTGCCTTTCTTCAAAACCAGTTTCAACATCATTTTCTGGGTGCTTTGCACACGAATTCCACATGAGTCTGTCCAGATAGGTCTGGTTCTAACCAGAAATATCCGGTTCTGTGTGGCTAAATGAATATCCGCTTTTCAACAGCCTGTGTGTTTGTTAGTGTTTTCTGGATAGTATCTATGAACTTTAGAGTTTTGAATGAATTTTAGCATGTTACATTTTGTTTTTTGGTTGGCAAAAGCTAATTAGTTCCACATGGAGACACAACAAGTACACATAAGTGTTTTCTGAGTAGAATGCTACAGAAACTAGGTTAAAAATGCTATTTGCGACTGTAAACATGACATTGAATTCACATTCCCAAGAAAAAGTCTTTGGTTTTCTCCAAAACCAGTTTGACTCTGTTCTCTGGGTCCTTTGCACATGAATTCCACAAGAGGCTGTCCAGGTAGGTCTGGTTCTAACCAGAAATATCCGGTTCTGTGTGCTTAATGAATATCCGCTTTTCAACAGCCTGTGTGTTTGTTAGTGTTTTCTGGATAGTATCTATGATCTTTAGAGTTTTGAATGAATTTTAGCATGTTATATTTTGTTTTTTTGGTTGGCAAACGCTAATTAGTTCCCCATGGAGACACAACAAGTACACATAAGTGTTTTCTGAGTAGAATGCTACAGAAAAAGTGTTAAAAATGCTATTTGCGACTGTAAACATGACATTGAATTCACATTCCCAAGAAAAAGTCTTTGGTTTTCTCCAAAACCAGTTTGACTCTGTTCTCTGGGTCCTTTGCACATGAATTCCACACGAGTCTGTCCAGGTAGGTCTGGTTCTAACCAGAAATATCCGGTTCTGTGTGCTTAATGAATATCAGCTTTTCAACAGCCTGTGTGTTTGTTAGTGTTTTCTGGATAGTATCTATGATCTTTAGAGTTTTGAATGAATTTTAGCATGTTATATTTTGTTTTTTGGTTGGAAAGCGCTAATTAGTTCCCCATGGAGACACAACAAGTACACATAAGTGTTTTCTGAGTAGAATGCTACAGAAACTCGGTTAAAAATGATATTTGCGATTGTAAACATGACATTGAATTCACATTCCCAAGAAAAAGTCTTTGGTTTTCTCCGAAACCAGTTTGAGTCTGCTTTTCTGGTTCCTTTGCACATGAATTCCACACCAGTCTGTCCAGATATGTCTAGTTCTAACTAGAAATATCCGGATCTGTGTGGCTAAATGAATATCAGCTTTGAAACAGCCTGTGTGTTTGTTAGTGTTTTCTGGATAGTATCTATGCACTTTAGAGTTTTGAATGAATTTTAGCATGTTACATTGTGTTTTTTGGTTAGCAAACACTAATTAGTTCCCCATGGAGACACAACAAGTACACATAAGAGTTTTCTGAGTAGAATGCTACAGAAACTCGGTTAAAAATGATATTTGCGACTGTAAACATGACTTTGAAGTCACATTCCCAAGAAAATGACTTTGCTTTTCTTCAAAACCAGTTTCAACATCATTTTCTGGGTGCTTTGCACACGAATTCCACATGAGTCTGTCCAGATAGGTCTGGTTCTAACCAGAAATATCCGGTTCTGTGTGGCTAAATGAATATCCGCTTTTCAACAGCCTGTGTGTTTGTTAGTGTTTTCTGGATAGTATCTATGAACTTTAGAGTTTTGAATGAATTTAAGCATGTTACATTTTGTTTTTTGGTTGGCAAAAGCTAATTAGTTCCACATGGAGACACAACAAGTACACATAAGTGTTTTCTGAGTAGAATGCTACAGAAACTAGGTTAAAAATGCTATTTGCGATTGTAAACATGACATTGAATTCACATTCCCAAGAAAAAGTCTTTGGTTTTCTCCAAAACCAGTTTGACTCTGTTTTCTGGGTCCTTTGCACATGAATTCCACACAAGTCTGTCCACATATGTCTGGTTCTAACTAGAAATATCCGGATCTGTGTGGCTAAATGAATATCCGCTTTTCAACAGCCTGTGTGTTTGTTAGTGTTTTCTGGATAGTATCTATGAACTTTAGAGTTTTGAATGAATTTTAGCATGTTACATTGTGTTTTTTGGTTGGCAAACACTAATTAGTTCCCCATGGAGACACAACAAGTACACATAAGAGTTTTCTGAGTAGAATGCTACAGAAACTCGGTTAAAAATGATATTTGCGACTGTAAACATGACTTTGAAGTCACATTCCCAAGAAAATGACTTTGTCTTTCTTCAAAACCAGTTTCAACATCATTTTCTGGGTGCTTTGCACACGAATTCCACATGAGTCTGTCCAGATAGGTCTGGTTCTAACCAGAAATATCCGGTTCTGTGTGGCTAAATGAATATCCGCTTTTCAACAGCCTGTGTGTTTGTTAGTGTTTTCTGGATAGTATCTATGAACTTTAGAGTTTTGAATGAATTTAAGCATGTTACATTTTGTTTTTTGGTTGGCAAAAGCTAATTAGTTCCACATGGAGACACAACAAGTACACATAAGTGTTTTCTGAGTAGAATGCTACAGAAACTAGGTTAAAAATGCTATTTGCGATTGTAAACATGACATTGAATTCACATTCCCAAGAAAAAGTCTTTGGTTTTCTCCAAAACCAGTTTGACTCTGTTTTCTGGGTCCTTTGCACATGAATTCCACACAAGTCTGTCCACATATGTCTGGTTCTAACTAGAAATATCCGGATCTGTGTGGCTAAATGAATATCAGCTTTGAAACAGCCTGTGTGTTTGTTAGTGTTTTCTGGATAGTATCTATGAACTTTAGAGTTTTGAATGAATTTTAGCATGTTACATTGTGTTTTTTGGTTGGCAAACACTAATTAGTTCCCCATGGAGACACAACAAGTACACATAAGAGTTTTCTGAGTAGAATGCTACAGAAACTCGGTTAAAAATGATATTTGCGACTGTAAACATGACTTTGAAGTCACATTCCCAAGAAAATGACTTTGTCTTTCTTCAAAACCAGTTTCAACATCATTTTCTGGGTGCTTTGCACACGAATTCCACATGAGTCTGTCCAGATAGGTCTGGTTCTAACCAGAAATATCCGGTTCTGTGTGGCTAAATGAATATCCGCTTTTCAACAGCCTGTGTGTTTGTTAGTGTTTTCTGGATAGTATCTATGAACTTTAGAGTTTTGAATGAATTTCAGCATGTTACATTTTGTTTTTTGGTTGGCAAAAGCTAATTAGTTCCACATGGAGACACAACAAGTACACATAAGAGTTTTCTGAGTAGAATGCTACAGAAACTAGGTTAAAAATGCTATTAGCGACTGTAAACATGACACTGAATTCACATTCCCAAGAAAAAGTCTTTGGTTTTCTCCAAAACCAGTTTGACTCTGTTTTCTGGGTCCTTTGCACATGAATTCCACACAAGTCTGTCCAGATATGTCTGGTTCTAACTAGAAATATCCGGATCTGTGTGGCTAAATGAATATCCGCTTTGAAACATTTGTGTGTTTGTTAGTGTTTTCTGGATAGTATCTATGAACTTTAGAGTTTTGAATGAATTTTAGCATGTTACATTGTGTTTTTTGGTTGGCAAATGCGAATTAGTTCCCCATGGAGACACAACAAGTACACATAAGAGTTTTCTGAGTAGAATGCTACAGAAACTAGGTGAAAAATGATATTTGCGACTGTAAACATGACTTTGAAGTCACATTCCCAAGAAAATGACTTTGCTTTTCTTCAAAACCAGTTTCAACATCATTTTCTGGGTGCTTTGCACACGAATTCCACATGAGTCTGTCCAGATAGGTCTGGTTCTAACCAGAAATATCCGGTTCTGTGTGGCTAAATGAATATCCACTTTTCAACAGCCTGTGTGTTTGTTAGTGTTTTCTGGATAGTATCTATGAACTTTAGAGTTTTGAATGAATTTAAGCATGTTACATTTTGTTTTTTGGTTGGCAAAAGCTAATTAGTTCCACATGGAGACACAACAAGTACACATAAGTGTTTTCTGAGTAGAATGCTACAGAAACTAGGTTAAAAATGCTATTTGCGATTGTAAACATGACATTGAATTCACATTCCCAAGAAAAAGTCTTTGGTTTTCTCCAAAACCAGTTTGACTCTGTTTTCTGGGTCCTTTGCACATGAATTCCACACAAGTCTGTCCACATATGTCTGGTTCTAACTAGAAATATCCGGATCTGTGTGGCTAAATGAATATCAGCTTTGAAACAGCCTGTGTGTTTGTTAGTGTTTTCTGGATAGTATCTATGAACTTTAGAGTTTTGAATGAATTTTAGCATGTTACATTGTGTTTTTTGGTTGGCAAACACTAATTAGTTCCCCATGGAGACACAACAAGTACACATAAGAGTTTTCTGAGTAGAATGCTACAGAAACTCGGTTAAAAATGATATTTGCGACTGTAAACATGACTTTGAAGTCACATTCCCAAGAAAATGACTTTGTCTTTCTTCAAAACCAGTTTCAACATCATTTTCTGGGTGCTTTGCACACGAATTCCACATGAGTCTGTCCAGATAGGTCTGGTTCTAACCAGAAATATCCGGTTCTGTGTGGCTAAATGAATATCCGCTTTTCAACAGCCTGTGTGTTTGTTAGTGTTTTCTGGATAGTATCTATGAACTTTAGAGTTTTGAATGAATTTCAGCATGTTACATTTTGTTTTTTGGTTGGCAAAAGCTAATTAGTTCCACATGGAGACACAACAAGTACACATAAGAGTTTTCTGAGTAGAATGCTACAGAAACTAGGTTAAAAATGCTATTAGCGACTGTAAACATGACACTGAATTCACATTCCCAAGAAAAAGTCTTTGGTTTTCTCCAAAACCAGTTTGACTCTGTTTTCTGGGTCCTTTGCACATGAATTCCACACAAGTCTGTCCAGATATGTCTGGTTCTAACTAGAAATATCCGGATCTGTGTGGCTAAATGAATATCCGCTTTGAAACATTTGTGTGTTTGTTAGTGTTTTCTGGATAGTATCTATGAACTTTAGAGTTTTGAATGAATTTTAGCATGTTACATTGTGTTTTTTGGTTGGCAAATGCGAATTAGTTCCCCATGGAGACACAACAAGTACACATAAGAGTTTTCTGAGTAGAATGCTACAGAAACTAGGTGAAAAATGATATTTGCGACTGTAAACATGACTTTGAAGTCACATTCCCAAGAAAATGACTTTGCTTTTTTTCAAAACCAGTTTCAACATCATTTTCTGGGTGCTTTGCACACGAATTCCACATGAGTCTGTCCAGATAGGTCTGGTTCTAACCAGAAATATCCGGTTCTGTGTGGCTAAATGAATATCCGCTTTTCAACTGCCTGTGTGTTTGTTAGTGTTTTCTGGATAGTATCTATGAACTTTAGAGTTTTGAATGAATTTAAGCATGTTACATTTTGTTTTTTGGTTGGCAAACACTAATTAGTTCCCCATGGAGACACAACAAGTACACATAAGTGTTTTCTGAGTAGAATGCTACAGAAACTAGGTTAAAAATGCTATTTGCGACTGTAAACATGACATTGAATTCACATTCCCAAGAAAAAGTCTTTGGTTTATTCCAAAACCAGTTTGACTCTGTTCTCTGGGTCCTTTGCACATGAATTCCACACGAGTCTGTCCAGGTAGGTCTGGTTCTAACCAGAAATATCTGGTTCTGTGTGGCTAAATGAATATCCGCTTTTCAACAGCCTGTGTGTTTGTTAGTGTTTTCTGGATAGTATCTATGAACTTTAGAGTTTTGAATGAATTTTAGCATGTTATATTTTGTTTTTTGGTTGGCAAACGCTAATTAGTTCCCCATGGAGACACAACACGTACACATAAGAGTTTTCTGAGTAGAATGCTACAGAAACTAGGTTAAAAATAATATTTGCGACTGTACACATGACATTGAATTCAAATTCCCAAGAAAAAGTCTTTGGTTTTCTCCAAAACCAGTTTCACTCTGTTTTATGGGTCCTTTGCACTTGAATTCCACACGAGTCTGTCCAGGTATGTCTGGTTCTAACCAGAAATATCCGGTTCTGTGTGCTTAATGAATATCCGCTTTTAAACAGCCTGTGGTTTGTTAGTGTTTTCTGGATAGTATCTATGATCTTTAGAGTTTTGAATGAATTTTAGCATGTTATATTTTGTTTTTTGGTTGGCAAACGTAATTAGTTCCACATGGAGACACAACAAGTACACATAAGTGTTTTCTGAGTAGAATGCTACAGAAACTAGGTTAAAAATGCTATTTGCGACTGTAAACATGACATTGAATTCACATTCCCAAGAAAAAGTCTTTGGTTTTTTCCAAAACCAGTTTGACTCTGTTTTCTGTGTCCTTTGCACATGAATTCCACACGAGTCTGTCCAGATAGGTCTGGTTCTATCTAGAAATATCCGGATCTGTGTGGCTAAATGAATATCAGCTTTTCAACAGCCTGTGTGTTTGTTAGTGTTTTCTGGATAGTATCTATGAACTTTAGAGTTTTTAATGAATTTTAGCATGTTACATTGTGTGTTTTGGTTGGCAAACGCTAATTAGTTCCACATGGAGACACAACAAGTACACATAAGAGTTTTCTGAGTAGAATGCTACAGAAACTCGGTTAAAAATGATATTTGCGACTGTAAACATGACTTTGAAGTCACATTCCCAAGAAAATGACTTTGCTTTTCTTCAAAACCAGTTTCAACATCATTTTCTGGGTGCTTTGCACACGAATTCCACATGAGTCTGTCCAGATAGGTCTGGTTCTAACCAGAAATATCCGGTTCTGTGTGGCTAAATGAATATCCGCTTTTCAACAGCCTGTGTGTTTGTTAGTGTTTTCTGGATAGTATCTATGAAATTTAGAGTTTTGAATGAATTTCAGCATGTTACATTTTGTTTTTTCGTTGGCAAAAGCTAATTAGTTCCACATGGAGACACAACAAGTACACATAAGAGTTTTCTGAGTAGAATGCTACAGAAACTAGGTTAAAAATGCTATTAGCGACTGTAAACATGACACTGAATTCACATTCCCAAGAAAAAGTCTTTGGTTTTCTCCAAAACCAGTTTGACTCTGTTTTCTGGGTCCTTTGCACATGAATTCCACACAAGTCTGTCCAGATATGTCTGGTTCTAACTAGAAATATCCGGATCTGTGTGGCTAAATGAATATCCGCTTTGAAACATTTGTGTGTTTGTTAGTGTTTTCTGGATAGTATCTATGAACTTTAGAGTTTTGAATGAATTTTAGCATGTTACATTGTGTTTTTTGGTTGGCAAATGCGAATTAGTTCCCCATGGAGACACAACAAGTACACATAAGAGTTTTCTGAGTAGAATGCTACAGAAACTAGGTTAAAAATGCTATTTGCGACTGTAAACATGACATTCAATACACATTCCCAAGAAAAAGTCTTTGGTTTTCTCCAAAACCAGTTTGACTCTGTTCTCTGGGTCCTTTGCTCATGAATTCCACACGAGTCTGTCCAGGTAGGTCTGGTTCTAACCAGAAATATCCGGTTCTGTGTGCTTAATGAATATCCGCTTTTCAACAGCCTGTGTGTTTGTTAGTGTTTTCTGGATAGTATCTATGATCTTTAGAGTTTTCAATGAATTTTAGCATGTTATATTTTGCTTTTTGGTTGGCAAACGCTAATTAGTTCCCCATGGAGACACAACAAGTACACATAAGTGTTTTCTGAGTAGAATGCTACAGAAAAAGGGTTAAAAATGCTATTTGCGACTGTAAACATGACATTGAATTCACATTCCCAAGAAAAAGTCTTTGGTTTTCTCCAAAACCAGTTTTACTCTGTTTTATGGGTCCTTTGCACTTGAATTCCACACGAGTCTGTCCAGGTATGTCTGGTTCTAACCAGAAATATCCGGTTCTGTGTGCTTAATGAATATCCGCTTTTAAACAGCCTGTGTGTTTGTTAGTGTTTTCTGGATAGTATCTATGATCTTTAGAGTTTTGAATGAATTTTAGCATGTTATATTTTGTTTTTTGGTTGGCAAACGCTAATTAGTTCCACATGGAGACACAACAAGTACACATAAGTTTTTTCTGAGTTGAATGCTACAGAAACTAGGTTAAAAATGCTATTTGCGACTGTAAACATGACATTGAATTCACATTCCCAAGAAAAAGTCTTTGGTTTTTTCCAAAACCAGTTTGACTCTGTTTTCTGGGTCCTTTGCACATGAATTCCACACGAGTCTGTAAAGATAGGTCTGGTTCTATCTAGAAATATCCGGATCTGTGTGGCTAAATGAATATCAGCTTTGAAACAGCCTGTGTGTTTGTTAGTGTTTTCTGGATAGTATCTATGAACTTTAGAGTTTTGAATGAATTTTAGCATGTTACATTGTGTTTTGTGGTTGGCAAACGCTAATTAGTTCCACATGGAGACACAACAAGTACACATAAGTGTTTTCTGAGTAGAATGCTACAGAAACTAGGTTAAAAATGATATTTGCGATTGTAAACATGACATTGAATTCACTTTCCCAAGAAAAAGTCTTTGGTTTTCTCCAAAACCAGTTTGACTCTGTTTTGTGGGTCCTTGGCACTTGAATTCCACATGAGTCTGTCCAGATATGTCTGGTTCTAACTAGAAGTATCCGGATCTGTGTGGCTAAATGAATATCAGCTTTGAAACAGCCTGTGTGTTTGTTAGTGTTTTCTGGATAGTATCTATGAACTTTAGAGTTTTGAATGAATTTTAGCATGTTACATTGTGTTTTTTGGTTGGCAAACGCTAATTAGTTCCCCATGGAGACACAACAAGTACACATAAGTGTTTTCTGAGTAGAATGCTACAGAAACTAGGTTAAAAATGATATTTGCGACTGTAAACATGACATTGAAGTCACATTCCCTAGAAAATGACTTTGCTTTTCTTCAAAACCAGTTTCACCATCATTTTCTCGGTGCTTTGCACATGAATTCCACACGAGTCTGTCCAGATAGGTCTGGTTCCAACCAGAAAAATCCGGATCTGTGTGGCTGAATGAATATCACCTTTTCAACAGCCTGTGTGTTTGTTAGTGTTTTCTGGATAGTATCTATGAACTTTAGAGTTTTGAATGAATTTTAGCATGTTACATTGTGTTTTGTGGTTGGCAAACGCTAATTAGTTCCCCATGGAGACACAACAAGTACACATAAGTGTTTTCTGAGTAGAATGCTACAGAAACTCGGTTAAAAATGCTATTTGCGACTGTAAACATGACATTGAATTCACATTCCCAAGAAAAAGTCTTTGGTTTTCTCCAAAACCAGTTTGACTCTGTTTTCTGGGTCCTATGCACATGGATTCCACACGAGTCTGTCCAGATAGGTCTAATCTAACCAGAAATATCCGGATCTGTGTGGCTAAATGAATATCCGCTTTTCAACAGCCTGTGTGTTTGTTAGTGTTTTCTGGATAGTATCTATGAACTTTAGAGTTTTGAATGAATTTTAGCATGTTACATTTTTTTTTTTGGTTGGCAAACGCTAATTAGTTCCCCATGGAGACACAACAAGTACACATAAGTGTTTTCTGAGTAGAATGCTACAGAAACTAGGTGAAAAATGCTATTTGCGACTGTAAACATGACATTGAATTCACATTCCCAAGAAAAAGTCTTTGGTTTTCTCCAAAACCAGTTTGACTCTGTTCTCTGTGTCCTTTGCACATGAATTCCACACGAGTCTGTCCAGGTAGGTCTGGTTCTAACCAGAAATATCCGGTTCTGTGTGCTTAATGAATATCCGCTTTTCAACAGCCTGTGTGTTTGTTAGTGTTTTCTGGATAGTATCTATGAACTTTAGAGTTTTGAATGAATTTTAGCATGTTATATTTTGCTTTTTGGTTGGCAAACGCTAATTAGTTCCCCATGGAGACACAACAAGTACACATAAGTGTTTTCTGAGTAGAATGCTACAGAAAAAGGGTTAAAAATGCTATTTGCGACTGTAAACATGACATTGAATTCACATTCCCAAGAAAAAGTCTTTGGTTTTCTCCAAAAGCAGTTTGAGTCTGCTTTTCTGGTTCCTTTGCACATGAATTCCACACAAGTCTGTCCAGATATGTCTGGTTCTAACTAGAAATATCCGGATCTGTGTGGCTAAATGAATATCAGCTTTTCAACAGCCTGTGTGTTTGTTAGTGTTTTCTGGATAGTATCTATGAACTTTAGAGTTTTGAATGAATTTTAGCATGTTACATTGTGTTTTTTGGTTCGCAAACACTAATTAGTTCCCCATGGAGACACAACAAGTACACATAAGAGTTTTCTGAGTAGAATGCTACAGAAACTTGGTTAAAAATGATATTTGCGACTGTAAACATGACTTTGAAGTCATATTCCCAAGAAAATGACTTTGCTTTTCTTCAAAACCAGTTTCAACATCATTTTCTGGGTGCTTTGCACACGAATTCCACATGAGTCTGTCCAGATAGGTCTGGTTCTAACCAGAAATATCCGGTTCTGTGTGGCTAAATGAATATCCGCTTTTCAACAGCCTGTGTGTTTGTTAGTGTTTTCTGGATAGTATCTATGAACTTTAGAGTTTTGAATGAATTTAAGCATGTTACATTTTGTTTTTTGGTTGGCAAATCTAATTAGTTCCACATGGAGACACAACAAGTACACATAAGTGTTTTCTGAGTAGAATGCTACAGAAACTAGGTTAAAAATGCTATTTGCGACTGTAAACATGACATTGAATTCACATTCCCAAGAAAAAGTCTTTGGTTTATTCCAAAACCAGTTTGACTCTGTTCTCTGGGTCCTTTGCACATGAATTCCACACGAGTCTGTCCAGGTAGGTCTGGTTCTAACCAGAAATATCCGGTTCTGTGTGCTTAATGAATATCCGCTTTTCAACAGACTGTGTGTTTGTTAGTGTTTTCTGGATAGTATCTATGATCTTTAGAGTTTTGAATGAATTTTAGCATGTTATATTTTGCTTTTTGGTTGGCAAACGCTAATTAGTTCCCCATGGAGACACAACAAGTACACATAAGTGTTTTCTGAGTAGAATGCTACAGAAAAAGGGTTAAAAATTCTATTTGCGACTGTAAACATGACATTGAATTCACATTCCCAAGAAAAAGTCTTTGGTTTTCTCCAAAACCAGTTTCACTCTGTTTTATGGGTCCTTTGCACTTGAATTCCACACGAGTCTGTCCAGGTATGTCTGGTTCTAACCAGAAATATCCGGTTCTGTGTGCTTAATGAATATCCGCTTTTAAACAGCCTGTGTGTTTGTTAGTGTTTTCTGGATAGTATCTATGATCTTTAGAGTTTTGAATGAATTTTAGCATGTTATATTTTGTTTTTTGGTTGGCAAACGCTAATTAGTTCCACATGGAGACACAACAAGTACACATAAGTTTTTTCTGAGTTGAATGCTACAGAAACTAGGTTAAAAATGCTATTTGCGACTGTAAACATGACATTGAATTCACATTCCCAAGAAAAAGTCTTTGGTTTTTTCCAAAACCAGTTTGACTCTGTTTTCTGGGTCCTTTGCACATGAATTCCACACGAGTCTGTAAAGATAGGTCTGGTTCTATCTAGAAATATCCGGATCTGTGTGGCTAAATGAATATCAGCTTTTCAACAGCCTGTGTGTTTGTTAGTGTTTTCTGGATAGTATCTATGAACTTTAGAGTTTTGAATGAATTTTAGCATGTTACATTGTGTTTTGTGGTTGGCAAACGCTAATTAGTTCCACATGGAGACACAACAAGTACACATAAGTGTTTTCTGAGTAGAATGCTACAGAAACTAGGTTAAAAATGATATTTGCGATTGTAAACATGACATTGAATTCACTTTCCCAAGAAAAAGTCTTTGGTTTTCTCCAAAACCAGTTTGACTCTGTTTTGTGGGTCCTTGGCACTTGAATTCCACATGAGTCTGTCCAGATATGTCTGGTTCTAACTAGAAGTATCCGGATCTGTGTGGCTAAATGAATATCAGCTTTGAAACAGCCTGTGTGTTTGTTAGTGTTTTCTGGATAGTATCTATGAACTTTAGAGTTTTGAATGAATTTTAGCATGTTACATTGTGTTTTTTGGTTGGCAAACGCTAATTAGTTCCCCATGGAGACACAACAAGTACACATAAGTGTTTTCTGAGTAGAATGCTACAGAAACTAGGTTAAAAATGATATTTGCGACTGTAAACATGACATTGAAGTCACATTCCCTAGAAAATGACTTTGCTTTTCTTCAAAACCAGTTTCACCATCATTTTCTCGGTGCTTTGCACATGAATTCCACACGAGTCTGTCCAGATAGGTCTGGTTCTAACCAGAAAAATCCGGATCTGTGTGGCTGAATGAATATCAGCTTTTCAACAGCCTGTGTGTTTGTTAGTGTTTTCTGGATAGTATCAATGAACTTTAGAGTTTTGAATGAATTTTAGCATGTTACATTGTGTTTTTTGGTTGGCAAATGCTAATTAGTTCCCCATGGAGACACAACAAGTACACATAAGTGTTTTCTGAATAGAATGCTACAGAAACTCGGTTAAAAATGATATTTGCGACTGTAAACATGACATTGAATTCACATTCCCAAGAAAAAGTCTTTGGTTTTCTCCAAAACCAGTTTGACTCTGTTTTCTGGGTCCTATGCACATGGATTCCACACGAATCTGTCCAGATAGGTCTGGTTCTAACCAGAAATATCCGGATCTGTGTGGCTAAATGAATATCCGCTTTTCAACAGCCTGTGTGTTTGTTAGTGTTTTCTGGATAGTATCTATGAACTTTAGAGTTTTGAATGAATTTTAGCATGTTACATTGTGTTTTGTGGTTGGCAAACGCTAATTAGTTCCACATGGAGACACAACAAGTACACATAAGTGTTTTCTGAGTAGAATGCTACAGAAACTAGGTTAAAAATTATATTTGCGATTGTAAACATGACATTGAATTCACTTTCCCAAGAAAAAGTCTTTGGTTTTCTCCAAAACCAGTTTGACTCTGTTTTGTGGGTCCTTGGCACTTGAATTCCACATGAGTCTGTCCAGATATGTCTGGTTCTAACTAGAAGTATCCGGATCTGTATGGCTAAATGAATATCCGCTTTTCAACAGCCTGTGTGTTTGTTAGTGTTTTCTGGATAGTATCTATGAACTTTAGAGTTTTGAATGAATTTTAGCATGTTATATTTTGTTTTTTGGTTGGCAAACGCTAATTAGTTCCCCATGGAGACACAACAAGTACACATAAGTGTTTTCTGAGTAGAATGCTACAGAAACTAGGTTAAAAATAATATTTGCGACTGTACACATGACATTGAAGTCACATTCCCAAGAAAAAGTCTTTGGTTTTCTCCAAAACCAGTTTCACTCTGTTTTATGGGTCCTTTGCACTTGAATTCCACACGAGTCTGTCCAGGTATGTCTGGTTCTAACCAGAAATATCCGGATCTGTGTGCTTAATGAATATCCGCTTTTAAACAGCCTGTGGTTTGTTAGTGTTTTCTGGATAGTATCTATGATCTTTAGAGTTTTGAATGAATTTTAGCATGTTATATTTTGTTTTTTGGTTGGCAAACGCTAATTAGTTCCCCATGGAGACACAACAAGTACACATAAGATTTTTCTGAGTAGAATGCTACAGAAACTAGGTTAAAAATGCTATTTGCGACTGTAAACATGACATTGAATTCACATTCCCAAGAAAAAGTCTTTGGTTTTTTCCAAAACCAGTTTGACTCTGTTTTCTGGGTCCTTTGCACATGAATTCCACACGAGTCTGTAAAGATAGGTCTGGTTCTATCTAGAAATATCCGGATCTGTGTGGCTAAATGAATATCAGCTTTGAAACAGCCTGTGTGTTTGTTAGTGTTTTCTGGATAGTATCTATGAACTTTAGAGTTTTGAATGAATTTTAGCATGTTACATTGTGTTTTGTGGTTGGCAAACGCTAATTAGTTCCCCATGGAGACACAACAAGTACACATAAGTGTTTTCTGAGTAGAATGCTACAGAAACTAGGTTAAAAATGATATTTGCGACTGTAAACATGACATTGAAGTCACATTCCCTAGAAAATGACTTTGCTTTTCTTCAAAACCAGTTTCACCATCATTTTCTCGGTGCTTTGCACACGAATTCCACACGAGTCTGTCCAGATAGGTCTGGTTCTAACCAGAAATATCCGGATCTCTGTGGCTAAATGAATATCCGCTTTTCAACAGCCTGTGAGTTTGTTAGTGTTTTCTGGATAGTATCTATGACTTTAGAGTTTTGAATGAATTTAAGCATGTTACATTTTGTTT
This sequence comes from Sylvilagus floridanus, assembly GCA_949820135.1. NCBI lineage: Eukaryota > Metazoa > Chordata > Mammalia > Lagomorpha > Leporidae > Sylvilagus > Sylvilagus floridanus. The sequence continues at coordinate 84,675,590 of OX463233.1, forward strand.
TTTGGTTGGCATATCTAATTAGTTCCACATGGAGACACAACAAGTACACATAAGTGTTTTCTGAGTAGAATGCTACAGAAACTAGGTTAAAAATGCTATTTGCGACTGTAAACATGACATTGAATTCACATTCCCAAGAAAAAGTCTTTGGTTTTTTCCAAAACCAGTTTGACTCTGTTTTCTGTGTCCTTTGCACATGAATTCCACACGAGTCTGTCCAGATAGGTCTGGTTCTATCTAGAAATATCCGGATCTGTGTGGCTAAATGAATATCAGCTTTTCAACAGCCTGTGTGTTTGTTAGTGTTTTCTGGATAGTATCTATGAACTTTAGAGTTTTTAATGAATTTTAGCATGTTACATTGTGTGTTTTGGTTGGCAAACGCTAATTAGTTCCACATGGAGACACAACAAGTACACATAAGAGTTTTCTGAGTAGAATGCTACAGAAACTCGGTTAAAAATGATATTTGCGACTGTAAACATGACTTTGAAGTCACATTCCCAAGAAAATGACTTTGCTTTTCTTCAAAACCAGTTTCAACATCATTTTCTGGGTGCTTTGCACACGAATTCCACATGAGTCTGTCCAGATAGGTCTGGTTCTAACCAGAAATATCCGGTTCTATGTGGCTAAATGAATATCCGCTTTTCAACAGCCTGTGTGTTTGTTAGTGTTTTCTGGATAGTATCTATGAAATTTAGAGTTTTGAATGAATTTCAGCATGTTACATTTTGTTTTTTCGTTGGCAAAAGCTAATTAGTTCCACATGGAGACACAACAAGTACACATAAGTGTTTTCTGAGTAGAATGCTACAGAAACTAGGTTAAAAATGCTATTTGCGACTGTAAACATGACATTGAATTCACATTCCCAAGAAAAAGTCTTTGGTTTTCTCCAAAACCAGTTTGACTCTGTTCTCTGGGTCCTTTGCACATGAATTCCACACGAGACTGTCCAGGTAGGTCTGGTTCTAACCAGAAATATCCGGTTCTGTGTGCTTAATGAATATCCGCTTTTCAACAGCCTGTGTGTTTGTTAGTGTTTTCTGGATAGTATCTATGATCTTTAGAGTTTTGAATGAATTTTAGCATGTTATATTTTGTTTTTTGGTTGGAAAACGCTAATTAGTTCCCCATGGAGACACAACAAGTACACATAAGTGTTTTCTGAGTAGAATGCTACTGAAACTAGGTTAAAAATGATATTTGCGATTGTAAACATGACATTGAATTCACATTCCCAAGAAAAAGTCTTTGGTTTTCTCCGAAACCAGTTTGAGTCTGCTTTTCTGGTTCCTTTGCACATGAATTCCACACAAGTCTGTCCAGATATGTCTGGTTCTAACAAGAAATATCCGGATCTGTGTGGCTAAATGAATATCAGCTTTGAAACAGCCTGTGTGTTTGTTAGTGTTTTCTGGATAGTATCTATGAACTTTAGAGTTTTGAATGAATTTTAGCATGTTACATTGTGTTTTGTGGTTGGCAAACACTAATTAGTTCCACATGGAGACACAACAAGTACACATAAGAGTTTTCTGAGTAGAATGCTACAGAAACTTGGTTAAAAATGATATTTGCGACTGTAAACATGATTTGAAGTCACATTCCCAAGAAAATGACTTTGCTTTTCTTCAAAACCAGTTTCAACATCATTATCTGGGTGCTTTGCACACGAATTCTACATGAGTCTGTCCAGATAGGTCTGGTTCTAACCAGAAATATCCGGTTCTGTGTGGCTAAATGAATATCCGCTTTTCAACAGCCTGTGTGTTTGTTAGTGTTTTCTGGATAGTATCTATGAACTTTAGAGTTTTGAATGAATTTAAGCATGTTACATTGTGTTTTTTGGTTGGCAAAAGCTAATTAGTTCCCCATGGAGACACAACAAGTACACATAAGTGTTTTCTGAGTAGAATGCTACAGAAACTAGGTTAAAAATGCTATTTGCGACTGTAAACATGACATTGAATTCACATTCCCAAGAAAAAGTCTTTGGTTTTCTCCAAAACCAGTTTGACTCTGTTCTCTGGGTCCTTTGCTCATGAATTCCACACGAGTCTGTCCAGGTAGGTCTGGTTCTAACCAGAAATATCCGGTTCTGTGTGCTTAATGAATATCCGCTTTTCAACAGCCTGTGTGTTTGTTAGTGTTTTCTGGATAGTATCTATGATCTTTAGAGTTTTGAATGAATTTTAGCATGTTATATTTTGCTTTTTGGTTGGCAAACGCTAATTAGTTCCCCATGGAGACACAACAAGTACACATAAGTGTTTTCTGAGTAGAATGCTACAGAAAAAGGGTTAAAAATTCTATTTGCGACTGTAAACATGACATTGAATTCACATTCCCAAGAAAAAGTCTTTGGTTTTCTCCAAAACCAGTTTCACTCTGTTTTATGGGTCCTTTGCACTTGAATTCCACACGAGTCTGTCCAGGTATGTCTGGTTCTAACCAGAAATATCCGGTTCTGTGTGCTTAATGAATATCCGCTTTTAAACAGCCTGTGTGTTTGTTAGTGTTTTCTGGATAGTATCTATGATCTTTAGAGTTTTGAATGAATTTTAGCATGTTATATTTTGTTTTTTGGTTGGCAAACGCTAATTAGTTCCACATGAAGACACAACAAGTACACATAAGTTTTTTCTGAGTTGAATGCTACAGAAACTAGGTTAAAAATGCTATTTGCGACTGTAAACATGACATTGAATTCACATTCCCAAGAAAAAGTCTTTGGTTTTTTCCAAAACCAGTTTGACTCTGTTTTCTGGGTCCTTTGCACATGAATTCCACACGAGTCTGTAAAGATAGGTCTGGTTCTATCTAGAAATATCCGGATCTGTGTGGCTAAATGAATATCAGCTTTGAAACAGCCTGTGTGTTTGTTAGTGTTTTCTGGATAGTATCTATGAACTTTAGAGTTTTGAATGAATTTTAGCATGTTACATTGTGTTTTGTGGTTGGCAAACGCTAATTAGTTCCCCATGGAGACACAACAAGTACACATAACTGTTTTCTGAGTAGAATGCTACAGAAACTAGGTTAAAAATGATATTTGCGACTGTAAACATGACATTGAAGTCACATTCCCTAGAAAATGACTTTGCTTTTCTTCAAAACCAGTTTCACCATCATTTTCTCGGTGCTTTGCACACGAATTCCACACGAGTCTGTCCAGATAGGTCTGGTTCTAACCAGAAATATCCGGTTCTGTGTGGCTAAATGAATATCCGCTTTTCAACAGCCTGTGTGTTTGTTAGTGTTTTCTGGATAGTATCTATGACTTTAGAGTTTTGAATGAATTTAAGCATGTTACATTTTGTTTTTTGGTTGGCATATCTAATTAGTTCCACATGGAGACACAACAAGTACACATAAGTGTTTTCTGAGTAGAATGCTACAGAAACTAGGTTAAAAATGCTATTTGCGACTGTAAACATGACATTGAATTCACATTCCCAAGAAAAAGTCTTTGGTTTTTTCCAAAACCAGTTTGACTCTGTTTTCTGTGTCCTTTGCACATGAATTCCACACGAGTCTGTCCAGATAGGTCTGGTTCTATCTAGAAATATCCGGATCTGTGTGGCTAAATGAATATCAGCTTTTCAACAGCCTGTGTGTTTGTTAGTGTTTTCTGGATAGTATCTATGAACTTTAGAGTTTTGAATGAATTTTAGCATGTTACATTGTGTGTTTTGGTTGGCAAACGCTAATTAGTTCCAAATGGAGACACAACAAGTACACATAAGAGTTTTCTGAGTAGAATGCTACAGAAACTCGGTTAAAAATGATATTTGCGACTGTAAACATGACTTTGAAGTCACATTCCCAAGAAAATGACTTTGCTTTTCTTCAAAACCAGTTTCAACATCATTTTCTGGGTGCTTTGCACACGAATTCCACATGAGTCTGTCCAGATAGGTCTGGTTCTAACCAGAAATATCCGGTTCTGTGTGGCTAAATGAATATCCGCTTTTCAACAGCCTGTGTGTTTGTTAGTGTTTTCTGGATAGTATCTATGAAATTTAGAGTTTTGAATGAATTTCAGCATGTTACATTTTGTTTTTTCGTTGGCAAAAGCTAATTAGTTCCACATGGAGACACAACAAGTACACATAAGTGTTTTCTGAGTAGAATGCTACAGAAACTAGGTTAAAAATGCTATTTGCGACTGTAAACATGACATTGAATTCACATTCCCAAGAAAAAGTCTTTGGTTTTCTCCAAAACCAGTTTGACTCTGTTCTCTGGGTCCTTTGCACATGAATTCCACACGAGACTGTCCAGGTAGGTCTGGTTCTAACCAGAAATATCCGGTTCTGTGTGCTTAATGAATATCCGCTTTTCAACAGCCTGTGTGTTTGTTAGTGTTTTCTGGATAGTATCTATGATCTTTAGAGTTTTGAATGAATTTTAGCATGTTATATTTTGTTTTTTGGTTGGCAAACGCTAATTAGTTCCCCATGGAGACACAACAAGTACACATAAGTGTTTTCTGAGTAGAATGCTACTGAAACTAGGTTAAAAATGATATTTGCGATTGTAAACATGACATTGAATTCACATTCCCAAGAAAAAGTCTTTGGTTTTCTCCGAAACCAGTTTGAGTCTGCTTTTCTGGTTCCTTTGCACATGAATTCCACACAAATCTGTCCAGATATGTCTGGTTCTAACAAGAAATATCCGGATCTGTGTGGCTAAATGAATATCAGCTTTGAAACAGCCTGTGTGTTTGTTAGTGTTTTCTGGATAGTATCTATTAACTTTAGAGTTTTGAATGAATTTTAGCATGTTACATTGTGTTTTTTGGTTGGCAAACACTAATTAGTTCCCCATGGAGACACAACAAGTACACATAAGAGTTTTCTGAGTAGAATGCTACAGAAACTTGGTTAAAAATGATATTTGCGACTGTAAACATGATTTGAAGTCACATTCCCAAGAAAAAGACTTTGCTTTTCTTCAAAACCAGTTTCAACATCATTATCTGGGTGCTTTGCACACGAATTCTACATGAGTCTGTCCAGATAGGTCTGGTTCTAACCAGAAATATCCGGTTCTGTGTGGCTAAATGAATATCCGCTTTTCAACAGCCTGTGTGTTTGTTAGTGTTTTCTGGATAGTATCTATGAACTTTAGAGTTTTGAATGAATTTAAGCATGTTACATTGTGTTTTTTGGTTGGCAAAAGCTAATTAGTTCCCCATGGAGACACAACAAGTACACATAAGTGTTTTCTGAGTAGAATGCTACAGAAACTAGGTTAAAAATGATATTTGCGACTGTAAACATGACATTTAATACACATTCCCAAGAAAAAGTCTTTGGTTTTCTCCAAAACCAGTTTGACTCTATTCTCTGGGTCCTTTGCTCATGAATTCCACACGAGTCTGTCCAGGTAGGTCTGGTTCTAACCAGAAATATCCGGTTCTGTGTGCTTAATGAATATCCGCTTTTCAACAGCCTGTGTGTTTGTTAGTGTTTTCTGGATAGTATCTATGAACTTTAGAGTTTTGAATGAATTTAAGCATGTTACATTGTGTTTTTTGGTTGGCAAAAGCTAATTAGTTCCCCATGGAGACACAACAAGTACACATAAGTGTTTTCTGAGTTGAATGCTACAGAAACTAGGTTAAAAATGATATTTGCGATTGTAAACATGACATTGAATTCACTTTCCCAAGAAAAAGTCTTTGGTTTTCTCCAAAACCAGTTTGACTCTGTTTTGTGGGTCCTTGGCACTTGAATTCCACATGAGTCTGTCCAGATATGTCTGGTTCTAACTAGAAGTATCCGGATCTGTGTGGCTAAATGAATATCAGCTTTGAAACAGCCTGTGTGTTTGTTAGTGTTTTCTGGATAGTATCTATGAACTTTAGAGTTTTGAATGAATTTTAGCATGTTACATTGTGTTTTTTGGTTGGCAAACGCTAATTAGTTCCACATGGAGACACAACAAGTACACAGAAGTGTTTTCTGAGTAGAATGCTACAGAAACTAGATTAAAAATGATATTTGCGACTGTAAACATGACATTGAAGTCACATTCCCTAGAAAATGACTTTGCTTTTCTTCAAAACCAGTTTCACCATCATTTTCTCGGTGCTTTGCACATGAATTCCACACGAGTCTGTCCAGATAGGTCTGGTTCCAACCAGAAAAATCCGGATCTGTGTGGCTGAATGAATATCAGCTTTTCAACAGCCTGTGTGTTTGTTAGTGTTTTCTGGATAGTATCTATGAACGTTAGAGTTTTGAATGAATTTTAGCATGTTACATTGTGTTTTGTGGTTGGCAAACGCTAATTAGTTCCCCATGGAGACACAACAAGTACACATAAGTGTTTTCTGAGTAGAATGCTCCAGAAACTCGGTTAAAAATGCTATTTGCGACTGTAAACATGACATTGAATTCACATTCCCAAGAAAAAGTCTTTGGTTTTCTCCAAAACCAGTTTGACTCTGTTTTCTGGGTCCTATGCACATGGATTCCACACGAGTCTGTCCAGATAGGTCTGGTTCTAACCAGAAATATCCGGATCTGTGTGGCTAAATGAATATCCGCTTTTCAACAGCCTGTGTGTTTGTTAGTGTTTTCTGGATAGTATCTATGAACTTTAGAGTTTTGAATGAATTTTAGCATGTTACATTTTGTTTTTTGGTTGGCAAACGCTAATTAGTTCCCCATGGAGACACAACAAGTACACATAAGTGTTTTCTGAGTAGAATGCTACAGAAACTAGGTTAAAAATGCTATTTGCGACTGTAAACATGACATTGAATTCACATTCCCAAGAAAAAGTCTTTGGTTTTCTCCAAAACCAGTTTGACTCTGTTCTCTGGGTCCTTTGCACATGAATTCCACACGAGTCTGTCCAGGTAGGTCTGGTTCTAACCAGAAATATCCGGTTCTGTGTGCTTAATGAATATCCGCTTTTCAACAGCCTGTGTGTTTGTTAGTGTTTTCTGGATAGTATCTATGAACTTTAGAGTTTTGAATGAATTTTAGCATGTTATATTTTGCTTTTTGGTTGGCAAACACTAATTAGTTCCCCATGGAGACACAACAAGTACACATAAGTGTTTTCTGAGTAGAATGCTACAGAAAAAGGGTTAAAAATGCTATTTGCGACTGTAAACATGACATTGAATTCACATTCCCAAGAAAAAGTCTTTGGTTTTCTACAAAACCAGTTTGAGTCTCCTTTTCTGGTTCCTTTGCACATGAATTCCACACAAGTCTGTCCAGATTTGTCTGGTTCTAACTAGAAATATCCGGATCTGTGTGGCTAAATGAATATCAGCTTTTCAACAGCCTGTGTGTTTGTTAGTGTTTTCTGGATAGTATCTATGAACTTTAGAGTTTTGAATGAATTTTAGCATGTTACATTGTGTTTTTTGGTTGGCAAACACTAATTAGTTCCCCATGGAGACACAACTAGTACACATAAGAGTTTTCTGAGTAGAATGCTACAGAAACTCGGTTAAAAATGATATTTGCGACTGTAAACATGACTTTGAAGTCATATTCCCAAGAAAATGACTTTGCTTTTCTTCAAAACCAGTTTCAACATCATTTTCTGGGTGCTTTGCACACGAATTCCACATGAGTCTGTCCAGATAGGTCTGGTTCTAACCAGAAATATCCGGTTCTGTGTGGCTAAATGAATATCCGCTTTTCAACAGCCTGTGTGTTTGTTAGTGTTTTCTGGATAGTATCTATGAACTTTAGAGTTTTGAATGAATTTAAGCATGTTACATTTTGTTTTTTGGTTGGCAAATCTAATTAGTTCCACATGGAGACACAACAAGTACACATAAGTGTTTTCTGAGTAGAATGCTACAGAAACTAGGATAAAAATGCTATTTGCGACTGTAAACATGACATTGAATTCACATTCCCAAGAAAAAGTCTTTGGTTTATTCCAAAACCAGTTTGACTCTGTTCTCTGGGTCCTTTGCACATGAATTCCACACGAGTCTGTCCAGGTAGGTCTGGTTCTAACCAGAAATATCCGGTTAGGTGTGGCTAAATGAATATCCGCTTTTCAACAGCCTGTGTGTTTGTTAGTGTTTTCTGGATAGTATCTATGAACTTTAGAGTTTTGAATGAATTTTAGCATGTTATATTTTGTTTTTTGGTTGGCAAACGCTAATTAGTTCCCCATGGAGACACAACAAGTACACATAAGTGTTTTCTGAGTAGAATGCTACAGAAACTAGGTTAAAAATAATATTTGCGACTGTACACATGACATTGAATTCACATTCCCAAGAAAAAGTCTTTGGTTTTCTCCAAAACCAGTTTCACTCTGTTTTATGGGTCCTTTGCACTTGAATTCCACACGAGTCTGTCCAGGTATGTCTGGTTCTAACCAGAAATATCCGGTTCTGTGTGCTTAATGAATATCCGCTTTTTAACAGCCTGTGGTTTGTTAGTGTTTTCTGGATAGTATCTATGATCTTTAGAGTTTTGAATGAATTTTAGCATGTTATATTTTGTTTTTTGGTTGGCAAACGCTAATTAGTTCCCCATGGAGACACAACAAGTACACATAAGATTTTTCTGAGTAGAATGCTACAGAAACTAGGTTAAAAATGCTATTTGCGACTGTAAACATGACATTGAATTCACATTCCCAAGAAAAAGTCTTTGGTTTTTTCCAAAACCAGTTTGACTCTGTTTTCTGGGTCCTTTGCACATGAATTCCACACGAGTCTGTAAAGATAGGTCTGGTTCTATCTAGAAATATCCGGATCTGTGTGGCTAAATGAATATCAGCTTTTCAACAGCCTGTGTGTTTGTTAGTGTTTTCTGGATAGTATCTATGAACTTTAGAGTTTTGAATGAATTTTAGCATGTTACATTGTGTTTTGTGGTTGGCAAACGCAAATTAGTTCCCCATGGAGACACAACAAGTACACATAAGTGTTTTCTGAGTAGAATGCTACAGAAACTAGGTTAAAAATGATATTTGCGACTGTAAACATGACATTGAAGTCACATTCCCTAGAAAATGACTTTGCTTTTCTTCAAAACCAGTTTCACCATCATTTTCTCGGTGCTTTGCACATGAATTCCACACGAGTCTGTCCAGATAGGTCTGGTTCCAACCAGAAAAATCCGGATCTGTGTGGCTGAATGAATATCAGCTTTTCAACAGCCTGTGTGTTTGTTAGTGTTTTCTGGATAGTATCTATGAACTTTAGAGTTTTGAATGAATTTTAGCATGTTACATTGTGTTTTGTGGTTGGCAAACGCTAATTAGTTCCCCATGGAGACACAACAAGTACACATAAGTGTTTTCTGAGTAGAATGCTCCAGAAACTCGGTTAAAAATGCTATTTGCGACTGTAAACATGACATTGAATTCACATTCCCAAGAAAAAGTCTTTGGTTTTCTCCAAAACCAGTTTGACTCTGTTTTCTGGGTCCTATGCACATGGATTCCACACGAGTCTGTCCAGATAGGTCTGGTTCTAACCAGAAATATCCGGATCTGTGTGGCTAAATGAATATCCGCTTTTCAACAGCCTGTGTGTTTGTTAGTGTTTTCTGGATAGTATCTATGAACTTTAGAGTTTTGAATGAATTTTAGCATGTTACATTTTGTTTTTTGGTTGGCAAACGCTAATTAGTTCCCCATGGAGACACAACAAGTACACATAAGTGTTTTCTGAGTAGAATGCTACAGAAACTAGGTTAAAAATGCTATTTGCGACTGTAAACATGACATTGAATTCACATTCCCAAGAAAAAGTCTTTGGTTTTCTCCAAAACCAGTTTGACTCTGTTCTCTGGGTCCTTTGCACATGAATTCCACACGAGTCTGTCCAGGTAGGTCTGGTTCTAACCAGAAATATCCGGTTCTGTGTGCTTAATGAATATCCGCTTTTCAACAGCCTGTGTGTTTGTTAGTGTTTTCTGGATAGTATCTATGAACTTTAGAGTTTTGAATGAATTTTAGCATGTTATATTTTGCTTTTTGGTTGGCAAACACTAATTAGTTCCCCATGGAGACACAACAAGTACACATAAGTGTTTTCTGAGTAGAATGCTACAGAAAAAGGGTTAAAAATGCTATTTGCGACTGTAAACATGACATTGAATTCACATTCCCAAGAAAAAGTCTTTGGTTTTCTACAAAACCAGTTTGAGTCTCCTTTTCTGGTTCCTTTGCACATGAATTCCACACAAGTCTGTCCAGATTTGTCTGGTTCTAACTAGAAATATCCGGATCTGTGTGGCTAAATGAATATCAGCTTTTCAACAGCCTGTGTGTTTGTTAGTGTTTTCTGGATAGTATCTATGAACTTTAGAGTTTTGAATGAATTTTAGCATGTTACATTGTGTTTTTTGGTTGGCAAACACTAATTAGTTCCCCATGGAGACACAACTAGTACACATAAGAGTTTTCTGAGTAGAATGCTACAGAAACTCGGTTAAAAATGATATTTGCGACTGTAAACATGACTTTGAAGTCATATTCCCAAGAAAATGACTTTGCTTTTCTTCAAAACCAGTTTCAACATCATTTTCTGGGTGCTTTGCACACGAATTCCACATGAGTCTGTCCAGATAGGTCTGGTTCTAACCAGAAATATCCGGTTCTGTGTGGCTAAATGAATATCCGCTTTTCAACAGCCTGTGTGTTTGTTAGTGTTTTCTGGATAGTATCTATGAACTTTAGAGTTTTGAATGAATTTAAGCATGTTACATTTTGTTTTTTGGTTGGCAAATCTAATTAGTTCCACATGGAGACACAACAAGTACACATAAGTGTTTTCTGAGTAGAATGCTACAGAAACTAGGATAAAAATGCTATTTGCGACTGTAAACATGACATTGAATTCACATTCCCAAGAAAAAGTCTTTGGTTTATTCCAAAACCAGTTTGACTCTGTTCTCTGGGTCCTTTGCACATGAATTCCACACGAGTCTGTCCAGGTAGGTCTGGTTCTAACCAGAAATATCCGGTTAGGTGTGGCTAAATGAATATCCGCTTTTCAACAGCCTGTGTGTTTGTTAGTGTTTTCTGGATAGTATCTATGAACTTTAGAGTTTTGAATGAATTTTAGCATGTTATATTTTGTTTTTTGGTTGGCAAACGCTAATTAGTTCCCCATGGAGACACAACAAGTACACATAAGTGTTTTCTGAGTAGAATGCTACAGAAACTAGGTTAAAAATAATATTTGCGACTGTACACATGACATTGAATTCACATTCCCAAGAAAAAGTCTTTGGTTTTCTCCAAAACCAGTTTCACTCTGTTTTATGGGTCCTTTGCACTTGAATTCCACACGAGTCTGTCCAGGTATGTCTGGTTCTAACCAGAAATATCCGGTTCTGTGTGCTTAATGAATATCCGCTTTTTAACAGCCTGTGGTTTGTTAGTGTTTTCTGGATAGTATCTATGATCTTTAGAGTTTTGAATGAATTTTAGCATGTTATATTTTGTTTTTTGGTTGGCAAACGCTAATTAGTTCCCCATGGAGACACAACAAGTACACATAAGATTTTTCTGAGTAGAATGCTACAGAAACTAGGTTAAAAATGCTATTTGCGACTGTAAACATGACATTGAATTCACATTCCCAAGAAAAAGTCTTTGGTTTTTTCCAAAACCAGTTTGACTCTGTTTTCTGGGTCCTTTGCACATGAATTCCACACGAGTCTGTAAAGATAGGTCTGGTTCTATCTAGAAATATCCGGATCTGTGTGGCTAAATGAATATCAGCTTTTCAACAGCCTGTGTGTTTGTTAGTGTTTTCTGGATAGTATCTATGAACTTTAGAGTTTTGAATGAATTTTAGCATGTTACATTGTGTTTTGTGGTTGGCAAACGCAAATTAGTTCCCCATGGAGACACAACAAGTACACATAAGTGTTTTCTGAGTAGAATGCTACAGAAACTAGGTTAAAAATGATATTTGCGACTGTAAACATGACATTGAAGTCACATTCCCTAGAAAATGACTTTGCTTTTCTTCAAAACCAGTTTCACCATCATTTTCTCGGTGGTTTGCACACGAATTCCACACGAGTCTGTCCAGATAGGTCTGGTTCTAACCAGAAATATCCGGTTCTGTGTGGCTAAATGAATATCCGCTTTTCAACAGCCTGTGTGTTTGTTAGTGTTTTCTGGATAGTATCTATGACTTTAGAGTTTTGAATGAATTTAAGCATGTTACATTTTGTTTTTTGGTTGGCAAATCTAATTAGTTCCACATGGAGACACAACAAGTACACATAAGTGTTTTCTGAGTAGAATGCTACAGAAACTAGGTTAAAAATGCTATTTGCGACTGTAAACATGACATTGAATTCACATTCCCAAGAAAAAGTCTTTGGTTTATTCCAAAACCAGTTGGACTCTGTTCTCTGGGTCCTTTGCACATGAATTCCACACGAGTCTGTCCAGGTAGGTCTGGTTCTAACCAGAAATATCCGGTTCTGTGTGGCTAAATGAATATCCGCTTTTCAACAGCCTGTGTGTTTATTAGTGTTTTCTGGATAGTATCTATGAACTTTAGAGTTTTGAATGAATTTAAGCATGTTACATTTTGTTTTTTGGTTGGCAAAAGCTAATTAGTTCCACATGGAGACACAACAAGTACACATAAGAGTTTTCTGAGTAGAATGCTACAGAAACTAGGTTAAAAATGCTATTTGCGACTGTAAACATGACATTGAATTCACATTCCCAAGAAAAAGTCTTTGGTTTTCTCCAAAACCAGTTTGACTCTGTTCTCTGGGTCATTTGCACATGAATTCCACACGAGTCTGTCCAGGTAGGTCTGGTTCTAACCAGAAATATCCGGTTCTGTGTGCTTAATGAATATCCGCTTTTCAACAGCCTGTGTGTTTGTTAGTGTTTTCTGGATAGTATCTATGAACTTTAGAGTTTTGAATGAATTTTAGCATGTTATATTTTGCTTTTTGGTTGGCAAACGCTAATTAGTTCCCCATGGAGACACAACAAGTACACATAAGTGTTTTCTGAGTAGAATGCTACAGAAAAAGGGTTAAAAATGCTATTTGCGACTGTAAACATGACATTGAATTCACATTCCCAAGAAAAAGACTTTGCTTTTCTCCAAAACCAGTTTGACTCTGCTTTTCTGGGTGCTTTGCACAGGAATTCCACACGAGTTTGTCCAGATAGGTCTGGGTGTAACCAGAATTATCCGGTTCTGTGTGGCTAAATGAATATCAGCTTTTAAACAGCCTGTGTGTTTGTTAGTGTTTTCTGGATAGGATCTAGGAACTTTAGAGTTTTGAATGAATTTTAGCATGTTACATTTTGTTTTTTTGTTGGCAAACGCTAATTAGTTCCACATGGAGACACAACATGTACAAATAAGTGTTTTCTGAGTAGAATGCTACAGGAACTAGGAGAAAAATGATATTTGCGATTGTAAACATGACATTGAATTCACATTCCCAAGAAAAATACTTTGCTTTTCTCCAAAACCAGTTTGACTCTGCTTTTCTGGGTCCTTAGCACACGAATTCCACACGAGTTTGTCCAGATAGGTCTGGGTGTAACCAGAATTATCCGGTTCTGTGTGGCTAAATGAATATCAGGTTTTAAACAGCCTGTGTGTTTGTTAGTGTTTTCTGGATAGTATCTAGGAACTTTAGAGTTTTGAATGAATTCTAGCATGTTACATTTGTTTTTTTGTTGGGAAACGCTAAGTAGTTCAACATGGAGACACAACAAGTACACAGAAGTGTTTTCTGAGTAGAATGCTACAGAAACTAGGTGAAAAATGATATTTGCGACTGTAAACATGACATTGAATTCACATTCCCAAGAAAAAGACTTTACTTTTCTCCAAAACCAGTTTGACTCTGCTTTTCTGGGTCCTTAGCTCACGAATTCCACACGAGTTTGTCCAGATAGGTCTGTATCTAACCAGAAATATCCGTTTCTGTGTGGCTAAATGAATATCAGCTTTTAAACAGCCTGTGTGTTTGTTAGTGTTTTCTGGATAGTATCTAGGAACTTTAGAGTTTTGAATGAATTCTAGCATGTTACATTTTGTTTTTTCGTTGGCAAACGCTAATTAGTTCCACATGGAGACACAACAAGTACACATAAGTGTTTTCTGAGTAGAATGCTACAGGAACTAGGTGAAAAATGATATTTGCGACTGTAAACATGACATTGAATTCACATTCCCAAGAAAAAGACTTTGCTTTTCTCCAAAACCAGTTTGACTCTGCTTTTCTGGGTGCTTTGCACAGGAATTCCACACGAGTTTGTCCAGATAGGTCTGGGTGTAACCAGAATTATCCGGTTCTGTGTGGCTAAATGAATATCAGCTTTTAAACAGCCTGTGTGTTTGTTAGTGTTTTCTGGATAGTATCTAGGAACTTTAGAGTTTTGAATGAATTTTAGCATGTTACATTTTGTTTTTTTGTTGGCAAACGCTAATTAGTTCCACATGGAGACACAACAAGTACAAATAACTGTTTTCTGAGTAGAATGCTACAGGAACTAGGAGAAAAATGATATTTGCGACTGTAAACATGACATTGAATTCACATTCCCAAGAAAAAGACTTTGCTTTTCTCCAAAACCAGTTTGACTCTGCTTTTCTGGGTCCTTAGCACACGAATTCCACACGAGTTTGTCCAGATAGGTCTGTATCTAACCAGAAATATCCAGTTCTGTGTGGCTAAATGAATATCAGCTTTTAAACAGCCTGTGTGTTTGTTAGTGTTTTCTGGATAGTATCTAGGAACTTTAGAGTTTTGAATGAATTCTAGCATGTTACATTTTGTTTTTTTGTTGGAAAACGCTAATTAGTTCCACATGGAGACACAACAAGTACACATAGTGCTTTCTGAGTAGAATGCTACAAGAACTAGGTGAAAAATGATATTTGCGACTGTAAACATGACATTGAATTCACATTCCCAAGAAAAAGACTTTGCTTTTCTCCAAAACCAGTTTGACTCTGCATTTCTGGGTGCTTTGCACAGGAATTCCACTCGAGTTTGTCCAGATAGGTCTGTATCTAACCAGAAATATCCAGTTCTGTGTGGCTAAATGAATATCAGCTTTTAAACAGCCTGTGTGTTTGTGAGTGTTTTCTGGATAGTATCTAGGAACTTTAGAGTTTTGAATGAATTCTAGCATGTTACATTTTGTTTTTTTGTTGGCAAACGCTAATTAGTTCCACATGGAGACACAACAAGTACACATAAGTGTTTTCTGAGTAGAATGCTACAGGAACTAGGTGAAAAATGATATTTGCGACTGTAAACATGACATTGAATTCACATTCCCAAGAAAAAGACTTTGCTTTTCTCCAAAACCAGTTTGACTCTGCTTTTCTGAGTCCTTAGCACACGAATTCCACACGAGTTTGTCCAGATAGGTCTGTATCTAGCCAGAATTATCCGGTTCTGTGTGGCTAAATGAATATCAGCTTTTCAACAGCCTGTGTGTTTGTTAGTGTTTTCTGGATAGTATCTAGGAACTTTAGAGTTTTGAATGAATTTTAGCATGTTACATTTTGTTTTTTTGTTGGCAAACGCTAATTAGTTCCACATGGAGACACAACAAGTACACAGAAGTGTTTTCTGAGTAGAATGCTACAGGAACTAGGAGAAAAATGATATTTGCGACTGTAAACATGACATTGAATTCACATTCCCAAGAAAAAGACTTTGCTTTTCTCCAAAACCAGTTTGACTCTGCTTTTCTGGTTCCTTAGCACACGAATTCCACACGAGTTTGTCCAGATAGGTCTGTATCTAACCAGAAATATCCAGTTCTGTGTGGCTAAATGAATATCAGCTTTTAAACAGCCTGTGTGTTTGTTAGTGTTTTCTGGATAGTATCTAGGAACTTTAGAGTTTTGAATGAATTCTAGCATGTTACATTTTGTTTTTTTGTTGGCAAACGCTAATTAGTTCCACATGGAGACACAACAAGTACACATAAGTGCTTTCTGAGTAGAATGCTACAAGAACTAGGTGAAAAATGATATTTGCGACTGTAAACATGACATTGAATTCACATTCCCAAGAAAAAGACTTTGCTTTTCTCCAAAACCAGTTTGACTCTGCATTTCTGGGTGCTTTGCACAGGAATTCCACTCGAGTTTGTCCAGATAGGTCTGTATCTAACCAGAAATATCCAGTTCTGTGTGGCTAAATGAATATCAGCTTTTAAACAGCCTGTGTGTTTGTTAGTGTTTTCTGGATAGTATCTAGGAACTTTAGAGTTTTGAATGAATTCTAGCATGTTACATTTTGTTTTTTTGTTGGCAAACGCTAATTAGTTCCACATGGAGACACAACAAGTACACATAAGTGTTTTCTGAGTAGAATGCTACAGGAACTAGGTGAAAAATGATATTTGCGACTGTAAACATGACATTGAATTCACATTCCCAAGAAAAAGACTTTGCTTTTCTCCAAAACCAGTTTGACTCTGCTTTTCTGAGTCCTTAGCACACGAATTCCACACGAGTTTGTCCAGATAGGTCTGGGTGTAACCAGAATTATCCGGTTCTGTGTGGCTAAATGAATATCAGCTTTTAAACAGCCTGTGTGTTTGTTAGTGTTTTCTGGATAGTATCTAGGAACTTTAGAGTTTTGAATGAATTTTAGCATGTTACATTTTGTTTTTTTGTTGGCAAACGCTAATTAGTTCCACATGGAGACACAAGTACACAGAAGTGTTTTCTGAGTAGAATGCTACAGGAACTAGGAGAAAAATGATATTTGCGACTGTAAACATGACATTGAATTCACATTCTCAAGAAAAAGACTTTGCTTTTCTCCAAAACCAGTTTGACTCTGCTTTTCTGGGTCCTTAGCACACGAATTCCACACGAGTTTGTCCAGATAGGTCTGTATCTAACCAGAAATATCCAGTTCTGTGTGGCTAAATGAATATCAGCTTTTAAACAGCCTGTGTGTTTGTGAGTGTTTTCTGGATAGTATCTAGGAACTTTAGAGTTTTGAATGAATTCTAGCATGTTACATTTTGTTTTTTTGTTGGCAAACGCTAATTAGTTCCACATGGAGACACAACAAGTACACATAAGTGTTTTCTGAGTAGAATGCTACAAGAACTAGGTGAAAGATGATATTTGCGACTGTAAACATGACATTGAATTCACATTCCCAAGAAAAAGACTTTGCTTTTCTCCAAACCAGTTTGACTCTGCATTTCTGGGTGCTTTGCACAGGAATTCCACTCGAGTTTGTCCAGATAGGTCTGTATCTAACCAGAAATATCCAGTTCTGTGTGGCTAAATGAATATCAGCTTTTAAACAGCCTGTGTGTTTGTTAGTGTTTTCTGGATAGTATCTAGGAACTTTAGAGTTTTGAATGAATTCTAGCATGTTACATTTTGTTTTTTTGTTGGCAAACGCTAATTAGTTCCACATGGAGACACAACAAGTACACATAGTGCTTTCTGAGTAGAATGCTACAAGAACTAGGTGAAAAATGATATTTGCGACTGTAAACATGACATTGAATTCACATTCCCAAGAAAAAGACTTTGCTTTTCTCCAAAACCAGTTTGACTCTGCATTTCTGGGTGCTTTGCACAGGAATTCCACTCGAGTTTGTCCAGATAGGTCTGTATCTAACCAGAAATATCCAGTTCTGTGTGGCTAAATGAATATCAGCTTTTAAACAGCCTGTGTGTTTGTTAGTGTTTTCTGGATAGTATCTAGGAACTTTAGAGTTTTGAATGAATTCTAGCATGTTACATTTTGTTTTTTTGTTGGCAAACGCTAATTAGTTCCACATGGAGACACAACAAGTACACATAAGTGTTTTCTGAGTAGAATGCTACAGGAACTAGGTGAAAAATGATATTTGCGACTGTAAACATGACATTGAATTCACATTCCCAAGAAAAAGACTTTGCTTTTCTCCAAAACCAGTTTGACTCTGCTTTTCTGGGTCCTTAGCACACGAATTCCACACGAGTTTGTCCAGATAGGTCTGGGTGTAACCAGAATTATCCGGTTCTGTGTGGCTAAATGAATATCAGCTTTTAAACAGCCTGTGTGTTTGTTAGTGTTTTCTGGATAGTATCTAGGAACTTTAGAGTTTTGAATGAATTCTAGCATGTTACATTTTGTTTTTTTGTTGGCAAACGCTAATTAGTTCCACATGGAGACACAACAAGTACACATAAGTGTTTTCTGAGTAGAATGCTACAGGAACTAGGTGAAAAATGATATTTGCGACTGTAAACATGACATTGAATTCACATTCCCAAGAAAAAGACTTTGCTTTTCTCCAAAACCAGTTTGACTCTGCTATTCTGGGTGCTTTGCACAGGAATTCCACACGAGTTTGTCCAGATAGGTCTGGGTGTAACCAGAATTATCCGGTTCTGTGTGGCTAAATGAATATCAAACATTTCAACAGCCTGTGTGTTTGTTAGTGTTTTCTGGATAGGATCTAGGAACTTTAGAGTTTTGAATGAATTCTAGCATGTTACATTTTGTTTTTTTGTTGGCAAACGCTAATTAGTTCCACATGGAGACACAACAAGTACACATAAGTGTTTTCTGAGTAGAATGCTACAGGAACTAGGTGAAAAATGATATTTGCGACTGTAAACATGACATTGAATTCACATTCCCAAGAAAAAGACTTTGCTTTTCTCCAAAACCAGTTTGACTCTGCTATTCTGGGTGCTTTGCACAGTAATTCCACACGAGTTTGTCCAGATAGGTCTGGGTGTAACCAGAATTATCCGGTTCTTTGTGGCTAAATGAATATCAGCTTTTAAACAGCCTGTGTGTTTGTTAGTGTTTTCTGGATAGGATCTAGGAACTTTAGAGTTTTGAATGAATTTTAGCATGTTACATTTTGTTTTTTTGTTGGCAAACGCTAATTAGTTCCACATGGAGACACAACATGTACAAATAAGTGTTTTCTGAGTAGAATGCTACAGGAACTAGGAGAAAAATGATATTTGCGATTGTAAACATGACATTGAATTCACATTCCCAAGAAAAAGACTTTGCTTTTCTCCAAAACCAGTTTGACTCTGCTTTTCTGGGTCCTTAGCACACGAATTCCACACGAGTTTGTCCAGATAGGTCTGGGTGTAACCAGAATTATCCGGTTCTGTGTGACTAAATGAATATCAGCTTTTAAACAGCCTGTGTGTTTGTTAGTGTTGTCTGGATAGTATCTAGGAACTTTAGAGTTTTGAATGAATTCTAGCATGTTACATTTGTTTTTTTGTTGGGAAACGCTAATTAGTTCCACATGGAGACACAAAAAGTACACAGAAGTGTTTTCTGAGTAGAATGCTACAGAAACTAGGTGAAAAATGATATTTGCGACTGTAAACATGACATTGAATTCACATTCCCAAGAAAAAGACTTTGCTTTTCTCCAAAACCAGTTTGACTCTGCATTTCTGGGTGCTTTGCACAGGAATTCCACTCGAGTTTGTCCAGATAGGTCTGTATCTAACCAGAAATATCCAGTCCTTGTGTGGCTAAATGAATATCAGCTTTTAAACAGCCTGTGTGTTTGTTAGTGTTTTCTGCATAGGATCTAGGAACTTTAGAGTTTTGAATGAATTCTAGCATGTTACATTTTGTTTTTTTGTTGGCAAACGCTAATTAGTTCCACATGGAGACACAACAAGTACACAGAAGTGTTTTCTGAGTAGAATGCTACAGGAACTAGGTGAAAAATGATATTTGCGACTGTAAACATGACATTGAATTCACATTCCCAAGAAAAAGACTTTGCTTTTCTCCAAAACCAGTTTGACTCTGCTTTTCTGAGTCCTTAGCACACGAATTCCACACGAGTTTGTCCAGATAGGTCTGGGTGTAACCAGAATTATCCGGTTCTGTGTGGCTAAATGAATATCAGCTTTTAAACAGCCTGTGTGTTTGTTAGTGTTTTCTGGATAGTATCTAGGAACTTTAGAGTTTTGAATGAATTTTAGCATGTTACATTTTGTTTTTTTGTTGGCAAACGCTAATTAGTTCCACATGGAGACACAAGTACACAGAAGTGTTTTCTGAGTAGAATGCTACAGGAACTAGGAGAAAAATGATATTTGCGACTGTAAACATGACATTGAATTCACATTCTCAAGAAAAAGACTTTGCTTTTCTCCAAAACCAGTTTGACTCTGCTTTTCTGGGTGCTTTGCACACGAATTCCACACGAGTTTGTCCAGATAGGTCTGTATCTAACCAGAAATATCCAGTTCTGTGTGGCTAAATGAATATCAGCTTTTAAACAGCCTGTGTGTTTGTGAGTGTTTTCTGGATAGTATCTAGGAACTTTAGAGTTTTGAATGAATTCTAGCATGTTACATTTTGTTTTTTTGTTGGCAAACGCTAATTAGTTCCACATGGAGACACAACAAGTACACATAAGTGTTTTCTGAGTAGAATGCTACAAGAACTAGGTGAAAGATGATATTTGCGACTGTAAACATGACATTGAATTCACATTCCCAAGAAAAAGACTTTGCTTTTCTCCAAAACCAGTTTGACTCTGCATTTCTGGGTGCTTTGCACAGGAATTCCACTCGAGTTTGTCCAGATAGGTCTGTATCTAACCAGAAATATCCAGTTCTTGTGTGGCTAAATGAATATCAGCTTTTAAACAGCCTGTGTGTTTGTTAGTGTTTTCTGCATAGGATCTAGGAACTTTAGAGTTTTGAATGAATTCTAGCATGTTACATTTTGTTTTTTTGTTGGCAAACGCTAATTAGTTCCACATGGAGACACAACAAGTACACAGAAGTGTTTTCTGAGTAGAATGCTACAGGAACTAGGTGAAAAATGATATTTGCGACTGTAAACATGACATTGAATTCACATTCCCAAGAAGAAGATTTTGCTTTTCTCCAAAACCAGTTTGACTCTGCTTTTCTGGGTGCTTTGCACAGGAATTCCACACGAGTTTGTCCAGATAGGTCTGGGTGTAACCAGAATTATCCGGTTCTGTGTGGCTAAATGAATATCAGCTTTTAAACAGCCTGTGTGTTTGTTAGTGTTTTCTGGATAGTATCTAGGAACTTTAGAGTTTTGAATGAATTTTAGCATGTTACATTTTGTTTTTTTGTTGGCAAACGCTAATTTGTTCCACATGGAGACACAACAAGTACAAATAACTGTTTTCTGAGTAGAATGCTACAGGAACTAGGAGAAAAATGATATTTGCGACTGTAAACATGACATTGAATTCACATTCCCAAGAAAAAGACTTTGCTTTTCTCCAAAACCAGTTTGACTCTGCTTTTCTGGGTCCTTAGCACACGAATTCCACACGAGTTTGTCCAGATAGGTCTGTATCTAACCAGAAATATCCAGTTCTGTGTGGCTAAATGAATATCAGCTTTTAAACAGCCTGTGTGTTTGTTAGTGTTTTCTGGATAGTATCTAGGAACTTTAGAGTTTTGAATGAATTCTAGCATGTTACATTTTGTTTTTTTGTTGGCAAACGCTAATTAGTTCCACATGGAGACACAACAAGTACACATAAGTGCTTTCTGAGTAGAATGCTACAAGAACTAGGTGAAAAATGATATTTGCGACTGTAAACATGACATTGAATTCACATTCCCAAGAAAAAGACTTTGCTTTTCTCCAAAACCAGTTTGACTCTGCATTTCTAGGTGCTTTGCACAGGAATTCCACTCGAGTTTGTCCAGACAGGTCTGTATCTAACCAGAAATATCCAGTTCTTGTGTGGCTAAATGAATATCAGCTTTTAAACAGCCTGTGTGTTTGTTAGTGTTTTCTGGATAGTATCTAGGAACTTTAGAGTTTTGAATGAATTTTAGCATGTTACATTTTGTTTTTTTGTTGGCAAACGCTAATTAGTTCCACATGGAGACACAAGTACACAGAAGTGTTTTCTGAGTAGAATGCTACAGGAACTAGGTGAAAAATGATATTTGCGACTGTAAACATGACATTGAATTCACATTCTCAAGAAAAAGTCTTTGCTTTTCTCCAAAACCAGTTTGACTCTGCTTTTCTGGGTGCTTTGCACACGAATTCCACACGAGTTTGTCCAGATAGGTCTGTATCTAACCAGAAATATCCAGTTCTGTGTGGCTAAATGAATATCAGCTTTTAAACAGCCTGTGTGTTTGTGAGTGTTTTCTGGATAGTATCTAGGAACTTTAGAGTTTTGAATGAATTCTAGCATGTTACATTTTGTTTTTTTGTTGGCAAACGCTAATTAGTTCCACATGGAGACACAACAAGTACACATAAGTGTTTTCTGAGTAGAATGCTACAAGAACTAGGTGAAAGATGATATTTGCGACTGTAAACATGACATTGAATTCACATTCCCAAGAAAAAGACTTTGCTTTTCTCCAAAACCAGTTTGACTCTGCATTTCTGGGTGCTTTGCACAGGAATTCCACTCGAGTTTGTCCAGATAGGTCTGTATCTAACCAGAAATATCCAGTTCTTGTGTGGCTAAATGAATATCAGCTTTTAAACAGCCTGTGTGTTTGTTAGTGTTTTCTGCATAGGATCTAGGAACTTTAGAGTTTTGAATGAATTCTAGCATGTTACATTTTGTTTTTTTGTTGGCAAACGCTAATTAGTTCCACATGGAGACACAACAAGTACACAGAAGTGTTTTCTGAGTAGAATGCTACAGGAACTAGGTGAAAAATGATATTTGCGACTGTAACCATGACATTGAATTCACATTCCCAAGAAGAAGATTTTGCTTTTCTCCAAAACCAGTTTGACTCTGCTTTTCTGGGTGCTTTGCACAGGAATTCCACACGAGTTTGTCCAGATAGGTCTGGGTGTAACCAGAATTATCCGGTTCTGTGTGGCTAAATGAATATCAGCTTTTAAACAGCCTGTGTGTTTGTTAGTGTTTTCTGGATAGTATCTAGGAACTTTAGAGTTTTGAATGAATTTTAGCATGTTACATTTTGTTTTTTTGTTGGCAAACGCTAATTTGTTCCACATGGAGACACAACAAGTACAAATAACTGTTTTCTGAGTAGAATGCTACAGGAACTAGGAGAAAAATGATATTTGCGACTGTAAACATGACATTGAATTCACATTCCCAAGAAAAAGACTTTGCTTTTCTCCAAAACCAGTTTGACTCTGCTTTTCTGGGTCCTTAGCACACGAATTCCACACGAGTTTGTCCAGATAGGTCTGTATCTAACCAGAAATATCCAGTTCTGTGTGGCTAAATGAATATCAGCTTTTAAACAGCCTGTGTGTTTGTGAGTGTTTTCTGGATAGTATCTAGGAACTTTAGAGTTTTGAATGAATTCTAGCATGTTACATTTTGTTTTTTTGTTGGCAAACGCTAATTAGTTCCACATGGAGACACAACAAGTACACATAAGTGCTTTCTGAGTAGAATGCTACAAGAACTAGGTGAAAAATGATATTTGCGACTGTAAACATGACATTGAATTCACATTCCCAAGAAAAAGACTTTGCTTTTCTCCAAAACCAGTTTGACTCTGCATTTCTGGGTGCTTTGCACAGGAATTCCACTCGAGTTTGTCCAGATAGGTCTGTATCTAACCAGAAATATCCAGTTCTGTGTGGCTAAATGAATATCAGCTTTTAAACAGCCTGTGTGTTTGTTAGTGTTTTCTGGATAGTATCTAGGAACTTTAGAGTTTTGAATGAATTCTAGCATGTTACATTTTGTTTTTTTGTTGGCAAACGCTAATTAGTTCCACATGGAGACACAACAAGTACACATAAGTGTTTTCTGAGTAGAATGCTACAGGAACTAGGTGAAAAATGATATTTGCGACTGTAAACATGACATTGAATTCACATTCCCAAGAAAAAGACTTTGCTTTTCTCCAAAACCAGTTTGACTCTGCTTTTCTGGGTGCTTTGCACAGGAATTCCACACGAGTTTGTCCAGATAGGTCTGGGTGTAACCAGAATTATCCGGTTCTGTGTGGCTAAATGAATATCAGCTTTTAAACAGCCTGTGTGTTTGTTAGTGTTTTCTGGATAGGATCTAGGAACTTTAGAGTTTTGAATGAATTTTAGCATGTTACATTTGTTTTTTTGTTTGTGAAACGCTAATTAGTTCCACATGGAGACACAACAAGTACACAGAAGTGTTTTCTGAGTAGAATGCTACAGAAACTAGGTGAAAAATGATATTTGCGACTGTAAACATGACATTGAATTCACATTCCCAAGAAAAAGACTTTGCTTTTCTCCAAAACCAGTTTGACTCTGCTTTTCTGGGTCCTTAGCTCACGAATTCCACACGAGTTTGTCCAGATAGGTCTGTATCTAACCAGAAATATCCGTTTCTGTGTGGCTAAATGAATATCAGCTTTTAAACAGCCTGTGTGTTTGTTAGTGTTTTCTGGATAGTATCTAGGAACTTTAGAGTTTTGAATGAATTCTAGCATGTTACATTTCGTTTTTTGGTTGGCAAACGCTAATTAGTTCCACATGGAGACACAACAAGTACACAGAAGTGTTTTCTGAGTAGAATGCTACAGAAACTATGTGAAAAATGATATTTGCGACTGTAAACATGACATTGAATTCACATTCCCAAGAAAAAGACTTTGCTTTTCTCCAAAACCAGTTTGACTCTGCTTTTCTGGGTCCTTAGCACACGAATTCCACACGAGTTTGTCCAGATAGGTCTGTATCTAACCAGAAATATCCGTTTCTGTGTGGCTAAATGAATATCAGCTTTTAAACAGCCTGTGTGTTTGTTAGTGTTGTCTGGATAGTATCTAGGAACTTTAGAGTTTTGAATGAATTTTAGCATGTTACATTTTGTTTTTTTGTTGGCAAACACTAATTAGTTTCACATGGAGACACAACAAGTACACAGAAGTGTTTTCTGAGTAGAATGCTACAGAAACTATGTGAAAAATGATATTTGCGACTGTAAACAAGACATTGAATTCACATTCCCAAGAAAAAGACTTTGCTTTTCTCCAAAACCAGTTTGACTCTGCTTTTCTGGGTGCTTTGCACACGAATTCCACACGAGTTTGTCCAGATAGGTCTGGGTGTAACCAGAAATATCCGGTTCTGTGTGGCTAAATGAATATCAGCTTTTAAACAGCCTGTGTGTTTGTTAGTGTTTTCTGGATAGGATCTAGGAACTTTAGAGTTTTGAATGAATTTTAGCATGTTACATTTTCTTTTTTTGTTGGCAAACGCTAATTAGTTCCACATGGAGACACAACAAGTACACAGAAGTGTTTTCTGAGTAGAATGCTACAGGAACTAGGAGAAAAATGATATTTGCGATTGTAAACATGACATTGAATTCACATTCCCAAGAAAAAGACTTTGCTTTTCTCCAAAACCAGTTTGACTCTTCTTTTCTGGGTGCTTTGCTCACGAATTCCACACGAGTTTGTCCAGATAGGTCTGTATCTAACCAGAAATATCCAGTTCTGTGTGGCTAAATGAATATCAGCTTTTAAACAGCCTGTGTGTTTGTTAGTGTTTTCTGGATAGTATCTAGGAACTTTAGAGTTTTGAATGAATTCTAGCATGTTACATTTTGTTTTTTTGTTGGCAAACGCTAATTAGTTCCACATGGAGACACAACAAGTACACAGAAGTGTTTTCTGAGTAGAATGCTACAGGAACTAGGTGAAAAATGATATTTGCGACTGTAAACATGACATGGAATTCACATTCCCAAGAAAAAGACTTTGCTTTTCTCCAAAACCAGTTTGACTTTGCTTTTCTGGGTCCTTAGCACAGGAATTCCACATGAGTTTTTCCAGATAGGTCTGTATCTAACCAGAATTATCCGGTTCTGTGTGGCTAAATGAATATCAGCTTTTAAACAGCCTGTGTGTTTGTTAGTGTTTTCTGGATAGTATCTAGGAACTTTAGAGTTTTGAATGAATTCTAGCGTGTTACATTTTGTTTTTTTGTTGGCAAACGCTAATTAGTTCCACATGGAGACACAACAAGTACACATAAGTGTTTTCTGAGTAGAATGCTACAGGAACTAGGTGAAAAATGATATTTACGACTGCAAACATGACATTGTATTCACATTCCCAAGAAAAGATTTTGCTTTTCTCCAAAACCAGTTTGACTCTGCTTTTCTGGGTGCTTTGCACAGGAATTCCACACGAGTTTGTCCAGATAGGTCTGTATCTAACCAGAAATATCCAGTTCTTTGTGGCTAAATGAATATCAGCTTTTAAACAGCCTGTGTGTTTGTTAGTGTTTTCTGGATAGTATCTAGGAACTTTAGAGTTTTGAATGAATTCTAGCATGTTACATTTTGTTTTTTTGTTGGCAAACGCTAATTAGTTCCACATGGAGACACAACAAGTATACATAAGTGTTTTCTGAGTAGAATGCTACAGGAACTAGGTGAAAAATGATATTTGCGACTGTAAACATGACATTGAATTCACATTCCCAAGAAAAAGACTTTGCTTTTCTCCAAAACCAGTTTGACTCTGCTTTTCTGGTGCTTTGCACAGGAATTCCACTCGAGTTTGTCCAGATAGGTCTGTATCTAACCAGAAATATCCAGTTCTGTGTGGCTAAAAGAATATCAGCTTTTAAACAGCCTGTGTGTTTGTTAGTGTTTTCTGGATAGTATCTAGGAACTTTAGAGTTTTGAATGCATTCTAGCATGTTACATTTTGTTTTTTCGTTGGCAAATGCTAATTAGTTCCACATGGAGACACAACAAGTACACATAAGTGTTTTCTGAGTAGAATGCTACAGGAACTAGGTGAAAAATGATATTTGCGACTGTAAACATGACATTGAATTCACATTCCCAAGAAAAAGACTTTGCTTTTCTCCAAAACCAGTTTGACTCTGCTTTTCTGGGTGCTTTGCACAGGAATTCCACACGAGTTTGTCCAGATAGGTCTGGGTGTAACCAGAATTATCCGGTTCTGTGTGGCTAAATGAATATCAGCTTTTAAACAGCCTGTGTGTTTGTTAGTGTTTTCTGGATAGTATCTAGGAACTTTAGAGTTTTGAATGAATTTTAGCATGTTACATTTTGTTTTTTTGTTGGCAAACGCTAATTAGTTCCACATGGAGACACAAGTACACAGAAGTGTTTTCTGAGTAGAATGCTACAGGAACTAGGAGAAAAATGATATTTGCGACTGTAAACATGACATTGAATTCACATTCTCAAGAAAAAGACTTTGCTTTTCTCCAAAACCAGTTTGACTCTGCTTTTCTGGGTGCTTTGCACACGAATTCCACACGAGTTTGTCCAGATAGGTCTGTATCTAACCAGAAATATCCAGTTCTGTGTGGCTAAATGAATATCAGCTTTTAAACAGCCTGTGTGTTTGTTAGTGTTTTCTGGATAGTATCTAGGAACTTTAGAGTTTTGAATGAATTTTAGCATGTTACATTTTGTTTTTTTGTTGGCAAACGCTAATTTGTTCCACATGGAGACACAACAAGTACAAATAACTGTTTTCTGAGTAGAATGCTACAGGAACTAGGAGAAAAATGATATTTGCGACTGTAAACATGACATTGAATTCACATTCCCAAGAAAAAGACTTTGCTTTTCTCCAAAACCAGTTTGACTCTGCTTTTCTGGGTCCTTAGCACACGAATTCCACACGAGTTTGTCCAGATAGGTCTGTATCTAACCAGAAATATCCAGTTCTGTGTGGCTAAATGAATATCAGCTTTTAAACAGCCTGTGTGTTTGTTAGTGTTTTCTGGATAGTATCTAGGAACTTTAGAGTTTTGAATGAATTCTAGCATGTTACATTTTGTTTTTTTGTTGGCAAACGCTAATTAGTTCCACATGGAGACACAACAAGTACACATAAGTGCTTTCTGAGTAGAATGCTACAAGAACTAGGTGAAAAATGATATTTGCGACTGTAAACATGACATTGAATTCACATTCCCAAGAAAAAGACTTTGCTTTTCTCCAAAACCAGTTTGACTCTGCATTTCTAGGTGCTTTGCACAGGAATTCCACTCGAGTTTGTCCAGATAGGTCTGTATCTAACCAGAAATATCCAGTTCTGTGTGGCTAAATGAATATCAGCTTTTAAACAGCCTGTGTGTTTGTTAGTGTTTTCTGGATAGTATCTAGGAACTTTAGAGTTTTGAATGAATTCTAGCATGTTACATTTTGTTTTTTTGTTGGCAAACGCTAATTAGTTCCACATGGAGACACAACAAGTACACATAAGTGTTTTCTGAGTAGAATGCTACAGGAACTAGGAGAAAAATGATATTTGCGACTGTAAACATGACATTGAATTCACATTCCCAAGAAAAAGACTTTGCTTTTCTCCAAAACCAGTTTGACTCTGCTTTTCTGGGTGCTTTGCACAGGAATTCCACACGAGTTTGTCCAGATAGGTCTGGGTGTAACCAGAATTATCCGGTTCTGTGTGGCTAAATGAATATCAGCTTTTAAACAGCCTGTGTGTTTGTTAGTGTTTTCTGGATAGGATCTAGGAACTTTAGAGTTTTGAATGAATTTTAGCATGTTACATTTGTTTTTTTGTTTGTGAAACGCTAATTAGTTCCACATGGAGACACAACAAGTACACAGAAGTGTTTTCTGAGTAGAATGCTACAGAAACTAGGTGAAAAATGATATTTGCGACTGTAAACATGACATTTAATTCACATTCCCAAGAAAAAGACTTTGCTTTTCTCCAAAACCAGTTTGACTCTGCTTTTCTGGGTCCTTAGCTCACGAATTCCACACGAGTTTGTCCAGATAGGTCTGTATCTAACCAGAAATATCCGTTTCTGTGTGGCTAAATGAATATCAGCTTTTAAACAGCCTGTGTGTTTGTTAGTGTTTTCTGGATAGTATCTAGGAACTTTAGAGTTTTGAATGAATTCTAGCATGTTACATTTCGTTTTTTGGTTGGCAAACGCTAATTAGTTCCACATGGAGATACAACAAGTACACAGAAGTGTTTTCTGAGTAGAATGCTACAGAAACTATGTGAAAAATGATATTTGCGACTGTAAACATGACATTGAATTCACATTCCCAAGAAAAAGACTTTGCTTTTCTCCAAAACCAGTTTGACTCTGCTTTTCTGGGTCCTTAGCACACGAATTCCACACGAGTTTGTCCAGATAGGTCTGTATCTAACCAGAAATATCCGTTTCTGTGTGGCTAAATGAATATCAGCTTTTAAACAGCCTGTGTGTTTGTTAGTGTTGTCTGGATAGTATCTAGGAACTTTAGAGTTTTGAATGAATTCTAGCATGTTACATTTGTTTTTTTGTTGGGAAACGCTAATTAGTTCCACATGGAGACACAAAAAGTACACAGAAGTGTTTTCTGAGTAGAATGCTACAGAAACTAGGTGAAAAATGATATTTGCGACTGTAAACATGACATTTAATTCACATTCCCAAGAAAAAGACTTTGCTTTTCTCCAAAACCAGTTTGACTCTGCTTTTCTGGGTCCTTAGCTCACGAATTCCACACGAGTTTGTCCAGATAGGTCTGTATCTAACCAGAATTATCCGGTTCTGTGTGGCTAAATGAATATCAGCTTTTAAACAGCCTGTGTGTTTGTTAGTGTTTTCTGGATAGTATCTAGGAACTTTAGAGTTTTGAATGAATTCTAGCATGTTACATTTTGTTTTTTTGTTGGCAAACGCTAATTAGTTCCACATGGAGACACAACAAGTACACATAAGTGTTTTCTGAGTAGAATGCTACAGGAACTAGGTGAAAAATGATATTTGCGACTGTAAACATGACATTGAATTCACATTCCCAAGAAAAAGACTTTGCTTTTCTCCAAAACCAGTTTGACTCTGCTATTCTGGGTGCTATGCACAGGAATTCCACACGAGTTTGTCCAGATAGGTCTGGGTGTAACCAGAATTATCCGGTTCGGTGTGGCTAAATGAATATCAGCTTTTAAACAGCCTGTGTGTTTGTTAGTGTTTTCTGGATAGGATCTAGGAACTTTAGAGTTTTGAATGAATTTTAGCATGTTACATTTTGTTTTTTTGTTGGCAAACGCTAATTAGTTCCACATGGAGACACAACATGTACAAATAAATGTTTTCTGAGTAGAATGCTACAGGAACTAGGAGAAAAATGATATTTGCGATTGTAAACATGACATTGAATTCACATTCCCAAGAAAAAGACTTTGCTTTTCTCCAAAACCAGTTTGACTCTGCTTTTCTGGGTCCTTAGCACACGAATTCCACACGAGTTTGTCCAGATAGGTCTGGGTGTAACCAGAATTATCCGGTTCTGTGTGGCTAAATGAATATCAGCTTTTAAACAGCCTGTGTGTTTGTTAGTGTTGTCTGGATAGTATCTAGGAACTTTAGAGTTTTGAATGAATTCTAGCATGTTACATTTGTTTTTTTGTTGGGAAACGCTAATTAGTTCCACATGGAGACACAACAAGTACACAGAAGTGTTTTCTGAGTAGAATGCTACAGAAACTAGGTGAAAAATGATATTTGCGACTGTAAACATGACATTGAATTCACATTCCCAAGAAAAAGACTTTGCTTTTCTCCAAAACCAGTTTGACTCTGCTTTTCTGGGTCCTTAGCTCACGAATTCCACACGAGTTTGTCCAGATAGGTCTGTATCTAACCAGAAATATCCGTTTCTGTGTGGCTAAATGAATATCAGCTTTTAAACAGCCTGTGTGTTTGTTAGTGTTTTCTGGATAGTATCTAGGAACTTTAGAGTTTTGAATGAATTCTAGCATGTTACATTTTGTTTTTTTGTTGGCAAACGCTAATTAGTTCCACATGGAGACACAACAAGTACACAGAAGTGTTTTCTGAGTAGAATGCTACAGGAACTAGGTGAAAAATGATATTTGTGACTGTAAACATGACATTGAATTCACATTCCCAAGAAAAAGACTTTGCTTTTCTCCAAAACCAGTTTGACTCTGCTTTTCTGTGTCCTTAGCACACGAATTCCACACGAGTTTGTCCATATAGGTCTGGGTGTAACCAGAATTATCCGGTTCTGTGTGGCTAAATGAATATCAGCTTTTAAACAGCCTGTGTGTTTGTTAGTGTTTTCTGGATAGTATCTAGGAACTTTAGAGTTTTGAATGAATTTTAGCATGTTACATTTTGTTTTTTTGTTGGCAAACGCTAATTAGTTCCACATGGAGACACAAGTACACAGAAGTGTTTTCTGAGTAGAATGCTACAGGAACTAGGAGAAAAATGATATTTGCGACTGTAAACATGACATTGAATTCACATTCTCAAGAAAAAGACTTTGCTTTTCTCCAAAACCAGTTTGACTCTGCTTTTCTGGGTGCTTTGCACACGAATTCCACACGAGTTTGTCCAGATAGGTCTGTATCTAACCAGAAATATCCAGTTCTGTGTGGCTAAATGAATATCAGCTTTTAAACAGCCTGTGTGTTTGTGAGTGTTTTCTGGATAGTATCTAGGAACTTTAGAGTTTTGAATGAATTCTAGCATGTTACATTTTGTTTTTTTGTTGGCAAACGCTAATTAGTTCCACATGGAGACACAACAAGTACACATAAGTGTTTTCTGAGTAGAATGCTACAAGAACTAGGTGAAAGATGATATTTGCGACTGTAAACATGACATTGAATTCACATTCCCAAGAAAAAGACTTTGCTTTTCTCCAAAACCAGTTTGACTCTGCATTTCTGGGTGCTTTGCACAGGAATTCCACTCGAGTTTGTCCAGATAGGTCTGTATCTAACCAGAAATATCCAGTTCTTGTGTGGCTAAATGAATATCAGCTTTTAAACAGCCTGTGTGTTTGTTAGTGTTTTCTGCATAGGATCTAGGAACTTTAGAGTTTTGAATGAATTCTAGCATGTTACATTTTGTTTTTTTGTTGGCAAACGCTAATTAGTTCCACATGGAGACACAACAAGTACACAGAAGTGTTTTCTGAGTAGAATGCTACAGGAACTAGGTGAAAAATGATATTTGCGACTGTAAACATGACATTGAATTCACATTCCCAAGAAGAAGATTTTGCTTTTCTCCAAAACCAGTTTGACTCTGCTTTTCTGGGTGCTTTGCACAGGAATTCCACACGAGTTTGTCCAGATAGGTCTGGGTGTAACCAGAATTATCCGGTTCTGTGTGGCTAAATGAATATCAGCTTTTAAACAGCCTGTGTGTTTGTTAGTGTTTTCTGGATAGTATCTAGGAACTTTAGAGTTTTGAATGAATTTTAGCATGTTACATTTTGTTTTTTTGTTGGCAAACGCTAATTTGTTCCACATGGAGACACAACAAGTACAAATAACTGTTTTCTGAGTGGAATGCTACAGGAACTAGGAGAAAAATTATATTTGCGACTGTAAACATGACATTGAATTCACATTCCCAAGAAAAAGACTTTGCTTTTCTCCAAAACCAGTTTGACTCTGCTTTTCTGGGTCCTTAGCACACGAATTCCACACGAGTTTGTCCAGATAGGTCTGTATCTAACCAGAAATATCCAGTTCTGTGTGGCTAAATGAATATCAGCTTTTAAACAGCCTGTGTGTTTGTTAGTGTTTTCTGGATAGTATCTAGGAACTTTAGAGTTTTGAATGAATTCTAGCATGTTACATTTTGTTTTTTTGTTGGCAAACGCTAATTAGTTCCACATGGAGACACAACAAGTACACATAAGTGCTTTCTGAGTAGAATGCTACAAGAACAAGGTGAAAAATGATATTTGCGACTGTAAACATGACATTGAATTCACATTCCCAAGAAAAAGACTTTGCTTTTCTCCAAAACCAGTTTGACTCTGCATTTCTGGGTGCTTTGCACAGGAATTCCACTCGAGTTTGTCCAGATAGGTCTGTATCTAACCAGAAATATCCAGTTCTGTGTGGCTAAATGAATATCAGCTTTTAAACAGCCTGTGTGTTTGTTAGTGTTTTCTGGATAGTATCTAGGAACTTTAGAGTTTTGAATGAATTCTAGCATGTTACATTTTGTTTTTTTGTTGGCAAACGCTAATTAGTTCCACATGGAGACACAACAAGTACACATAAGTGTTTTCTGAGTAGAATGCTACAGGAACTAGGTGAAAAATGATATTTGCGACTGTAAACATGACATTGAATTCACATTCCCAAGAAAAAGACTTTGCTTTTCTCCAAAACCAGTTTGACTCTGCTTTTCTGGGTGCTTTGCACAGGAATTCCACACGAGTTTGTCCAGATAGGTCTGGGTGTAACCAGAATTATCCGGTTCTGTGTGGCTAAATGAATATCAGCTTTTAAACAGCCTGTGTGTTTGTTAGTGTTTTCTGGATAGGATCTAGGAACTTTAGAGTTTTGAATGAATTTTAGCATGTTACATTTGTTTTTTTGTTTGTGAAACGCTAATTAGTTCCACATGGAGACACAACAAGTACACAGAAGTGTTTTCTGAGTAGAATGCTACAGAAACTAGGTGAAAAATGATATTTGCGACTGTAAACATGACATTTAATTCACATTCCCAAGAAAAAGACTTTGCTTTTCTCCAAAACCAGTTTGACTCTGCTTTTCTGGGTCCTTAGCTCACGAATTCCACACGAGTTTGTCCAGATAGGTCTGTATCTAACCAGAAATATCCGTTTCTGTGTGGCTAAATGAATATCAGCTTTTAAACAGCCTGTGTGTTTGTTAGTGTTTTCTGGATAGTATCTAGGAACTTTAGAGTTTTGAATGAATTCTAGCATGTTACATTTCGTTTTTTGGTTGGCAAACGCTAATTAGTTCCACATGGAGACACAACAAGTACACAGAAGTGTTTTCTGAGTAGAATGCTACAGAAACTATGTGAAAAATGATATTTGCGACTGTAAACATGACATTGAATTCACATTCCCAAGAAAAAGACTTTGCTTTTCTCCAAAACCAGTTTGACTCTGCTTTTCTGGGTCCTTAGCACACGAATTCCACACGAGTTTGTCCAGATAGGTCTGTATCTAACCAGAAATATCCGTTTCTGTGTGGCTAAATGAATATCAGCTTTTAAACAGCCTGTGTGTTTGTTAGTGTTGTCTGGATAGTATCTAGGAACTTTAGAGTTTTGAATGAATTTTAGCATGTTACATTTTGTTTTTTTGTTGGCAAACACTAATTAGTTTCACATGGAGACACAACAAGTACACAGAAGTGTTTTCTGAGTAGAATGCTACAGGAACTAGGTGAAAAATGATATTTGCGACTGTAAACATGACATGGAATTCACATTCCCAAGAAAAAGACTTTGCTTTTCTCCAAAACCAGTTTGACTCTGCTTTTCTGGGTGCTTTGCACACGAATTCCACACGAGTTTGTCCAGATAGGTCTGGGTGTAACCAGAAATATCCGGTTCTGTGTGGCTAAATGAATATCAGCTTTTAAACAGCCTGTGTGTTTGTTAGTGTTTTCTGGATAGGATCTAGGAACTTTAGAGTTTTGAATGAATTTTAGCATGTTACATTTTCTTTTTTTGTTGGCAAACGCTAATTAGTTCCACATGGAGACACAACAAGTACACAGAAGTGTTTTCTGAGTAGAATGCTACAGGAACTAGGAGAAAAATGATATTTGCGACTGTAAACATGACATTGAATTCACATTCCCAAGAAAAAGACTTTGCTTTTCTCCAAAACCAGTTTGACTCTTCTTTTCTGGGTGCTTTGCTCACGAATTCCACACGAGTTTGTCCAGATAGGTCTGTATCTAACCAGAAATATCCAGTTCTGTGTGGCTAAATGAATATCAGCTTTTAAACAGCCTGTGTGTTTGTTAGTGTTTTCTGGATAGTATCTAGGAACTTTAGAGTTTTGAATGAATTCTAGCATGTTACATTTTGTTTTTTTGTTGGCAAACGCTAATTAGTTCCACATGGAGACACAACAAGTACACATAAGTGTTTTCTGAGTAGAATGCTACAGGAACTAGGTGAAAAATGATATTTGCGACTGTAAACATGACATTGAATTCACATTCCCAAGAAAAAGACTTTGCTTTTCTCCAAAACCAGTTTGACTCTGCTTTTCTGGGTGCTTTGCACAGGAATTCCACACGAGTTTGTCCATATAGGTCTGGGTGTAACCAGAATTATCCGGTTCTGTGTGGCTAAATGAATATCAGCTTTTAAACAGCCTGTGTGTTTGTTAGTGTTTTCTGGATAGGATCTAGGAACTTTAGAGTTTTGAATGAATTTTAGCATGTTACATTTGTTTTTTTGTTTGTGAAACGCTAATTAGTTCCACATGGAGACACAACAAGTACACAGAAGTGTTTTCTGAGTAGAATGCTACAGAAACTAGGTGAAAAATGATATTTGCGACTGTAAACATGACATTTAATTCACATTCCCAAGAAAAAGACTTTGCTTTTCTCCAAAACCAGTTTGACTCTGCTTTTCTGGGTCCTTAGCTCACGAATTCCACACGAGTTTGTCCAGATAGGTCTGTATCTAACCAGAAATATCCGTTTCTGTGTGGCTAAATGAATATCAGCTTTTAAACAGCCTGTGTGTTTGTTAGTGTTTTCTGGATAGTATCTAGGAACTTTAGAGTTTTGAATGAATTCTAGCATGTTACATTTCGTTTTTTGGTTGGCAAACGCTAATTAGTTCCACATGGAGACACAACAAGTACACAGAAGTGTTTTCTGAGTAGAATGCTACAGAAACTATGTGAAAAATGATATTTGCGACTGTAAACATGACATTGAATTCACATTCCCAAGAAAAAGACTTTGCTTTTCTCCAAAACCAGTTTGACTCTGCTTTTCTGGGTCCTTAGCACACGAATTCCACACGAGTTTGTCCAGATAGGTCTGTATCTAACCAGAAATATCCGTTTCTGTGTGGCTAAATGAATATCAGCTTTTAAACAGCCTGTGTGTTTGTTAGTGTTTTCTGGATAGTATCTAGGAACTTTAGAGTTTTGAATGAATTTTAGCATGTTACATTTTGTTTTTTTGTTGGCAAACACTAATTAGTTTCACATGGAGACACAACAAGTACACAGAAGTGTTTTCTGAGTAGAATGCTACAGGAACTAGGTGAAAAATGATATTTGCGACTGTAAACATGACATGGAATTCACATTCCCAAGAAAAAGACTTTGCTTTTCTCCAAAACCAGTTTGACTCTGCTTTTCTGGGTGCTTTGCACACGAATTCCACACGAGTTTGTCCAGATAGGTCTGGGTGTAACCAGAAATATCCGGTTCTGTGTGGCTAAATGAATATCAGCTTTTAAACAGCCTGTGTGTTTGTTAGTGTTTTCTGGATAGGATCTAGGAACTTTAGAGTTTTGAATGAATTTTAGCATGTTACATTTTCTTTTTTTGTTGGCAAACGCTAATTAGTTCCACATGGAGACACAACAAGTACACAGAAGTGTTTTCTGAGTAGAATGCTACAGGAACTAGGAGAAAAATGATATTTGCGACTGTAAACATGACATTGAATTCACATTCCCAAGAAAAAGACTTTGCTTTTCTCCAAAACCAGTTTGACTCTTCTTTTCTGGGTGCTTTGCTCACGAATTCCACACGAGTTTGTCCAGATAGGTCTGTATCTAACCAGAAATATCCAGTTCTGTGTGGCTAAATGAATATCAGCTTTTAAACAGCCTGTGTGTTTGTTAGTGTTTTCTGGATAGTATCTAGGAACTTTAGAGTTTTGAATGAATTCTAGCATGTTACATTTTGTTTTTTTGTTGGCAAACGCTAATTAGTTCCACATGGAGACACAACAAGTACACAGAAGTGTTTTCTGAGTAGAATGCTACAGGAACTAGGTGAAAAATGATATTTGCGACTGTAAACATGACATGGAATTCACATTCCCAAGAAAAAGACTTTGCTTTTCTCCAAAACCAGTTTGACTTTGCTTTTCTGGGTCCTTAGCACAGGAATTCCACATGAGTTTTTCCAGATAGGTCTGTATCTAACCAGAATTATCCGGTTCTGTGTGGCTAAATGAATATCAGCTTTTAAACAGCCTGTGTGTTTGTTAGTGTTTTCTGGATAGTATCTAGGAACTTTAGAGTTTTGAATGAATTCTAGCGTGTTACATTTTGTTTTTTTGTTGGCAAACGCTAATTAGTTCCACATGGAGACACAACAAGTACACATAAGTGTTTTCTGAGTAGAATGCTACAGGAACTAGGTGAAAAATGATATTTACGACTGCAAACATGACATTGTATTCACATTCCCAAGAAAAGATTTTGCTTTTCTCCAAAACCAGTTTGACTCTGCTTTTCTGGGTGCTTTGCACAGGAATTCCACACGAGTTTGTCCAGATAGGTCTGGGTGTAACCAGAATTATCCGGTTCTGTGTGGCTAAATGAATATCAGCTTTTAAACAGCCTGTGTGTTTGTTAGTGTTTTCTGGATAGTATCTAGGAACTTTAGAGTTTTGAATGAATTCTAGCATGTTACATTTTGTTTTTTTGTTGGCAAACGCTAATTAGTTCCACATGGAGACACAACAAGTACACATAAGTGTTTCCTGAGTAGAATGCTACAGGAACTAGGTGAAAAATGATATTTGCGACTGTAAACATGACGTTGAATTCACATTCCCAAGAAAAAGACTTTGCTTTTCTCCAAAACCAGTTTGACTCTGCATTTCTGGGTGCTTTGCTCACGAATTCCACACGAGTTTGTCCAGATAGGTCTGTATCTAACCAGAAATATCCTGTTCTTTGTGGCTAAATGAATATCAGCTTTTAAACAGCCTGTGTGTTTGTTAGTGTTTTCTGGATAGTATCTAGGGACTTTAGAGTTTTGAATGAATTCTAGCATGTTACATTTTGTTTTTTTGTTGGCAAACGCTAATTAGTTCCACATGGAGACACAACAAGTATACATAAGTGTTTTCTGAGTAGAATGCTACAGGAACTAGGTGAAAAATGATATTTGCGACTGTAAACATGACATTGAATTCACATTCCCAAGAAAAAGACTTTGCTTTTCTCCAAAACCAGTTTGACTCTGCTTTTCTGGTGCTTTGCACAGGAATTCCACTCGAGTTTGTCCAGATAGGTCTGTATCTAACCAGAAATATCCAGTTCTGTGTGGCTAAAAGAATATCAGCTTTTAAACAGCCTGTGTGTTTGTTAGTGTTTTCTGGATAGTATCTAGGAACTTTAGAGTTTTGAATGAATTCTAGCATGTTACATTTTGTTTTTTCGTTGGCAAACGCTAATTAGTTCCACATGGAGACACAACAAGTACACATAAGTGTTTTCTGAGTAGAATGCTACAGGAACTAGGTGAAAAATGATATTTGCGACTGTAAACATGACATTGAATTCACATTCCCAAGAAAAAGACTTTGCTTTTCTCCAAAACCAGTTTGACTCTGCTTTTCTGGGTGCTTTGCACAGGAATTCCACACGAGTTTGTCCAGATAGGTCTGGGTGTAACCAGAATTATCCGGTTCTGTGTGGCTAAATGAATATCAGCTTTTAAACAGCCTGTGTGTTTGTTAGTGTTTTCTGGATAGTATCAAGGAACTTTAGAGTTTTGAATGAATTTTAGCATGTTACATTTTGTTTTTTTGTTGGCAAACGCTAATTAGTTCCACATGGAGACACAACAAGTACAAATAACTGTTTTCTGAGTAGAATGCTACAGGAACTAGGAGAAAAATGATATTTGCGACTGTAATCATGACATTGAATTCACATTCCCAAGAAAAAGACTTTGCTTTTCTCCAAAACCAGTTTGACTCTGCATTTCTGGGTGCTTTGCACAGGAATTCCACTCGAGTTTGTCCAGATAGGTCTGTATCTAACCAGAAA
Source organism: Sylvilagus floridanus (assembly GCA_949820135.1). Lineage (NCBI taxonomy): Eukaryota > Metazoa > Chordata > Mammalia > Lagomorpha > Leporidae > Sylvilagus > Sylvilagus floridanus. The sequence continues at coordinate 84,714,358 of OX463233.1, forward strand.
TATCCAGTTCTGTGTGGCTAAATGAATATCAGCTTTTAAACAGCCTGTGTGTTTGTTAGTGTTTTCTGGATAGTATCTAGGAACTTTAGAGTTTTGAATGAATTCTAGCATGTTACATTTTGTTTTTTTGTTGGCAAACGCTAATTAGTTCCACATGGAGACACAACAAGTACACATAAGTGTTTTCTGAGTAGAATGCTACAGGAACTAGGTGAAAAATGATATTTGCGACTGTAAACATGACATTGAATTCACATTCCCAAGAAAAAGACTTTGCTTTTCTCCAAAACCAGTTTGACTCTGCTTTTCTGGGTGCTTTGCACAGGAATTCCACACGAGTTTCTCCAGATAGGTCTGGGTGTAACCAGAATTATCCGGTTCTGTGTGGCTAAATGAATATCAGCTTTTAAACAGCCTGTGTGTTTGTTAGTGTTTTCTGGATAGTATCTAGGAACTTTAGAGTTTTGAATGAATTTTAGCATGTTACATTTTGTTTTTTTGTTGGCAAACGCTAATTAGTTCCACATGGAGACACAACATGTACAAATAAGTGTTTTCTGAGTAGAATGCTACAGGAACTAGGAGAAAAATGATATTTGCGATTGTAAACATGACATTGAATTCACATTCCCAAGAAAAAGACTTTGCTTTTCTCCAAAACCAGTTTGACTCTGCTTTTCTGGGTCCTTAGCACACGAATTCCTCACAAGTTTGTCCAGATAGGTCTGGGTGTAACCAGAATTATCCTGTTCTGTGTGGCTAAATGAATATCAGCTTTTAAACAGCCTGTGTGTTTGTTAGTGTTGTCTGGATAGTATCTAGGAACTTTAGAGTTTTGAATGAATTCTAGCATGTTACATTTGTTTTTTTGTTGGGAAACGCTAATTAGTTCCACATGGAGACACAACAAGTACACAGAAGTGTTTTCTGAGTAGAATGCTACAGAAACTAGGTGAAAAATGATATTTGCGACTGTAAACATGACATTGAATTCACATTCCCAAGAAAAAGACTTTGCTTTTCTCCAAAACCAGTTTGACTCTGCTTTTCTGGGTCCTTAGCTCACGAATTCCACACGAGTTTGTCCAGATAGGTCTGTATCTAACCAGAAATATCCTTTTCTGTGTGGCTAAATGAATATCAGCTTTTAAACAGCCTGTGTGTTTGTTAGTGTTTTCTGGATAGTATCTAGGAACTTTAGAGTTTTGAATGAATTCTAGCATGTTACATTTTGTTTTTTTGTTGGCAAACGCTAATTAGTTCCACATGGAGACACAACAAGTACACAGAAGTGTTTTCTGAGTAGAATGCTACAGGAACTAGGTGAAAAATGATATTTGCGACTGTAAACATGACATGGAATTCACATTCCCAAGAAAAAGACTTTGCTTTTCTCCAAAACCAGTTTGACTTTGCTTCTCTGGGTCCTTAGCACAGGAATTCCACATGAGTTTTTCCAGATAGGTCTGTATCTAACCAGAATTATCCGGTTCTGTGTGGCTAAATGAATATCAGCTTTTAAACAGCCTGTGTGTTTGTTAGTGTTTTCTGGATAGTATCTAGGAACTTTAGAGTTTTGAATGAATTTTAACATGTTACATTTTGTTTTTTTGTTGGCAAACGCTAATTAGTTCCACATGGAGACACAACAAGTACACATAAGTGTTTTCTGAGTAGAATGCTACAGGAACTAGGTGAAAAATGATATTTACGGCTGCAAACATGACATTGTATTCACATTCCCAAGAAAAGACTTTGCTTTTCTCCAAAACCAGTTTGACTCTGCTTTTCTGGGTGCTTTGCACAGGAATTCCACACGAGTTTCTCCAGATAGGTCTGGGTGTAACCAGAATTATCCGGTTCTGTGTGGCTAAATGAATATCAGCTTTTAAACAGCCTGTGTGTTTGTTAGTGTTTTCTGGATAGTATCTAGGAACTTTAGAGTTTTGAATGAATTCTAGCATGTTACATTTTGTTTTTTTGTTGGCAAACGCTAATTAGTTCCACATGGAGACACAACAAGTACACATAAGTGTTTCCTGAGTAGAATGCTACAGGAACTAGGTGAAAAATGATATTTGCGACTGTAAACATGACATTGAATTCACATTCCCAAGAAAAAGACTTTGCTTTTCTCCAAAACCAGTTTGACTCTGCATTTCTGGGTGCTTTGCTCACGAATTCCACACGAGTTTGTCCAGATAGGTCTGTATCTAACCAGAAATATCCAGTTCTTTGTGGCTAAATGAATATCAGCTTTTAAACAGCCTGTGTGTTTGTTAGTGTTTTCTGGATAGTATCTAGGAACTTTAGAGTTTTGAATGAATTCTAGCATGTTACATTTTGTTTTTTTGTTGGCAAACGCTAATTAGTTCCACATGGAGACACAACAAGTATACATAAGTGTTTTCTGAGTAGAATGCTACAGGAACTAGGTGAAAAATGATATTTGCGACTGTAAACATGACATTGAATTCACATTCCCAAGAAAAAGACTTTGCTTTTCTCCAAAACCAGTTTGACTCTGCTTTTCTGGTGCTTTGCACAGGAATTCCACTCGAGTTTGTCCAGATAGGTCTGTATCTAACCAGAAATATCCAGTTCTGTGTGGCTAAAAGAATATTAGCTTTTAAACAGCCTGTGTGTTTGTTAGTGTTTTCTGGATAGTATCTAGGAACTTTAGAGTTTTGAATGAATTCTAGCATGTTACATTTTGTTTTTTCGTTGGCAAACGCTAATTAGTTCCACATGGAGACACAACAAGTACACAGAAGTGTTTTCTGAGTAGAATGCTACAGGAACTAGGTGAAAAATGATATTTGCGACTGTAAACATGACATTGAATTCACATTCCCAAGAAAAAGACTTTGCTTTTCTCCAAAACCAGTTTCACTCTGCAATTCTTGGTGCTTTGCACAGGAATTCCACTCGAGTTTGTCCAGATAGGTCTGTATCTAACCAGAAATATCCAGTTCTGTGTGGCTAAATGAATATCAGCTTTTAAACAGCCTGTGTGTTTGTTAGTGTTTTCTGGATAGTATCTAGGAACTTTAGAGTTTTGAATGAATTCTAGCATGTTACATTTTGTTTTTTTGTTGGCAAACGCTAATTAGTTCCACATGGAGACACAACAAGTACACATAAGTGTTTTCTGAGTAGAATGCTACAGGAACTAGGTGAAAAATGATATTTGCGACTGTAAACATGACATTGAATTCACATTCCCAAGAAAAAGATTTTGCTTTTCTCCAAAACCAGTTTGACTCTGCTTTTCTGGGTGCTTTGCACAGGAATTCCACACGAGTTTGTCCAGATAGGTCTGGCTATAACCAGAATTATCCGGTTCTGTGTGGCTAAATGAATATCAGCTTTTAAACAGCCTGTGTGTTTGTTAGTGTTTTCTGGATAGTATCTAGGAACTTTAGAGTTTTGAATGAATTTTAGCATGTTACATATTGTTTTTTTGTTGGCAAACGCTAATTAGTTCCACATGGAGACACAACATGTACAAATAAGTGTTTTCTGAGTAGAATGCTACAGGAACTAGGAGAAAAATGATATTTGCGATTGTAAACATGACATTGAATTCACATTCCCAAGAAAAAGACTTTGCTTTTCTCCAAAACCAGTTTGACTCTGCTTTTCTGGGTCCTTAGCACACGAATTCCTCACAAGTTTGTCCAGATAGGTCTGGGTGTAACCAGAATTATCCGGTTCTGTGTGGCTAAATGAATATCAGCTTTTAAACAGCCTGTGTGTTTGTTAGTGTTGTCTGGATAGTATCTAGGAACTTTAGAGTTTTGAATGAATTCTAGCATGTTACATTTGTTTTTTTGTTGGGAAACGCTAATTAGTTCCACATGGAGACACAACAAGTACACAGAAGTGTTTTCTGAGTAGAATGCTACAGAAACTAGGTGAAAAATGATATTTGCGACTGTAAACATGACATTGAATTCACATTCCCAAGAAAAAGACTTTGCTTTTCTCCAAAACCAGTTTGACTCTGCTTTTCTGGGTCCTTAGCTCACGAATTCCACACGAGTTTGTCCAGATAGGTCTGTATCTAACCAGAAATATCCGGTTCTGTGTGGCTAAATGAATATCAGCTTTTAAACAGCCTGTGTGTTTGTTAGTGTTTTCTGGATAGTATCTAGGAACTTTAGAGTTTTGAATGAATTCTAGCATGTTACATTTTGTTTTTTTGTTGGCAAACGCTAATTAGTTCCACATGGAGACACAACAAGTACACAGAAGTGTTTTCTGAGTAGAATGCTACAGGAACTAGGTGAAAAATGCTATTTGCGACTGTAAACATGACATGGAATTCACATTCCCAAGAAAAAGACTTTGCTTTTCTCCAAAACCAATTTGACTTTGCTTTTCTGGGTCCTTAGCACAGGAATTCCACATGAGTTTTTCCAGATAGGTCTGTATCTAACCAGAATTATCCGGTTCTGTGTGGCTAAATGAATATCAGCTTTTAAACAGCCTGTGTGTTTGTTAGTGTTTTCTGGATAGTATCTAGGAACTTTAGAGTTTTGAATGAATTTTAACATGTTACATTTTGTTTTTTTGTTGGCAAACGCTAATTAGTTCCACATGGAGACACAACAAGTACACATAAGTGTTTTCTGAGTAGAATGCTACAGGAACTAGGTGAAAAATGATATTTGTGACTGCAAACATGACATTGTATTCACATTCCCAAGAAAAGACTTTGCTTTTCTCCAAAACCAGTTTGACTCTGCTTTTCTGGGTGCTTTGCACAGGAATTCCACACGAGTTTCTCCAGATAGGTCTGGGTGTAACCAGAATTATCCGGTTCTGTGTGGCTAAATGAATATCAGCTTTTAAACAGCCTGTGTGTTTGTTAGTGTTTTCTGGATAGTATCTAGGAACTTTAGAGTTTTGAATGAATTCTAGCATGTTACATTTTGTTTTTTTGTTGGCAAACGCTAATTAGTTCCACATGGAGACACAACAAGTACACATAAGTGTTTCCTGAGTAGAATGCTACAGGAACTAGGTGAAAAATGATATTTGCGACTGTAAACATGACATTGAATTCACATTCCCAAGAAAAAGACTTTGCTTTTCTCCAAAACCAGTTTGACTCTGCATTTCTGGGTGCTTTGCTCACGAATTCCACACGAGTTTGTCCAGATAGGTCTGTATCTAACCAGAAATATCCAGTTCTTTGTGGCTAAATGAATATCAGCTTTTAAACAGCCTGTGTGTTTGTTAGTGTTTTCTGGATAGTATCTAGGAACTTTAGAGTTTTGAATGAATTCTAGCATGTTACATTTTGTTTTTTTGTTGGCAAACGCTAATTAGTTCCACATGGAGACACAACAAGTATACATAAGTGTTTTCTGAGTAGAATGCTACAGGAACTAGGTGAAAAATGATATTTGCGACTGTAAACATGACATTGAATTCACATTCCCAAGAAAAAGACTTTGCTTTTCTCCAAAACCAGTTTGACTCTGCTTTTCTGGTGCTTTGCACAGGAATTCCACTCGAGTTTGTCCAGATAGGTCTGTATCTAACCAGAAATATCCAGTTCTGTGTGGCTAAAAGAATATTAGCTTTTAAACAGCCTGTGTGTTTGTTAGTGTTTTCTGGATAGTATCTAGGAACTTTAGAGTTTTGAATGAATTCTAGCATGTTACATTTTGTTTTTTCGTTGGCAAACGCTAATTAGTTCCACATGGAGACACAACAAGTACACAGAAGTGTTTTCTGAGTAGAATGCTACAGGAACTAGGTGAAAAATGATATTTGCGACTGTAAACATGACATTGAATTCACATTCCCAAGAAAAAGACTTTGCTTTTCTCCAAAACCAGTTTCACTCTGCAATTCTTGGTGCTTTGCACAGGAATTCCACTCGAGTTTGTCCAGATAGGTCTGTATCTAACCAGAAATATCCAGTTCTGTGTGGCTAAATGAATATCAGCTTTTAAACAGCCTGTGTGTTTGTTAGTGTTTTCTGGATAGTATCTAGGAATTTTAGAGTTTTGAATGAATTCTAGCATGTTACATTTTGTTTTTTTGTTGGCAAACGCTAATTAGTTCCACATGGAGACACAACAAGTACACATAAGTGTTTTCTGAGTAGAATGCTACAGGAACTAGGTGAAAAATGATATTTGCGACTGTAAACATGACATTGAATTCACATTCCCAAGAAAAAGATTTTGCTTTTCTCCAAAACCAGTTTGACTCTGCTTTTCTGGGTGCTTTGCACAGGAATTCCACACGAGTTTGTCCAGATAGGTCTGGCTATAACCAGAATTATCCGGTTCTGTGTGGCTAAATGAATATCAGCTTTTAAACAGCCTGTGTGTTTGTTAGTGTTTTCTGGATAGTATCTAGGAACTTTAGAGTTTTGAATGAATTTTAGCATGTTACATATTGTTTTTTTGTTGGCAAACGCTAATTAGTTCCACATGGAGACACAACATGTACAAATAAGTGTTTTCTGAGTAGAATGCTACAGGAACTAGGAGAAAAATGATATTTGCGATTGTAAACATGACATTGAATTCACATTCCCAAGAAAAAGACTTTGCTTTTCTCCAAAACCAGTTTGACTCTGCTTTTCTGGGTCCTTAGCACACGAATTCCTCACAAGTTTGTCCAGATAGGTCTGGGTGTAACCAGAATTATCCGGTTCTGTGTGGCTAAATGAATATCAGCTTTTAAACAGCCTGTGTGTTTGTTAGTGTTGTCTGGATAGTATCTAGGAACTTTAGAGTTTTGAATGAATTCTAGCATGTTACATTTGTTTTTTTGTTGGGAAACGCTAATTAGTTCCACATGGAGACACAACAAGTACACAGAAGTGTTTTCTGAGTAGAATGCTACAGAAACTAGGTGAAAAATGATATTTGCGACTGTAAACATGACATTGAATTCACATTCCCAAGAAAAAGACTTTGCTTTTCTCCAAAACCAGTTTGACTCTGCTTTTCTGGGTCCTTAGCTCACGAATTCCACACGAGTTTGTCCAGATAGGTCTGTATCTAACCAGAAATATCCGTTTCTGTGTGGCTAAATGAATATCAGCTTTTAAACAGCCTGTGTGTTTGTTAGTGTTTTCTGGATAGTATCTAGGAACTTTAGAGTTTTGAATGAATTCTAGCATGTTACATTTTGTTTTTTTGTTGGCAAACGCTAATTAGTTCCACATGGAGACACAACAAGTACACAGAAGTGTTTTCTGAGTAGAATGCTACAGGAACTAGGTGAAAAATGATATTTGCGACTGTAAACATGACATGGAATTCACATTCCCAAGAAAAAGACTTTGCTTTTCTCCAAAACCAATTTGACTTTGCTTTTCTGGGTCCTTAGCACAGGAATTCCACATGAGTTTTTCCAGATAGGTCTGTATCTAACCAGAATTATCCGGTTCTGTGTGGCTAAATGAATATCAGCTTTTAAACAGCCTGTGTGTTTGTTAGTGTTTTCTGGATAGTATCTAGGAACTTTAGAGTTTTGAATGAATTTTAACATGTTACATTTTGTTTTTTTGTTGGCAAACGCTAATTAGTTCCACATGGAGACACAACAAGTACACATAAGTGTTTTCTGAGTAGAATGCTACAGGAACTAGGTGAAAAATGATATTTGTGACTGCAAACATGACATTGTATTCACATTCCCAAGAAAAGACTTTGCTTTTCTCCAAAACCAGTTTGACTCTGCTTTTCTGGGTGCTTTGCACAGGAATTCCACACGAGTTTCTCCAGATAGGTCTGGGTGTAACCAGAATTATCCGGTTCTGTGTGGCTAAATGAATATCAGCTTTTAAACAGCCTGTGTGTTTGTTAGTGTTTTCTGGATAGTATCTAGGAACTTTAGAGTTTTGAATGAATTCTAGCATGTTACATTTTGTTTTTTTGTTGGCAAACGCTAATTAGTTCCACATGGAGACACAACAAGTACACATAAGTGTTTCCTGAGTAGAATGCTACAGGAACTAGGTGAAAAATGATATTTGCGACTGTAAACATGACATTGAATTCACATTCCCAAGAAAAAGACTTTGCTTTTCTCCAAAACCAGTTTGACTCTGCATTTCTGGGTGCTTTGCTCACGAATTCCACACGAGTTTGTCCAGATAGGTCTGTATCTAACCAGAAATATCCAGTTCTTTGTGGCTAAATTAATATCAGCTTTTAAACAGCCTGTGTGTTTGTTAGTGTTTTCTGGATAGTATCTAGGAACTTTAGAGTTTTGAATGAATTCTAGCATGTTACATTTTGTTTTTTTGTTGGCAAACGCTAATTAGTTCCACATGGAGACACAACAAGTATACATAAGTGTTTTCTGAGTAGAATGCTACAGGAACTAGGTGAAAAATGATATTTGCGACTGTAAACATGACATTGAATTCACATTCCCAAGAAAAAGACTTTGCTTTTCTCCAAAACCAGTTTGACTCTGCTTTTCTGGTGCTTTGCACAGGAATTCCACTCGAGTTTGTCCAAATAGGTCTGTATCTAACCAGAAATATCCAGTTCTGTGTGGCTAAATGAATATCAGCTTTTAAACAGCCTGTGTGTTTGTTAGTGTTTTCTGGATAGTATCTAGGAACTTTAGAGTTTTGAATGAATTCTAGCATGTTACATTTTGTTTTTTTGTTGGCAAACGCTAATTAGTTCCACATGGAGACACAACAAGCACACATAAGTGTTTTCTGAGTAGAATGCTACAGGGACTAGGAGAAAAATGATATTTGCGACTGTAAACATGACATTGAATTCACATTCCCAAGGAAAAGACTTTGCTTTTCTCCAAAACCAGTTTGACTCTGCTTTTCTGGGTGCTTTGCTCACGAATTCCACACGAGTTTGTCCAGATAGGTCTGTATCTAACCAGAAATATCCAGTTCTGTGTGGAAAAATGAATATCAGCTTTTAAACAGCCTGTGTGTTTGTTAGTGTTTTCTGGATAGTATCTAGGAACTTTTGAGTTTTGAATGAATTCTAGCATGTTACATTTTGTTTTTTTTGTTGGCAAAAGCTAATTAGTTCCACATGGAGACACAACAAGTACAAATAACTGTTTTCTGAGTAGAATGCTACAGGACCTAGGTGAAAAATGATATTTGCGACTGTAAACATGACATTGAATTCACATTCCCAAGAAAAAGACTTTGCTTTTCTCCAAAACCAGTTTGACTCTGTTTTCTGGGTCCTTTGCACATGAATTCCGCACGAGTCTGTCCAGGTAGGTCTGGTTCTAACCAGAAATATCCAGTTCTGTGTGGCTAAATGAATATCAGCTTTTAAACAGCCTGTGTGTTTGTTAGTGTTTTCTGGATAGTATCTAGGAACTTTAGAGTTTTGAATGAATTCTAGCATGTTACATTTTGTTTTTTTGTTGGCAAACGCTAATTAGTTCCACATGGAGACACAACAAGTACACAGAAGTGTTTTCTGAGTAGAATGCTACAGGAACTAGGTGAAAAATGATATTTGCGACTGTAAACATGACATTGAATTCACATTCCCAAGAAAAAGACTTTGCTTTTCTCCAAAACCAGTTTGACTCTGCTTTTCTGGGTGCTTTGCACACGAATTCCACACGAGTTTGTCCAGATAGGTCTGTATCTAACCAGAATTATCCGGTTCTGTGTGGCTAAATGAATATCAGCTTTTAAACAGCCTGTGTGTTTGTTAGTGTTTTCTGGATAGTATCTAGGAACTTTAGAGTTTTGAATGAATTTTAGCATGTTACATTTTGTTTTTTTGTTGGCAAACGCTAATTAGTTCCACATGGAGACACAAGTACACAGAAGTGTTTTCTGAGTAGAATGCTACAGGAACTAGGAGAAAAATGATATTTGCGACTGTAAACATGACATTGAATTCACATTCCCAAGAAAAAGACTTTGCTTTTCTCCAAAACCAGTTTGACTCTGCTTTTCTGGGTGCTTTGCTCACGAATTCCACACGAGTTTGTCCAGATAGGTCTGTATCTAACCAGAAATATCCAGTTCTGTGTGGCTAAATGAATATCAGCTTTTAAACAGCCTGTGTGTTTGTTAGTGTTTTCTGGATAATATCTAGGAACTTTAGAGTTTTGAATGAATTCTAGCATGTTACATTTTGTTTTTTGTTGGCAAATGCTAATTAGTTCCACATGGAGACACAACAAGTACACATAAGTGTTTTCTGAGTAGAATGCTACAGGAACTAGGTGAAAAATGATATTTGCGACTGTAAACATGGCATTGAATTCACATTCCCAAGAAAAAGACTTTGCTTTTCTCCAAAACCAGTTTGACTCTGCTTTTCTGGGTCCTTAGCACACGAATTCCACACGAGTTTGTCCAGATTGGTCTGGGTGTAACCAGAATAATCCGGTTCTGTGTGGCTAAATGAATATCAGCTTTTAAACAGCCTGTGTGTTTGTTAGTGTTTTCTGGATAGTATCTAGGAACTTTAGAGTTTTGAATGAATTCTAGCATGTTACATTTTGTTTTTTTGTTGGCAAACGCTAATTAGTTCCACATGGAGACACAACAAGTACACATAAGTGTTTTCTGAGTAGAATGCTACAGGAACTAGGTGAAAAATGATATTTGTGACTGTAAACATGACATTGAATTCACATTCCCAAGAAAAAGACTTTGCTTTTCTCCAAAACCAGTTTGACTCTGCTTTTCTGGGTGCTTTGCACAGGAATTCCACTCGAGTTTGTCCAGATAGGTCTGTATCTAACCAGAAATATCCAGTTCTTTGTGGCTAAATGAATATCAGCTTTTAAACAGCCTGTGTGTTTGTTAGTGTTTTCTGGATAGTATCTAGGAACTTTAGAGTTTTGAATGAATTCTAGCATGTTACATTTTGTTTTTTTGTTGGCAAACGCTAATTAGTTCCACATGGAGACACAACAAGTACACATAAGTGTTTTCAGAGTACAATGCTACAGGAACTAGGTGAAAAATGATATTTGCGACTGTAAACATGACATTGAATTCACATTCCCAAGAAAAAGACTTTGCTTTTCTCCAAAACCAGTTTGACTCTGCTTTTCTGGATGCTTTGCACAGGAATTCCACAGGAGTTTCTCCAGATAGGTCTGGGTGTAACCAGAATTATCCGGTTCTGTGTGGCGAAATGAATATCAGCTTTTAAACAGCCTGTGTGTTTGTTAGTGTTTTCTGGATAGTATCTAGGAACTTTAGAGTTTTGAATGAATTCTAGCATGTTACATTTTGTTTTTTTGTTGGCAAACGCTAATTAGTTCCACATGGAGACACAACAAGTACACAGAAGTGTTTTCTGAGTAGAATGCTACAGGAACTAGGTGAAAAATGATATTTGCGACTGTAAACATGACATTGAATTCACATTCCCAAGAAAAAGACTTTGCTTTTCTCCAAAACCAGTTTGACTCTGCATTTCTGGGTGCTTTGCACAGGAATTCCACTCGAGTTTGTCCAGATAGGTCTGTATCTAACCAGAAATATCCAGTTCTGTGTGGCTAAATGAATATCAGCTTTTAAACAGCCTGTGTGTTTGTTAGTGTTTTCTGGATAGTATCTAGGAACTTTAGAGTTTTGAATGAATTCTAGCATGTTACATTTTGTTTTTTTGTTGGCAAACGCTAATTAGTTCCACATGGAGACACAACAAGTATACATAAGAGTTTTCTGAGTAGAATGCTACAGGAACTAGGTGAAAAATGATATTTGCGACTGTAAACATGACAGTGAATTCACATTCCCAAGAAAAAGACTTTGCTTTTCTCCAAAACCAGTTTGACTCTGCTTTTCTGGTGCTTTGCACAGGAATTCCACTCGAGTTTGTCCAGATAGGTCTGTATCTAACCAGAAATATCCAGTTCTGTGTGGCTAAATGAATATCAGCTTTTAAACAGCCTGTGTGTTTGTTAGTGTTTTCTGGATAGTATCTAGGAACTTTAGAGTTTTGAATGAATTCTAGCATGTTACATTTTGTTTTTTCGTTGGCAAACGCTAATTAGTTCCACATGGAGACACAACAAGTACACATAAGTGTTTTCTGAGTAGAATGCTACAGGAACTAGGTGAAAAATGATATTTGCGACTGTAAACATGACATTGAATTCACATTCCCAAGAAAAAGACTTTGCTTTTCTCCAAAACCAGTTTGACTCTGCTTTTCTGGGTCCTTAGCACACGAATTCCACACGAGTTTGTCCAGATTGGTCTGGGAATAACCAGAATAATCCGGTTCTGTGTGGCTAAATGAATATCAGCTTTTAAACAGCCTGTGTGTTTGTTAGTGTTTTCTGGATAGTATCTAGGAACTTTAGAGTTTTGAATGAATTCTAGCATGTTACATTTTGTTTTTTTGTTGGCAAACGCTAATTAGTTCCACATGGAGACACAACAAGTACACATAAGTGTTTTCTGAGTAGAATGCTACAGGAACTAGGTGAAAAATGATACTTGCGACTGTAAACATGACATTGAATTCACATTCCCAAGAAAAAGACTTTGCTTTTCTCCAAAACCAGTTTGACTCTGCTTTTCTGGGTGCTTTGCACAGGAATTCCACTCAAGTTTGTCCAGATAGGTCTGTATCTAACCAGAAATATCCAGTTCTGTGTGGCTAAATGAATATCAGCTTTTAAACAGCCTGTGTGTTTGTTAGTGTTTTCTGGATAGTATCTAGGAACTTTAGAGTTTTGAATGAATTCTAGCATGTTACATTTTGTTTTTTTGTTGGCAAATGCTAATTAGTTCCACATGGAGACACAACAAGTACACATAAGTGTTTTCTGAGTAGAATGCTACAGGAACTAGGTGAAAAATGATATTTGCGACTGTAAACATGACATTGAATTCACATTCCCAAGAAAAAGACTTTGCTTTTCTCCAAAACCAGTTTGACTCTGCTTTTCTGGGTGCTTTGCACAGGAATTTCACTCGAGTTTCTCCAGATAGGTCTGGGTGTAACCAGAATTATCCGGTTCTGTGTGGCTAAATGAATATCAGCTTTTAAACAGCCTGTGTGTTTGTTAGTGTTTTCTGGATAGTATCTAGGAACTTTAGAGTTTTGAATGAATTTTAGCATGTTACATTTTGTTTTTTTGTTGGCAAACGCTAATTAGTTCCACATGGAGACACAACAAGTACACAGAAGTGTTTTCTGAGTAGAATGCTACAGGAACTAGGTGAAAAATGATATTTGCGACTGTAAACATGACATTGAATTCACATTCCCAAGAAAAAGACTTTGCTTTTCTCCAAAACCAGTTTGACTCTGCATTTCTGGGTGCTTTGCACAGGAATTCCACTCGAGTTTGTCCAGATAGGTCTGTATCTAACCAGAAATATCCAGTTCTGTGTGGCTAAATGAATATCAGCTTTTAAACAGCCTGTGTGTTTGTTAGTGTTTTCTGGATAGTATCTAGGAACTTTAGAGTTTTGAATGAATTCTAGCATGTTACATTTTGTTTTTTTGTTGGCAAACGCTAATTAGTTCCACATGGAGACACAACAAGTATACATAAGAGTTTTCTGAGTAGAATGCTACAGGAACTAGGTGAAAAATGATATTTGCGACTGTAAACATGACAGTGAATTCACATTCCCAAGAAAAAGACTTTGCTTTTCTCCAAAACCAGTTTGACTCTGCTTTTCTGGTGCTTTGCACAGGAATTCCACTCGAGTTTGTCCAGATAGGTCTGTATCTAACCAGAAATATCCAGTTCTGTGTGGCTAAATGAATATCAGCTTTTAAACAGCCTGTGTGTTTGTTTGTGTTTTCTGGATAGTATCTAGGAACTTTAGAGTTTTGAATGAATTCTAGCATGTTACATTTTGTTTTTTCGTTGGCAAACGCTAATTAGTTCCACATGGAGACACAACAAGTACACATAAGTGTTTTCTGAGTAGAATGCTACAGGAACTAGGTGAAAAATGATATTTGCGACTGTAAACATGACATTGAATTCACATTCCCAAGAAAAAGACTTTGCTTTTCTCCAAAACCAGTTTGACTCTGCTTTTCTGGGTCCTTAGCACACGAATTCCACACGAGTTTGTCCAGATTGGTCTGGGAATAACCAGAATAATCCGGTTCTGTGTGGCTAAATGAATATCAGCTTTTAAACAGCCTGTGTGTTTGTTAGTGTTTTCTAAATAGTATCTAGGAACTTTAGAGTTTTGAATGAATTCTAGCATGTTACATTTTGTTTTTTTGTTGGCAAACGCTAATTAGTTCCACATGGAGACACAACAAGTACACATAAGTGTTTTCTGAGTAGAATGCTACAGGAACTAGGTGAAAAATGATACTTGCGACTGTAAACATGACATTGAATTCACATTCCCAAGAAAAAGACTTTGCTTTTCTCCAAAACCAGTTTGACTCTGCTTTTCTGGGTACTTTGCACAGGAATTCCACTCAAGTTTGTCCAGATAGGTCTGTATCTAACCAGAAATATCCAGTTCTGTGTGGCTAAATGAATATCAGCTTTTAAACAGCCTGTGTGTTTGTTAGTGTTTTCTGGATAGTATCTAGGAACTTTAGAGTTTTGAATGAATTCTAGCATGTTACATTTTGTTTTTTTGTTGGCAAATGCTAATTAGTTCCACATGGAGACACAACAAGTACACATAAGTGTTTTCTGAGTAGAATGCTACAGGAACTAGGTGAAAAATGATATTTGCGACTGTAAACATGACATGGAATTCACATTCCCAAGAAAAAGACTTTGCTTTTCTCCAAAACCAGTTTGACTTTGCTTTTCTGGGACCTTAGCACAGGAATTCCATATGAGTTTGTCCAGATAGGTCTGTATCTAACCAGAATTATCCGGTTCTGTGTGGCTAAATGAATATCAGCTTTTAAACAGCCTGTGTGTTTGTTAGTGTTTTCTGGATAGTATCTAGGAACTTTAGAGTTTTGAATGAATTTTAACATGTTACATTTTGTTTTTTTGTTGGCAAACGCTAATTAGTTCCACATGGAGACACAACAAGTACACATAAGTGTTTTCTGAGTAGAATGCTACAGGAACTAGGTGAAAAATGATATTTACGACTGCAAACATGACATTGTATTCACATTCCCAAGAAAAGACTTTGCTTTTCTCCAAAACCAGTTTGACTCTG
Organism: Sylvilagus floridanus; assembly: GCA_949820135.1. Taxonomy (NCBI): domain Eukaryota; kingdom Metazoa; phylum Chordata; class Mammalia; order Lagomorpha; family Leporidae; genus Sylvilagus; species Sylvilagus floridanus. The sequence continues at coordinate 84,729,485 of OX463233.1, forward strand.
CTTTTCTGGGTGCTTTGCACAGGAATTCCACACAAGTTTCTCCAGATAGGTCTGGGTGTAACCAGAATTATCCGGTTCTGTGTGGCTAAATGAATATCAGCTTTTAAACAGCCTGTGTGTTTGTTAGTGTTTTCTGGATAGTATCTAGGAACTTTAGAGTTTTGAATGAATTCTAGCATGTTACATTTTGTTTTTTTGTTGGCAAACGCTAATTAGTTCCACATGGAGACACAACAAGTACACAGAAGTGTTTTCTGAGTAGAATGCTACAGGAACTAGGTGAAAAATGATATTTGCCACTGTAAACATGACATTGAATTCACATTCCCAAGAAAAAGACTTTGCTTTTCACCAAAACCAGTTTGACTCTGCATTTCTGGGTGCTTTGCACAGGAATTCCACTCGAGTTTGTCCAGATAGGTCTGCATCTAACAAGAAATATCCAGTTCTTTGTGGCTAAATGAATATCAGCTTTTAAACAGCCTGTGTGTTTGTTAGTGTTTTCTGGATAGTATCTAGGAACTTTAGAGTTTTGAATGAATTCTAGCATGTTACATTTTGTTTTTTTGTTGGCAAACGCTAATTAGTTCCACATGGAGACACAACAAGTACACAGAAGTGTTTTCTGAGTAGAATGCTACAGGAACTAGGTGAAAAATGATATTTGCCACTGTAAACATGACATTGAATTCACATTCCCAAGAAAAAGACTTTGCTTTTCACCAAAACCAGTTTGACTCTGCATTTCTGGGTGCTTTGCACAGGAATTCCACTCGAGTTTGTCCAGATAGGTCTGCATCTAACCAGAAATATCCAGTTCTTTGTGGCTAAATGAATATCAGCTTTTAAACAGCCTGTGTGTTTGTTAGTGTTTTCTGGATAGTATCTAGGAACTTTAGAGTTTTGAATGAATTCTAGCATGTTACATTTTGTTTTTTTGTTGGCAAACGCTAATTAGTTCCACATGGAGACACAACAAGTACACATAAGTGTTTTCTGAGTAGAATGCTACAGGAACTAGGTGAAAAATGATATTTGCGACTGTAAACATGACATTGAATTCACATTCCCAAGAAAAAGACTTTGCTTTTCTCCAAAACCAGTTTGACTCTGCTTTTCTGGGTTCTTTGCACAGGAATTCCACACGAGTTTGTCCAGATAGGTCTGGGTGTAACCAGAATTATCCGGTTCTGTGTGGCTAAATGAATATCAGCTTTTAAACAGCCTGTGTGTTTGTTAGTGTTTTCTGGATAGGATCTAGGAACTTTAGAGTTTTGAATGAATTTTAGCATGTTACATTTTGTTTTTTTGTTGGCAAACGCTAATTAGTTCCACATGGAGACACAACAAGTATACATAAGTGTTTTCTGAGTAGACTGCTACAGAAACTAGGTGAAAAATGATATTTGCGACTGTAAACATGACATTGAATTCACATTCCCAAGAAAAAGACTTTGCTTTTCTCCAAAACCAGTTTGACTCTGCTTTTCTGGTGCTTTGCACAGGAATTCCACTCGAGTTTGTCCAGATAGGTCTGTATCTAACCAGAAATATCCAGTTCTGTGTGGCTAAATGAATATCAGCTTTTAAACAGCCTGTGTGTTTGTTAGTGTTTTCTGGATAGTATCTAGGAACTTTAGAGTTTTGAATGAATTCTAGCATGTTACATTTTGTTTTTTTGTTGGCAAACGCTAATTAGTTCCACATGGAGACACAACAAGTACACATAAGTGTTTTCTGAGTAGAATGCTACAGGAACTAGGTGAAAAATGATATTTGCGACTGTAAACATGACATTGAATTCACATTCCCAAGAAAAAGACTTTGCTTTTCTCCAAAACCAGTTTGACTCTGCTTTTCTGGGTCCTTAGCACACGAATTCCACACGAGTTTGTCCAGATTGGTCTGGGAATAACCAGAATAATCCGGTTCTGTGTGGCTAAATGAATATCAGCTTTTAAACAGCCTGTGTGTTTGTTAGTGTTTTCTAAATAGTATCTAGGAACTTTAGAGTTTTGAATGAATTCTAGCATGTTACATTTTGTTTTTTTGTTGGCAAACGCTAATTAGTTCCACATGGAGACACAACAAGTACACATAAGTGTTTTCTGAGTAGAATGCTACAGGAACTAGGTGAAAAATGATACTTGCGACTGTAAACATGACATTGAATTCACATTCCCAAGAAAAAGACTTTGCTTTTCTCCAAAACCAGTTTGACTCTGCTTTTCTGGGTGCTTTGCACAGGAATTCCACTCAAGTTTGTCCAGATAGGTCTGTATCTAACCAGAAATATCCAGTTCTGTGTGGCTAAATGAATATCAGCTTTTAAACAGCCTGTGTGTTTGTTAGTGTTTTCTGGATAGTATCTAGGAACTTTAGAGTTTTGAATGAATTCTAGCATGTTACATTTTGTTTTTTTGTTGGCAAATGCTAATTAGTTCCACATGGAGACACAACAAGTACACATAAGTGTTTTCTGAGTAGAATGCTACAGGAACTAGGTGAAAAATGATATTTGCGACTGTAAACATGACATTGAATTCACATTCCCAAGAAAAAGACTTTGCTTTTCTCCAAAACCAGTTTGACTCTGCTTTTCTGGGTGCTTTGCACAGGAATTTCACTCGAGTTTCTCCAGATAGGTCTGGGTGTAACCAGAATTATCCGGTTCTGTGTGGCTAAATGAATATCAGCTTTTAAACAGCCTGTGTGTTTGTTAGTGTTTTCTGGATAGTATCTAGGAACTTTAGAGTTTTGAATGAATTTTAGCATGTTACATTTTGTTTTTTTGTTGGCAAACGCTAATTAGTTCCACATGGAGACACAACAAGTACACAGAAGTGTTTTCTGAGTAGAATGCTACAGGAACTAGGTGAAAAATGATATTTGCGACTGTAAACATGACATTGAATTCACATTCCCAAGAAAAAGACTTTGCTTTTCTCCAAAACCAGTTTGACTCTGCATTTCTGGGTGCTTTGCACAGGAATTCCACTCGAGTTTGTCCAGATAGGTCTGTATCTAACCAGAAATATCCAGTTCTGTGTGGCTAAATGAATATCAGCTTTTAAACAGCCTGTGTGTTTGTTAGTGTTTTCTGGATAGTATCTAGGAACTTTAGAGTTTTGAATGAATTCTAGCATGTTACATTTTGTTTTTTTGTTGGCAAACGCTAATTAGTTCCACATGGAGACACAACAAGTATACATAAGAGTTTTCTGAGTAGAATGCTACAGGAACTAGGTGAAAAATGATATTTGCGACTGTAAACATGACAGTGAATTCACATTCCCAAGAAAAAGACTTTGCTTTTCTCCAAAACCAGTTTGACTCTGCTTTTCTGGTGCTTTGCACAGGAATTCCACTCGAGTTTGTCCAGATAGGTCTGTATCTAACCAGAAATATCCAGTTCTGTGTGGCTAAATGAATATCAGCTTTTAAACAGCCTGTGTGTTTGTTTGTGTTTTCTGGATAGTATCTAGGAACTTTAGAGTTTTGAATGAATTCTAGCATGTTACATTTTGTTTTTTCGTTGGCAAACGCTAATTAGTTCCACATGGAGACACAACAAGTACACATAAGTGTTTTCTGAGTAGAATGCTACAGGAACTAGGTGAAAAATGATATTTGCGACTGTAAACATGACATTGAATTCACATTCCCAAGAAAAAGACTTTGCTTTTCTCCAAAACCAGTTTGACTCTGCTTTTCTGGGTGCTTTGCACAGGAATTCCACTCAAGTTTGTCCAGATTGGTCTGGGAATAACCAGAATAATCCGGTTCTGTGTGGCTAAATGAATATCAGCTTTTAAACAGCCTGTGTGTTTGTTAGTGTTTTCTAAATAGTATCTAGGAACTTTAGAGTTTTGAATGAATTCTAGCATGTTACATTTTGTTTTTTTGTTGGCAAACGCTAATTAGTTCCACATGGAGACACAACAAGTACACATAAGTGTTTTCTGAGTAGAATGCTACAGGAACTAGGTGAAAAATGATACTTGCGACTGTAAACATGACATTGAATTCACATTCCCAAGAAAAAGACTTTGCTTTTCTCCAAAACCAGTTTGACTCTGCTTTTCTGGGTACTTTGCACAGGAATTCCACTCAAGTTTGTCCAGATAGGTCTGTATCTAACCAGAAATATCCAGTTCTGTGTGGCTAAATGAATATCAGCTTTTAAACAGCCTGTGTGTTTGTTAGTGTTTTCTGGATAGTATCTAGGAACTTTAGAGTTTTGAATGAATTCTAGCATGTTACATTTTGTTTTTTTGTTGGCAAATGCTAATTAGTTCCACATGGAGACACAACAAGTACACATAAGTGTTTTCTGAGTAGAATGCTACAGGAACTAGGTGAAAAATGATATTTGCGACTGTAAACATGACATGGAATTCACATTCCCAAGAAAAAGACTTTGCTTTTCTCCAAAACCAGTTTGACTTTGCTTTTCTGGGACCTTAGCACAGGAATTCCACATGAGTTTGTCCAGATAGGTCTGTATCTAACCAGAATTATCCGGTTCTGTGTGGCTAAATGAATATCAGCTTTTAAACAGCCTGTGTGTTTGTTAGTGTTTTCTGGATAGTATCTAGGAACTTTAGAGTTTTGAATGAATTTTAACATGTTACATTTTGTTTTTTTGTTGGCAAACGCTAATTAGTTCCACATGGAGACACAACAAGTACACATAAGTGTTTTCTGAGTAGAATGCTACAGGAACTAGGTGAAAAATGATATTTACGACTGCAAACATGACATTGTATTCACATTCCCAAGAAAAGACTTTGCTTTTCTCCAAAACCAGTTTGACTCTGCTTTTCTGGGTGCTTTGCACAGGAATTCCACACAAGTTTCTCCAGATAGGTCTGGGTGTAACCAGAATTATCCGGTTCTGTGTGGCTAAATGAATATCAGCTTTTAAACAGCCTGTGTGTTTGTTAGTGTTTTCTGGATAGTATCTAGGAACTTTAGAGTTTTGAATGAATTCTAGCATGTTACATTTTGTTTTTTTGTTGGCAAACGCTAATTAGTTCCACATGGAGACACAACAAGTACACAGAAGTGTTTTCTGAGTAGAATGCTACAGGAACTAGGTGAAAAATGATATTTGCCACTGTAAACATGACATTGAATTCACATTCCCAAGAAAAAGACTTTGCTTTTCACCAAAACCAGTTTGACTCTGCATTTCTGGGTGCTTTGCACAGGAATTCCACTCGAGTTTGTCCAGATAGGTCTGCATCTAACAAGAAATATCCAGTTCTTTGTGGCTAAATGAATATCAGCTTTTAAACAGCCTGTGTGTTTGTTAGTGTTTTCTGGATAGTATCTAGGAACTTTAGAGTTTTGAATGAATTCTAGCATGTTACATTTTGTTTTTTTGTTGGCAAACGCTAATTAGTTCCACATGGAGACACAACAAGTATACATAAGTGTTTTCTGAGTAGAATGCTACAGGAACTAGGTGAAAAATGATATTTGCGACTGTAAACATGACATTGAATTCACATTCCCAAGAAAAAGACTTTGCTTTTAACCAAAACCAGTTTGACTCTGCTTTTCTGGTGCTTTGCACAGGAATTCCACTCGAGTTTGTCCAGATAGGTCTGTATCTAACCAGAAATATCCAGTTCTGTGTGGCTAAATGAATATCAGCTTTTAAACAGCCTGTGTGTTTGTTAGTGTTTTCTGGATAGTATCTAGGAACTTTAGAGTTTTGAATGAATTCTAGCATGTTACATTTTGTTTTTTTGTTGGCAAACGCTAATTAGTTCCACATGGAGACACAACAAGTACACATAAGTGTTTTCTGAGTAGAATGCTACAGGAACTAGGTGAAAAATGATATTTGCGACTGTAAACATGACATTGAATTCACATTCCCAAGAAAAAGACTTTGCTTTTCTCCAAAACCAGTTTGACTCTGCTTTTCTGGGTCCTTAGCACACGAATTCCACACGAGTTTGTCCAGATTGGTCTGGGTGTAACCAGAATAATCCGGTTCTGTGTGGCTAAATGAATATCAGCTTTTAAACAGCCTGTGTGTTTGTTAGTGTTTTCTGGATAGTATCTAGGAACTTTAGAGTTTTGAATGAATTCTAGCATGTTACATTTTGTTTTTTTGTTGGCAAACGCTAATTAGTTCCACATGGAGACACAACAAGTACACAGAAGTGTTTTCTGAGTAGAATGCTACAGGAACTAGGTGAAAAATGATATTTGCGACTGTAAACATGACATTGAATTCACATTCCCAAGAAAAAGACTTTGCTTTTCTCCAAAACCAGTTTGACTCTGCTTTTCTGGGTTCTTTGCACAGGAATTCCACACGAGTTTGTCCAGATAGGTCTGGGTGTAACCAGAATTATCCGGTTCTGTGTGGCTAAATGAATATCAGCTTTTAAACAGCCTGTGTGTTTGTGAGTGTTTTCTGGATAGGATCTAGGAACTTTAGAGTTTTGAATGAATTTTAGCATGTTACATTTTGTTTTTTTGTTGGCAAACGCTAATTAGTTCCACATGGAGACACAACAAGTATACATAAGTGTTTTCTGAGTAGAATGCTACAGAAACTAGGTGAAAAATGATATTTGCGACTGTAAACATGACATTGAATTCACATTCCCAAGAAAAAGACTTTGCTTTTCTCCAAAACCAGTTTGACTCTGCTTTTCTGGGTCCTTAGCACACGAATTCCACAGGAGTTTGTCCAGATAGGTCTGTATCTAACCAGAAATATCCAGTTCTGTGTGGCTAAATGAATATCAGCTTTTAAACAGCCTGTGTGTTTGTTAGTGTTTTCTGGATAGTATCTAGGAACTTTAGAGTTTTGAATGAATTCTAGCATGTTACATTTTGTTTTTTTGTTGGCAAACGCTAATTAGTTCCACATGGAGACACAACAAGTACACATAAGTGTTTTCTGAGTAGAATGCTACAGAAACTAGGTGAAAAATGATATTTGCGACTGTAAACATGACATTGAATTCACATTCCCAAGAAAAAGACTTTGCTTTTCTCCAAAACCAGTTTGACTTTGCTTTTCTGGGTCCTTAGCACACGAATTCCACACGAGTTTGTCCAGATAGGTCTGTGTGTAACCAGAATTATCCGGTTCTGTGTGGCTAAATGAATATCAGCTTTTAAACAGCCTGTGTGTTTGTTAGTGTTGTCTGGATAGTATCTAGGAACTTTAGAGTTTTGAATGAATTTTAGCATGTTACATTTTGTTTTTTTGTTGGCAAACACTAATTAGTTCCACATGGAGACACAACAAGTACACAGAAGTGTTTTCTGAGTAGAATGCTACAGAAACTATGTGAAAAATGATATTTGCGACTGTAAACATGACATTGAATTCACATTCCCAAGAAAAAGACTTTGCTTTTTTCCAAAACCAGTTTGACTCTGCTTTTCTGGGTCCTTAGCACATGAATTCCACACGAGTTTGTCCAGATAGGTCTGGGTGTAACCAGAATTATCCGGTTCTATGTGGCTAAATGAATATCAGCTTTTAAACAGCCTGTGTGTTTGTTAGTGTTTTCTGGATAGTATCTAGGAACTTTAGAGTTTTGAATGAATTCTAGCATGTTACATTTTGTTTTTTTGTTGGCAAACGCTAATTAGTTCCACATGGAGACACAACAAGTATACATAAGTGTTTTCTGAGTAGAATGCTACAGGAACAAGGTGAAAAATGATATTTGTGACTGTAACATGACATTGAATTCACATTCCCAAGAAAAAGACTTTGCTTTTCCCCAAAACCAGTTTGACTCTGTTTTTTCTGGGTGCTTTGCACAGGAATTCCACTCGAGTTTGTCCAGATAGGTCTGTATCTAACCAGAAATATCCAGTTCTATGTGGCTAAATGAATATCAGCTTTTAAACAGCCTGTGTGTTTGTTATTGCTTTCTGGATAGTATCTAGGAACTTTAGAGTTTTGAATGAATTCTAGCATGTTACATTTTGTTTTTTTGTTGGCAAACGCTAATTAGTTCCACATGGAGACACAACAAGTACACAGAAGAGTTTTCTGAGTAGAATGCTACAGGAACTAGGTGAAAAATGATATTTGCGACTGTAAACATGACATTGAATTCACATTCCCAAGAAAAAGACTTTGCTTTTCTCCAAAACCAGTTTGACTCTGCTTTTCTGGGTGCTTTGCACAGGAATTCCACACGAGTTTGTCCAGATAGGTCTGGTTGTAACCAGAATTATCCGGGTCTGTGTGGCTAAATGAATATCAGCTTTTAAACAGCCTGTGTGTTTGTTAGTGTTTTCTGGATAGTATCTAGGAACTTTAGAGTTTTGAATGAATTCTAGCATGTTACATTTTGTTTTTTTGTTGGCAAACGCTAATTAGTTCCACATGGAGACACAACAAGTATACATAAGTGTTTTCTGAGTAGAATGCTACAGGAACTAGGTGAAAAATGATATTTGCGACTGTAACATGACATTGAATTCACATTCCCAAGAAAAAGATTTTGCTTTTCTCCAAAACCAGTTTGACTCTGCTTTTCTGGGTGCTTTGCCCAGGATTTCCACTCGAGTTTGTCCAGATAGGTCTGTATCTAACCAGAAATATCCAGTTCTATGTGGCTAAATGAATATCAGCTTTTAAACAGCCTGTGTGTTTGTTAGTGCTTTCTGGATAGTATCTAGGAACTTTAGAGTTTTGAATGAATTCTAGCATGTTACATTTTGTTTTTTTGTTGGCAAACGCTAATTAGTTCCACAGGGAGACACAACAAGTACACATAAGAGTTTTCTGAGTAGAATGCTACAGGAACTAGGTGAAAAATGATATTTGCGACTGTAAACATGACATTGAATTCACATTCCCAAGACAAAGACTTTGCTTTTCTCCAAAACCAGTTTGACTCTGCATTTCTGGGTGCTTTGCACAGGAATTCCACTCAAGTTTGTCCAGATAGGTCTGTATCTAACCAGAAATATCCAGTTCTGTGTGGCTAAATGAATATCAGCTTTTAAACAGCCTGTGTGTTTGTTAGTGTTTTCTGGATAGTATCTAGGAACTTTAGAGTTTGGAATGAATTCTAGCATGTTACATTTTGTTTTTTTGTTGGCAAACGCTAATTAGTTCCACATGGAGACACAACAAGTACACCTAAGTGTTTTCAGAGTACAATGCTACAGGAACTAGGTGAAAAATGATATTTGCGACTGTAAACATGACATTGAATTCACATTCCCAAGGAAAAGACTTTGCTTTTCTCCAAAACCAGTTTGACTCTGCTTTTCTGGGTGCTTTCCACAGGAATTCCACAGGAGTTTCTCCAGATAGGTCTGGGTGTAACCAGAATTATCCGGTTCTGTGTGGCAAAATGAATATCAGCTTTTAAACAGCCTGTGTGTTTGTTAGTGTTTTCTGGGTAGTATCTAGGAACTTTAGAGTTTTGAATGAATTCTAGCATGTTACATTTTGTTTTTTTGTTGGCAAACGCTAATTAGTTCCACATGGAGACACAACAAGTACACAGAAGTGTTTTCTGAGTAGAATGCTACAGGAACTAGGTGAAAAATGATATTTGCGACTGTAAACATGACATTGAATTCACATTCCCAAGAAAAAGACTTTGCTTTTCTCCAAAACCAGTTTGACTCTGCATTTCTGGGTGCTTTGCACAGGAATTCCACTCGAGTTTGTCCAGATAGGTCTGTATCTAACCAGAAATATCCAGTTCTGTGTGGCTAAATGAATATCAGCTTTTAAACAGCCTGTGTGTTTGTTAGTGTTTTCTGGATAGTATCTAGGAACTTTAGAGTTTGGAATGAATTCTAGCATGTTACATTTTGTTTTTTCGTTGGCAAACGCTAATTAGTTCCACATGGAGACACAACAAGTACACATAAGTGTTTTCTGAGTAGAATGCTACAGGAACTAGGTGAAAAATGATACTTGCGACTGTCAACATGACATGGAATTCACATTCCCAAGAAAAAGACTTTGCTTTTCTCCAAAACCAGTTTGACTTTGCTTTTCTGGGACCTTAGCACAGGAATTCCACATGAGTTTGTCCAGATAGGTTTGTATCTAACCAGAATTATCCGGTTCTGTGTGGCTAAATGAATATCAGCTTTTAAACAGCCTGTGTGTTTGTTAGTGTTTTCTGGATAGTATCTAGGAACTTTAGAGTTTTGAATGAATTTTAACATGTTACATTTTGTTTTTTTGTTGGCAAACGCTAATTAGTTCCACATGGAGACACAACAAGTACACATAAGTGTTTTCTGAGTAGAATGCTACAGGAACTAGGTGAAAAATGATATTTACGACTGCAAACATGACATTGTATTCACATTCCCAAGAAAAGACTTTGCTTTTCTCCAAAACCAGTTTGACTCTGCTTTTCTGGATGCTTTGCACAGGAATTCCACACAAGTTTCTCCAGATAGGTCTGGGTGTAACCAGAATTATCCGGTTCTGTGTGGCTAAATGAATATCAGCTTTTAAACAGCCTGTGTATTTGTTAGTGTTTTCTGGATAGTATCTAGGAACTTTAGAGTTTTGAATGAATTCTAGCATGTTACATTTTGTTTTTTTGTTGGCAAACGCTAATTAGTTCCACATGGAGACACAACAAGTACACAGAAGTGTTTTCTGAGTAGAATGCTACAGGAACTAGGTGAAAAATGATATTTGCCACTGTAAACATGACATTGAATTCACATTCCCAAGAAAAAGACTTTGCTTTTCACCAAAACCAGTTTGACTCTGCATTTCTTGGTGCTTTGCACAGGAATTCCACTCGAGTTTGTCCAGATAGGTCTGCATCTAACAAGAAATATCCAGTTCTTTGTGGCTAAATGAATATCAGCTTTTAAACAGCCTGTGTGTTTGTTAGTGTTTTCTGGATAGTATCTAGGAACTTTAGAGTTTTGAATGAATTCTAGCATGTTACATTTTGTTTTTTTGTTGGCAAACGCTAATTAGTTCCACATGGAGACACAACAAGTATACATAAGTGTTTTCTGAGTAGAATGCTACAGGAACTAGGTGAAAAATGATATTTGCGACTGTAAACATGACATTGAATTCACATTCCCAAGAAAAAGACTTTGCTTTTCTCCAAAACCAGTTTGACTCTGCTTTTCTGGTGCTTTGCACAGGAATTCCACTCGAGTTTGTCCAGATAGGTCTGTATCTAACCAGAAATATCCAGTTCTGTGTGGCTAAATGAATATCAGCTTTTAAACAGCCTGTGTGTTTGTTAGTGTTTTCTGGATAGTATCTAGGAACTTTAGAGTTTTGAATGAATTCTAGCATGTTACATTTTGTTTTTTTGTTGGCAAACGCTAATTAGTTCCACATGGAGACACAACAAGTACACATAAGTGTTTTCTGAGTAGAATGCTACAGGAACTAGGTGAAAAATGATATTTGCGACTGTAAACATGACATTGAATTCACATTCCCAAGAAAAAGACTTTGCTTTTCTCCAAAACCAGTTTGACTCTGCTTTTCTGGGTCCTTAGCACACGAATTCCACACGAGTTTGTCCAGATTGGTCTGGGAATAACCAGAATAATCCGGTTCTGTGTGGCTAAATGAATATCAGCTTTTAAACAGCCTGTGTGTTTGTTAGTGTTTTCTGGATAGTATCTAGGAACTTTAGAGTTTTGAATGAATTCTAGCATGTTACATTTTGTTTTTTTGTTGGCAAACGCTAATTAGTTCCACATGGAGACACAACAAGTACACATAAGTGTTTTCTGAGTAGAATGCTACAGGAACTAGGTGAAAAATGATATTTGCGACTGTAAACATGACATTGAATTCACATTCCCAAGAAAAAGACTTTGCTTTTCTCCAAAACCAGTTTGACTCTGCTTTTCTGGGTTCTTTGCACAGGAATTCCACACGAGTTTGTCCAGATAGGTCTGGGTGTAACCAGAATTATCCGGTTCTGTGTGGCTAAATGAATATCAGCTTTTAAACAGCCTGTGTGTTTGTGAGTGTTTTCTGGATAGGATCTAGGAACTTTAGAGTTTTGAATGAATTTTAGCATGTTACATTTTGTTTTTTTGTTGGCAAACGCTAATTAGTTCCACATGGAGACACAACAAGTATACATAAGTGTTTTCTGAGTAGAATGCTACAGAAACTATGTGAAAAATGATATTTGCGACTGTAAACATGACATTGAATTCACATTCCCAAGAAAAAGACTTTGCTTTTCTCCAAAACCAGTTTGACTCTGCTTTTCTGGGTCCTTAGCACACGAATTCCACAGGAGTTTGTCCAGATAGGTCTGTATCTAACCAGAAATATCCAGTTCTGTGTGGCTAAATGAATATCAGCTTTTAAACAGCCTGTGTGTTTGTTAGTGTTTTCTGGATAGTATCTAGGAACTTTAGAGTTTTGAATGAATTCTAGCATGTTACATTTTGTTTTTTTGTTGGCAAACGCTAATTAGTTCCACATGGAGACACAACAAGTACACATAAGTGTTTTCTGAGTAGAATGCTACAGAAACTAGGTGAAAAATGATATTTGCGACTGTAAACATGATATTGAATTCACATTCCCAAGAAAAAGACTTTGCTTTTCTCCAAAACCAGTTTGACTTTGCTTTTCTGGGTCCTTAGCACACGAATTCCACACGAGTTTGTCCAGATAGGTCTGGGTGTAACCAGAATTATCCGGTTCTGTGTGGCTAAATGAATATCAGCTTTTAAACAGCCTGTGTGTTTGTTAGTGTTGTCTGGATAGTATCTAGGAACTTTAGAGTTTTGAATGAATTTTAGCATGTTACATTTTGTTTTTTTGTTGGCAAACACTAATTAATTCCACATGGAGACACAACAAGTACACAGAAGTGTTTTCTGAGTAGAATGCTACAGAAACTATGTGAAAAATGATATTTGCGACTGTAAACATGACATTGAATTCACATTCCCAAGAAAAAGACTTTGCTTTTTTCCAAAACCAGTTTGACTCTGCTTTTCTGGGTCCTTAGCACACGAATTCCACACGAGTTTGTCCAGATAGGTCTGGGTGTAACCAGAATTATCCGGTTCTATGTGGCTAAATGAATATCAGCTTTTAAACAGCCTGTGTGTTTGTTAGTGTTTTCTGGATAGTATCTAGGAACTTTAGAGTTTTGAATGAATTCTAGCATGTTACATTTTGTTTTTTTTGTTGGCAAACGCTAATTAGTTCCACATGGAGACACAACAAGTATACATAAGTGTTTTCTGAGTAGAATGCTACAGGAACAAGGTGAAAAATGATATTTGTGACTGTAACATGACATTGAATTCACATTCCCAAGAAAAAGACTTTGCTTTTCCCCAAAACCAGTTTGACTCTGTTTTTTCTGGGTGCTTTGCACAGGAATTCCACTCGAGTTTGTCCAGATAGGTCTGTATCTAACCAGAAATATCCAGTTCTATGTGGCTAAATGAATATCAGCTTTTAAACAGCCTGTGTGTTTGTTAGTGCTTTCTGGATAGTATCTAGGAACTTTAGAGTTTTGAATGAATTCTAGCATGTTACATTTTGTTTTTTTGTTGGCAAACGCTAATTAGTTCCACATGGAGACACAACAAGTACACATAAGTGTTTTCTGAGTAGAATGCTACAGGAACTAGGAGAAAAATGATATTTGTGACTGTAACATGACATTGAATTCACATTCCCAAGAAAAAGACTTTGCTTTTCTCCAAAACCAGTTTGACTCTGCTTTTCTGGGTTCTTTGCACAGGAATTCCACACGAGTTTGTCCAGATAGGTCTGGGAATAACCAGAATTATCCGGTTCTGTGTGGCTAAATGAATATCAGCTTTTAAACAGCCTGTGTGTTTGTGAGTGTTTTCTGGATAGGATCTAGGAACTTTAGAGTTTTGAATGAATTTTAGCATGTTACATTTTGTTTTTTTGTTGGCAAACGCTAATTAGTTCCACATGGAGACACAACAAGTATACATAAGTGTTTTCTGAGTAGAATGCTACAGAAACTAGGTGAAAAATGATATTTGCGACTGTAAACATGACATTGAATTCACATTCCCAAGAAAAAGACTTTGCTTTTCTCCAAAACCAGTTTGACTCTGCTTTTCTGGGTCCTTAGCACACGAATTCCACAGGAGTTTGTCCAGATAGGTCTGTATCTAACCAGAAATATCCAGTTCTGTGTGGCTAAATGAATATCAGCTTTTAAACAGCCTGTGTGTTTGTTAGTGTTTTCTGGATAGTATCTAGGAACTTTAGAGTTTTGAATGAATTCTAGCATGTTACATTTTGTTTTTTTGTTGGCAAACGCTAATTAGTTCCACATGGAGACACAACAAGTACACAGAAGTGTTTTCTGAGTAGAATGCTACAGAAACTAGGTGAAAAATGATATTTGCGACTGTAAACATGACATTGAATTCACATTCCCAAGAAAAAGACTTTGCTTTTCTCCAAAACCAGTTTGACTTTGCTTTTCTGGGTCCTTAGCACACGAATTCCACACGAGTTTGTCCAGATAGGTCTGGGTGTAACCAGAATTATCCGGTTCTGTGTGGCTAATTGAATATCAGCTTTTAAACAGCCTGTGTGTTTGTTAGTGTTGTCTGGATAGTATCTAGGAACTTTAGAGTTTTGAATGAATTTTAGCATGTTACATTTTGTTTTTTTGTTGGCAAACACTAATTAGTTCCACATGGAGACACAACAAGTACACAGAAGTGTTTTCTGAGTAGAATGCTACAGAAACTATGTGAAAAATGATATTTGCGACTGTAAACATGACATTGAATTCACATTCCCAAGAAAAAGACTTTGCTTTTTTCCAAAACCAGTTTGACTCTGCTTTTCTGGGTCCTTAGCACACGAATTCCACACGAGTTTGTCCAGATAGGTCTGGGTGTAACCAGAATTATCCGGTTCTATGTGGCTAAATGAATATCAGCTTTTAAACAGCCTGTGTGTTTGTTAGTGTTTTCTGGATAGTATCTAGGAACTTTAGAGTTTTGAATGAATTCTAGCATGTTACATTTTGTTTTTTTGTTGGCAAACGCTAATTAGTTCCACATGGAGACACAACAAGTATACATAAGTGTTTTCTGAGTAGAATGCTACAGGAACAAGGTGAAAAATGATATTTGTGACTGTAACATGACATTGAATTCACATTCCCAAGAAAAAGACTTTGCTTTTCCCCAAAACCAGTTTGACTCTGTTTTTTCTGGGTGCTTTGCACAGGAATTCCACTCGAGTTTGTCCAGATAGGTCTGTATCTAACCAGAAATATCCAGTTCTATGTGGCTAAATGAATATCCGCTTTTCAACAGCCTGTGTGTTTGTTAGTGCTTTCTGGATAGTATCTAGGAACTTTAGAGTTTTGAATGAATTCTAGCATGTTACATTTTGTTTTTTTGTTGGCAAACACTAATTAGTTCCACATGGAGACACAACAAGTACACATAAGTGTTTTCTGAGTAGAATGCTACAGGAACTAGGAGAAAAATGATATTTGCGACTGTAAACATGACATTGAATTCACATTCCCAAGAAAAAGACTTTGCTTTTCTCCAAAACCAGTTTGACTCTGCTTTTCTGGGTGCTTTGCACAGGAATTCCACACGAGTTTGTCCAGATAGGTCTGGGTGTAACCAGAATTATCCGGGTCTGTGTGGCTAAATGAATATCAGCTTTTAAACAGCCTGTGTGTTTGTTAGTGTTTTCTGGATAGTATCTAGGAACTTTAGAGTTTGGAATGAATTCTAGCATGTTACATTTTGTTTTTTTGTTGGCAAACGCTAATTAGTTCCACATGGAGACACAACAAGTACACATAAGTGTTTTCTGAGTAGAATGCTACAGGAACTAGGTGAAAAATGATATTTGCGACTTTAACATGACATTGAATTCACATTCCCAAGAAAAAGACTTTGCTTTTCTCCAAAACCAGTTTGACTCTGCTTTTCTGGGTGCTTTGCACAGGAATTCCACTCGAGTTTGTGCAGATAGGTCTGTATCTAACCAGAAATATCCAGTTCTATGTGGCTAAATGAATATCAGCTTTTAAACAGCCTGTGTGTTTGTTAGTGTTTTCTGGATAGGATCTAGGAACTTTAGAGTTTTGAATGAATTCTAGCATGTTACATGTTTTTTTTTTTGTTGGCATACACTAATTAGTTCCACATGGAGACACAACAAGTACACATAAGTGTTTTCTGAGTAGAATGCTACAGGAACTAGGTTAAAAATCATATTTACGACTGTAAACATGACATTGTATTCACATTCCCAAGAAAAAGACTTTGCTTTTCTCCAAAACCAGTTTGACTCTGCTTTTCTGGGTGCTTTGCAGAGGAATTCCACAGCAGTTTCTCCAGATAGGTCTGGGTGTAACCAGAATTATCCGGTTCTGTGTGGCTAAATGAATATCAGCTTTTAAACAGCCTGTGTGTTTGTTAGTGTTTTCTGGATAGTATCTAGGAACTTTAGAGTTTTGAATGGATTTTAGCATGTTACATTTTGTTTTCTTGTTGGCAAACACTAATTAGTTCCACATGGAGACACAAGAAGTACACAGAATGTTTTCTGAGTAGAATGCTACAGAAACTAGGTGAAAAATGATATTTGCTACTGTAAACATGACATTGAATTCACATTCCCAAGAAAAAGACTTTGCTTTTCTCCAAAACCAGTTTGGCTCTTCTTTTCTGGGTCCTTAGCACACGAATTCCACACGAGTTTGTCCAGATAGGTCTGGGTGTAACCAGAATTATCCGGTTCTGTGTGGCTAAATGAATATCAGCTTTTAAACAGCCTGTGTGATTGTAGTGTTTTCTGGATAGGATCTAGGAACTTTAGAGTTTTGAATGAATTCTAGCATGTTACATTTTGTTTTTTTGTTGGCAAATGCTAATTAGTTCCACATGGAGACACAACAAGTACAAATAAGTGTTTTCTGAGTAGAATGCTACAGGAACTAGGTGAAAAATGATATTTGCGACTGCAAACATGACATTGAATTCACATTCCCAAGAAAAAGACTTTGGTTTTCTCCAAAACCAGTTTGACTCTGCTTTTCTGGGTACTTTGCACAGGAATTCCACAGGAATTTCTCCAGATATGTTTGTATCTAACCAGAAATATCCAGTTCTATGTGGCTAAATGAATATCAGCTTTTAAAGAGCCTGTGTGTTTGTTAGTGTTTTCTGAATAGTATCTAGGAACTTTAGAGTTTTGAATGAATTCTAGCATGTTACATTTTGTTTTTTTGTTGGCAAACGCTAATTAGTTCCACATGGAGACACAACAAGTGCACATAAGTGTTTTCTGAGTAGAATGCTACAGAAACTAGGTGAAAAATGATATTTGCGACTGTAAACATGACATTGAATTCACATTCCCAAGAAAAAGACTTTGCTTTTCTCCAAAACCAGTTTGACTCTGCTTTTCTGGGTCCTTAGCACACGAATTCCACACGAGTTTGTCCAGATAGGTCTGGGTGTAACCAGAATTATCTGGTTCTGTGTGGCTAAATGAATATCAGCTTTTAAACAGCCTGTGTGTTTGTTAGTGTTTTCTGGATAGTATCTAGGAACTTTAGAGTTTTGAATGAATTCTAGCATGTTACATTTTGTTTTTTTGTTGGCAAACGCTAATTAGTTCCACATGGAGACACAACAAGTACACATAAGTGTTTTCTGAGTAGAATGCTACAGGAACTAGGTGAAAAATGATATTTGCGACTGTAAACATGACATTGAATTCACATTCCCAAGAAAAAGACTTTGCTTTTCTCCAAAACCAGTTTGACTCTGCTTTTCTGGGTGCTTTGCACAGGAATTCCACTCGAGTTTGTCCAAATAGGTCTGTATCTAACCAGAAATATCCAGTTCTGTGTGGCTAAATGAATATCAGCTTTTAAACAGCCTGTGTGTTTGTTAGTGTTTTCTGGATAGTATCTAGGAACTTTAGAGTTTTGAATGAATTCTAGCATGTTACATTTTGTTTTTTTGTTGGCAAACGCTAATTAGTTCCACATGGAGACACAACAAGTACACATAAGTGTTTTCTGAGTAGAATGCTACAGGAACTAGGTGAAAAATGATATTTGCGACTGTAAACATGACATTGAATTCACATTCCCAAGAAAAAGACTTTGCTTTTCTCCAAAACCAGTTTGACTCTGCTTTTCTGGGTGCTTTGCACAGGAATTCCACACGAGTTTGTCCAGATAGGTCTGGGTGTAACCAGAATTATCCGGTTCTGTGTGGCTAAATGAATATCAGCTTTTAAACAGCCTGTGTGTTTGTTAGTGTTTTCTGGATAGGATCTAGGAACTTTAGAGTTTTGAATGAATTTTAGCATGTTACATTTTGTTTTTTTCTTGGCAAACGCTAATTAGTTCCACATGGAGACACAACAAGTACACATAAGTGTTTTCTGAGTAGAATGCTACAGGAACTAGGAGAAAAATGATATTTGCGACTGTAAACATGACATTGAATTCACATTCCCAAGAAAAAGACTTTGCTTTTCTCCAAAACCAGTTTGACTCTGCTTTTCTGGGTCCTTAGCACACGAATTCCACACGAGTTTGTCCAGATAGGTCTGTATCTAACCAGAAATATCCAGTTCTGTGTGGCTAAATGAATATCAGCTTTTAAACAGCCTGTGTGTTTGTTAGTGTTTTCTGGATAGTATCTAGGAACTTTAGAGTTTTGAATGAATTCTAGCATGTTACATTTTGTTTTTTTGTTGGCAAACGCTAATTAGTTCCACATGGAGACACAACAAGTACACAGAAGTGTTTTCTGAGTAGAATGCTACAGAAACTAGGTGAAAAATGATATTTGCGACTGTAAACATGACATTGAATTCACATTCCCAAGAAAAAGACTTTGCTTTTCTCCAAAACCAGTTTGACTTTGCTTTTCTGGGTCCTTAGCACACGAATTCCACACGAGTTTGTCCAGATAGGTCGGGGTGTAACCAGAATTATCCGGTTCTGTGTGGCTAAATGAATATCAGCTTTTAAACAGCCTGTGTGTTTGTTAGTGTTTTCTGGATAGTATCTAGGAACTTTAGAGTTTTGAATGAATTTTAGCATGTTACATTTTGTTTTTTTGTTGGCAAACACTAATTAGTTCCACATGGAGACACAACAAGTACACAGAAGTGTTTTCTGAGTAGAATGCTACAGAAACTATGTGAAAAATGATATTTGCGACTGTAAACATGACATTGAATTCACATTCCCAAGAAAAAGACTTTGCTTTTCTCCAAAACCAGTTTGACTCTGCTTTTCTGGGTCCTTAGCACACGAATTCCACACGAGTTTGTCCAGATAGGTCTGTATCTAACCAGAAATATCCAGTTCTGTGTGGCTAAATGAATATCAGCTTTTAAACAGCCTGTGTGTTTGTTAGTGTTTTCTGGATAGTATCTAGGAACTTTAGAGTTTTGAATGAATTCTAGCATGTTACATTTTGTTTTTTTGTTGGCAAATGCTAATTAGTTCCACATGGAGACACAACAAGTACACAGAAGTGTTTTCTGAGTAGAATGCTACAGAAACTAGGTGAAAAATGATATTTGCGACTGTAAACATGACATTGAATTCACATTCCCAAGAAAAAGACTTTGCTTTTCTCCAAAACCAGTTTGACTCTGCTTTTCTGGGTCCTTAGCACACGAATTCCACACGAGTTTGTCCAGATAGGTCTGGGTGTAACCAGAATTATCCGGTTCTGTGTGGCTAAATGAATATCAGCTTTTAAACAGCCTGTGTGTTTGTTAGTGTTTTCTGGATAGTATCTAGGAACTTTAGAGTTTTGAATGAATTCTAGCATGTTACATTTTGTTTTTTTGTTGGCAAACGCTAATTAGTTCCACATGGAGACACAACAAGTACACATAAGTGTTTTCTGAGTAGAATGCTACAGGAAGTAGGTGAAAAATGATATTTGTGACTGTAAACATGACATTGAATTCACATTCCCAAGAAAAAGACTTTGCTTTTCTCCAAAACCAGTTTGACTCTGCTTTTCCCGGTGCTTTGCACAGGAATTCCACTCGAGTTTGTCCAAATAGGTCTGTATCTAACCAGAAATATCCAGTTCTGTGTGGCTAAATGAATATCAGCTTTTAAACAGCCTGTGTGTTTGTTAGTGTTTTCTGGATAGTATCTAGGAACTTTAGAGTTTTGAATGAATTCTAGCATGTTACATTTTGTTTTTTTGTTGGCAAACGCTAATTAGTTCCACATGGAGACACAACAAGTACACATAAGTGTTTTCTGAGTAGAATGCTACAGGAACTAGGTGAAAAATGATATTTGCGACTGTAAACATGACATTGAATTCACATTCCCAAGAAAAAGACTTTGCTTTTCTCCAAAACCAGTTTGACTCTGCTTTTTGGGTGCTTTGCACAGGAATTCCACACGAGTTTGTCCAGATAGGTCTGGGTGTAACCAGAATTATCCGGTTCTGTGTGGCTAAATGAATATCAGCTTTTAAACAGCCTGTGTGTTTGTTAGTGTTTTCTGGATAGTATCTAGGAACTTTAGAGTTTTGAATGAATTTTAGCATGTTACATTTTGTTTTTTTCTTGGCAAACGCTAATTAGTTCCACATGGAGACACAACAAGTACACATAAGTGTTTTCTGAGTAGAATGCTACAGGAACTAGGAGAAAAATGATATTTGCGACTGTAAACATGACATTGAATTCACATTCCCAAGAAAAAGACTTTGCTTTTCTCCAAAACCAGTTTGACTCTGCTTTTCTGGGTCCTTAGCACACGAATTCCACACGAGTTTGTCCAGATAGGTCTGTAATAACCAGAAATATCCAGTTCTGTGTGGCTAAATGAATATCAGCTTTTAAACAGCCTGTGTGTTTGTTAGTGTTTTCTGGATAGTATCTAGGAACTTTAGAGTTTTGAATGAATTCTAGCATGTTACATTTTGTTTTTTGTTGGCAAACGCTAATTAGTTCCACATGGAGACACAACAAGTACACAGAAGTGTTTTCTGAGTAGAATGCTACAGAAACTAGGTGAAAAATGATATTTGCGACTGTAAACATGACATTGAATTCACATTCCCAAGAAAAAGACTTTGCTTTTCTCCAAAACCAGTTTGACTTTGCTTTTCTGGGTCCTTAGCACACGAATTCCACACGAGTTTGTCCAGATAGGTCGGGGTGTAACCAGAATTATCCGGTTCTGTGTGGCTAAATGAATATCAGCTTTTAAACAGCCTGTGTGTTTGTTAGTGTTTTCTGGATAGTATCTAGGAACTTTAGAGTTTTGAATGAATTTTAGCATGTTACATTTTGTTTTTTTGTTGGCAAACACTAATTAGTTCCACATGGAGACACAACAAGTACACAGAAGTGTTTTCTGAGTAGAATGCTACAGAAACTATGTGAAAAATGATATTTGCGACTGTAAACATGACATTGAATTCACATTCCCAAGAAAAAGACTTTGCTTTTCTCCAAAACCAGTTTGACTCTGCTTTTCTGGGTCCTTAGCACACGAATTCCACACGAGTTTGTCCAGATAGGTCTGTATCTAACCAGAAATATCCAGTTCTGTGTGGCTAAATGAATATCAGCTTTTAAACAGCCTGTGTGTTTGTTAGTGTTTTCTGGATAGTATCTAGGAACTTTAGAGTTTTGAATGAATTCTAGCATGTTACATTTTGTTTTTTTGTTGGCAAATGCTAATTAGTTCCACATGGAGACACAACAAGTACACAGAAGTGTTTTCTGAGTAGAATGCTACAGAAACTAGGTGAAAAATGATATTTGCGACTGTAAACATGACATTGAATTCACATTCCCAAGAAAAGACTTTGCTTTTCTCCAAAACCAGTTTGACTTTGCTTTTCTGGGTCCTTAGCACACGAATTCCACACGAGTTTGTCCAGATAGGTCGGGGTGTAACCAGAATTATCCGGTTCTGTGTGGCTAAATGAATATCAGCTTTTAAACAGCCTGTGTGTTTGTTAGTGTTTTCTGGATAGTATCTAGGAACTTTAGAGTTTTGAATGAATTTTAGCATGTTACATTTTGTTTTTTTGTTGGCAAACGCTAATTAGTTCCACATGGAGACACAACAAGTACAGATAAGTGTTTTCTGAGTAGAATGCTACAGAAACTAGGTGAAAAATGATATTTGCGACTGTAAACATGACATTGAATTCACATTCCCAAGAAAAATACTTTGCTTTTTTCCAAAACCAGTTTGACTTTGCTTTTCTGGGTCCTTAGCACACGAATTCCACACGAGTTTGTCCAGATAGGTCGGGGTGTAACCAGAATTATCCGGTTCTGTGTGGCTAAATGAATATCAGCTTTTAAACAGCCTGTGTGTTTGTTAGTGTTTTCTGGATAGTATCTAGGAACTTTAGAGTTTTGAATGAATTTTAGCATGTTACATTTTGTTTTTTTGTTGGCAAACACTAATTAGTTCCACATGGAGACACAACAAGTACACAGAAGTGTTTTCTGAGTAGAATGCTACAAAAAATATGTGAAAAATGATATTTGCGACTGTAAACATGACATTGAATTCACAGTCCCAAGAAAAAGACTTTGCTTTTCTCCAAAACCAGTTTGACTCTGCTTTTCTGGGTCCTTAGCACACGAATTCCACACGAGTTTGTCCAGATAGGTCTGTATCTAACCAGAAATATCCAGTTCTGTGTGGCTAAATGAATATCAGCTTTTAAACAGCCTGTGTGTTTGTTAGTGTTTTCTGGATAGTATCTAGGAACTTTAGAGTTTTGAATGAATTCTAGCATGTTACATTTTGTTTTTTTGTTGGCAAACGCTAATTAGTTCCACATGGAGACACAACAAGTACACAGAAGTGTTTTCTGAGTAGAATGCTACAGAAACTAGGTGAAAAATGATATTTGCGACTGTAAACATGACATTGAATTCACATTCCCAAGAAAAGACTTTGCTTTTCTCCAAAACCAGTTTGACTCTGCTTTTCTGGGTCCTTAGCACACGAATTCCACACGAGTTTGTCCAGATAGGTCTGTATCTAACCAGAAATATCCAGTTCTGTGTGGCTAAATGAATATCAGCTTTTAAACAGCCTGTGTGTTTGTTAGTGTTTTCTGGATAGTATCTAGGAACTTTAGAGTTTTGAATGAATTCTAGCATGTTACATTTTGTTTTTTTGTTGGCAAATGCTAATTAGTTCCACATGGAGACACAACAAGTACACAGAAGTGTTTTCTGAGTAGAATGCTACAGAAACTAGGTGAAAAATGATATTTGCGACTGTAAACATGACATTGAATTCACATTCCCAAGAAAAGACTTTGCTTTTCTCCAAAACCAGTTTGACTTTGCTTTTCTGGGTCCTTAGCACACGAATTCCACACGAGTTTGTCCAGATAGGTCGGGGTGTAACCAGAATTATCCGGTTCTGTGTGGCTAAATGAATATCAGCTTTTAAACAGCCTGTGTGTTTGTTAGTGTTTTCTGGATAGTATCTAGGAACTTTAGAGTTTTGAATGAATTTTAGCATGTTACATTTTGTTTTTTTGTTGGCAAACGCTAATTAGTTCCACATGGAGACACAACAAGTACACATAAGTGTTTTCTGAGTAGAATGCTACAGAAACTAGGTGAAAAATGATATTTGCGACTGTAAACATGACATTGAATTCACATTCCCAAGAAAAATACTTTGCTTTTTTCCAAAACCAGTTTGACTTTGCTTTTCTGGGTCCTTAGCACACGAATTCCACACGAGTTTGTCCAGATAGGTCGGGGTGTAACCAGAATTATCCGGTTCTGTGTGGCTAAATGAATATCAGCTTTTAAACAGCCTGTGTGTTTGTTAGTGTTTTCTGGATAGTATCTAGGAACTTTAGAGTTTTGAATGAATTTTAGCATGTTACATTTTGTTTTTTTGTTGGCAAACACTAATTAGTTCCACATGGAGACACAACAAGTACACAGAAGTGTTTTCTGAGTAGAATGCTACAAAAAATATGTGAAAAATGATATTTGCGACTGTAAACATGACATTGAATTCACATTCCCAAGAAAAAGACTTTGCTTTTCTCCAAAACCAGTTTGACTCTGCTTTTCTGGGTCCTTAGCACACGAATTCCACACGAGTTTGTCCAGATAGGTCTGTATCTAACCAGAAATATCCAGTTCTGTGTGGCTAAATGAATATCAGCTTTTAAACAGCCTGTGTGTTTGTTAGTGTTTTCTGGATAGTATCTAGGAACTTTAGAGTTTTGAATGAATTCTAGCATGTTACATTTTGTTTTTTTGTTGGCAAACGCTAATTAGTTCCACATGGAGACACAACAAGTACACAGAAGTGTTTTCTGAGTAGAATGCTACAGAAACTAGGTGAAAAATGATATTTGCGACTGTAAACATGACATTGAATTCACATTCCCAAGAAAAAGACTTTGCTTTTCTCCAAAACCAGTTTGACTTTGCTTTTCTGGGTCCTTAGCACACGAATTCCACACGAGTTTGTCCAGATAGGTTGGGGTGTAACCAGAATTATCCGGTTCTGTGTGGCTAAATGAATATCAGCTTTTAAACAGCCTGTGTGTTTGTTAGTGTTTTCTGGATAGTATCTAGGAACTTTAGAGTTTTGAATGGATTTTAGCATGTTACATTTTGTTTTCTTGTTGGCAAACACTATTTGTTCCACATGGAGACACAACAAGTACACAGAAGTGTTTTCTGAGTAGAATGCTACAGAAACTAGGTGAAAAATGATATTTGCGACTGTAAACATGACATTGAATTCACATTCCCAAGAAAAAGACTTTGCTTTTCTCCAAAACCAGTTTGACTCTGCTTTTCTGGGTCCTTAGCACACGAATTCCACACGAGTTTGTCCAGATAGGTTGGGGTGTAACCAGAATTATCCGGTTCTGTGTGGCTAAATGAATATCAGCTTTTAAACAGCCTGTGTGTTTGTTAGTGTTTTCTGGATAGTATCTAGGAACTTTAGAGTTTTGAATGAATTTTAGCATGTTACATTTTGTTTTTTTGTTGGCAAACGCTAATTAGTTCCACATGGAGACACAACAAGTACACATAAGTGTTTTCTGAGTAGAATGCTACAGAAACTAGGTGAAAAATGATATTTGCGACTGTAAACATGACATTGAATTCACATTCCCAAGAAAAATACTTTGCTTTTTTCCAAAACCAGTTTGACTTTGCTTTTCTGGGTCCTTAGCACACGAATTCCACACGAGTTTGTCCAGATAGGTCGGGGTGTAACCAGAATTATCCGGTTCTGTGTGGCTAAATGAATATCAGCTTTTAAACAGCCTGTGTGTTTGTTAGTGTTTTCTGGATAGTATCTAGGAACTTTAGAGTTTTGAATGAATTTTAGCATGTTACATTTTGTTTTTTTGTTGGCAAACACTAATTAGTTCCACATGGAGACACAACAAGTACACAGAAGTGTTTTCTGAGTAGAATGCTACAAAAAATATGTGAAAAATGATATTTGCGACTGTAAACATGACATTGAATTCACATTCCCAAGAAAAAGACTTTGCTTTTCTCCAAAACCAGTTTGACTCTGCTTTTCTGGGTCCTTAGCACACGAATTCCACACGAGTTTGTCCAGATAGGTCTGTATCTAACCAGAAATATCCAGTTCTGTGTGGCTAAATGAATATCAGCTTTTAAACAGCCTGTGTGTTTGTTAGTGTTTTCTGGATAGTATCTAGGAACTTTAGAGTTTTGAATGAATTCTAGCATGTTACATTTTGTTTTTTTGTTGGCAAACGCTAATTAGTTCCACATGGAGACACAACAAGTACACAGAAGTGTTTTCTGAGTAGAATGCTACAGAAACTAGGTGAAAAATGATATTTGCGACTGTAAACATGACATTGAATTCACATTCCCAAGAAAAGACTTTGCTTTTCTCCAAAACCAGTTTGACTCTGCTTTTCTGGGTCCTTAGCACACGAATTCCACACGAGTTTGTCCAGATAGGTCTGTATCTAACCAGAAATATCCAGTTCTGTGTGGCTAAATGAATATCAGCTTTTAAACAGCCTGTGTGTTTGTTAGTGTTTTCTGGATAGTATCTAGGAACTTTAGAGTTTTGAATGAATTCTAGCATGTTACATTTTGTTTTTTTGTTGGCAAATGCTAATTAGTTCCACATGGAGACACAACAAGTACACAGAAGTGTTTTCTGAGTAGAATGCTACAGAAACTAGGTGAAAAATGATATTTGCGACTGTAAACATGACATTGAATTCACATTCCCAAGAAAAGACTTTGCTTTTCTCCAAAACCAGTTTGACTTTGCTTTTCTGGGTCCTTAGCACACGAATTCCACACGAGTTTGTCCAGATAGGTCGGGGTGTAACCAGAATTATCCGGTTCTGTGTGGCTAAATGAATATCAGCTTTTAAACAGCCTGTGTGTTTGTTAGTGTTTTCTGGATAGTATCTAGGAACTTTAGAGTTTTGAATGAATTTTAGCATGTTACATTTTGTTTTTTTGTTGGCAAACGCTAATTAGTTCCACATGGAGACACAACAAGTACACATAAGTGTTTTCTGAGTAGAATGCTACAGAAACTAGGTGAAAAATGATATTTGCGACTGTAAACATGACATTGAATTCACATTCCCAAGAAAAATACTTTGCTTTTTTCCAAAACCAGTTTGACTTTGCTTTTCTGGGTCCTTAGCACACGAATTCCACACGAGTTTGTCCAGATAGGTCGGGGTGTAACCAGAATTATCCGGTTCTGTGTGGCTAAATGAATATCAGCTTTTAAACAGCCTGTGTGTTTGTTAGTGTTTTCTGGATAGTATCTAGGAACTTTAGAGTTTTGAATGAATTTTAGCATGTTACATTTTGTTTTTTTGTTGGCAAACACTAATTAGTTCCACATGGAGACACAACAAGTACACAGAAGTGTTTTCTGAGTAGAATGCTACAAAAAATATGTGAAAAATGATATTTGCGACTGTAAACATGACATTGAATTCACATTCCCAAGAAAAAGACTTTGCTTTTCTCCAAAACCAGTTTGACTCTGCTTTTCTGGGTCCTTAGCACACGAATTCCACACGAGTTTGTCCAGATAGGTCTGTATCTAACCAGAAATATCCAGTTCTGTGTGGCTAAATGAATATCAGCTTTTAAACAGCCTGTGTGTTTGTTAGTGTTTTCTGGATAGTATCTAGGAACTTTAGAGTTTTGAATGAATTCTAGCATGTTACATTTTGTTTTTTTGTTGGCAAACGCTAATTAGTTCCACATGGAGACACAACAAGTACACAGAAGTGTTTTCTGAGTAGAATGCTACAGAAACTAGGTGAAAAATGATATTTGCGACTGTAAACATGACATTGAATTCACATTCCCAAGAAAAAGACTTTGCTTTTCTCCAAAACCAGTTTGACTTTGCTTTTCTGGGTCCTTAGCACACGAATTCCACACGAGTTTGTCCAGATAGGTTGGGGTGTAACCAGAATTATCCGGTTCTGTGTGGCTAAATGAATATCAGCTTTTAAACAGCCTGTGTGTTTGTTAGTGTTTTCTGGATAGTATCTAGGAACTTTAGAGTTTTGAATGGATTTTAGCATGTTACATTTTGTTTTCTTGTTGGCAAACACTATTTGTTCCACATGGAGACACAACAAGTACACAGAAGTGTTTTCTGAGTAGAATGCTACAGAAACTAGGTGAAAAATGATATTTGCGACTGTAAACATGACATTGAATTCACATTCCCAAGAAAAAGACTTTGCTTTTCTCCAAAACCAGTTTGACTCTGCTTTTCTGGGTCCTTAGCACACGAATTCCACACGAGTTTGTCCAGATAGGTCTGGGTGTAACCAGAATTATCCGGTTCTGTGTGGCTAAATGAATATCAGCTTTTAAACAGCCTGTGTGATTGTAGTGTTTTCTGGATAGGATCTAGGAACTTTAGAGTTTTGAATGAATTCTAGCATGTTACATTTTGTTTTTTTGTTGGCAAATGCTAATTAGTTCCACATGGAGACACAACAAGTACAAATAAGTGTTTTCTGAGTGGAATGCTACAGGAACTAGGTGAAAAATGATATTTGCGACTGTAAACATGACATTGAATTCACATTCCCAAGAAAAAGACTTTGCTTTTCTCCAAAACCAGTTTGACTCTGCTTTTCTGGGTGCTTTGCACAGGAATTCCACACGAGTTTGTCCAGATAGGTCTGGGTGTAACCAGAATTATCCGGTTCTGTGTGGCTAAATGAATATCAGCTTTTAAACAGCCTGTGTGTTTGTTAGTGTTTTCTGGATAGGATCTAGGAACTTTAGAGTTTTGAATGAATTCTAGCATGTTACATTTTGTTTTTTTGTTGGCAAATGCTAATTAGTTCCACATGGAGACACAACAAGTACAAATAAGTGTTTTCTGAGTAGAATGCTATAGGAACTAGGTGAAAAATGATATTTGCGACTGCAAACATGACATTGAATTCACATTCCCAAGAAAAAGACTTTGCTTTTCTCCAAAACCAGTTTGACTCTGCTTTTCTGGGTCCTTAGCACACGAATTCCACACGAGTTTGTCCAGATAGGTCTGTATCTAACCAGAAATATCCAGTTCTGTGTGGCTAAATGAATATCAGCTTTTAAACAGCCTGTGTGTTTGTTAGTGTTTTCTGGATAGTATCTAGGAACTTTAGAGTTTTGAATGAATTTTAACATGTTACATTTTGTTTTTTTGTTGGCAAACGCTAATTAGTTCCACATGGAGACACAACAAGTACACAGAAGTGTTTTCTGAGTAGAATGCTACAGAAACTAGGTGAAAAATGATATTTGCGACTGTAAACATGACATTGAATTCACATTCCCAAGAAAAAGACTTTGCTTTTCTCCAAAACCAGTTTGACTTTGCTTTTCTGGGTCCTTAGCACACGAATTCCACACGAGTTTGTCCAAATAGGTCGGGGTGTAACCAGAATTATCCGGTTCTGTGTGGCTAAATGAATATCAGCTTTTAAACAGCCTGTGTGTTTGTTAGTGTTTTCTGGATAGTATCTAGGAACTTTAGAGTTTTGAATGAATTTTAGCATGTTACATTTTGTTTTTTTGTTGGCAAACACTAATTAGTTCCACATGGAGACACAACAAGTACACAGAAGTGTTTTCTGAGTAGAATGCTACAGAAACTATGTGAAAAATGATATTTGCGACTGTAAACATGACATTGAATTCACATTCCCAAGAAAAAGACTTTGCTTTTCTCCAAAACCAGTTTGACTCTGCTTTTCTGGGTCCTTAGCACACGAATTCCACACGAGTTTGTCCAGATAGGTCTGTATCTAACCAGAAATATCCAGTTCTGTGTGGCTAAATGAATATCAGCTTTTAAACAGCCTGTGTGTTTGTTAGTGTTTTCTGGATAGTATCTAGGAACTTTAGAGTTTTGAATGAATTCTAGCATGTTACATTTTGTTTTTTTGTTGGCAAACGCTAATTAGTTCCACATGGAGACACAACAAGTACACATAAGTGTTTTCTGAGTAGAATGCTACAGAAACTAGGTGAAAAATGATATTTGTGACTGTAAACATGACATTGAATTCACATTCCCAAGAAAAAGACTTTGCTTTTCTCCAAAACCAGTTTGACTCTGCTTTTCCCGGTGCTTTGCACAGGAATTCCACTCGAGTTTGTCCAAATAGGTCTGTATCTAACCAGAAATATCCAGTTCTGTGTGGCTAAATGAATATCAGCTTTTAAACAGCCTGTGTGTTTGTTAGTGTTTTCTGGATAGTATCTAGAACTTTAGAGTTTTGAATGAATTTTAGCATGTTACATTTTGTTTTTTTGTTGGCAAACGCTAATTAGTTCCACATGGAGACACAACAAGTACACATAAGTGTTTTCTGAGTAGAATGCTACAGGAACTAGGTGAAAAATGATATTTGCGACTGTAAACATGACATTGAATTCACATTCCCAAGAAAAAGACTTTGCTTTTCTCCAAAACCAGTTTGACTCTGCTTTTCTGGGTGCTTTGCACAGGAATTCCACACGAGTTTGTCCAGATAGGTCTGGGTGTAACCAGAATTATCCGGTTCTGTGTGGCTAAATGAATATCAGCTTTTAAACAGCCTGTGTGTTTGTTAGTGTTTTCTGGATAGTATCTAGGAACTTTAGAGTTTTGAATGAATTTTAGCATGTTACATTTTGTTTTTTTCTTGGCAAACGCTAATTAGTTCCACATGGAGACACAACAAGTACACATAAGTGTTTTCTGAGTAGAATGCTACAGGAACTAGGAGAAAAATGATATTTGCGACTGTAAACATGACATTGAATTCACATTCCCAAGAAAAAGACTTTGCTTTTCTCCAAAACCAGTTTGACTCTGCTTTTCTGGGTCCTTAGCACACGAATTCCACACGAGTTTGTCCAGATAGGTCTGTAATAACCAGAAATATCCAGTTCTGTGTGGCTAAATGAATATCAGCTTTTAAACAGCCTGTGTGTTTGTTAGTGTTTTCTGGATAGTATCTAGGAACTTTAGAGTTTTGAATGAATTCTAGCATGTTACATTTTGTTTTTTTGTTGGCAAACGCTAATTAGTTCCACATGGAGACACAACAAGTACACAGAAGTGTTTTCTGAGTAGAATGCTACAGAAACTAGGTGAAAAATGATATTTGCGACTGTAAACATGACATTGAATTCACATTCCCAAGAAAAAGACTTTGCTTTTCTCCAAAACCAGTTTGACTTTGCTTTTCTGGGTCCTTAGCACACGAATTCCACACGAGTTTGTCCAGATAGGTCGGGGTGTAACCAGAATTATCCGGTTCTGTGTGGCTAAATGAATATCAGCTTTTAAACAGCCTGTGTGTTTGTTAGTGTTTTCTGGATAGTATCTAGGAACTTTAGAGTTTTGAATGAATTTTAGCATGTTACATTTTGTTTTTTTGTTGGCAAACACTAATTAGTTCCACATGGAGACACAACAAGTACACAGAAGTGTTTTCTGAGTAGAATGCTACAGAAACTATGTGAAAAATGATATTTGCGACTGTAAACATGACATTGAATTCACATTCCCAAGAAAAAGACTTTGCTTTTCTCCAAAACCAGTTTGACTCTGCTTTTCTGGGTCCTTAGCACACGAATTCCACACGAGTTTGTCCAGATAGGTCTGTATCTAACCAGAAATATCCAGTTCTGTGTGGCTAAATGAATATCAGCTTTTAAACAGCCTGTGTGTTTGTTAGTGTTTTCTGGATAGTATCTAGGAACTTTAGAGTTTTGAATGAATTCTAGCATGTTACATTTTGTTTTTTTGTTGGCAAATGCTAATTAGTTCCACATGGAGACACAACAAGTACACAGAAGTGTTTTCTGAGTAGAATGCTACAGAAACTAGGTGAAAAATGATATTTGCGACTGTAAACATGACATTGAATTCACATTCCCAAGAAAAGACTTTGCTTTTCTCCAAAACCAGTTTGACTTTGCTTTTCTGGGTCCTTAGCACACGAATTCCACACGAGTTTGTCCAGATAGGTCGGGGTGTAACCAGAATTATCCGGTTCTGTGTGGCTAAATGAATATCAGCTTTTAAACAGCCTGTGTGTTTGTTAGTGTTTTCTGGATAGTATCTAGGAACTTTAGAGTTTTGAATGAATTTTAGCATGTTACATTTTGTTTTTTTGTTGGCAAACGCTAATTAGTTCCACATGGAGACACAACAAGTACACATAAGTGTTTTCTGAGTAGAATGCTACAGAAACTAGGTGAAAAATGATATTTGCGACTGTAAACATGACATTGAATTCACATTCCCAAGAAAAATACTTTGCTTTTTTCCAAAACCAGTTTGACTTTGCTTTTCTGGGTCCTTAGCACACGAATTCCACACGAGTTTGTCCAGATAGGTCGGGGTGTAACCAGAATTATCCGGTTCTGTGTGGCTAAATGAATATCAGCTTTTAAACAGCCTGTGTGTTTGTTAGTGTTTTCTGGATAGTATCTAGGAACTTTAGAGTTTTGAATGAATTTTAGCATGTTACATTTTGTTTTTTTGTTGGCAAACACTAATTAGTTCCACATGGAGACACAACAAGTACACAGAAGTGTTTTCTGAGTAGAATGCTACAGAAACTATGTGAAAAATGATATTTGCGACTGTAAACATGACATTGAATTCACATTCCCAAGAAAAAGACTTTGCTTTTCTCCAAAACCAGTTTGACTCTGCTTTTCTGGGTCCTTAGCACACGAATTCCACACGAGTTTGTCCAGATAGGTCTGTATCTAACCAGAAATATCCAGTTCTGTGTGGCTAAATGAATATCAGCTTTTAAACAGCCTGTGTGTTTGTTAGTGTTTTCTGGATAGTATCTAGGAACTTTAGAGTTTTGAATGAATTCTAGCATGTTACATTTTGTTTTTTTGTTGGCAAACGCTAATTAGTTCCACATGGAGACACAACAAGTACACATAAGTGTTTTCTGAGTAGAATGCTACAGGAACTAGGAGAAAAATGATATTTGCGACTGTAAACATGACATTGAATTCACATTCCCAAGAAAAAGACTTTGCTTT
Organism: Sylvilagus floridanus; assembly: GCA_949820135.1. Classification (NCBI taxonomy): domain Eukaryota; kingdom Metazoa; phylum Chordata; class Mammalia; order Lagomorpha; family Leporidae; genus Sylvilagus; species Sylvilagus floridanus. Next base: position 84,762,087 of record OX463233.1, read on the forward strand.
TCTCCAAAACCAGTTTGACTTTGCTTTTCTGGGTCCTTAGCACACGAATTCCACACGAGTTTGTCCAGATAGGTTGGGGTGTAACCAGAATTATCCGGTTCTGTGTGGCTAAATGAATATCAGCTTTTAAACAGCCTGTGTGTTTGTTAGTGTTTTCTGGATAGTATCTAGGAACTTTAGAGTTTTGAATGAATTTTAGCATGTTACATTTTGTTTTCTTGTTGGCAAACACTATTTAGTTCCACATGGAGACACAAGAAGTACACAGAAGTGTTTTCTGAGTAGAATGCTACAGAAACTAGGTGAAAAATGATATTTGCTACTGTAAACATGACATTGAATTCACATTCCCAAGAAAAAGACTTTGCTTTTCTCCAAAACCAGTTTGGCTCTTCTTTTCTGGGTCCTTAGCACACGAATTCCACACGAGTTTGTCCAGATAGGTCTGGGTGTAACCAGAATTATCCGGTTCTGTGTGGCTAAATGAATATCAGCTTTTAAACAGCCTGTGTGATTGTAGTGTTTTCTGGATAGGATCTAGGAACTTTAGAGTTTTGAATGAATTCTAGCATGTTACATTTTGTTTTTTTGTTGGCAAATGCTAATTAGTTCCACATGGAGACACAACAAGTACAAATAAGTGTTTTCTGAGTGGAATGCTACAGGAACTAGGTGAAAAATGATATTTGCGACTGTAAACATGACATTGAATTCACATTCCCAAGAAAAAGACTTTGCTTTTCTCCAAAACCAGTTTGACTCTGCTTTTCTGGGTGCTTTGCACAGGAATTCCACACGAGTTTGTCCAGATAGGTCTGGGTGTAACCAGAATTATCCGGTTCTGTGTGGCTAAATGAATATCAGCTTTTAAACAGCCTGTGTGTTTGTTAGTGTTTTCTGGATAGGATCTAGGAACTTTAGAGTTTTGAATGAATTCTAGCATGTTACATTTTGTTTTTTTGTTGGCAAATGCTAATTAGTTCCACATGGAGACACAACAAGTACAAATAAGTGTTTTCTGAGTAGAATGCTACAGGAACTAGGTGAAAAATGATATTTGCGACTGCAAACATGACATTGAATTCACATTCCCAAGAAAAAGACTTTGCTTTTCTCCAAAACCAGTTTGACTCTGCTTTTCAGGGTCCTTAGCACACGAATTCCACACGAGTTTGTCCAGATAGGTCTGTATCTAACCAGAAATATCCAGTTCTGTGTGGCTAAATGAATATCAGCTTTTAAACAGCCTGTGTGTTTGTTAGTGTTTTCTGGATAGTATCTAGGAACTTTAGAGTTTTGAATGAATTCTAGCATGTTACATTTTGTTTTTTTGTTGGCAAACGCTAATTAGTTCCACATGGAGACACAACAAGTACACAGAAGTGTTTTCTGAGTAGAATGCTACAGAAACTAGTTGAAAAATGATATTTGCGACTGTAAACATGACATTGAATTCACATTCCCAAGAAAAAGACTTTGCTTTTCTCCAAAACCAGTTTGACTTTGCTTTTCTGGGTCCTTAGCACACGAATACCACACGAGTTTGTCCAAATAGGTCGGGGTGTAACCAGAATTATCCGGTTCTGTGTGGCTAAATGAATATCAGCTTTTAAACAGCCTGTGTGTTTGTTAGTGTTTTCTGGATAGTATCTAGGAACTTTAGAGTTTTGAATGAATTTTAGCATGTTACATTTTGTTTTTTTGTTGGCAAACACTAATTAGTTCCACATGGAGACACAACAAGTACACAGAAGTGTTTTCTGAGTAGAATGCTACAGAAACTATGTGAAAAATGATATTTGCGACTGTAAACATGACATTGAATTCACATTCCCAAGAAAAAGACTTTGCTTTTCTCCAAAACCAGTTTGACTCTGCTTTTCTGGGTCCTTAGCACACGAATTCCACACGAGTTTGTCCAGATAGGTCTGTATCTAACCAGAAATATCCAGTTCTGTGTGGCTAAATGAATATCAGCTTTTAAACAGCCTGTGTGTTTGTTAGTGTTTTCTGGATAGTATCTAGGAACTTTAGAGTTTTGAATGAATTCTAGCATGTTACATTTTGTTTTTTTGTTGGCAAACGCTAATTAGTTCCACATGGAGACACAACAAGTACACAGAAGTGTTTTCTGAGTAGAATGCTACAGAAACTAGGTGAAAAATGATATTTGCGACTGTAAACATGACATTGAATTCACATTCCCAAGAAAAAGACTTTGCTTTTCTCCAAAACCAGTTTGACTTTGCTTTTCTGGGTCCTTAGCACACGAATTCCACACGAGTTTGTCCAGATAGGTTGGGGTGTAACCAGAATTATCCGGTTCTGTGTGGCTAAATGAATATCAGCTTTTAAACAGCCTGTGTGTTTGTTAGTGTTTTCTGGATAGTATCTAGGAACTTTAGAGTTTTAATGAATTTTAGCATGTTACATTTTGTTTTCTTGTTGGCAAACACTATTTAGTTCCACATGGAGACACAAGAAGTACACAGAAGTGTTTTCTGAGTAGAATGCTACAGAAACTAGGTGAAAAATGATATTTGCTACTGTAAACATGACATTGAATTCACATTCCCAAGAAAAAGACTTTGCTTTTCTCCAAAACCAGTTTGGCTCTTCTTTTCTGGGTCCTTAGCACACGAATTCCACACGAGTTTGTCCAGATAGGTCTGGGTGTAACCAGAATTATCCGGTTCTGTGTGGCTAAATGAATATCAGCTTTTAAACAGCCTGTGTGATTGTAGTGTTTTCTGGATAGGATCTAGGAACTTTAGAGTTTTGAATGAATTCTAGCATGTTACATTTTGTTTTTTTGTTGGCAAATGCTAATTAGTTCCACATGGAGACACAACAAGTACAAATAAGTGTTTTCTGAGTGGAATGCTACAGGAACTAGGTGAAAAATGATATTTGCGACTGTAAACATGACATTGAATTCACATTCCCAAGAAAAAGACTTTGCTTTTCTCCAAAACCAGTTTGACTCTGCTTTTCTGGGTGCTTTGCACAGGAATTCCACACGAGTTTGTTCAGATAGGTCTGGGTGTAACCAGAATTATCCGGTTCTGTGTGGCTAAATGAATATCAGCTTTTAAACAGCCTGTGTGTTTGTTAGTGTTTTCTGGATAGGATCTAGGAACTTTAGAGTTTTGAATGAATTCTAGCATGTTACATTTTGTTTTTTTGTTGGCAAATGCTAATTAGTTCCACATGGAGACACAACAAGTACAAATAAGTGTTTTCTGAGTAGAATGCTACAGGAACTAGGTGAAAAATGATATTTGCGACTGCAAACATGACATTGAATTCACATTCCCAAGAAAAAGACTTTGCTTTTCTCCAAAACCAGTTTGACTCTGCTTTTCTGGGTCCTTAGCACACGAATTCCACACGAGTTTGTCCAGATAGGTCTGTATCTAACCAGAAATATCCAGTTCTGTGTGGTTAAATGAATATCAGCTTTTAAACAGCCTGTGTGTTTGTTAGTGTTTTCTGGATAGTATCTAGGAACTTTAGAGTTTTGAATGAATTCTAGCATGTTACATTTTGTTTTTTTGTTGGCAAACGCTAATTAGTTCCACATGGAGACACAACAAGTACACAGAAGTGTTTTCTGAGTAGAATGCTACAGAAACTAGGTGAAAAATGATATTTGCGACTGTAAACATGACATTGAATTCACATTCCCAAGAAAAAGACTTTGCTTTTCTCCAAAACCAGTTTGACTTTGCTTTTCTGGGTCCTTAGCACACGAATTCCACACGAGTTTGTCCAAACAGGTCGGGGTGTAACCAGAATTATCCGGTTCTGTGTGGCTAAATGAATATCAGCTTTTAAACAGCCTGTGTGTTTGTTAGTGTTTTCTGGATAGTATCTAGGAACTTTAGAGTTTTGAATGAATTTTAGCATGTTACATTTTGTTTTTTTGTTGGCAAACACTAATTAGTTCCACATGGAGACACAACAAGTACACAGAAGTGTTTTCTGAGTAGAATGCTACAGAAACTATGTGAAAAATGATATTTGCGACTGTAAACATGACATTGAATTCACATTCCCAAGAAAAAGACTTTGCTTTTCTCCAAAACCAGTTTGACTCTGCTTTTCTGGGTCCTTAGCACACGAATTCCACACGAGTTTGTCCAGATAGGTCTGGGTGTAACCAGAATTATCCGGTTCTGTGTGGCTAAATGAATATCAGCTTTTAAACAGCCTGTGTGTTTGTTAGTGTTTTCTGGATAGTATCTAGGAACTTTAGAGTTTTGAATGAATTCTAGCATGTTACATTTTGTTTTTTTGTTGGCAAACGCTAATTAGTTCCACATGGAGACACAACAAGTACACAGAAGTGTTTTCTGAGTAGAATGCTACAGAAACTATGTGAAAAATGATATTTGCGACTGTAAACATGACATTGAATTCACATTCCCATGAAATAGACTTTGCTTTTCTCCAAAACCAGTTTGACTCTGCTTTTCTGGGTCCTTAGCACACGAATTCCACACGAGTTTGTCCAGATAGGTCTGGGTGTAACCAGAAATATCCAGTTCTGTGTGGCTAAATGAATATCAGCTTTTAAACAGCCTGTGTGTTTGTTAGTGTTTTCTGGATAGTATCTAGGAACTTTAGAGTTTTGAATGAATTCTAGCATGTTACATTTTGTTTTTTTGTTGGCAAACGCTAATTAGTTCCACATGGAGACACAACAAGTACACATAAGTGTTTTCTGAGTAGAATGCTACAGGAACTAGGAGTAAAATGATATTTGCGACTGTAAACATGATATTGAATTCACATTCCCAAGAAAAAGACTTTGCTTTTCTCCAAAACCAGTTTGATTCTTCTTTTCTGGGTGCTTTGCTCACGAATTCCACACGAGTTTGTCCAGATAGGTCTGTATCTAACCAGAAATATCCAGTTCTGTGTGGCTAAATGAATATCAGCTTTTAAACAGCCTGTGTGTTTGTTAGTGTTTTCTGGATAGTATCTAGGAACTTTAGAGTTTTGAATGAATTCTAGCATGTTACATTTTGTTTTTTTGTTGGCAAATGCTAATTAGTTCCACATGGAGACACAACAAGTACACAGAAGTGTTTTTTGAGTAGAATGCTGCAGGAACTAGGTGAAAAATGATATTTGCGACTGTAAATATGACATTGAATTCACATTCCCAAGAAAAAGACTTTGCTTTTCTCCAAAACCAGTTTGACTCTGCTTTTCTGGGTGCTTTGCACAGGAATTCCACACGAGTTTGTCCAGATAGGTCTGTATCTAGCCAGAATTATCCGGTTCTGTGTGGCTAAATGAATATCAGCTTTTAAACAGCCTGTGTGTTTGTTAGTGTTTTCTGGATAGTATCTAGGAACTTTAGAGTTTTGAATGAATTTTAGCATGTTACATTTTGTTTTTTTGTTGGCAAACGCTAATTAGTTCCACATGGAGACACAACAAGTACACATAAGTGTTTTCTGAGTAGAATGCTACAGGAACTATGTGAAAAATGATATTTGCGACTGTAAACATGACATTGAATTCACATTCCCAAGAAAAAGACTTTGCTTTTCTCCAAAACCAGTTTGACTCTTCTTTTCTGGGTGCTTTGCTCACGAATTCCACACGAGTTTGTCCAGATAGGTCTGTATCTAACAAGAAATATCCAGTTCTGTGTGGCTAAATGAATATCAGCTTTTAAACAGCCTGTGTGTTTGTTAGTGTTTTCTGGATAGTATCTAGGAACTTTAGAGTTTTGAATGAATTCTAGCATGTTACATTTTGTTTTTTTGTTGGCAAACGCTAATTAGTTCCACATGGAGACACAACAAGTACACAGAAGTGTTTTCTGAGTAGAATGCTACAGGAACTAGGTGAAAAATGATATTTGCGACTGTAAACATGACATTGAATTCACATTCCCAAGAAAAAGACTTTGCTTTTCTCCAAAACCAGTTTGACTTTGCTTTTCTGGATCCTTAGCACAGGAATTCCACACGAGTTTCTCCAGATAGGTCTGGGTGTAACCAGAATTATCCGGTTCTGTGTGGCTAAATGAATATCAGCTTTTAAACAGCCTGTGTGTTTGTTAGTGTTTTCTGGATAGTATCTAGGAACTTTAGAGTTTTGAATGAATTTTAGCATGTTACATTTTGTTTTTTTGTTGGCAAACACTAATTAGTTCCACATGGAGACACAACAAGTACACAGAAGTGTTTTCTGAGTAGAATGCTACAGAAACTATGTGAAAAATGATATTTGCGACTGTAAACATGACATTGAATTCACATTCCCAAGAAAAAGACTTTGCTTTTCTCCAAAACCAGTTTGACTCTGCTTTTCTGGGTCCTTAGCACACGAATTCCACACGAGTTTGTCCAGATAGGTCTGTAATAACCAGAAATATCCAGTTCTGTGTGGCTAAATGAAGATCAGCTTTTAAACAGCCTGTGTGTTTGTTAGTGTTTTCTGGATAGTATCTAGGAACTTTAGAGTTTTGAATGAATTCTAGCATGTTACATTTAGTTTTTTGTTGGCAAACGCTAATTAGTTCCACATGGAGACACAACAAGTACACAGAAGTGTTTTCTGAGTAGAATGCTACAGAAACTAGGTGAAAAATGATATTTGCGACTGTAAACATGACATTGAATTCACATTCCCAAGAAAAAGACTTTGCTTTTCTCCAAAACCAGTTTGACTTTGCTTTTCTGGGTCCTTAGCACACGAATTCCACACGAGTTTGTCCAGATAGGTCGGGGTGTAACCAGAATTATCCGGTTCTGTGTGGCTAAATGAATATCAGCTTTTAAACAGCCTGTGTGTTTGTTAGTGTTTTCTGGATAGTATCTAGGAACTTTAGAGTTTTGAATGAATTTTAGCATGTTACATTTTGTTTTTTTGTTGGCAAACACTAATTAGTTCCACATGGAGACACAACAAGTACACAGAAGTGTTTTCTGAGTAGAATGCTACAGAAACTATGTGAAAAATGATATTTGCGACTGTAAACATGACATTGAATTCACATTCCCAAGAAAAAGACTTTGCTTTTCTCCAAAACCAGTTTGACTCTGCTTTTCTGGGTCCTTAGCACACGAATTCCACACGAGTTTGTCCAGATAGGTCTGTATCTAACCAGAAATATCCAGTTCTGTGTGGCTAAATGAATATCAGCTTTTAAACAGCCTGTGTGTTTGTTAGTGTTTTCTGGATAGTATCTAGGAACTTTAGAGTTTTGAATGAATTCTAGCATGTTACATTTTGTTTTTTTGTTGGCAAATGCTAATTAGTTCCACATGGAGACACAACAAGTACACAGAAGTGTTTTCTGAGTAGAATGCTACAGAAACTAGGTGAAAAATGATATTTGCGACTGTAAACATGACATTGAATTCACATTCCCAAGAAAAGACTTTGCTTTTCTCCAAAACCAGTTTGACTTTGCTTTTCTGGGTCCTTAGCACACGAATTCCACACGAGTTTCTCCAGATAGGTCGGGGTGTAACCAGAATTATCCGGTTCTGTGTGGCTAAATGAATATCAGCTTTTAAACAGCCTGTGTGTTTGTTAGTGTTTTCTGGATAGTATCTAGGAACTTTAGAGTTTTGAATGAATTTTAGCATGTTACATTTTGTTTTTTTGTTGGCAAACGCTAATTAGTTCCACATGGAGACACAACAAGTACACATAAGTGTTTTCTGAGTAGAATGCTACAGAAACTAGGTGAAAAATGATATTTGCGACTGTAAACATGACATTGAATTCACATTCCCAAGAAAAATACTTTGCTTTTTTCCAAAACCAGTTTGACTTTGCTTTTCTGGGTCCTTAGCACACGAATTCCACACGAGTTTGTCCAGATAGGTCGGGGTGTAACCAGAATTATCCGGTTCTGTGTGGCTAAATGAATATCAGCTTTTAAACAGCCTGTGTGTTTGTTAGTGTTTTCTGGATAGTATCTAGGAACTTTAGAGTTTTGAATGAATTTTAGCATGTTACATTTTGTTTTTTTGTTGGCAAACACTAATTAGTTCCACATGGAGACACAACAAGTACACAGAAGTGTTTTCTGAGTAGAATGCTACAGAAACTATGTGAAAAATGATATTTGCGACTGTAAACATGACATTGAATTCACATTCCCAAGAAAAAGACTTTGCTTTTCTCCAAAACCAGTTTGACTCTGCTTTTCTGGGTCCTTAGCACACGAATTCCACACGAGTTTGTCCAGATAGGTCTGTATCTAACCAGAAATATCCAGTTCTGTGTGGCTAAATGAATATCAGCTTTTAAACAGCCTGTGTGTTTGTTAGTGTTTTCTGGATAGTATCTAGGAACTTTAGAGTTTTGAATGAATTCTAGCATGTTACATTTTGTTTTTTTGTTGGCAAACGCTAATTAGTTCCACATGGAGACACAACAAGTACACATAAGTGTTTTCTGAGTAGAATGCTACAGAAACTAGGTGAAAAATGATATTTGCGACTGTAAACATGACATTGAATTCACATTCCCAAGAAAAAGACTTTGCTTTTCTCCAAAACCAGTTTGACTTTGCTTTTCTGGGTCCTTAGCACACGAATTCCACACGAGTTTGTCCAGATAGGTTGGGGTGTAACCAGAATTATCCGGTTCTGTGTGGCTAAATGAATATCAGCTTTTAAACAGCCTGTGTGTTTGTTAGTGTTTTCTGGATAGTATCTAGGAACTTTAGAGTTTTGAATGAATTTTAGCATGTTACATTTTGTTTTCTTGTTGGCAAACACTATTTAGTTCCACATGGAGACACAAGAAGTACACAGAAGTGTTTTCTGAGTAGAATGCTACAGAAACTAGGTGAAAAATGATATTTGCTACTGTAAACATGACATTGAATTCACATTCCCAAGAAAAAGACTTTGCTTTTCTCCAAAACCAGTTTGGCTCTTCTTTTCTGGGTCCTTAGCACACGAATTCCACACGAGTTTGTCCAGATAGGTCTGGGTGTAACCAGAATTATCCGGTTCTGTGTGGCTAAATGAATATCAGCTTTTAAACAGCCTGTGTGATTGTAGTGTTTTCTGGATAGGATCTAGGAACTTTAGAGTTTTGAATGAATTCTAGCATGTTACATTTTGTTTTTTTGTTGGCAAATGCTAATTAGTTCCACATGGAGACACAACAAGTACAAATAAGTGTTTTCTGAGTGGAATGCTACAGGAACTAGGTGAAAAATGATATTTGCGACTGTAAACATGACATTGAATTCACATTCCCAAGAAAAAGACTTTGCTTTTCTCCAAAACCAGTTTGACTCTGCTTTTCTGGGTGCTTTGCACAGGAATTCCACACGAGTTTCTCCAGATAGGTCTGGGTGTAACCAGAATTATCCGGTTCTGTGTGGCTAAATGAATATCAGCTTTTAAACAGCCTGTGTGTTTGTTAGTGTTTTCTGGATAGGATCTAGGAACTTTAGAGTTTTGAATGAATTCTAGCATGTTACATTTTGTTTTTTTGTTGGCAAATGCTAATTAGTTCCACATGGAGACACAACAAGTACAAATAAGTGTTTTCTGAGTAGAATGCTACAGGAACTAGGTGAAAAATGATATTTGCGACTGCAAACATGACATTGAATTCACATTCCCAAGAAAAAGACTTTGCTTTTCTCCAAAACCAGTTTGACTCTGCTTTTCAGGGTCCTTAGCACACGAATTCCACACGAGTTTGTCCAGATAGGTCTGTATCTAACCAGAAATATCCAGTTCTGTGTGGCTAAATGAATATCAGCTTTTAAACAGCCTGTGTGTTTGTTAGTGTTTTCTGGATAGTATCTAGGAACTTTAGAGTTTTGAATGAATTCTAGCATGTTACATTTTGTTTTTTTGTTGGCAAACGCTAATTAGTTCCACATGGAGACACAACAAGTACACAGAAGTGTTTTCTGAGTAGAATGCTACAGAAACTAGGTGAAAAATGATATTTGCGACTGTAAACATGACATTGAATTCACATTCCCAAGAAAAAGACTTTGCTTTTCTCCAAAACCAGTTTGACTTTGCTTTTCTGGGTCCTTAGCACACGAATTCCACACGAGTTTGTCCAAATAGGTCGGGGTGTAACCAGAATTATCCGGTTCTGTGTGGCTAAATGAATATCAGCTTTTAAACAGTCTGTGTGTTTGTTAGTGTTTTCTGGATAGTATCTAGGAACTTTAGAGTTTTGAATGAATTTTAGCATGTTACATTTTGTTTTTTTGTTGGCAAACACTAATTAGTTCCACATGGAGACACAACAAGTACACAGAAGTGTTTTCTGAGTAGAATGCTACAGAAACTATGTGAAAAATGATATTTGCGACTGTAAACATGACATTGAATTCACATTCCCAAGAAAAAGACTTTGCTTTTCTCCAAAACCAGTTTGACTCTGCTTTTCTGGGTCCTTAGCACACGAATTCCACACGAGTTTGTCCAGATAGGTCTGTATCTAACCAGAAATATCCAGTTCTGTGTGGCTAAATGAATATCAGCTTTTAAACAGCCTGTGTGTTTGTTAGTGTTTTCTGGATAGTATCTAGGAACTTTAGAGTTTTGAATGAATTCTAGCATGTTACATTTTGTTTTTTTGTTGGCAAACGCTAATTAGTTCCACATGGAGACACAACAAGTACACAGAAGTGTTTTCTGAGTAGAATGCTACAGAAACTAGGTGAAAAATGATATTTGCGACTGTAAACATGACATTGAATTCACATTCCCAAGAAAAAGACTTTGCTTTTCTCCAAAACCAGTTTGACTTTGCTTTTCTGGGTCCTTAGCACACGAATTCCACACGAGTTTGTCCAGATAGGTTGGGGTGTAACCAGAATTATCCGGTTCTGTGTGGCTAAATGAATATCAGCTTTTAAACAGCCTGTGTGTTTGTTAGTGTTTTCTGGATAGTATCTAGGAACTTTAGAGTTTTGAATGAATTTTAGCATGTTACATTTTGTTTTCTTGTTGGCAAACACTATTTAGTTCCACATGGAGACACAAGAAGTACACAGAAGTGTTTTCTGAGTAGAATGCTACAGAAACTAGGTGAAAAATGATATTTGCTACTGTAAACATGACATTGAATTCACATTCCCAAGAAAAAGACTTTGCTTTTCTCCAAAACCAGTTTGGCTCTTCTTTTCTGGGTCCTTAGCACACGAATTCCACACGAGTTTGTCCAGATAGGTCTGGGTGTAACCAGAATTATCCGGTTCTGTGTGGCTAAATGAATATCAGCTTTTAAACAGCCTGTGTGATTGTAGTGTTTTCTGGATAGGATCTAGGAACTTTAGAGTTTTGAATGAATTCTAGCATGTTACATTTTGTTTTTTTGTTGGCAAATGCTAATTAGTTCCACATGGAGACACAACAAGTACAAATAAGTGTTTTCTGAGTGGAATGCTACAGGAACTAGGTGAAAAATGATATTTGCGACTGTAAACATGACATTGAATTCACATTCCCAAGAAAAAGACTTTGCTTTTCTCCAAAACCAGTTTGACTCTGCTTTTCTGGGTGCTTTGCACAGGAATTCCACACGAGTTTGTTCAGATAGGTCTGGGTGTAACCAGAATTATCCGGTTCTGTGTGGCTAAATGAATATCAGCTTTTAAACAGCCTGTGTGTTTGTTAGTGTTTTCTGGATAGGATCTAGGAACTTTAGAGTTTTGAATGAATTCTAGCATGTTACATTTTGTTTTTTTGTTGGCAAACGCTAATTAGTTCCACATGGAGACACAACAAGTACAAATAAGTGTTTTCTGAGTAGAATGCTACAGGAACTAGGTGAAAAATGATATTTGCGACTGCAAACATGACATTGAATTCACATTCCCAAGAAAAAGACTTTGCTTTTCTCCAAAACCAGTTTGACTCTGCTTTTCTGGGTCCTTAGCACACGAATTCCACACGAGTTTGTCCAGATAGGTCTGTATCTAACCAGAAATATCCAGTTCTGTGTGGCTAAATGAATATCAGCTTTTAAACAGCCTGTGTGTTTGTTAGTGTTTTCTGGATAGTATCTAGGAACTTTAGAGTTTTGAATGAATTCTAGCATGTTACATTTTGTTTTTTTGTTGGCAAACGCTAATTAGTTCCACATGGAGACACAACAAGTACACAGAAGTGTTTTCTGAGTAGAATGCTACAGAAACTAGGTGAAAAATGATATTTGCGACTGTAAACATGACATTGAATTCACATTCCCAAGAAAAAGACTTTGCTTTTCTCCAAAACCAGTTTGACTTTGCTTTTCTGGGTCCTTAGCACACGAATTCCACACGAGTTTGTCCAAACAGGTCGGGGTGTAACCAGAATTATCCGGTTCTGTGTGGCTAAATGAATATCAGCTTTTAAACAGCCTGTGTGTTTGTTAGTGTTTTCTGGATAGTATCTAGGAACTTTAGAGTTTTGAATGAATTTTAGCATGTTACATTTTGTTTTTTTGTTGGCAAACACTAATTAGTTCCACATGGAGACACAACAAGTACACAGAAGTGTTTTCTGAGTAGAATGCTACAGAAACTATGTGAAAAATGATATTTGCGACTGTAAACATGACATTGAATTCACATTCCCAAGAAAAAGACTTTGCTTTTCTCCAAAACCAGTTTGACTCTGCTTTTCTGGGTCCTTAGCACACGAATTCCACACGAGTTTGTCCAGATAGGTCTGGGTGTAACCAGAATTATCCGGTTCTGTGTGGCTAAATGAATATCAGCTTTTAAACAGCCTGTGTGTTTGTTAGTGTTTTCTGGATAGTATCTAGGAACTTTAGAGTTTTGAATGAATTCTAGCATGTTACATTTTGTTTTTTTGTTGGCAAACGCTAATTAGTTCCACATGGAGACACAACAAGTACACAGAAGTGTTTTCTGAGTAGAATGCTACAGAAACTATGTGAAAAATGATATTTGCGACTGTAAACATGACATTGAATTCACATTCCCATGAAATAGACTTTGCTTTTCTCCAAAACCAGTTTGACTCTGCTTTTCTGGGTCCTTAGCACACGAATTCCACACGAGTTTGTCCAGATAGGTCTGGGTGTAACCAGAAATATCCAGTTCTGTGTGGCTAAATGAATATCAGCTTTTAAACAGCCTGTGTGTTTGTTAGTGTTTTCTGGATAGTATCTAGGAACTTTAGAGTTTTGAATGAATTCTAGCATGTTACATTTTGTTTTTTTGTTGGCAAACGCTAATTAGTTCCACATGGAGACACAACAAGTACACATAAGTGTTTTCTGAGTAGAATGCTACAGGAACTAGGAGTAAAATGATATTTGCGACTGTAAACATGATATTGAATTCACATTCCCAAGAAAAAGACTTTGCTTTTCTCCAAAACCAGTTTGATTCTTCTTTTCTGGGTGCTTTGCTCACGAATTCCACACGAGTTTGTCCATATAGGTCTGTATCTAACCAGAAATATCCAGTTCTGTGTGGCTAAATGAATATCAGCTTTTAAACAGCCTGTGTGTTTGTTAGTGTTTTCTGGATAGTATCTAGGAACTTTAGAGTTTTGAATGAATTCTAGCATGTTACATTTTGTTTTTTTGTTGGCAAATGCTAATTAGTTCCACATGGAGACACAACAAGTACACAGAAGTGTTTTTTGAGTAGAATGCTGCAGGAACTAGGTGAAAAATGATATTTGCGACTGTAAATATGACATTGAATTCACATTCCCAAGAAAAAGACTTTGCTTTTCTCCAAAACCAGTTTGACTCTGCTTTTCTGGGTGCTTTGCACAGGAATTCCACACGAGTTTGTCCAGATAGGTCTGTATCTAGCCAGAATTATCCGGTTCTGTGTGGCTAAATGAATATCAGCTTTTAAACAGCCTGTGTGTTTGTTAGTGTTTTCTGGATAGTATCTAGGAACTTTAGAGTTTTGAATGAATTTTAGCATGTTACATTTTGTTTTTTTGTTGGCAAACGCTAATTAGTTCCACATGGAGACACAACAAGTACACATAAGTGTTTTCTGAGTAGAATGCTACAGGAACTATGTGAAAAATGATATTTGCGACTGTAAACATGACATTGAATTCACATTCCCAAGAAAAAGACTTTGCTTTTCTCCAAAACCAGTTTGACTCTACTTTTCTGGGTGCTTTGCTCACGAATTCCACACGAGTTTGTCCAGATAGGTCTGTATCTAACAAGAAATATCCAGTTCTGTGTGGCTAAATGAATATCAGCTTTTAAACAGCCTGTGTGTTTGTTAGTGTTTTCTGGATAGTATCTAGGAACTTTAGAGTTTTGAATGAATTCTAGCATGTTACATTTTGTTTTTTTGTTGGCAAACGCTAATTAGTTCCACATGGAGACACAACAAGTACACATAAGTGTTTTCTGAGTAGAATGCTACAGGAACTAGGTGAAAAATGATATTTGCGACTGTAAACATGACATTGAATTCACATTCCCAAGAAAAAGACTTTGCTTTTCTCCAAAACCAGTTTGACTTTGCTTTTCTGGATCCTTAGCACAGGAATTCCACACGAGTTTCTCCAGATAGGTCTGGGTGTAACCAGAATTATCCGGTTCTGTGTGGCTAAATGAATATCAGCTTTTAAACAGCCTGTGTGTTTGTTAGTGTTTTCTGGATAGTATCTAGGAACTTTAGAGTTTTGAATGAATTTTAGCATGTTACATTTTGTTTTTTTGTTGGCAAACGCTAATTAGTTCCACATGGAGACACAACAAGTACACATAAGTGTTTTCTGAGTAGAATGCTACAGGAACTAGGAGAAAAATGATATTTGTGACTGTAAACATGACATTGAATTCACATTCCCAAGAAAAAGACTTTGCTTTTCTCCAAAACCAGTTTGACTCTGCTTTTCTGGGTGCTTTGCACACGAATTCCACACGAGTTTGTCCAATTAGGTTTGTATCTAACCAGAAATATCCAGTTCTGTGTGGCTAAATGAATATCAGCTTTTAAACAGCCTGTGTGTTTGTTAGTGTTTTCTGGATAGTATCTAGGAACTTTAGAGTTTTGAATGAATTCTAGCATGTTACATTTTGTTTTTTTGTTGGCAAACGCTAATTAGTTCCACATGGAGACACAACAAGTACACAGAAGTGTTTTCTGAGTAGAATGCTACAGGAACTAGGTGAAAAATGATATTTGCGACTGTAAACATGACATTGAATTCACATTCCCAAGAAAAAGACTTTGCTTTTCTCCAAAACCAGTTTGACTCTGCTTTTCTGGGTGCTTTGCACACGAATTCCACACGAGTTTGTCCAGATAGGTCTGTATCTAACCAGAATTATCCGGTTCTGTGTGGCTAAATGAATATCAGCTTTTAAACAGCCTGTGTGTTTGTTAGTGCTTTCTGGATTGTATCTAGGAACTTTAGAGTTTTGAATGAATTCTAGCATGTTACATTTTGTTTTTTTGTTGGCAAACGCTAATTAGTTCCACATGGAGACACAACAAGTACACATAAGTGTTTTCTGAGTAGAATGCTACAGGAACTAGGAGAAAAATGATATTTGCGACTGTAAACATGACATTGAATTCACATTCCCAAGAAAAGACTTTGCTTTTCTCCAAAACCAGTTTGACTCTGCTTTTCTGGGTGCTTTGCACAGGAATTCCACACGAGTTTCTCCAGATAGGTCTGGGTGTTTTCAGAATTATCCGGTTCTGTGTGGCTAAATGAATATCAGCTTTTAAACAGCCTGTGTGTTTGTTAGTGTTTTCTGGATAGTATCTAGTAACTTTAGAGTTTTGAATGAATTTTAGCATGTTACATTTTGTTTTTTTGTTGGCAAACGCTAATTAGTTCCACATGGAGACACACAAATACACATAAGTGTTTTCTGAGTAGAATGCTACAGGAACTAGGAGAAAAATGATATTTGCGACTGTAAACATGACATTGAATTCACATTCCCAAGAAAAAGACTTTGCTTTTCTCCAAAACCAGTTTGACTCTGCTTTTCTGGGTCCTTAGCACACGAATTCCACAAGAGTTTGTCCAGATAGGTCTGTATCTAACCAGAAATATCCAGTTCTGTGTGGCTAAATGAATATCAGCTTTTAAACAGCCTGTGTGTTTGTTAGTGTTTTCTGGATAGTATCTAGGAACTTTAGAGTTTTGAATGAATTCTAGCATGTTACATTTTGTTTTTTTGTTGGCAAACGCTAATTAGTTCCACATGGAGACACAACAAGTACACAGAAGTGTTTTCTGAGTAGAATGCTACAGGAACTAGGTGAAAAATGATATTTGCGACTGTAAACATGACATTGAATTCACATTCCCAAGAAAAAGACTTTGCTTTTCTCCAAAACCAGTTTGACTCTGCTTTTCTGGGTGCTTTGCACACGAATTCCACATGAGTTTGTCCAGATAGGTCTGTATCTAACCAGAATTATCCGGTTCTGTGTGGCTAAATGAATATCAGCTTTTAAACAGCCTGTGTGTTTGTTAGTGTTTTCTGGATAGTATCTAGGAACTTTAGAGTTTTGAATGAATTTTAGCATGTTACATTTTGTTTTTTTGTTGGCAAACGCTAATTAGTTCCACATGGAGACACAACAAGTACACATAAGTGTTTTCTGAGTAGAATGCTACAGGAACTAGGTGAAAAATGATATTTGCGACTGTAAACATGACATTGAATTCAAATTCCCAAGAAAAAGACTTTGCTTTTCTCCAAAACCAGTTTGACTCTTCTTTTCTGGGTGCTTTGCTCACGAATTCCACACGAGTTTGTCCAGATAGGTCTGTATCTAACCAGAAATATCCAGTTCTGTGTGGCTAAATGAATATCAGCTTTTAAACAGCCTGTGTGTTTGTTAGTGTTTTCTGGATAGTATCTAGGAACTTTAGAGTTTTGAATGAATTCTAGCATGTTACATTTTGTTTTTTGTTGGCAAATGCTAATTAGTTCCACATGGAGACACAACAAGTACACAGAAGTGTTTTCTGAGTAGAATGCTACAGGAACTAGGTGAAAAATGATATTTGAGACTGTAAACATGGCATTGAATTCACATTCCCAAGAAAAAGACTTTGCTTTTCTCCAAAACCAGTTTGACTCTGCTTTTCTGGGTCCTTAGCACACGAATTCCACACGAGTTTGTCCAGATAGGTCTGTATCTAACCAGAAATATCCAGTTCTGTGTGGCTAAATGAATATCAGCTTTTAAACAGCCTGTGTGTTTGTTACTGTTTTCTGGATAGTATCTAGGAACTTTAGAGTTTTGAATGAATTCTAGCATGTTACATTTTGTTTTTTTGTTGGCAAACGCTAATTAGTTCCACATGGAGACACAACAAGTACACAGAAGTGTTTTCTGAGTAGAATGCTACAGGAACTAGGTGAAAAATGATATTTGTGACTGTAAACATGACATTGAATTCACATTCCCAAGAAAAAGACTTTGCTTTTCTCCAAAACCAGTTTGACTCTGCTTTTCTGGGTGCTTTGCACAGGAATTCCACTCGAGTTTGTCCAGATAGGTCTGTATCTAACCAGAAATATCCAGTTCTGTGTGGCTAAATGAATATCAGCTTTTAAACAGCCTGTGTGTTTGTTAGTGTTTTCTGGATAGTATCTAGGAACTTTAGAGTTTTGAATGAATTCTAGCATGTTACATTTTGTTTTTTTGTTGGCAAACGCTAATTAGTTCCACATGGAGACACAACAAGTACACAGAAGTGTTTTCTGAGTAGAATGCTACAGGAACTAGGTGAAAAATGATATTTGCGACTGTAAACATGACATTGAATTCACATTCCCAAGAAAAAGACTTTGCTTTTCTCCAAAACCAGTTTGACTCTGCATTTCTGGGTGCTTTGCACAGGAATTCCACTCGAGTTTGTCCAGAAAAGTCTGTATCTAACCAGAAATATCCAGTTCTTTGTGGCTAAATGAATATCAGCTTTTAAACAGCCTGTGTGTTTGTTAGTGTTTTCTGGATAGTATCTAGGAACTTTAGAGTTTGGAATGAATTCTAGCATGTTACATTTTGTTTTTTTGTTGGCAAACACTAATTAGTTCCACATGGAGACACAACAAGTACACATAAGTGTTTTCAGAGTACAATGCTACAGGAACTAGGTGAAAAATGATATTTGCGACTGTAAACATGACATTGAATTCACATTCCCAAGAAAAAGACTTTGCTTTTCTCCAAAACCAGTTTGACTCTGCTTTTCTGGGTGCTTTGCACAGGAATTCCACACGAGTTTCTCCAGATAGGTCTGGGTGTAACCAGAATTATCCGGTTCTGTGTGGCTAAATGAATATCAGCTTTTAAACAGCCTGTGTGTTTGTTAGTGTTTTCTGGATAGTATCTAGGAACTTTAGAGTTTTGAATGAATTCTAGCATGTTACATTTTGTTTTTTTGTTGACAAACGCTAATTAGTTCCACATGGAGACACAACAAGTACACAGAAGTGTTTTCTGAGTAGAATGCTACAGGAACTAGGTGAAAAATGATATTTGCGACTGTAAACATGACATTGAATTCACATTCCCAAGAAAAAGACTTTGCTTTTCTCCAAAACCAGTTTGACTCTGCATTTCTGGGTGCTTTGCACAGGAATTCCACTCGAGTTTGTCCAGATAGATCTGTATCTAACAAGAAATATCCAGTTCTGTGTGGCTAAATGAATATCAGCTTTTAAACAGCCTGTGTGTTTGTTAGTGTTTTCTGGATAGTATCTAGGAACTTTAGAGTTTGGAATGAATTCTAGCATGTTACATTTTGTTTTTTTGTAGGCAAACGCTAATTAGTTCCACATGGAGACACAACAAGTACACAGAAGTGTTTTCTGAGTAGAATGCTACAGGAACTAGGTGAAAAATGATATTTGCGACTGTAAACATGACATTGAATTCACATTCCCAAGAAAAAGACTTTGCTTTTCTCCAAAACCAGTTTGACTCTGCGTTTCTGGGTGCTTTGCACAGGAATTCCACTCGAGTTTGTCCAGATAGGTCTGTATCTAACAAGAAATATCCAGTTCTGTGTGGCTAAATGAATATCAGCTTTTAAACAGCCTGTGTGTTTGTTAGTGTTTTCTGGATAGTATCTAGGAACTTTAGAGTTTTGAATGAATTCTAGCATGTTACATTTTGTTTTTTTGTTGGCAAACGCTAATTAGTTCCACATGGAGACACAACAAGTACACATAAGTGTTTTCTGAGTAGAATGCTACAGGAACTAGGTGAAAAATTATATTTGCGATTGTAAACATGACATTGAATTCACATTCCCAAGAAAAAGACTTTGCTTTTCTCCAAAACCAGTTTGACTCTGCATTTCTGGGTGCTTTGCTCACGAATTCCACATGAGTTTGTCCAGATAGGTCTGTATCTAACCAGAAATATCCAGTTCTTTGTGGCTAAAGGAATATCAGCTTTTAAACAGCCTGTGTGTTTGTTAGTGTTTTCTGGATAGTATCTAGGAACTTTAGAGTTTTGAATGAATTCTAGCATGTTACATTTTGTTTTTTTGTTGGCAAATGCTAATTAGTTCCACATGGAGACACAACAAGTATACATAAGTGTTTTTTGAGTAGAATGCTACAGGAACTAGGTGAAAAATGATATTTGCGACTGTAAACATGACATTGAATTCACATTCCCAAGAAAAAGACTTTGCTTTTCTCCAAAACCAGTTTGACTTTGCTTTTCTGGGTCCTTAGCACAGGAATTCCACATGAGTTTGTCCAGATAGGTCTGTATCTAACCAGAAATATCCAGTTCTGTGTGGCTAAATGAATATCAGCTTTTAAACAGCCTGTGTGTTTGTTAGTGTTTTCTGGATAGTATCTAGGAACTTTAGAGTTTTGAATGAATTCTAGCATGTTACATTTTGTTTTTTTGTTGGCAAATGCTAATTAGTTCCACATGGAGACACAACAAGTACACAGAAGTGTTTTCTGAGTAGAATGCTACAGGAACTAGGAGAAAAATGATATTTGCGACTGTAAACATGACATTGAATTCACATTCCCAAGAAAAAGACTTTGCTTTTCTCCAAAACCAGTTTGACTCTGCTTTTCTGGGTGCTTTGCACAGGAATTTCACACGAGTTTCTCCAGGTAGGTCTGGGTGTAACCAGAATAATCTGGTTCTGTGTGGCTAAATGAATATCAGCTTTTAAACAGCCTGTGTGTTTGTTAGTGTTTTCTGGATAGTATCTAGGAACTTTAGAGTTTTGAATGAATTCTAGCATGTTACATTTTGTTTTTTTGTTGGCAAACGCTAATTAGTTCCACATGGAGACACAACAAGTACACATAAGTGTTTTCTGAGTAGAATGCTACAGGAACTAGGTGAAAAATGATATTTGCGACTGTAAACATGACATTGAATTCACATTCCCAAGAAAAAGACTTTGCTTTTCTCCAAAACCAGTTTGACTCTGCATTTCTGGGTGCTTTGCTCACGAATTCCACATGAGTTTGTCCAGATAGGTCTGTATCTAACCAGAAATATCCAGTTCTGTGTGGCTAAATGAATATCAGCTTTTAAACAGCCTGTGTGTTTGTTAGTGTTTTCTGGATAGTATCTAGGAACTTTAGAGTTTTGAATGAATTCTAGCATGTTACATTTTGTTTTATTGTTGGCAAATGCTAATTAGTTCCACATGGAGACACAACAAGTACACAGAAGTGTTTTCTGAGTAGAATGCTACAAGAACTAGGTGAAAAATGATATTTGCGACTGTAAACATGACATTGAATTCACATTCCCAAGAAAAAGACTTTGCTTTTCTCCAAAACCAGTTTGACTCTGCTTTTCTGGGTGCTTTGCACAGGAATTCCACACGAGTTTGTCCAGATAGGTCTGTATCTAGCCAGAATTATCCGGTTCTGTGTGGCTAAATGAATATCAGCTTTTAAACAGCCTGTGTGTTTGTTAGTGTTTTCTGGATAGTATCTAGTAACTTTAGAGTTTTGAATGAATTTTAGCATGTTACATTTTGTTTTTTTGTTGGCAAACGCTAATTAGTTCCACATGGAGACACAACAAGTACACAGAAGTGTTTTCTGAGTAGAATGCTACAGGAACTAGGAGAAAAATGATATTTGCGACTGTAAACATGACATTGAATTCACATTCCCAAGAAAAAGACTTTGCTTTTCTCCAAAACCAGTTTTATTCTTCTTTTCTGGGTGCTTTGCTCACGAATTCCACACGAGTTTGTCCAGATAGGTCTGTATCTAACCAGAAATATCCAGTTCTGTGTGGCTAAATGAATATCAGCTTTTAAACAGCCTGTGTGTTTGTTAGTGTTTTCTGGATAGTATCTCGGAACTTTAGAGTTTTGAATGAATTCTAGCATGTTACATTTAGTTTTTTGTTGGCAAATGCTAATTAGTTCCACATGGAGACACAACAAGTACACATAAGTGTTTTCTGAGTAGAATGCTACAGGAACTAGGTGAAAAATGATATTTGCGACTGCAAACATGACATTGAATTCACATTCCCAAGAAAAAGACTTTGCTTTTCTCCAAAACCAGTTTGACTCTGCTTTTCTGGGTCCTTAGCACACGAATTCCACACGAGTTTGTCCAGATAGGTCTGTATCTAACCAGAAATATCCAGTTCTGTGTGGTTAAATGAATATCAGCTTTTAAACAGCCTGTGTGTTTGTTAGTGTTTTCTGGATAGTATCTAGGAACTTTAGAGTTTTGAATGAATTCTAGCATGTTACATTTTGTTTTTTTGTTGGCAAACGCTAATTAGTTCCACATGGAGACACAACAAGTACACAGAAGTGTTTTCTGAGTAGAATGCTACAGAAACTAGGTGAAAAATGATATTTGCGACTGTAAACATGACATTGAATTCACATTCCCAAGAAAAAGACTTTGCTTTTCTCCAAAACCAGTTTGACTTTGCTTTTCTGGGTCCTTAGCACACGAATTCCACACGAGTTTGTCCAAACAGGTCGGGGTGTAACCAGAATTATCCGGTTCTGTGTGGCTAAATGAATATCAGCTTTTAAACAGCCTGTGTGTTTGTTAGTGTTTTCTGGATAGTATCTAGGAACTTTAGAGTTTTGAATGAATTTTAGCATGTTACATTTTGTTTTTTTGTTGGCAAACACTAATTAGTTCCACACGGAGACACAACAAGTACACAGAAGTGTTTTCTGAGTAGAATGCTACAGAAACTATGTGAAAAATGATATTTGCGACTGTAAACATGACATTGAATTCACATTCCCAAGAAAAAGACTTTGCTTTTCTCCAAAACCAGTTTGACTCTGCTTTTCTGGGTCCTTAGCACACGAATTCCACACGAGTTTGTCCAGATAGGTCTGGGTGTAACCAGAATTATCCGGTTCTGTGTGGCTAAATGAATATCAGCTTTTAAACAGCCTGTGTGTTTGTTAGTGTTTTCTGGATAGTATCTAGGAACTTTAGAGTTTTGAATGAATTCTAGCATGTTACATTTTGTTTTTTTGTTGGCAAACGCTAATTAGTTCCACATGGAGACACAACAAGTACACAGAAGTGTTTTCTGAGTAGAATGCTACAGAAACTATGTGAAAAATGATATTTGCGACTGTAAACATGACATTGAATTCACATTCCCATGAAATAGACTTTGCTTTTCTCCAAAACCAGTTTGACTCTGCTTTTCTGGGTCCTTAGCACACGAATTCCACACGAGTTTGTCCAGATAGGTCTGGGTGTAACCAGAAATATCCAGTTCTGTGTGGCTAAATGAATATCAGCTTTTAAACAGCCTGTGTGTTTGTTAGTGTTTTCTGGATAGTATCTAGGAACTTTAGAGTTTTGAATGAATTCTAGCATGTTACATTTTGTTTTTTTGTTGGCAAACGCTAATTAGTTCCACATGGAGACACAACAAGTACGCATAAGTGTTTTCTGAGTAGAATGCTACAGGAACTAGGAGTAAAATGATATTTGCGACTGTAAACATGATATTGAATTCACATTCCCAAGAAAAAGACTTTGCTTTTCTCCAAAACCAGTTTGATTCTTCTTTTCTGGGTGCTTTGCTCACGAATTCCACACGAGTTTGTCCAGATAGGTCTGTATCTAACCAGAAATATCCAGTTCTGTGTGGCTAAATGAATATCAGCTTTTAAACAGCCTGTGTGTTTGTTAGTGTTTTCTGGATAGTATCTAGGAACTTTAGAGTTTTGAATGAATTCTAGCATGTTACATTTTGTTTTTTTGTTGGCAAATGCTAATTAGTTCCACATGGAGACACAACAAGTACACAGAAGTGTTTTTTGAGTAGAATGCTGCAGGAACTAGGTGAAAAATGATATTTGCGACTGTAAATATGACATTGAATTCACATTCCCAAGAAAAAGACTTTGCTTTTCTCCAAAACCAGTTTGACTCTGCTTTTCTGGGTGCTTTGCACAGGAATTCCACACGAGTTTGTCCAGATAGGTCTGTATCTAGCCAGAATTATCCGGTTCTGTGTGGCTAAATGAATATCAGCTTTTAAACAGCCTGTGTGTTTGTTAGTGTTTTCTGGATAGTATCTAGGAACTTTAGAGTTTTGAATGAATTTTAGCATGTTACATTTTGTTTTTTTGTTGGCAAACGCTAATTAGTTCCACATGGAGACACAACAAGTACACATAAGTGTTTTCTGAGTAGAATGCTACAGGAACTATGTGAAAAATGATATTTGCGACTGTAAACATGACATTGAATTCACATTCCCAAGAAAAAGACTTTGCTTTTCTCCAAAACCAGTTTGACTCTACTTTTCTGGGTGCTTTGCTCACGAATTCCACACGAGTTTGTCCAGATAGGTCTGTATCTAACAAGAAATATCCAGTTCTGTGTGGCTAAATGAATATCAGCTTTTAAACAGCCTGTGTGTTTGTTAGTGTTTTCTGGATAGTATCTAGGAACTTTAGAGTTTTGAATGAATTCTAGCATGTTACATTTTGTTTTTTTGTTGGCAAACGCTAATTAGTTCCACATGGAGACACAACAAGTACACATAAGTGTTTTCTGAGTAGAATGCTACAGGAACTAGGTGAAAAATGATATTTGCGACTGTAAACATGACATTGAATTCACATTCCCAAGAAAAAGACTTTGCTTTTCTCCAAAACCAGTTTGACTTTGCTTTTCTGGATCCTTAGCACAGGAATTCCACACGAGTTTCTCCAGATAGGTCTGGGTGTAACCAGAATTATCCGGTTCTGTGTGGCTAAATGAATATCAGCTTTTAAACAGCCTGTGTGTTTGTTAGTGTTTTCTGGATAGTATCTAGGAACTTTAGAGTTTTGAATGAATTTTAGCATGTTACATTTTGTTTTTTTGTTGGCAAACGCTAATTAGTTCCACATGGAGACACAACAAGTACACATAAGTGTTTTCTGAGTAGAATGCTACAGGAACTAGGAGAAAAATGATATTTGTGACTGTAAACATGACATTGAATTCACATTCCCAAGAAAAAGACTTTGCTTTTCTCCAAAACCAGTTTGACTCTGCTTTTCTGGGTGCTTTGCACACGAATTCCACACGAGTTTGTCCAATTAGGTTTGTATCTAACCAGAAATATCCAGTTCTGTGTGGCTAAATGAATATCAGCTTTTAAACAGCCTGTGTGTTTGTTAGTGTTTTCTGGATAGTATCTAGGAACTTTAGAGTTTTGAATGAATTCTAGCATGTTACATTTTGTTTTTTTGTTGGCAAACGCTAATTAGTTCCACATGGAGACACAACAAGTACACAGAAGTGTTTTCTGAGTAGAATGCTACAGGAACTAGGTGAAAAATGATATTTGCGACTGTAAACATGACATTGAATTCACATTCCCAAGAAAAAGACTTTGCTTTTCTCCAAAACCAGTTTGACTCTGCTTTTCTGGGTGCTTTGCACACGAATTCCACACGAGTTTGTCCAGATAGGTCTGTATCTAACCAGAATTATCCGGTTCTGTGTGGCTAAATGAATATCAGCTTTTAAACAGCCTGTGTGTTTGTTAGTGCTTTCTGGATTGTATCTAGGAACTTTAGAGTTTTGAATGAATTCTAGCATGTTACATTTTGTTTTTTTGTTGGCAAACGCTAATTAGTTCCACATGGAGACACAACAAGTACACATAAGTGTTTTCTGAGTAGAATGCTACAGGAACTAGGAGAAAAATGATATTTGCGACTGTAAACATGACATTGAATTCACATTCCCAAGAAAAGACTTTGCTTTTCTCCAAAACCAGTTTGACTCTGCTTTTCTGGGTGCTTTGCACAGGAATTCCACACGAGTTTCTCCAGATAGGTCTGGGTGTTTTCAGAATTATCCGGTTCTGTGTGGCTAAATGAATATCAGCTTTTAAACAGCCTGTGTGTTTGTTAGTGTTTTCTGGATAGTATCTAGTAACTTTAGAGTTTTGAATGAATTTTAGCATGTTACATTTTGTTTTTTTGTTGGCAAACGCTAATTAGTTCCACATGGAGACACACAAATACACATAAGTGTTTTCTGAGTAGAATGCTACAGGAACTAGGAGAAAAATGATATTTGCGACTGTAAACATGACATTGAATTCACATTCCCAAGAAAAAGACTTTGCTTTTCTCCAAAACCAGTTTGACTCTGCTTTTCTGGGTCCTTAGCACACGAATTCCACACGAGTTTGTCCAGATAGGTCTGTATCTAACCAGAAATATCCAGTTCTGTGTGGCTAAATGAATATCAGCTTTTAAACAGCCTGTGTGTTTGTTAGTGTTTTCTGGATAGTATCTAGGAACTTTAGAGTTTTGAATGAATTCTAGCATGTTACATTTTGTTTTTTTGTTGGCAAACGCTAATTAGTTCCACATGGAGACACAACAAGTACACAGAAGTGTTTTCTGAGTAGAATGCTACAGGAACTAGGTGAAAAATGATATTTGCGACTGTAAACATGACATTGAATTCACATTCCCAAGAAAAAGACTTTGCTTTTCTCCAAAACCAGTTTGACTCTGCTTTTCTGGGTCCTTAGCACACGAATTCCACACGAGTTTGTCCAAACAGGTCGGGGTGTAACCAGAATTATCCGGTTCTGTGTGGCTAAATGAATATCAGCTTTTAAACAGCCTGTGTGTTTGTTAGTGTTTTCTGGATAGTATCTAGGAACTTTAGAGTTTTGAATGAATTTTAGCATGTTACATTTTGTTTTTTTGTTGGCAAACACTAATTAGTTCCACATGGAGACACAACAAGTACACAGAAGTGTTTTCTGAGTAGAATGCTACAGAAACTATGTGAAAAATGATATTTGCGACTGTAAACATGACATTGAATTCACATTCCCAAGAAAAAGACTTTGCTTTTCTCCAAAACCAGTTTGACTCTGCTTTTCTGGGTCCTTAGCACACGAATTCCACACGAGTTTGTCCAGATAGGTCTGGGTGTAACCAGAATTATCCGGTTCTGTGTGGCTAAATGAATATCAGCTTTTAAACAGCCTGTGTGTTTGTTAGTGTTTTCTGGATAGTATCTAGGAACTTTAGAGTTTTGAATGAATTCTAGCATGTTACATTTTGTTTTTTTGTTGGCAAACGCTAATTAGTTCCACATGGAGACACAACAAGTACACAGAAGTGTTTTCTGAGTAGAATGCTACAGAAACTATGTGAAAAATGATATTTGCGACTGTAAACATGACATTGAATTCACATTCCCATGAAATAGACTTTGCTTTTCTCCAAAACCAGTTTGACTCTGCTTTTCTGGGTCCTTAGCACACGAATTCCACACGAGTTTGTCCAGATAGGTCTGGGTGTAACCAGAAATATCCAGTTCTGTGTGGCTAAATGAATATCAGCTTTTAAACAGCCTGTGTGTTTGTTAGTGTTTTCTGGATAGTATCTAGGAACTTTAGAGTTTTGAATGAATTCTAGCATGTTACATTTTGTTTTTTTGTTGGCAAACGCTAATTAGTTCCACATGGAGACACAACAAGTACACATAAGTGTTTTCTGAGTAGAATGCTACAGGAACTAGGAGTAAAATGATATTTGCGACTGTAAACATGATATTGAATTCACATTCCCAAGAAAAAGACTTTGCTTTTCTCCAAAACCAGTTTGATTCTTCTTTTCTGGGTGCTTTGCTCACGAATTCCACACGAGTTTGTCCAGATAGGTCTGTATCTAACCAGAAATATCCAGTTCTGTGTGGCTAAATGAATATCAGCTTTTAAACAGCCTGTGTGTTTGTTAGTGTTTTCTGGATAGTATCTAGGAACTTTAGAGTTTTGAATGAATTCTAGCATGTTACATTTTGTTTTTTTGTTGGCAAATGCTAATTAGTTCCACATGGAGACACAACAAGTACACAGAAGTGTTTTTTGAGTAGAATGCTGCAGGAACTAGGTGAAAAATGATATTTGCGACTGTAAATATGACATTGAATTCACATTCCCAAGAAAAAGACTTTGCTTTTCTCCAAAACCAGTTTGACTCTGCTTTTCTGGGTGCTTTGCACAGGAATTCCACACGAGTTTGTCCAGATAGGTCTGTATCTAGCCAGAATTATCCGGTTCTGTGTGGCTAAATGAATATCAGCTTTTAAACAGCCTGTGTGTTTGTTAGTGTTTTCTGGATAGTATCTAGGAACTTTAGAGTTTTGAATGAATTTTAGCATGTTACATTTTGTTTTTTTGTTGGCAAACGCTAATTAGTTCCACATGGAGACACAACAAGTACACATAAGTGTTTTCTGAGTAGAATGCTACAGGAACTATGTGAAAAATGATATTTGCGACTGTAAACATGACATTGAATTCACATTCCCAAGAAAAAGACTTTGCTTTTCTCCAAAACCAGTTTGACTCTACTTTTCTGGGTGCTTTGCTCACGAATTCCACACGAGTTTGTCCAGATAGGTCTGTATCTAACAAGAAATATCCAGTTCTGTGTGGCTAAATGAATATCAGCTTTTAAACAGCCTGTGTGTTTGTTAGTGTTTTCTGGATAGTATCTAGGAACTTTAGAGTTTTGAATGAATTCTAGCATGTTACATTTTGTTTTTTTGTTGGCAAACGCTAATTAGTTCCACATGGAGACACAACAAGTACACATAAGTGTTTTCTGAGTAGAATGCTACAGGAACTAGGTGAAAAATGATATTTGCGACTGTAAACATGACATTGAATTCACATTCCCAAGAAAAAGACTTTGCTTTTCTCCAAAACCAGTTTGACTTTGCTTTTCTGGATCCTTAGCACAGGAATTCCACACGAGTTTCTCCAGATAGGTCTGGGTGTAACCAGAATTATCCGGTTCTGTGTGGCTAAATGAATATCAGCTTTTAAACAGCCTGTGTGTTTGTTAGTGTTTTCTGGATAGTATCTAGGAACTTTAGAGTTTTGAATGAATTTTAGCATGTTACATTTTGTTTTTTTGTTGGCAAACGCTAATTAGTTCCACATGGAGACACAACAAGTACACATAAGTGTTTTCTGAGTAGAATGCTACAGGAACTAGGAGAAAAATGATATTTGTGACTGTAAACATGACATTGAATTCACATTCCCAAGAAAAAGACTTTGCTTTTCTCCAAAACCAGTTTGACTCTGCTTTTCTGGGTGCTTTGCACACGAATTCCACACGAGTTTGTCCAATTAGGTTTGTATCTAACCAGAAATATCCAGTTCTGTGTGGCTAAATGAATATCAGCTTTTAAACAGCCTGTGTGTTTGTTAGTGTTTTCTGGATAGTATCTAGGAACTTTAGAGTTTTGAATGAATTCTAGCATGTTACATTTTGTTTTTTTGTTGGCAAACGCTAATTAGTTCCACATGGAGACAAAACAAGTACACAGAAGTGTTTTCTGAGTAGAATGCTACAGGAACTAGGTGAAAAATGATATTTGCGACTGTAAACATGACATTGAATTCACATTCCCAAGAAAAAGACTTTGCTTTTCTCCAAAACCAGTTTGACTCTGCTTTTCTGGGTGCTTTGCACACGAATTCCACACGAGTTTGTCCAGATAGGTCTGTATCTAACCAGAATTATCCGGTTCTGTGTGGCTAAATGAATATCAGCTTTTAAACAGCCTGTGTGTTTGTTAGTGCTTTCTGGATTGTATCTAGGAACTTTAGAGTTTTGAATGAATTCTAGCATGTTACATTTTGTTTTTTTGTTGGCAAACGCTAATTAGTTCCACATGGAGACACAACAAGTACACATAAGTGTTTTCTGAGTAGAATGCTACAGGAACTAGGAGAAAAATGATATTTGCGACTGTAAACATGACATTGAATTCACATTCCCAAGAAAAGACTTTGCTTTTCTCCAAAACCAGTTTGACTCTGCTTTTCTGGGTGCTTTGCACAGGAATTCCACACGAGTTTCTCCAGATAGGTCTGGGTGTTTTCAGAATTATCCGGTTCTGTGTGGCTAAATGAATATCAGCTTTTAAACAGCCTGTGTGTTTGTTAGTGTTTTCTGGATAGTATCTAGTAACTTTAGAGTTTTGAATGAATTTTAGCATGTTACATTTTGTTTTTTTGTTGGCAAACGCTAATTAGTTCCACATGGAGACACACAAATACACATAAGTGTTTTCTGAGTAGAATGCTACAGGAACTAGGAGAAAAATGATATTTGCGACTGTAAACATGACATTGAATTCACATTCCCAAGAAAAAGACTTTGCTTTTCTCCAAAACCAGTTTGACTCTGCTTTTCTGGGTCCTTAGCACACGAATTCCACACGAGTTTGTCCAGATAGGTCTGTATCTAACCAGAAATATCCAGTTCTGTGTGGCTAAATGAATATCAGCTTTTAAACAGCCTGTGTGTTTGTTAGTGTTTTCTGGATAGTATCTAGGAACTTTAGAGTTTGGAATGAATTCTAGCATGTTACATTTTGTTTTTTTGTTGGCAAACGCTAATTAGTTCCACATGGAGACACAACAAGTACACAGAAGTGTTTTCTGAGTAGAATGCTACAGGAACTAGGTGAAAAATGATATTTGCGACTGTAAACATGACATTGAATTCACATTCCCAAGAAAAAGACTTTGCTTTTCTCCAAAACCAGTTTGACTCTGCTTTTCTGGGTGCTTTGCACACGAATTCCACATGAGTTTGTCCAGATAGGTCTGTATCTAACCAGAATTATCCGGTTCTGTGTGGCTAAATGAATATCAGCTTTTAAACAGCCTGTGTGTTTGTTAGTGTTTTCTGGATAGTATCTAGGAACTTTAGAGTTTTGAATGAATTTTAGCATGTTACATTTTGTTTTTTTGTTGGCAAACGCTAATTAGTTCCACATGGAGACACAACAAGTACACATAAGTGTTTTCTGAGTAGAATGCTACAGGAACTAGGTGAAAAATGATATTTGCGACTGTAAACATGACATTGAATTCAAATTCCCAAGAAAAAGACTTTGCTTTTCTCCAAAACCAGTTTGACTCTTCTTTTCTGGGTGCTTTGCTCACGAATTCCACACGAGTTTGTCCAGATAGGTCTGTATCTAACCAGAAATATCCAGTTCTGTGTGGCTAAATGAATATCAGCTTTTAAACAGCCTGTGTGTTTGTTAGTGTTTTCTGGATAGTATCTAGGAACTTTAGAGTTTTGAATGAATTCTAGCATGTTACATTTTGTTTTTTGTTGGCAAATGCTAATTAGTTCCACATGGAGACACAACAAGTACACAGAAGTGTTTTCTGAGTAGAATGCTACAGGAACTAGGTGAAAAATGATATTTGAGACTGTAAACATGGCATTGAATTCACATTCCCAAGAAAAAGACTTTGCTTTTCTCCAAAACCAGTTTGACTCTGCTTTTCTGGGTCCTTAGCACACGAATTCCACACGAGTTTGTCCAGATAGGTCTGTATCTAACCAGAAATATCCAGTTCTGTGTGGCTAAATGAATATCAGCTTTTAAACAGCCTGTGTGTTTGTTACTGTTTTCTGGATAGTATCTAGGAACTTTAGAGTTTTGAATGAATTCTAGCATGTTACATTTTGTTTTTTTGTTGGCAAACGCTAATTAGTTCCACATGGAGACACAACAAGTACACAGAAGTGTTTTCTGAGTAGAATGCTACAGGAACTAGGTGAAAAATGATATTTGTGACTGTAAACATGACATTGAATTCACATTCCCAAGAAAAAGACTTTGCTTTTCTCCAAAACCAGTTTGACTCTGCTTTTCTGGGTGCTTTGCACAGGAATTCCACTCGAGTTTGTCCAGATAGGTCTGTATCTAACCAGAAATATCCAGTTCTGTGTGGCTAAATGAATATCAGCTTTTAAACAGCCTGTGTGTTTGTTAGTGTTTTCTGGATAGTATCTAGGAACTTTAGAGTTTTGAATGAATTCTAGCATGTTACATTTTGTTTTTTTGTTGGCAAACGCTAATTAGTTCCACATGGAGACACAACAAGTACACAGAAGTGTTTTCTGAGTAGAATGCTACAGGAACTAGGTGAAAAATGATATTTGCGACTGTAAACATGACATTGAATTCACATTCCCAAGAAAAAGACTTTGCTTTTCTCCAAAACCAGTTTGACTCTGCATTTCTGGGTGCTTTGCACAGGAATTCCACTCGAGTTTGTCCAGATAGATCTGTATCTAACAAGAAATATCCAGTTCTGTGTGGCTAAATGAATATCAGCTTTTAAACAGCCTGTGTGTTTGTTAGTGTTTTCTGGATAGTATCTAGGAACTTTAGAGTTTGGAATGAATTCTAGCATGTTACATTTTGTTTTTTTGTAGGCAAACGCTAATTAGTTCCACATGGAGACACAACAAGTACACAGAAGTGTTTTCTGAGTAGAATGCTACAGGAACTAGGTGAAAAATGATATTTGCGACTGTAAACATGACATTGAATTCACATTCCCAAGAAAAAGACTTTGCTTTTCTCCAAAACCAGTTTGACTCTGCGTTTCTGGGTGCTTTGCACAGGAATTCCACTCGAGTTTGTCCAGATAGGTCTGTATCTAACAAGAAATATCCAGTTCTGTGTGGCTAAATGAATATCAGCTTTTAAACAGCCTGTGTGTTTGTTAGTGTTTTCTGGATAGTATCTAGGAACTTTAGAGTTTTGAATGAATTCTAGCATGTTACATTTTGTTTTTTTGTTGGCAAACGCTAATTAGTTCCACATGGAGACACAACAAGTACACATAAGTGTTTTCTGAGTAGAATGCTACAGGAACTAGGTGAAAAATTATATTTGCGATTGTAAACATGACATTGAATTCACATTCCCAAGAAAAAGACTTTGCTTTTCTCCAAAACCAGTTTGACTCTGCATTTCTGGGTGCTTTGCTCACGAATTCCACATGAGTTTGTCCAGATAGGTCTGTATCTAACCAGAAATATCCAGTTCTTTGTGGCTAAAGGAATATCAGCTTTTAAACAGCCTGTGTGTTTGTTAGTGTTTTCTGGATAGTATCTAGGAACTTTAGAGTTTTGAATGAATTCTAGCATGTTACATTTTGTTTTTTTGTTGGCAAATGCTAATTAGTTCCACATGGAGACACAACAAGTATACATAAGTGTTTTTTGAGTAGAATGCTACAGGAACTAGGTGAAAAATGATATTTGCGACTGTAAACATGACATTGAATTCACATTCCCAAGAAAAAGACTTTGCTTTTCTCCAAAACCAGTTTGACTTTGCTTTTCTGGGTCCTTAGCACAGGAATTCCACATGAGTTTGTCCAGATAGGTCTGTATCTAACCAGAAATATCCAGTTCTGTGTGGCTAAATGAATATCAGCTTTTAAACAGCCTGTGTGTTTGTTAGTGTTTTCTGGATAGTATCTAGGAACTTTAGAGTTTTGAATGAATTCTAGCATGTTACATTTTGTTTTTTTGTTGGCAAATGCTAATTAGTTCCACATGGAGACACAACAAGTACACAGAAGTGTTTTCTGAGTAGAATGCTACAGGAACTAGGAGAAAAATGATATTTGCGACTGTAAACATGACATTGAATTCACATTCCCAAGAAAAAGACTTTGCTTTTCTCCAAAACCAGTTTGACTCTGCTTTTCTGGGTGCTTTGCACAGGAATTTCACACGAGTTTCTCCAGATAGGTCTGGGTGTAACCAGAATAATCTGGTTCTGTGTGGCTAAATGAATATCAGCTTTTAAACAGCCTGTGTGTTTGTTAGTGTTTTCTGGATAGTATCTAGGAACTTTAGAGTTTTGAATGAATTCTAGCATGTTACATTTTGTTTTTTTGTTGGCAAACGCTAATTAGTTCCACATGGAGACACAACAAGTACACATAAGTGTTTTCTGAGTAGAATGCTACAGGAACTAGGTGAAAAATTATATTTGCGACTGTAAACATGACATTGAATTCACATTCCCAAGAAAAAGACTTTGCTTTTCTCCAAAACCAGTTTGACTCTGCATTTCTGGGTGCTTTGCTCACGAATTCCACATGAGTTTGTCCAGATAGGTCTGTATCTAACCAGAAATATCCAGTTCTTTGTGGCTAAAGGAATATCAGCTTTTAAACAGCCTGTGTGTTTGTTAGTGTTTTCTGGATAGTATCTAGGAACTTTAGAGTTTTGAATGAATTCTAGCATGTTACATTTTGTTTTTTTGTTGGCAAATGCTAATTAGTTCCACATGGAGACACAACAAGTATACATAAGTGTTTTCTGAGTAGAATGCTACAGGAACTAGGTGAAAAATGATATTTGCGACTGTAAACATGACATTGAATTCACATTCCCAAGAAAAAGACTTTGCTTTTCTCCAAAACCAGTTTGACTTTGCTTTTCTGGGTCCTTAGCACAGGAATTCCACATGAGTTTGTCCAGATAGGTCTGTATCTAACCAGAAATATCCAGTTCTGTGTGGCTAAATGAATATCAGCTTTTAAACAGCCTGTGTGTTTGTTAGTGTTTTCTGGATAGTATCTAGGAACTTTAGAGTTTTGAATGAATTCTAGCATGTTACATTTTGTTTTATTGTTGGCAAATGCTAATTAGTTCCACATGGAGACACAACAAGTACACAGAAGTGTTTTCTGAGTAGAATGCTACAAGAACTAGGTGAAAAATGATATTTGCGACTGTAAACATGACATTGAATTCACATTCCCAAGAAAAAGACTTTGCTTTTCTCCAAAACCAGTTTGACTCTGCTTTTCTGGGTGCTTTGCACAGGAATTCCACACGAGTTTGTCCAGATAGGTCTGTATCTAGCCAGAATTATCCGGTTCTGTGTGGCTAAATGAATATCAGCTTTTAAACAGCCTGTGTGTTTGTTAGTGTTTTCTGGATAGTATCTAGTAACTTTAGAGTTTTGAATGAATTTTAGCATGTTACATTTTGTTTTTTTGTTGGCAAACGCTAATTAGTTCCACATGGAGACACAACAAGTACACAGAAGTGTTTTCTGAGTAGAATGCTACAGGAACTAGGAGAAAAATGATATTTGCGACTGTAAACATGACATTGAATTCACATTCCCAAGAAAAAGACTTTGCTTTTCTCCAAAACCAGTTTTATTCTTCTTTTCTGGGTGCTTTGCTCACGAATTCCACACGAGTTTGTCCAGATAGGTCTGTATCTAACCAGAAATATCCAGTTCTGTGTGGCTAAATGAATATCAGCTTTTAAACAGCCTGTGTGTTTGTTAGTGTTTTCTGGATAGTATCTCGGAACTTTAGAGTTTTGAATGAATTCTAGCATGTTACATTTAGTTTTTTGTTGGCAAATGCTAATTAGTTCCACATGGAGACACAACAAGTACACATAAGTGTTTTCTGAGTAGAATGCTACAGGAACTAGGTGAAAAATGATATTTGCGACTGTAAACATGGCATTGAATTCACATTCCCAAGAAAAAGACTTTGCTTTTCTCCAAAACCAGTTTGACTCTGCTTTTCTGGGTGCTTTGCACAGGAATTCCACTCGAGTTTGTCCAGATAGATCTGTATCTAACCAGAAATATCCAGTTCTGTGTGGCTAAATGAATATCAGCTTTTAAACAGCCTGTGTGTTTGTTAGTGTTTTCTGGATAGTATCTAGGAACTTTAGAGTTTTGAATGAATTCTAGCATGTTACATTTTGTTTTTTTGTTGGCAAACGCTAATTAGTTCCACATGGAGACACAACAAGTACACATAAGTGTTTTCTGAGTAGAATGCTACAGGAACTAGGTGAAAAATGATATTTGCGACTGTAAACATGACATTGAATTCACATTCCCAAGAAAAAGACTTTGCTTTTCTCCAAAACCAGTTTGACTCTGCATTTCTGGGTGCTTTGCACAGGAATTCCACTCGAGTTTGTCCAGAAAAGTCTGTATCTAACCAGAAATATCCAGTTCTTTGTGGCTAAATGAATATCAGCTTTTAAACAGCCTGTGTGTTTGTTAGTGTTTTCTGGATAGTATCTAGGAACTTTAGAGTTTGGAATGAATTCTAGCATGTTACATTTTGTTTTTTTGTTGGCAAACGCTAATTAGTTCCACATGGAGACACAACAAGTACACATAAGTGTTTTCAGAGTACAATGCTACAGGAACTAGGTGAAAAATGATATTTGCGACTGTAAACATGACATTGAATTCACATTCCCAAGAAAAAGACTTTGCTTTTCTCCAAAACCAGTTTGACTCTGCTTTTCTGGGTGCTTTGCACAGGAATTCCACACGAGTTTCTCCAGATAGGTCTGGGTGTAACCAGAATTATCCGGTTCTGTGTGGCTAAATGAATATCAGCTTTTAAACAGCCTGTGTGTTTGTTAGTGTTTTCTGGATAGTATCTAGGAACTTTAGAGTTTTGAATGAATTCTAGCATGTTACATTTTGTTTTTTTGTTGGCAAACGCTAATTAGTTCCACATGGAGACACAACAAGTACACAGAAGTGTTTTCTGAGTAGAATGCTACAGGAACTAGGTGAAAAATGATATTTGCGACTGTAAACATGACATTGAATTCAGATTCCCAAGAAAAAGACTTTGCTTTTCTCCAAAACCAGTTTGACTCTGCATTTCTGGGTGCTTTGCTCACGAATTCCACTCGAGCTTGTCCAGATAGGTCTGTATCTAACCAGAAATATCCAGTTCTGTGTGGCTAAATGAATATCAGCTTTTAAACAGCCTGTGTGTTTGTTAGTGTTTTCTGGATAGTATCTAGGAACTTTAGAGTTTTGAATGAATTTTAGCATGTTACATTTTGTTTTTTTGTTGGCAAACACTAATTAGTTCCACATGGAGACACAACAAGTACACATAAGTGTTTTCTGAGTAGAATGCTACAGAAACTAGGTGAAAAATGATATTTGCGACTGTAAACATGACATTGAATTCACATTCCCAAGAAAAAGTCTTTGCTTTTCTCCAAAACCAGTTTGACTCTGCTTTTCTGGGTCCTTAGCACACGAATTCCACACGAGTTTGTCCAGATAGGTCTGGGTGTAACCAGAAATATCCAGTTCTGTGTGGCTAAATGAATATCAGCTTTTAAACAGCCTGTGTGTTTGTTAGTGTTTTCTGGATAGTATCTAGGAACTTTAGAGTTTTGAATGAATTCTAGCATGTTACATTTTGTTTTTTTGTTGGCAAACGCTAATTAGTTCCACATGGAGACACAACAAGTACACATAAGTGTTTTCTGAGTAGAATGCTACAGAAACTAGGTGAAAAATGATATTTGCGACTGTAAACATGACATTGAATTCACATTCCCAAGAAAAAGACTTTGCTTTTCTCCAAAACCAGTTTGACTCTGCTTTTCTGGGTCCTTAGCACACGAATTCCACACGAGTTTGTCCAGATAGGTCTGGGTGTAACCAGAAATATCCGGTTCTGTGTGGCTAAATGAATATCAGCTTTTAAACAGCCTGTGTGTTTGTTAGTGGTTTTCTGGAGAGTATCTAGGAATTTAAGAGTTTTGAATGAATTCTAGCATGTTACATTTTGTTTTTTTCTTGGCCAACACTAATTAGTTCCACATGGAGACACAACAAGTACACAGAAGTGTTTTCTGAGTAGAATGCTACAGAAACTAGGTGAAAAATGATATTTGCAACTGTAAATATGACATTGAATTCACATTCCCAAGAAAAAGACTTTGCTTTTCTCCTAAACCAGTTTGACTCTGCTTTTCTGGGTGCTTTGCACAGGAATTCCACACGAGTTTCTCCAGATAGGTCTGTATCTAGCCAGAATTATCCGGTTCTGTGTGGCTAAATGAATATCAGCTTTTAAACACCCTGTGTGTTTGTTAGTGTTTTCTGGATAGTATCTAGGAACTTTAGAGTTTTGAATGAATTTTAGCATGTTACATTTTGTTTTTTTGTTGGCAAACGCTAATTAGTTCCACATGGAGACACAACAAGTACACATAAGTGTTTTCTGAGTAGAATGCTACAGGAACTAGGAGTAAAATGATATTTGCGACTGTAAAAATGACATTGAATTCACATTCCCAAGAAAAAGACTTTGCTTTTCTCCAAAACCAGTTTGATTCTTCTTTTCTGGGTGCTTTGCTCACGAATTCCACACGAGTTTGTCCAGATAGGTCTGTATGTAACCAGAAATATCCAGTTCTGTGTGGCTAAATGAATATCAGCTTTTAAACAGCCTGTGTGTTTGTTAGTGTTTTCTGGATAGTATCTAGGAACTTTAGAGTTTTGAATGAATTCTAGCATGTTACATTTTGTTTTTTTGTTGGCAAATGCTAATTAGTTCCACATGGAGACACAACAAGTACACAGAAGTGTTTTTTGAGTAGAATGCTGCAGGAACTAGGTGAAAAATGATATTTGCGACTGTAAATATGACATTGAATTCACATTCCCAAGAAAAAGACTTTGCTTTTCTCCAAAACCAGTTTGACTCTGCTTTTCTGGGTGCTTTGCACAGGAATTCCACACGAGTTTGTCCAGATAGGTCTGTATCTAGCCAGAATTATCCGGTTCTGTGTGGCTAAATGAATATCAGCTTTTAAACAGCCTGTGTGTTTGTTAGTGTTTTCTGGATAGTATCTCGGAACTTTAGAGTTTTGAATGAATTCTAGCATGTTACATTTTTTTTTTTGTTGGCAAACGCTAATTAGTTCCACATGGAGACACAACAAGTACACATAAGTGTTTTCTGAGTAGAATGCTACAGGAACTAGGAGAAAAATGATATTTGCGACTGTAAACATGACATTGAATTCACATTCCCAAGAAAAAGACTTTGCTTTTCTCCAAAACCAGTTTGACTCTTCTTTTCTGGGTGCTTTGCTCACGAATTCCACACGAGTTTGTCCAGATAGGTCTGTATCTAACCAGAAATATCCAGTTCTGTGTGGCTAAATGAATATCAGCTTTTAAACAGCCTGTGTGTTTGTTAGTGTTTTCTGGATAGTATCTAGGAACTTTAGAGTTTTGAATGAATTCTAGCATGTTACATTTTGTTTTTTTGTTGGCAAACGCTAATTAGTTCCACATGGAGACACAACAAGTACACAGAAGTGTTTTCTGAGTAGAATGCTACAGGAACTAGGTGAAAAATGATATTTGCGACTGTAAACATGACATTGAATTCACATTCCCAAGAAAAAGACTTTGCTTTTCTCCAAAACCAGTTTGACTTTGCTTTTCTGGGTCCTTAGCACAGGAATTCCACTCGAGTTTGTCCAGATAGGTCTGTATCTAACCAGAATTATCCGGTTCTGTGTGGCTAAATGAATATCAGCTTTTAAACAGCCTGTGTGTTTGTTAGTGTTTTCTGGATAGTATCTAGGAACTTTAGAGTTTTGAATGAATTTTAACATGTTACATTTTGTTTTTTTGTTGGCAAACGCTAATTAGTTCCACATGGAGACACAACAAGTACAGATAAGTGTTTTCTGAGTAGAATGCTACAGGAACTAGGTGAAAAATGATATTTACGACTGCAAACATGACATTGTATTCACATTCCCAAGAAAAGAGAAGACTTATTTTGCTTTTCTCCAAAACCAGTTTGACTCTGCTTTTCTGGGTGCTTTGCACAGGAATTCCACACGAGTTTCTCCAGATAGGTCTGGGTGTAACCAGAATTATCCGGTTCTGTGTGGCTAAATGAATATCAGCTTTTAAACAGCCTGTGTGTTTGTTAGTGTTTTCTGGATAGTATCTAGGAACTTTAGAGTTTTGAATGAATTTTAGCATGTTACATTTTGTTTTTTTGTTTGGCAAACGCTAATTAGTTCCACATGGAGACACAACAAGTACACATAAGTGTTTTCTGAGTAGAATGCTACAGGAACTAGGAGAAAAATGATATTTGCGACTGTAAACATGACATTGAATTCACATTCCCAAGAAAAAGACTTTGCTTTTCTCCAAAACCAGTTTGACTCTGCTTTTCTGGGTGCTTTGCACACGAATTCCACACGAGTTTGTCCAGATAGGTCTGTATCTAACCAGAAATATCCAGTTCTGTGTGGCTAAATGAATATCAGCTTTTAAACAGCCTGTGTGTTTGTTAGTGTTTTCTGGATAGTATCTAGGAACTTTAGAGTTTTGAATGAATTCTAGCATGTTACATTTTGTTTTTTTGTGGCAAACGCTAATTAGTTCCACATGGAGACACAACAAGTACACAGAAGTGTTTTCTGAGTAGAATGCTACAGGAACTAGGTGAAAAATTGATATTTGCGACTGTAAACATGACATTGAATTCACATTCCCAAGAAAAAGACTTTGCTTTTCTCCAAAACCAGTTTGACTCTGCTTTTCTGGGTGCTTTGCACACGAATTCCACACGAGTTTGTCCCGATAGGTCTGTATCTAACCAGAATTATCCGGTTCTGTGTGGCTAAATGAATATCAGCTTTTAAACAGCCTGTGTGTTTGTTAGTGCTTTCTGGATAGTATCTAGGAACTTTAGAGTTTTGAATGAATTCTAGCATGTTACATTTTGTTTTTTTGTTGGCAAACGCTAATTAGTTCCACATGGAGACACAACAAGTACACATAAGTGTTTTCTGAGTAGAATGCTACAGGAACTAGGTGAAAAATGATATTTACGACTGCAAACATGACATTGTATTCACATTCCCAAGAAAAGACTTTGCTTTTCTCCAAAACCAGTTTGACTCTGCTTTTCTGGGTGCTTTGCACAGGAATTCCACACGACTTTCTCCAGATAGGTCTGGGTGTAACCAGAATTATCCGGTTCTGTGTGGCTAAATGAATATCAGCTTTTAAACAGCCTGTGTGTTTGTTAGTGTTTTCTGGATAGTATCTAGGAACTTTAGAGTTTTGAATGAATTTTAGCATGTTACATTTTGTTTTTTTGTTGGCAAACGCTAATTAGTTCCACATGGAGACACACAAATACACATAAGTGTTTTCTGAGTAGAATGCTACAGGAACTAGGAGAAAAATGATATTTGCGACTGTAAACATGACATTGAATTCACATTCCCAAGAAAAAGACTTTGCTTTTCTCCAAAACCAGTTTGACTCTGCTTTTCTGGGTCCTTAGCACACGAATTCCACACGAGTTTGTCCAGATAGGTCTGGGTGTAACCAGAATTATCCGGTTCTGTGTGGCTAAATGAATATCAGCTTTTAAACAGCCTGTGTGTTTGTTAGTGTTTTTCTGGATAGTATCTAGGAATTTAAGAGTTTTGAATGAATTCTAGCATGTTACATTTTGTTTTTTTGTTGGCAAACGCTAATTTTTTCCACATGGAGACACAACAAGTACACAGAAGTGTTTTCTGAGTAGAATGCTACAGAAACTAGGTGAAAAATGATATTTGCGAATGTAAATATGACATTGAATTCACATTCCCAAGAAAAAGACTTTGCTTTTCTCCTAAACCAGTTTGACTCTGCTTTTCTGGGTGCTTTGCACAGGAATTCCACACGAGTTTCTCCAGATAGGTCTGTATCTAGCCAGAATTATCCGGTTCTGTGTGGCTAAATGAATATCAGCTTTTAAACACCCTGTGTGTTTGTTAGTGTTTTCTGGATAGTATCTAGGAACTTTAGAGTTTTGAATGAATTTTAGCATGTTACATTTTGTTTTTTTGTTGGCAAACGCTAATTAGTTCCACATGGAGACACAACAAGTACACATAAGTGTTTTCTGAGTAGAATGCTACAGGAACTAGGTGAAAAATGATATTTGCGACTGTAAACATGACATTGAATTCACATTCCCAAGAAAAAGACTTTGCTTTTCTCCAAAACCAGTTTGATTCTTCTTTTCTGGGTGCTTTGCTCACGAATTCCACACGAGTTTGTCCAGATAGGTCTGTATCTAACCAGAAATATCCAGTTCTGTGTGGCTAAATGAATATCAGCTTTTAAACAGCCTGTGTGTTTGTTAGTGTTTTCTGGATAGTATCTAGGAACTTTAGAGTTTTGAATGAATTCTAGCATGTTACATTTTGTTTTTTTGTTGGCAAACGCTAATTAGTTCCACATGGAGACACAACAAGTACACAGAAGTGTTTTCTGAGTAGAATGCTACAGGAACTAGGTGAAAAATGATATTTGCGACTGTAAACATGACATTGAATTCACATTCCCAAGAAAAAGACTTTGCTTTTCTCCAAAACCAGTTTGACTTTGCTTTTCTGGGTCCTTAGCACAGGAATTCCACATGAGTTTGTCCAGATAGGTCTGTATCTAACCAGAATTATCCGGTTCTGTGTGGCTAAATGAATATCAGCTTTTAAACAGCCTGTGTGTTTGTTAGTGTTTTCTGGATAGTATCTAGGAACTTTAGAGTTTTGAATGAATTTTAACATGTTACATTTTGTTTTTTTGTTGGCAAACGCTAATTAGTTCCACATGGAGACACAACAAGTACACAGAAGTGTTTTCTGAGTAGAATGCTACAGGAACTAGGTGAAAAATGATATTTACGACTGCAAACATGACATTGTATTCACATTCCCAAGAAAAGACGTTGCTTTTCTCCAAAACCAGTTTGACTCTGCTTTTCTGGGTGCTTTGCACAGGAATTCCACAAGAGTTTCTCCAGATAGGTCTGGGTGTAACCAGAATTATCCGGTTCTGTGTGGCTAAATGAATATCAGCTTTTAAACAGCCTGTGTGTTTGTTAGTGTTTTCTGGATAGTATCTAGGAACTTTAGAGTTTTGAATGAATTTTAGCATGTTACATTTTGTTTTTTTGTTGGCAAACGCTAATTAGTTCCACATGGAGACACAACAAGTACACATAAGTGTTTTCTGAGTAGAATGCTACAGGAACTAGGAGAAAAATGATATTTGCGACTGTAAACATGACATTGAATTCACATTCCCAAGAAAAAGACTTTGCTTTTCTCCAAAACCAGTTTGACTCTGCTTTTCTGGGTGCTTTGCACACGAATTCCACACGAGTTTGTCCAGATAGGTCTGTATCTAACCAGAAATATCCAGTTCTGTGTGGCTAAATGAATATCAGCTTTTAAACAGCCTGTGTGTTTGTTAGTGTTTTCTGGATAGTATCTAGGAACTTTAGAGTTTTGAATGAATTCTAGCATGTTACATTTTGTTTTTTTGTTGGCAAACGCTAATTAGTTCCACATGGAGACACAACAAGTACACAGAAGTGTTTTCTGAGTAGAATGCTACAGGAACTAGGTGAAAAATGATATTTGCGACTGTAAACATGACATTGAATTCACATTCCCAAGAAAAAGACTTTGCTTTTCTCCAAAACCAGTTTGACTCTGCTTTTCTGGGTGCTTTGCACACGAATTCCACACGAGTTTGTCCTGATAGGTCTGTATCTAACCAGAATTATCCGGTTCTGTGTGGCTAAATGAATATCAGCTTTTAAACAGCCTGTGTGTTTGTTAGTGCTTTCTGGATAGTATCTAGGAACTTTAGAGTTTTGAATGAATTCTAGCATGTTACATTTTGTTTTTTTGTTGGCAAACGCTAATTAGTTCCACATGGAGACACAACAAGTACACATAA
Source organism: Sylvilagus floridanus (assembly GCA_949820135.1). Taxonomy (NCBI): domain Eukaryota; kingdom Metazoa; phylum Chordata; class Mammalia; order Lagomorpha; family Leporidae; genus Sylvilagus; species Sylvilagus floridanus. The sequence continues at coordinate 84,805,011 of OX463233.1, forward strand.
GTGTTTTCTGAGTAGAATGCTACAGGAACTAGGAGAAAAATGATATTTGCGACTGTAAACATGACATTGAATTCACATTCCCAAGAAAAAGACTTTGCTTTTCTCCAAAACCAGTTTGACTCTGCTTTTCTGGGTGCTTTGCACAGGAATTCCACACGAGTTTGTCCAGATAGGTCTGGGTGTAACCAGAATTATCCGGGTCTGTGTGGCTAAATGAATATCAGCTTTTAAACAGCCTGTGTGTTTGTTAGTGTTTTCTGGATAGTATCTAGGAACTTTAGAGTTTTGAATGAATTTTAGCATGTTACATTTTGTTTTTTTGTTGGCAAACGCTAATTAGTTCCACATGGAGCCACAACAAGTACACAGAAGTGTTTTCTGAGTAGAATGCTACAGGAACTAGGTGAAAAATGATATTTGCGACTGTAAACATGACATTGAATTCACATTCCCAAGAAAAAACTTTGCTTTTCTCCAAAACCAGTTTGACTTTGCTTTTCTGGGTCCTTAGCACAGGAATTCCACATGAGTTTGTCCAGATAGGTCTGTATCTAACCAGAATTATCCGGTTCTGTGTGGCTGAATGAATATCAGCTTTTTAACAGCCTGTGTGTTTGTTAGTGTTTTCTGGATAGTATCTAGGAACTTTAGAGTTTTGAATGAATTTTAACATGTTACATTTTGTTTTTTTGTTGGCAAACGCTAATTAGTTCCACATGGAGACACAACAAGTACACATAAGTGTTTTCTGAGTAGAATGCTACAGGAACTAGGTGAAAAATGATATTTACGACTGCAAACATGACATTGTATTCACATTCCCAAGAAAAGACTTTGCTTTTCTCCAAAACCAGTTTGACTCTGCTTTTCTGGGTGCTTTGCACAGGAATTCCACACGACTTTCTCCAGATAGGTCTGGGTGTAACCAGAATTATCCGGTTCTGTGTGGCTAAATGAATATCAGCTTTTAAACAGCCTGTGTGTTTGTTAGTGTTTTCTGGATAGTATCTAGGAACTTTAGAGTTTTGAATGAATTTTAGCATGTTACATTTTGTTTTTTTGTTGGCAAACGCTAATTAGTTCCACATGGAGACACACAAATACACATAAGTGTTTTCTGAGTAGAATGCTACAGGAACTAGGAGAAAAATGATATTTGCGACTGTAAACATGACATTGAATTCACATTCCCAAGAAAAAGACTTTGCTTTTCTCCAAAACCAGTTTGACTCTGCTTTTCTGGGTCCTTAGCACACGAATTCCACACGAGTTTGTCCAGATAGGTCTGGGTGTAACCAGAATTATCCGGTTCTGTGTGGCTAAATGAATATCAGCTTTTAAACAGCCTGTGTGTTTGTTAGTGTTTTCTGGATAGTATCTAGGAATTTAAGAGTTTTGAATGAATTCTAGCATGTTACATTTTGTTTTTTTCTTGGCCAACACTAATTAGTTCCACATGGAGACACAACAAGTACACAGAAGTGTTTTCTGAGTAGAATGCTACAGAAACTAGGTGAAAAATGATATTTGCGAATGTAAATATGACATTGAATTCACATTCCCAAGAAAAAGACTTTGCTTTTCTCCTAAACCAGTTTGACTCTGCTTTTCTGGGTGCTTTGCACAGGAATTCCACACGAGTTTCTCCAGATAGGTCTGTATCTAGCCAGAATTATCCGGTTCTGTGTGGCTAAATGAATATCAGCTTTTAAACACCCTGTGTGTTTGTTAGTGTTTTCTGGATAGTATCTAGGAACTTTAGAGTTTTGAATGAATTTTAGCATGTTACATTTTGTTTTTTTGTTGGCAAACGCTAATTAGTTCCACATGGAGACACAACAAGTACACATAAGTGTTTTCTGAGTAGAATGCTACAGGAACTAGGTGAAAAATGATATTTGCGACTGTAAACATGACATTGAATTCACATTCCCAAGAAAAAGACTTTGCTTTTCTCCAAAACCAGTTTGATTCTTCTTTTCTGGGTGCTTTGCTCACGAATTCCACACGAGTTTGTCCAGATAGGTCTGTATCTAACCAGAAATATCCAGTTCTGTGTGGCTAAATGAATATCAGCTTTTAAACAGCCTGTGTGTTTGTTAGTGTTTTCTGGATAGTATCTAGGAACTTTAGAGTTTTGAATGAATTCTAGCATGTTACATTTTGTTTTTTTGTTGGCAAACGCTAATTAGTTCCACTTGGAGACACAACAAGTACACAGAAGTGTTTTCTGAGTAGAATGCTACAGGAACTAGGTGAAAAATGATATTTGCGACTGTAAACATGACATTGAATTCAGATTCCCAAGAAAAAGACTTTGCTTTTCTCCAAAACCAGTTTGACTCTGCTTTTCTGGGTGCTTTGCACACGAATTCCACACGAGTTTGTCCAGATAGGTCTGTATCTAACCAGAATTATCCGGTTCTGTGTGGCTAAATGAATATCAGCTTTTAAACAGCCTGTGTGTTTGTTAGTGCTTTCTGGATAGTATCTAGGAACTTTAGAGTTTTGAATGAATTCTAGCATGTTACATTTTGTTTTTTTGTTGGCAAACGCTAATTAGTTCCACATGGAGACACAACAAGTACACATAAGTGTTTTCTGAGTAGAATGCTACAGGAACTAGGAGAAAAATGATATTTGCGACTGTAAACATGACATTGAATTCACATTCCCAAGAAAAAGACTTTGCTTTTCTCCAAAACCAGTTTGACTCTGCTTTTCTGGGTGCTTTGCACAGGAATTCCACACGAGTTTGTCCAGGTAGGTCTGGGTGTAACCAGAATTATCCGGGTCTGTGTGGCTAAATGAATATCAGCTTTTAAACAGCCTGTGTGTTTGTTAGTGTTTTCTGGATAGTATCTAGGAACTTTAGAGTTTTGAATGAATTTTAGCATGTTACATTTTGTTTTTTTGTTGGCAAACGCTAATTAGTTCCACATGGAGACACAACAAGTACACAGAAGTGTTTTCTGAGTAGAATGCTACAGGAACTAGGTGAAAAATGATATTTGCGACTGTAAACATGACATTGAATTCACATTCCCAAGAAAAAGACTTTGCTTTTCTCCAAAACCAGTTTGATTCTTCTTTTCTGGGTGCTTTGCTCACGAATTCCACACGAGTTTGTCCAGATAGGTCTGTATCTAACCAGAAATATCCAGTTCTGTGTGGCTAAATGAATATCAGCTTTTAAACAGCCTGTGTGTTTGTTAGTGTTTTCTGGATAGTATCTAGGAACTTTAGAGTTTTGAATGAATTCTAGCATGTTACATTTTGTTTTTTTGTTGGCAAACGCTAATTAGTTCCACATGGAGACACAACAAGTACACAGAAGTGTTTTCTGAGTAGAATGCTACAGGAACTAGGTGAAAAATGATATTTGCGACTGTAAACATGACATTGAATTCACATTCCCAAGAAAAAGACTTTGCTTTTCTCCAAAACCAGTTTGACTTTGCTTTTCTGGGTCCTTAGCACAGGAATTCCACATGAGTTTGTCCAGATAGGTCTGTATCTAACCAGAATTATCCGGTTCTGTGTGGCTAAATGAATATCAGCTTTTAAACAGCCTGTGTGTTTGTTAGTGTTTTCTGGATAGTATCTAGGAACTTTAGAGTTTTGAATGAATTTTAACATGTTACATTTTGTTTTTTTGTTGGCAAACGCTAATTAGTTCCACATGGAGACACAACAAGTACACAGAAGTGTTTTCTGAGTAGAATGCTACAGGAACTAGGTGAAAAATGATATTTACGACTGCAAACATGACATTGTATTCACATTCCCAAGAAAAGACGTTGCTTTTCTCCAAAACCAGTTTGACTCTGCTTTTCTGGGTGCTTTGCACAGGAATTCCACAAGAGTTTCTCCAGATAGGTCTGGGTGTAACCAGAATTATCCGGTTCTGTGTGGCTAAATGAATATCAGCTTTTAAACAGCCTGTGTGTTTGTTAGTGTTTTCTGGATAGTATCTAGGAACTTTAGAGTTTTGAATGAATTTTAGCATGTTACATTTTGTTTTTTTGTTGGCAAACGCTAATTAGTTCCACATGGAGACACAACAAGTACACATAAGTGTTTTCTGAGTAGAATGCTACAGGAACTAGGAGAAAAATGATATTTGCGACTGTAAACATGACATTGAATTCACATTCCCAAGAAAAAGACTTTGCTTTTCTCCAAAACCAGTTTGACTCTGCTTTTCTGGGTGCTTTGCACACGAATTCCACACGAGTTTGTCCAGATAGGTCTGTATCTAACCAGAAATATCCAGTTCTGTGTGGCTAAATGAATATCAGCTTTTAAACAGCCTGTGTGTTTGTTAGTGTTTTCTGGATAGTATCTAGGAACTTTAGAGTTTTGAATGAATTCTAGCATGTTACATTTTGTTTTTTTGTTGGCAAACGCTAATTAGTTCCACATGGAGACACAACAAGTACACAGAAGTGTTTTCTGAGTAGAATGCTACAGGAACTAGGTGAAAAATGATATTTGCGACTGTAAACATGACATTGAATTCACATTCCCAAGAAAAAGACTTTGCTTTTCTCCAAAACCAGTTTGACTCTGCTTTTCTGGGTGCTTTGCACACGAATTCCACACGAGTTTGTCCTGATAGGTCTGTATCTAACCAGAATTATCCGGTTCTGTGTGGCTAAATGAATATCAGCTTTTAAACAGCCTGTGTGTTTGTTAGTGCTTTCTGGATAGTATCTAGGAACTTTAGAGTTTTGAATGAATTCTAGCATGTTACATTTTGTTTTTTTGTTGGCAAACGCTAATTAGTTCCACATGGAGACACAACAAGTACACATAAGTGTTTTCTGAGTAGAATGCTACAGGAACTAGGAGAAAAATGATATTTGCGACTGTAAACATGACATTGAATTCACATTCCCAAGAAAAAGACTTTGCTTTTCTCCAAAACCAGTTTGACTCTGCTTTTCTGGGTGCTTTGCACAGGAATTCCACACGAGTTTGTCCAGATAGGTCTGGGTGTAACCAGAATTATCCGGGTCTGTGTGGCTAAATGAATATCAGCTTTTAAACAGCCTGTGTGTTTGTTAGTGTTTTCTGGATAGTATCTAGGAACTTTAGAGTTTTGAATGAATTTTAGCATGTTACATTTTGTTTTTTTGTTGGCAAACGCTAATTAGTTCCACATGGAGCCACAACAAGTACACAGAAGTGTTTTCTGAGTAGAATGCTACAGGAACTAGGTGAAAAATGATATTTGCGACTGTAAACATGACATTGAATTCACATTCCCAAGAAAAAACTTTGCTTTTCTCCAAAACCAGTTTGACTTTGCTTTTCTGGGTCCTTAGCACAGGAATTCCACATGAGTTTGTCCAGATAGGTCTGTATCTAACCAGAATTATCCGGTTCTGTGTGGCTGAATGAATATCAGCTTTTTAACAGCCTGTGTGTTTGTTAGTGTTTTCTGGATAGTATCTAGGAACTTTAGAGTTTTGAATGAATTTTAACATGTTACATTTTGTTTTTTTGTTGGCAAACGCTAATTAGTTCCACATGGAGACACAACAAGTACACATAAGTGTTTTCTGAGTAGAATGCTACAGGAACTAGGTGAAAAATGATATTTACGACTGCAAACATGACATTGTATTCACATTCCCAAGAAAAGACTTTGCTTTTCTCCAAAACCAGTTTGACTCTGCTTTTCTGGGTGCTTTGCACAGGAATTCCACACGACTTTCTCCAGATAGGTCTGGGTGTAACCAGAATTATCCGGTTCTGTGTGGCTAAATGAATATCAGCTTTTAAACAGCCTGTGTGTTTGTTAGTGTTTTCTGGATAGTATCTAGGAACTTTAGAGTTTTGAATGAATTTTAGCATGTTACATTTTGTTTTTTTGTTGGCAAACGCTAATTAGTTCCACATGGAGACACACAAATACACATAAGTGTTTTCTGAGTAGAATGCTACAGGAACTAGGAGAAAAATGATATTTGCGACTGTAAACATGACATTGAATTCACATTCCCAAGAAAAAGACTTTGCTTTTCTCCAAAACCAGTTTGACTCTGCTTTTCTGGGTCCTTAGCACACGAATTCCACACGAGTTTGTCCAGATAGGTCTGGGTGTAACCAGAATTATCCGGTTCTGTGTGGCTAAATGAATATCAGCTTTTAAACAGCCTGTGTGTTTGTTAGTGTTTTCTGGATAGTATCTAGGAATTTAAGAGTTTTGAATGAATTCTAGCATGTTACATTTTGTTTTTTTCTTGGCCAACACTAATTAGTTCCACATGGAGACACAACAAGTACACAGAAGTGTTTTCTGAGTAGAATGCTACAGAAACTAGGTGAAAAATGATATTTGCGAATGTAAATATGACATTGAATTCACATTCCCAAGAAAAAGACTTTGCTTTTCTCCTAAACCAGTTTGACTCTGCTTTTCTGGGTGCTTTGCACAGGAATTCCACACGAGTTTCTCCAGATAGGTCTGTATCTAGCCAGAATTATCCGGTTCTGTGTGGCTAAATGAATATCAGCTTTTAAACACCCTGTGTGTTTGTTAGTGTTTTCTGGATAGTATCTAGGAACTTTAGAGTTTTGAATGAATTTTAGCATGTTACATTTTGTTTTTTTGTTGGCAAACGCTAATTAGTTCCACATGGAGACACAACAAGTACACATAAGTGTTTTCTGAGTAGAATGCTACAGGAACTAGGTGAAAAATGATATTTGCGACTGTAAACATGACATTGAATTCACATTCCCAAGAAAAAGACTTTGCTTTTCTCCAAAACCAGTTTGATTCTTCTTTTCTGGGTGCTTTGCTCACGAATTCCACACGAGTTTGTCCAGATAGGTCTGTATCTAACCAGAAATATCCAGTTCTGTGTGGCTAAATGAATATCAGCTTTTAAACAGCCTGTGTGTTTGTTAGTGTTTTCTGGATAGTATCTAGGAACTTTAGAGTTTTGAATGAATTCTAGCATGTTACATTTTGTTTTTTTGTTGGCAAACGCTAATTAGTTCCACTTGGAGACACAACAAGTACACAGAAGTGTTTTCTGAGTAGAATGCTACAGGAACTAGGTGAAAAATGATATTTGCGACTGTAAACATGACATTGAATTCAGATTCCCAAGAAAAAGACTTTGCTTTTCTCCAAAACCAGTTTGACTCTGCTTTTCTGGGTGCTTTGCACACGAATTCCACACGAGTTTGTCCAGATAGGTCTGTATCTAACCAGAATTATCCGGTTCTGTGTGGCTAAATGAATATCAGCTTTTAAACAGCCTGTGTGTTTGTTAGTGCTTTCTGGATAGTATCTAGGAACTTTAGAGTTTTGAATGAATTCTAGCATGTTACATTTTGTTTTTTTGTTGGCAAACGCTAATTAGTTCCACATGGAGACACAACAAGTACACATAAGTGTTTTCTGAGTAGAATGCTACAGGAACTAGGAGAAAAATGATATTTGCGACTGTAAACATGACATTGAATTCACATTCCCAAGAAAAAGACTTTGCTTTTCTCCAAAACCAGTTTGACTCTGCTTTTCTGGGTGCTTTGCACAGGAATTCCACACGAGTTTGTCCAGGTAGGTCTGGGTGTAACCAGAATTATCCGGGTCTGTGTGGCTAAATGAATATCAGCTTTTAAACAGCCTGTGTGTTTGTTAGTGTTTTCTGGATAGTATCTAGGAACTTTAGAGTTTTGAATGAATTTTAGCATGTTACATTTTGTTTTTTTGTTGGCAAACGCTAATTAGTTCCACATGGAGACACAACAAGTACACAGAAGTGTTTTCTGAGTAGAATGCTACAGGAACTAGGTGAAAAATGATATTTGCGACTGTAAACATGACATTGAATTCACATTCCCAAGAAAAAACTTTGCTTTTCTCCAAAACCAGTTTGACTTTGCTTTTCTGGGTCCTTAGCACAGGAATTCCACATGAGTTTGTCCAGATAGGTCTGTATCTAACCAGAATTATCCGGTTCTGTGTGGCTGAATGAATATCAGCTTTTAAACAGCCTGTGTGTTTGTTAGTGTTTTCTGGATAGTATCTAGGAACTTTAGAGTTTTGAATGAATTTTAACATGTTACATTTTGTTTTTTTGTTGGCAAACGCTAATTAGTTCCACATGGAGACACAACAAGTACACATAAGTGTTTTCTGAGTAGAATGCTACAGGAACTAGGTGAAAAATGATATTTACGACTGCAAACATGACATTGTATTCACATTCCCAAGAAAAGACTTTGCTTTTCTCCAAAACCAGTTTGACTCTGCTTTTCTGGGTGCTTTGCACAGGAATTCCACACGAGTTTCTCCAGATAGGTCTGGGTGTAACCAGAATTATCCGGTTCTGTGTGGCTAAATGAATATCAGCTTTTAAACAGCCTGTGTGTTTGTTAGTGTTTTCTGGATAGTATCTAGGAACTTTAGAGTTTTGAATGAATTTTAGCATGTTACATTTTGTTTTTTTGTTGGCAAACGCTAATTAGTTCCACATGGAGACACACAAATACACATAAGTGTTTTCTGAGTAGAATGCTACAGGAACTAGGAGAAAAATGATATTTGCGACTGTAAACATGACATTGAATTCACATTCCCAAGAAAAAGACTTTGCTTTTCTCCAAAACCAGTTTGACTCTGCTTTTCTGGGTGCTTTGCACACGAATTCCACACGAGTTTGTCCAGATAGGTCTGTATCTAACCAGAATTATCCGGTTCTGTGTGGCTAAATGAATATCAGCTTTTAAACAGCCTGTGTGTTTGTTAGTGTTTTCTGGATAGTATCTAGGAACTTTAGAGTTTTGAATGAATTCTAGCATGTTACATTTTGTTTTTTTGTTGGCAAACGCTAATTAGTTCCACATGGAGACACAACAAGTACACAGAAGTGTTTTCTGAGTAGAATGCTACAGGAACTAGGTGAAAAATGATATTTGTGACTGTAAACATGACATTGAATTCACATTCCCAAGAAAAAGACTTTGCTTTTCTCCAAAACCAGTTTGACTCTGCTTTTCTGGGTGCTTTGCACAGGAATTCCACTCGAGTTTGTCCAGATAGGTCTGTATCTAACCAGAAATATCCAGTTCTGTGTGGCTAAATGAATATCAGCTTTTAAACAGCCTGTGTGTTTGTTAGTGTTTTCTGGATAGTATCTAGGAACTTTAGAGTTTTGAATGAATTCTAGCATGTTACATTTTGTTTTTTTGTTGGCAAACGCTAATTAGTTCCACATGGAGACACAACAAGTACACATAAGGGTTTTCTGAGTAGAATGCTACAGGAACTAGGTGAAAAATGATATTTGCGACTGTAAACATGACATTGAATTCACATTCCCAAGAAAAAGACTTTGCTTTTCTCCAAAACCAGTTTGACTCTGCTTTTCTGGGTGCTTTGCCCAGGAATTCCACACGAGTTTCTCCAGATAGGTCTGGGTGTAACCAGAATTATCCGGTTCTGTGTGGCTAAATGAATATCAGCTTTTAAACAGCCTGTGTGTTTGTTAGTGTTTTCTGGATAGTATCTAGGAACTTTAGAGTTTTGAATGAATTTTAGCATGTTACATTTTGTTTTTTTGTTGGCAAACGCTAATTAGTTCAACATGGAGACACAACAAGTACACATAAGTGTTTTCAGAGTACAATGCTACAGGAACTAGGTGAAAAATGATATTTGCGACTGTAAACATGGCATTGAATTCACATTCCCAAGAAAAAGACTTTGCTTTTCTCCAAAACCAGTTTGACTCTGCTTTTCTGGGTGCTTTGCACAGGAATTCCACACGAGTTTCTCCAGATAGGTCTGGGTGTAACCAGAATTATCCGGTTCTGTGTGGCTAAATGAATATCAGCTTTTAAACAGCCTGTGTGTTTGTTAGTGTTTTCTGGATAGTATCTAGGAACTTTAGAGTTTTGAATGAATTCTAGCATGTTACATTTTGTTTTTTTGTTGGCAAACGCTAATTAGTTCCACATGGAGACACAACAAGTACACAGAAGTGTTTTCTGAGTAGAATGCTACAGGAACTAGGTGAAAAATGATATTTGCGACTGTAAACATGACATTGAATTCACATTCCCAAGAAAAAGACTTTGCTTTTCTCCAAAACCAGTTTGACTCTGCATTTCTGGGTGCTTTGCACAGAAATTCCACTCGAGTTTGTCCAGATAGGTCTGTATCTAACAAGAAATATCCAGTTCTGTGTGGCTAAATGAATATCAGCTTTTAAACAGCCTGTGTGTTTGTTAGTGTTTTCTGGATAGTATCTAGGAACTTTAGAGTTTGGAATGAATTCTAGCATGTTACATTTTGTTTTTTTGTTGGCAAACGCTAATTAGTTCCACATGGAGACACAACAAGTACACAGAAGTGTTTTCTGAGTAGAATGCTACAGGAACTAGGTGAAAAATGATATTTGCGACTGTAAACATGACATTGAATTCACATTCCCAAGAAAAAGACTTTGCTTTTCTCCAAAACCAGTTTGACTCTGCATTTCTGGGTGCTTTGCACAGGAATTCCACTCCAGTTTGTCCAGATCGGTCTGTATCTAACAAGAAATATCCAGTTCTGTGTGGCTAAATGAATATCAGCTTTTAAACAGCCTGTGTGTTTGTTAGTGTTTTCTGGATAGTATCTAGGATCTTTAGAGTTTTGAATGAATTCTAGCATGTTACATTTTGTTTTTTTGTTGGCAAACGCTAATTAGTTCCACATGGAGACACAACAAGTACACAGAAGTGTTTTCTGAGTAGAATGCTACAGGAACTAGGTGAAAAATGATATTTGCGACTGTAAACATGACATTGAATTCAGATTCCCAAGAAAAAGACTTTGCTTTTCTCCAAAACCAGTTTGACTCTGCTTTTCTGGGTCCTTAGCACATGAATTCCACACGAGTTTGTCCAGATAGGTCTGGGTGTAACCAGAATAATCCGGTTCTGTGTGGCTAAATGAATATCAGCTTTTAAACAGCCTGTGAGTTTGTTAGTGTTTTCTGGATAGTATCTAGGAACTTTAGAGTTTTGAATGAATTCTAGCATGTTACATTTTGTTTTTTTGTTGGCAAACGCTAATTAGTTCCACATGGAGACACAACAAGTACACATAAGGGTTTTCTGAGTAGAATGCTACAGGAACTAGGAGAAAAATGATATTTGCGACTGTAAACATGACATTGAATTCACATTCCCAAGAAAAAGACTTTGCTTTTCTCCAAAACCAGTTTGACTCTGCTTTTCTGGGTGCTTTGCACAGGAATTCCACTCCAGTTTGTCCAGATAGGTCTGTATCTAACCAGAAATATCCAGTTCTGTGTGGCTAAATGAATATCAGCTTTTAAACAGCCTGTGTGTTTGTTAGTGTTTTCTGGATAGTATCTCGGAACTTTAGAGTTTTGAATGAATTCTAGCATGTTACATTTAGTTTTTTGTTGGCAAATGCTAATTAGTTCCACATGGAGACACAACAAGTACACATAAGTGTTTTCTGAGTAGAATGCTACAGGAACTAGGTGAAAAATGATATTTGCGACTGTAAACATGGCATTGAATTCACATTCCCAAGAAAAAGACTTTGCTTTTCTCCAAAACCAGTTTGACTCTGCTTTTCTGGGTGCTTTGCACAGGAATTCCACTCGAGTTTGTCCAGATAGATCTGTATCTAACCAGAAATATCCAGTTCTGTGTGGCTAAATGAATATCAGCTTTTAAACAGCCTGTGTGTTTGTTAGTGTTTTCTGGATAGTATCTAGGAACTTTAGAGTTTTGAATGAATTCTAGCATGTTACATTTTGTTTTTTTGTTGGCAAACGCTAATTAGTTCCACATGGAGACACAACAAGTACACATAAGTGTTTTCTGAGTAGAATGCTACAGGAACTAGGAGAAAAATGATATTTGCGACTGTAAACATGACATTGAATTCACATTCCCAAGAAAAAGACTTTGCTTTTCTCCAAAACCAGTTTGACTCTGCATTTCTGGGTGCTTTGCTCACGAATTCCAAACGAGTTTCTCCAGATAGGTCTGTATCTAACCAGAAATATCCAGTTCTTTGTGGCTAAATGAATATCAGCTTTTAAACAGCCTGTGTGTTTGTTAGTGTTTTCTGGATAGTATCTAGGAACTTTAGAGTTTTGAATGAATTCTAGCGTGTTACATTTTTTTTTTGTTTTCAAACGCTAATTAGTTCCACATGGAGACACAACAAGTACACATAAGGGTTTTCTGAGTAGAATGCTACAGGAACTAGGTGAAAAATGATATTTGCGACTGTAAACATGACATTGAATTCACATTCCCAAGAAAAAGACTTTGCTTTTCTCCAAAACCAGTTTGACTCTGCTTTTCTGGGTGCTTTGCACAGGAATTCCACACGAGTTTCTCCAGATAGGTCTGGGTGTAACCAGAATTATCCGGTTCTGTGTGGCTAAATGAATATCAGCTTTTAAACAGCCTGTGTGTTTGTTAGTGTTTTCTGGATAGTATCTAGGAACTTTAGAGTTTTGAATGAATTTTAGCATGTTACATTTTGTTTTTTTGTTGGCAAACGCTTATTAGTTCCACATGGAGACACAACAAGTACACAGAAGTGTTTTCTGAGTAGAATGCTACAGGAACTAGGTGAAAAATGATATTTGCGACTGTAAACATGACATTGAATTCACATTCCCAAGAAAAAGACTTTGCTTTTCTCCAAAACCAGTTTGACTCTGCTTTTCTGGGTCCTTAGCACACGAATTCCACACGAGTTTGTCCAGATAGGTCTGTATCTAACCAGAAATATCCAGTTCTGTGTGGCTAAATGAATATCAGTTTTTAAACAGCCTGTGTGTTTGTTAGTGTTTTCTGGATAGTATCTAGGAACTTTAGAGTTTTGAATGAATTCTAGCATGTTACATTTTGTTTTTTTGTTGGCAAACGCTAATTAGTTCCACATGGAGACACAACAAGTACACAGAAGTGTTTTCCGAGTACAATGCTACAGAAACTAGGTGAAAAATGATATTTGCGACTGTAAACATGACATTGAATTCACATTCCTAAGAAAAAGATTTTGCTTTTCTCCAATACCAGTTTGACTCTGCTTTTCTGGGTGCTTTGCACAGGAATTCCACACGAGTTTCTCCAGATAGGTCTGGGTGTAACCAGAATTATCCGGTTCTGTGTGGCTAAATGAATATCAGCTTTTAAACAGCCTGTGTGTTTGTTAGTGTTTTCTGGATAGTATCTAGGAACTTTAGAGTTTTGAATGAATTTTAGCATGTTACATTTTGTTTTTTTGTTGGCAAACGCTAATTAGTTCCACATGGAGACACAACAAGTACACATAAGTGTTTTCTGAGTAGAATGCTACAGGAAATAGGTGAAAAATGATATTTGCGACTGTAAACATGACATTGAATTCACATTCCCAAGAAAAAGACTTTGCTTTTCTCCAAAACCAGTTTGACTCTGCTTTTCAGGGTCCTTAGCACACGAATTCCACACGAGTTTGTCCAGATAGGTCTGTATCTAACCAGAAATATCCAGTTCTGTGTGGCTAAATGAATATCAGCTTTTAAACAGCCTGTGTGTTTGTTAGTGTTTTCTGGATAGTATCTAGGAACTTTAGAGTTTTGAATGAATTCTAGCATGTTACATTTTGTTTTTTTGTTGGCAAACGCTAATTAGTTCCACATGGAGACACAACAAGTACACAGAAGTGTTTTCAGAGTACAATGCTACAGAAACTAAGTGAAAAATGATATTTGCGACTGTAAACATGACATTGAATTCACATTCCTAAGAAAAAGACTTTGCTTTTCTCCAAAACCAGTTTGACTCTGCTTTTCTGGTGCTTTGCACAGGAATTCCACTCGAGTTTGTCCAGATAAGTCTGTATCTAACCAGAAATATCCAGTTCTGTGTGGCTAAATGAATATCAGCTTTTAAACAGCCTGTGTGTTTGTTAGTGCTTTCTGGATAGTATCTAGGAACTTTAGAGTTTTGAATGAATTCTAGCATGTTACATTTTGTTTTTTTGTTGGCAAACGCTAATTGGTTCCACATGGAGACACAACAAGTACACAGAAGTGTTTTCTGAGTAGAATGCTACAGAAAATAGGTGAAAAATGATATTTGCGACTGTAAACATGACATTGAATTCACATTCCCAAGAAAAAGACTTTGCTTTTCTCCAAAACCAGTTTGACTCTGCTTTTCTGGGTGCTTTGCACACGAATTCCACACGAGTTTGTCCAGATAGGTCTGTATCTAACCAGAAATATCCAGTTCTGTGTGGCTAAATGAATATCAGCTTTTAAACAGCCTGTGTGTTTGTTAGTGTTTTCTGGATAGTATCTAGGAACTTTAGAGTTTTGAATGAATTCTAGCATGTTACATTTTGTTTTTTTGTTGGCAAACGCTAATTAGTTCCACATGGAGACACAACAAGTACACAGAAGTGTTTTCTGAGTAGAATGCTATAGGAACTAGGTGAAAAATGATATTTGCGACTGTAAACATGACATTGAATTCACATTCCCAAGAAAAAGACTTTGCTTTTCTCCTAAACCAGTTTGACTCTGCTTTTCTGGGTCCTTAGCACACGAATTCCACTCGAGTTTGTCCAGATAGGTCTGTATCTAACCAGAAATATCCAGTTCTGTGTGGCTAAATGAATATCAGCTTTTAAACAGCCTGTGTGTTTGTTAGCGTTTTCTGGATAGTATCTAGGAACTTTAGAGTTTTGAATGAATTCTAGCATGTTACATTTTGTTTTTTTGTTGGCAAACGCTAATTAGTTCCACATGGAGACACAACAAGTACACAGAAGTGTTTTCTGAGTAGAATGCTACAGGAACTAGGTGAAAAATGATATTTGCGACTGTAAACATGACATTGAATTCACATTCCCAAGAAAAAGACTTTGCTTTTCTCCTAAACCAGTTTGACTCTGCTTTTCTGGGTCCTTAGCACACGAATTCCACTCGAGTTTGTCCAGATAGGTCTGTATCTAACCAGAAATATCCAGTTCTGTGTGGCTAAATGAATATCAGCTTTTAAACAGCCTGTGTGTTTGTTAGTGTTTTCTGGATAGTATCTAGGAACTTTAGAGTTTTGAATGAATTCTAGCGTGTTACATTTTTTTTTTGTTTTCAAACGCTAATTAGTTCCACATGGAGACACAACAAGTACACATAAGGGTTTTCTGAGTAGAATGCTACAGGAAATAGGTGAAAAATGATATTTGCGACTGTAAACATGACATTGAATTCACATTCCCAAGAAAAAGACTTTGCTTTTCTCCAAAACCAGTTTGACTCTGCTTTTCTGGGTGCTTTGCACAGGATTTCCACACTAGTTTCTCCAGATAGGTCTGGGTGTAACCAGAATTATCCGGTTCTGTGTGGCTAAATGAATATCAGCTTTTAAACAGCCTGTGTGTTTGTTAGTGTTTTCTGGATAGTATCTAGGAACTTTAGAGTTTTGAATGAATTTTAGCATGTTACATTTTGTTTTTTTTGTTGGCAAACGCTAATTAGTTCAACATGGAGACACAGCAAGTACACAGAAGTGTTTTCTGAGTAGAATGCTACAGGAACTAGGTGAAAAATGATATTTGCGACTGTAAACATGACATTGAATTCACATTCCCAAGAAAAAGACTTTGCTTTTCTCCAAAACCAGTTTGACTCTGCTTTTCTGGGTGCTTTGCACAGGAATTCCACACGAGTTTCTCCAGATAGGTCTGGGTGTAACCAGAATTATCCGGTTCTGTGTGGCTAAATGAATATCAGCTTTTAAACAGCCTGTGTGTTTGTTAGTGTTTTCTGGATAGTATCTAGGAACTTTAGAGTTTTGAATGAATTTTAGCATGTTACATTTTGTTTTTTTGTTGGCAAACGCTAATTAGTTCCACATGGAGACACAACAAGTACACACAAGTGTTTTCTGAGTAGAATGCTACAGAAACTAGGTGAAAAATGATATTTGCGACTGTAAACATGACATTGAATTCACATTCCCAAGAAAAAGACTTTGCTTTTCTCCAAAACCAGTTTGACTTTGCTTTTCTGGGTGCTTTGCGCACGAATTCCACACGAGTTTGTCCAGATAGGTCTGTATCTAACCAGAAATATCCAGTTCTGTGTGGCTAAATGAATATCAGCTTTTAAACAGCCTGTGTGTTTGTTAGTGCTTTCTGGATAGTATCTAGGAACTTTAGAGTTTTGAATGAATTCTAGCGTGTTACATTTTTTTTTTGTTTTCAAACGCTAATTAGTTCCACATGGAGACACAACAAGTACACATAAGTGTTTTCTGAGTAGAATGCTACAGGAACTAGGTGAAAAATGATATTTGCGACTGTAAACATGACATTGAATTCACATTCCCAAGAAAAAGACTTTGCTTTTCTCCAAAACCAGTTTGACTCTGCTTTTCTGGGTGCTTTGCACAGGAATTCCACACGAGTTTCTCCAGATAGGTCTGGGTGTAACCAGAATTATCCGGTTCTGTGTGGCTAAATGAATATCAGCTTTTAAACAGCCTGTGTGTTTGTTAGTGTTTTCTGGATAGTATCTAGGAACTTTAGAGTTTTGAATGAATTTTAGCATGTTACATTTTGTTTTTTTAGGTGGCAAACGCTTATTAGTTCCACATGGAGACACAACAAGTACTAATATATGTTTTCTGAGCAGAATGCTACAAGAACTAGGAGAGAAATGATATTTGCGACTGTAAACATGACATTGAATTCACATTCCCAAGAAAAAGACTTTGCTTTTCTCCAAAACCAGTTTGACTCTGCTTTTCTGGGTCCTTAGCACACGAATTCCACACGAGTTTGTCCAGATAGGTCTGTATCTAACCAGAAATATCCAGTTCTGTGTGGCTAAATGAATATCAGCTTTTAAACAGCCTGTGTGTTTGTTAGTGCTTTCTGGATAGTATCTAGGAACTTTAGAGTTTTGAATGAATTCTAGCATGTTACATTTTGTTTTTTTGTTGGCAAACGCTAATTAGTTCCACATGGAGACACAACAAGTACACAGAAGTGTTTTCTGAGTAGAATGCTACAGGAACTAGGTGAAAAATGATATTTGCGACTGTAAACATGACATTGAATTCACATTCCCAAGAAAAAGACTTTGCTTTTCTCCAAAACCAGTTTGACTCTGCTTTTCTGGGTGCTTTGCACAGGAATTCCACACGAGTTTCTCCAGATAGGTCTGGGTGTAACCAGAATTATCCGGTTCTGTGTAGCTAAATGAATATCAGCTTTTAAACAGCCTGTGTGTTTGTTAGTGTTTTCTGGATAGTATCTAGGAACTTTAGAGTTTTGAATGAATTTTAGCATGTTACATTTTGTTTTTTTTGTTGGCAAACGCTTATTAGTTCCACATGGAGACACAACAAGTACTAATAAATGTTTTCTGAGCAGAATGCTACAAGAACTAGGAGAGAAATGATATTTGCGACTGTAAACATGACATTGAATTCACATTCCCAAGAAAAAGACTTTGCTTTTCTCCAAAACCAGTTTGACTCTGCTTTTCTGGGTCCTTAGCACACGAATTCCACACGAGTTTGTCCAGATAGGTCTGTATCTAACCAGAAATATCCAGTTCTGTGTGGCTAAATGAATATCAGCTTTTAAACAGCCTGTGTGTTTGTTAGTGCTTTCTGGATAGTATCTAGGAACTTTAGAGTTTTGAATGAATTCTAGCATGTTACATTTTGTTTTTTTGTTGGCAAACGCTAATTAGTTCCACATGGAGAAACAACAAGTACACAGAAGTGTTTTCTGAGTAGAATGCTACAGGAACTAGGTGAAAAATGATATTTGCGACTGTAAACATGACATTGAATTCACATTCCCAAGAAAAAGACTTTGCTTTTCTCCAAAACCAGTTTGACTCTGCTTTTCTGGGTGCTTTGCACAGGAATTCCACACGAGTTTCTCCAGATAGGTCTGGGTGTAACCAGAATTATCCGGTTCTGTGTAGCTAAATGAATATCAGCTTTTAAACAGCCTGTGTGTTTGTTAGTGTTTTCTGGATAGTATCTACGAACTTTAGAGTTTTGAATGAATTTTAGCATGTTACATTTTGTTTTTTTTGTTGGCAAACGCTTATTAGTTCCACATGGAGACACAACAAGTACTAATAAATGTTTTCTGAGCAGAATGCTACAAGAACTAGGAGAGAAATGATATTTGCGACTGTAAACATGACATTGAATTCACATTCCCAAGAAAAAGACTTTGCTTTTCTCCAAAACCAGTTTGACTCTGCTTTTCTGGGTCCTTAGCACACGAATTCCACACGAGTTTGTCCAGATAGGTCTGTATCTAACCAGAAATATCCAGTTATGTGTGGCTAAATGAATATCAGCTTTTAAACAGCCTGTGTGTTTGTTAGTGCTTTCTGGATAGTATCTAGGAACTTTAGAGTTTTGAATGAATTTTAGCATGTTACATTTTGTTTTTTTTGTTGGCAAACGCTTATTAGTTCCACATGGAGACACAACAAGTACTAATAAATGTTTTCTGAGCAGAATGCTACAAGAACTAGGAGTAAATGATATTTGCGACTGTAAACATGACATTGAATTCACATTCCCAAGAAAAAGACTTTGCTTTTCTCCAAAACCAGTTTGACTCTGCTTTTCTGGGTCCTTAGCACACGAATTCCACTCGAGTTTGTCCAGATAGGTCTGTATCTAACCAGAAATATCCAGTTCTGTGTGGCTAAATGAATATCAGCTTTTAAACAGCCTGTGTGTTTGTTAGTGTTTTCTGGATAGTATCTAGGAACTTTAGAGTTTTGAATGAATTCTAGCGTGTTACATTTTTTTTTTTGTTTTCAAACGCTAATTAGTTCCACATGGAGACACAACAAGTACACATAAGGGTTTTCTGAGTAGAATGCTACAGGAAATAGGTGAAAAATGATATTTGCGACTGTAAACATGACATTGAATTCACATTCCCAAGAAAAAGACTTTGCTTTTCTCCAAAACCAGTTTGACTCTGCTTTTCTGGGTGCTTTGCACAGGAATTCCACACGAGTTTCTCCAGATAGGTCTGGGTGTAACCAGAATTATCCGGTTCTGTGTGGCTAAATGAATATCAGCTTTTAAACAGCCTGTGTGTTTGTTAGTGTTTTCTGGATAGTATCTAGGAACTTTAGAGTTTTGAATGAATTTTAGCATTTTACATTTTGTTTTTTTGTTGGCAAACGCTAATTAGTTCCACATGGAGACACAGCAAGTACACAGAAGTGTTTTCTGAGTAGAATGCTACAGGAACTAGGTGAAAAATGATATTTGCGACTGTAAACATGACATTGAATTCACATTCCCAAGAAAAAGACTTTGCTTTTCTCCAAAACCAGTTTGACTCTGCTTTTCTGGGTGCTTTGCACAGGAATTCCACACGAGTTTCTCCAGATAGGTCTGGGTGTAACCAGAATTATCCGGTTCTGTGTGGCTAAAAGAATATCAGCTTTTAAACAGCCTGTGTGTTTGTTAGTGTTTTCTGGATAGTATCTAGGAACTTTAGAGTTTTGAATGAATTTTAGCATGTTACATTTTGTTTTTTTGTTGGCAAACGCTAATTAGTTCCACATGGAGACACAACAAGTACAAAGAAGTGTTTTCTGGGTAGAATGCTACAGGAACTAGGAGAAAAATGATATTTGCGACAGTAAACATGACATTGAATTCACATTCCCAAGAAAAAGACTTTGCTTTTCTCCAAAACCAGTTTGACTTTGCTTTTCTGGGTGCTTTGCGCACGAATTCCACACGAGTTTGTCCAGATAGGTCTGTATCTAACCAGAAATATCCAGTTCTGTGTGGCTAAATGAATATCAGCTTTTAAACAGCCTGTGTGTTTGTTAGTGGTTTCTGGATAGTATCTAGGAACTTTAGAGTTTTGAATGAATTCTAGCGTGTTACATTTTTTTTTTGTTTTCAAACGCTAATTAGTTCCACATGGAGACACAACAAGTACACATAAGGGTTTTCTGAGTAGAATGCTACAGGAACTAGGTGAAAAATGATATTTGCGACTGTAAACATGACATTGAATTCACATTCCCAAGAAAAAGACTTTGCTTTTCTCCAAAACCAGTTTGACTCTGCTTTTCTGGGTGCTTTGCACAGGAATTCCACACGAGTTTCTCCAGATAGGTCTGGGTGTAACCAGAATTATCCGGTTCTGTGTGGCTAAATGAATATCAGCTTTTAAACAGCCTGTGTGTTTGTTAGTGTTTTCTGGATAGTATCTAGGAACTTTAGAGTTTTGAATGAATTTTAGCATGTTACATTTTGTTTTTTTAGGTGGCAAACGCTTATTAGTTCCACATGGAGACACAACAAGTACTAATAAATGTTTTCTGAGCAGAATGCTACAAGAACTAGGAGAGAAATGATATTTGCGACTGTAAACATGACATTGAATTCACATTCCCAAGAAAAAGACTTTGCTTTTCTCCAAAACCAGTTTGACTCTGCTTTTCTGGGTCCTTAGCACACGAATTCCACACGAGTTTGTCCAGATAGGTCTGTATCTAACCAGAAATATCCAGTTCTGTGTGGCTAAATGAATATCAGCTTTTAAACAGCCTGTGTGTTTGTTAGTGCTTTCTGGATAGTATCTAGGAACTTTAGAGTTTTGAATGAATTCTAGCATGTTACATTTTGTTTTTTTGTTGGCAAACGCTAATGAGTTCCACATGGAGACACAACAAGTACACAGAAGTGTTTTCTGAGTAGAATGCTACAGGAACTAGGTGAAAAATGATATTTGCGACTGTAAACATGACATTGAATTCACATTCCCAAGAAAAAGACTTTGCTTTTCTCCAAAACCAGTTTGACTCTGCTTTTCTGGGTGCTTTGCACAGGAATTCCACACGAGTTTCTCCAGATAGGTCTGGGTGTAACCAGAATTATCCGGTTCTGTGTGGCTAAATGAATATCAGCTTTTAAACAGCCTGTGTGTTTGTTAGTGTTTTCTGGATAGTATCTAGGAACTTTAGAGTTTTGAATGAATTTTAGCATGTTACATTTTGTTTTTTTAGGTGGCAAACGCTTATTAGTTCCACATGGAGACACAACAAGTACTAATAAATGTTTTCTGAGCAGAATGCTACAAGAACTAGGAGAGAAATGATATTTGCGACTGTAAACATGACATTGAATTCACATTCCCAAGAAAAAGACTTTGCTTTTCTCCAAAACCAGTTTGACTCTGCTTTTCTGGGTCCTTAGCACACGAATTCCACACGAGTTTGTCCAGATAGGTCTGTATCTAACCAGAAATATCCAGTTCTGTGTGGCTAAATGAATATCAGCTTTTAAACAGCCTGTGTGTTTGTTAGTGCTTTCTGGATAGTATCTAGGAACTTTAGAGTTTTGAATGAATTCTAGCATGTTACATTTTGTTTTTTTGTTGGCAAACGCTAATGAGTTCCACATGGAGACACAACAAGTACACAGAAGTGTTTTCTGAGTAGAATGCTACAGGAACTAGGTGAAAAATGATATTTGCGACTGTAAACATGACATTGAATTCACATTCCCAAGAAAAAGACTTTGCTTTTCTCCAAAACCAGTTTGACTCTGCTTTTCTGGGTGCTTTGCACAGGAATTCCACACGAGTTTCTCCAGATAGGTCTGGGTGTAACCAGAATTATCCGGTTCTGTGTAGCTAAATGAATATCAGCTTTTAAACAGCCTGTGTGTTTGTTAGTGTTTTCTGGATAGTATCTAGGAACTTTAGAGTTTTGAATGAATTTTAGCATGTTACATTTTGTTTTTTTTGTTGGCAAACGCTTATTAGTTCCACATGGAGACACAACAAGTACTAATAAATGTTTTCTGAGCAGAATGCTACAAGAACTAGGAGAGAAATGATATTTGCGACTGTAAACATGACATTGAATTCACATTCCCAAGAAAAAGACTTTGCTTTTCTCCAAAACCAGTTTGACTCTGCTTTTCTGGGTCCTTAGCACACGAATTCCACACGAGTTTGTCCAGATAGGTCTGTATCTAACCAGAAATATCCAGTTCTGTGTGGCTAAATGAATATCAGCTTTTAAACAGCCTGTGTGTTTGTTAGTGCTTTCTGGATAGTATCTAGGAACTTTAGAGTTTTGAATGAATTCTAGCATGTTACATTTTGTTTTTTTGTTGGCAAACGCTAATTTTTTCCACATGGAGACACAACAAGTACACAGAAGTGTTTTCTGAGTAGAATGCTACAGGAACTAGGTGAAAAATGATATTTGCGACTGTAAACATGACATTGAATTCACATTCCCAAGAAAAAGACTTTGCTTTTCTCCAAAACCAGTTTGACTCTGCTTTTCTGGGTGCTTTGCACAGGAATTCCACTCGAGTTTGTCCAGATAGGTCTGTATCTAACCAGAAATATCCAGTTCTGTGTGGCTAAATGAATATCAGCTTTTAAACAGCCTGTGTGTTTGTTAGTGTTTTCTGGATAGTATCTAGGAACTTTAGAGTTTTGAATGAATTTTAGCATGTTACATTTTGTTTTTTTTGTTGGCAAACGCTTATTAGTTCCACATGGAGACACACAAGTACTAATAAATGTTTTCTGAGCAGAATGCTACAAGAACTAGGAGTAAATTATATTTGCGACTGTAAACATGACATTGAATTCACATTCCCAAGAAAAAGACTTTGCTTTTCTCCAAAACCAGTTTGACTCTGCTTTTCTGGGTCCTTAGCACACGAATTCCACTCGAGTTTGTCCAGATAGGTCTGTATCTAACCAGAAATATCCAGTTCTGTGTGGCTAAATGAATATCAGCTTTTAAACAGCCTGTGTGTTTGTTAGTGTTTTCTGGATAGTATCTAGGAACTTTAGAGTTTTGAATGAATTCTAGCGTGTTACATTTTTTTTTTGTTTTCAAACGCTAATTAGTTCCACATGGAGACACAACAAGTACACATAAGGGTTTTCTGAGTAGAATGCTACAGGAAATAGGTGAAAAATGATATTTGCGACTGTAAACATGACATTGAATTCACATTCCCAAGAAAAAGACTTTGCTTTTCTCCAAAACCAGTTTGACTCTGCTTTTCTGGGTGCTTTGCACAGGAATTCCACACGAGTTTCTCCAGATAGGTCTGGGTGTAACCAGAATTATCCGGTTCTGTGTGGCTAAATGAATATCAGCTTTTAAACAGCCTGTGTGTTTGTTAGTGTTTTCTGGATAGTATCTAGGAACTTTAGAGTTTTGAATGAATTTTAGCATGTTACATTTTGTTTTTTTGTTGGCAAACGCTAATTAGTTCCACATGGAGACACAACAAGTACACAGAAGTGTTTTCTGAGTAGAATGCTACAGGAACTAGGAGAAAAATGATATTTGCGACTGTAAACATGACATTGAATTCACATTCCCAAGAAAAAGACTTTGCTTTTCTCCAAAACCAGTTTGACTTTGCTTTTCTGGGTGCTTTGCGCATGAATTCCACACGAGTTTGTCCAGATAGGTCTGTATCTAACCAGAAATATCCAGTTCTGTGTGGCTAAATGAATATCAGCTTTTAAACAGCCTGTGTGTTTGTTAGTGCTTTCTGGATAGTATCTAGGAACTTTAGAGTTTTGAATGAATTCTAGCATGTTACATTTTGTTTTTTTGTTGGCAAACGCTAATTAGTTCCACATGGAGACACAACAACTACACAGAAGTGTTTTCTGAGTAGAATGCTACAGGAACTAGGTGAAAAATGATATTTGCGACTGTAAACATGACATTGAATTCACATTCCCAAGAAAAAGACTTTGCTTTTCTCCAAAACCAGTTTGACTCTGCTTTTCTGGGTGCTTTGCACAGGAATTCCACACGAGTTTCTCCAGATAGGTCTGGGTGTAACCAGAATTATCCGGTTCTGTGTGGCTAAATGAATATCAGCTTTTAAACAGCCTGTGTGTTTGTTAGTGTTTTCTGGATAGTATCTAGGAACTTTAGAGTTTTGAATGAATTTTAGCATGTTACATTTTTTTTTTTTTGTTGGCAAACGCTTATTTGTTCCACATGGAGACATAACAAGTACTAATAAATGTTTTCTGAGCAGAATGCTACAAGAACTAGGAGAGAAATGATATTTGCGACTGTAAACATGACATTGAATTCACATTCCCAAGAAAAAGACTTTGCTTTTCTCCAAAACCAGTTTGACTCTGCTTTTCTGGGTCCTTAGCACACGAATTCCACACGAGTTTGTCCAGATAGGTCTGTATCTAACCAGAAATATCCAGTTCTGTGTGGCTAAATGAATATCAGCTTTTAAACAGCCTGTGTGTTTGTTAGTGCTTTCTGGATAGTATCTAGGAACTTTAGAGTTTTGAATGAATTCTAGCATGTTACATTTTGTTTTTTTGTTGGCAAACGCTAATTAGTTCCACATGGAGACACAACAAGTACACTGAAGTGTTTTCTGATTAGAATGCTACAGGAACTAGGTGAAAAATGATATTTGCGACTGTAAACATGACATTGAATTCACATTCCCAAGAAAAAGACTTTGCTTTTCTCCAAAACCAGTTTGACTCTGCTTTTCTGGGTGCTTTGCACAGGAATTCCACTCGAGTTTGTCCAGATAGGTCTGTATCTAACCAGAAATATCCAGTTCTGTGTGGCTAAATGAATATCAGCTTTTAAACAGCCTGTGTGTTTGTTAGTGTTTTCTGGATAGTATCTAGGAACTTTAGAGTTTTGAATGAATTCTAGCGTGTTACATTTTTTTTTTGTTTTCAAACGCTAATTAGTTCCACATGGAGACACAACAAGTACACATAAGGGTTTTCTGAGTAGAATGCTACAGGAACTAGGTGAAAAATGATATTTGCGACTGTAAACATGACATTGAATTCACATTCCCAAGAAAAAGACTTTGCTTTTCTCCAAAACCAGTTTGACTCTGCTTTTCTGGGTCCTTAGCACACGAATTCCACACGAGTTTGTCCAGATAGGTCTGTATCTAACCAGAAATATCCAGTTCTGTGTGGCTAAATGAATATCAGCTTTTAAACAGCCTGTGTGTTTGTTAGTGCTTTCTGGATAGTATCTAGGAACTTTAGAGTTTTGAATGAATTCTAGCATGTTACATTTTGTTTTTTTGTTGGCAAACGCTAATTTTTTCCACATGGAGACACAACAAGTACACAGAAGTGTTTTCTGAGTAGAATGCTACAGGAACTAGGTGAAAAATGATATTTGCGACTGTAAACATGACATTGAATTCACATTCCCAAGAAAAAGACTTTGCTTTTCTCCAAAACCAGTTTGACTCTGCTTTTCTGGGTGCTTTGCACAGGAATTCCACTCGAGTTTGTCCAGATAGGTCTGTATCTAACCAGAAATATCCAGTTCTGTGTGGCTAAATGAATATCAGCTTTTAAACAGCCTGTGTGTTTGTTAGTGTTTTCTGGATAGTATCTAGGAACTTTAGAGTTTTGAATGTATTCTAGCGTGTTACATTTTTTTTTTGTTTTCAAACACTAATTAGTTCCACATGGAGACACAACAAGTACACATAAGTGTTTTCTGAGTAGAATGCTACAGGAACTAGGTGAAAAATGATATTTGCGACTGTAAACATGACATTGAATTCACATTCCCAAGAAAAAGACTTTGCTTTTCTCCAAAACCAGTTTGACTCTGCTTTTCTGGGTGCTTTGCACAGGAATTCCACACGAGTTTCTCCAGATAGGTCTGGGTGTAACCAGAATTATCCGGTTCTGTGTGGCTAAATGAATATCAGCTTTTAAACAGCCTGTGTGTTTGTTAGTGTTTTCTGGATAGTATCTAGGAACTTTAGAGTTTTGAATGAATTTTAGCATGTTACATTTTGTTTTTTTGTTGGCAAACGCTAATTAGTTCCACATGGAGACACAACAAGTACACAGAAGTGTTTTCTGAGTAGAATGCTACAGGAACTAGGTGAAAAATGATATTTGCGACTGTAAACATGACATTGAATTCACATTCCCAAGAAAAAGACTTTGCTTTTCTCCAAAACCAGTTTGACTCTGCTTTTCTGGGTGCTTTGCACAGGAATTCCACACGAGTTTCTCCAAATAGGTCTGGGTGTAACCAGAATTATCCGGTTCTGTGTGGCTAAATGAATATCAGCTTTTAAACAGCCTGTGTGTTTGTTAGTGTTTTCTGGATAGTATCTAGGAACTTTAGAGTTTTGAATGAATTTTAGCATGTTACATTTTGTTTTTTTGTTGGCAAACGCTAATTAGTTCCACATGGAGACACAACAAGTACACAGAAGTGTTTTCTGAGTAGAATGCTACAGGAACTAGGAGAAAAATGATATTTGCGACTGTAAACATGACATTGAATTCACATTCCCAAGAAAAAGACTTTGCTTTTCTCCAAAACCAGTTTGACTTTGCTTTTCTGGGTGCTTTGCACACGAATTCCACACGAGTTTGTCCAGATAGGTCTGTATCTAACCAGAAATATCCAGTTCTGTGTGGCTAAATGAATATCAGCTTTTAAACAGCCTGTGTGTTTGTTAGTGCTTTCTGGATAGTATCTAGGAACTTTAGAGTTTTGAATGAATTCTAGCATGTTACATTTTGTTTTTTTGTTGGCAAACGCTAATTAGTTCCACATGGAGACACAACAAGTACACAGAAGTGTTTTCTGAGTAGAATGCTACAGGAACTAGGTGAAAAATGATATTTGCGACTGTAAACATGACATTGAATTCACATTCCCAAGAAAAAGACTTTGCTTTTCTCCAAAACCAGTTTGACTCTGCTTTTCTGGGTGCTTTGCACAGGAATTCCACACGAGTTTCTCCAGATAGGTCTGGGTGTAACCAGAATTATCCGGTTCTGTGTGGCTAAATGAATATCAGCTTTTAAACAGCCTGTGTGTTTGTTAGTGTTTTCTGGATAGTATCTAGGAACTTTAGAGTTTTGAATGAATTTTAGCATGTTACATTTTGTTTTTTTTGTTGGCAAACGCTTATTAGTTCCACATGGAGACACAACAAGTACTAATAAATGTTTTCTGAGCAGAATGCTACAAGAACTAGGAGAGAAATGATATTTGCGACTGTAAACATGACATTGAATTCACATTCCCAAGAAAAAGACTTTGCTTTTCTCCAAAACCAGTTTGACTCTGCTTTTCTGGGTCCTTAGCACACGAATGCCACACGAGTTTGTCCAGATAGGTCTGTATCTAACCAGAATTATCCGGTTCTGTGTGGCTAAATGAATATCAGCTTTTAAACAGCCTGTGTGTTTGTTAGTGCTTTCTGGATAGTATCTAGGAACTTTAGAGTTTTGAATGAATTTTAGCATGTTACATTTTGTTTTTTTGTTGGCAAACGCTAATTAGTTCCACATGGAGACACAACAAGTACACATAAGGGTTTTCTGAGTAGAATGCTACAGGAACTAGGTGAAAAATGATATTTGCGACTGTAAACATGACATTGAATTCACATTCCCAAGAAAAAGACTTTGCTTTTCTCCAAAACCAGTTTGACTCTGCTTTTCTGGGTGCTTTGCACAGGAATTCCACACGAGTTTCTCCAGATAGGTCTGGGTGTAACCAGAATTATCCGGTTCTGTGTGGCTAAATGAATATCAGCTTTTAAACAGCCTGTGTGTTTGTTAGTGTTTTCTGGATAGTATCTAGGAACTTTAGAGTTTTGAATGAATTTTAGCATGTTACATTTTGTTTTTTTGTTGGCAAACGCTAATTAGTTCCACATGGAGACACAACAAGTACACAGAAGTGTTTTCTGAGTAGAATGCTACAGGAACTAGGTGAAAAATGATATTTGCGACTGTAAACATGACATTGAATTCACATTCCCAAGAAAAAGACTTTGCTTTTCTCCAAAACCAGTTTGACTCTGCTTTTCTGGGTGCTTTGCACAGGAATTCCACACGAGTTTCTCCAGATAGGTCTGGGTGTAACCAGAAATATCCAGTTCTGTGTGGCTAAATGAATATCAGCTTTTAAACAGCCTGTGTGTTTGTTAGTGCTTTCTGGATAGTATCTAGGAACTTTAGAGTTTTGAATGAATTCTAGCATGTTACATTTTGTTTTTTTGTTGGCAAACGCTAATTAGTTCCACATGGAGACACAACAAGTACACAGAAGTGTTTTCTGAGTAGAATGCTACAGGAATTAGGAGAAAAATGATATTTGCGACTGTAAACATGACATTGAATTCACATTCCCAAGAAAAAGACTTTGCTTTTCTCCAAAACCAGTTTGACTTTGCTTTTCTGTGTGCTTTGCGCACGAATTCCACACGAGTTTGTCCAGATAGGTCTATATCTAACCAGAAATATCCAGTTCTGTGTGGCTAAATGAATATCAGCTTTTAAACAGCCTGTGTGTTTGTTAGTGCTTTCTGGATAGTATCTAGGAACTTTAGAGTTTTGAATGAATTCTAGCATGTTACATTTTGTTTTTTTGTTGGCAAACGCTAATTAGTTCCACATGGAGACACAACAAGTACACAGAAGTGTTTTCTGAGTAGAATGCTACAGGAACTAGGAGAAAAATGATATTTGCGACTGTAAACATGACATTGAATTCACATTCCCAAGAAAAAGACTTTGCTTTTCTCCAAAACCAGTTTGACTTTGCTTTTCTGGGTGCTTTGCACACGAATTCCACACGAGTTTGTCCAGATAGGTCTGTATCTAACCAGAAATATCCAGTTCTGTGTGGCTAAATGAATATCAGCTTTTAAACAGCCTGTGTGTTTGTTAGTGCTTTCTGGATAGTATCTAGGAACTTTAGAGTTTTGAATGAATTCTAGCATGTTACATTTTGTTTTTTTGTTGGCAAACGCTAATTAGTTCCACATGGAGACACAACAAGTACACAGAAGTGTTTTCTGAGTAGAATGCTACAGGAACTAGGTGAAAAATGATATTTGCGACTGTAAACATGACATTGAATTCACATTCCCAAGAAAAAGACTTTGCTTTTCTCCAAAACCAGTTTGACTCTGCTTTTCTGGGTGCTTTGCACAGGAATTCCACACGAGTTTCTCCAGATAGGTCTGGGTGTAACCAGAATTATCCGGTTCTGTGTGGCTAAATGAATATCAGCTTTTAAACAGCCTGTGTGTTTGTTAGTGTTTTCTGGATAGTATCTAGGAACTTTAGAGTTTTGAATGAATTTTAGCATGTTACATTTTTTTTTTGTTGTTGGCAAACGCTTATTAGTTCCACATGGAGACACAACAAGTACTAATAAATGTTTTCTGAGCAGAATGCTACAAGAACTCGGAGAGAAATGATATTTGCGACTGTAAACATGACATTGAATTCACATTCCCAAGAAAAAGACTTTGCTTTTCTCCAAAACCAGTTTGACTCTGCTTTTCTGGGTCCTTAGCACACGAATTCCACACGAGTTTGTCCAGATAGGTCTGTATCTAACCAGAAATATCCAGTTCTGTGTGGCTAAATGAATATCAGCTTTTAAACAGCCTGTGTGTTTGTTAGTGCTTTCTGGATAGTATCTAGGAACTTTAGAGTTTTGAATGAATTCTAGCATGTTACATTTTGTTTTTTTGTTGGCAAACGCTAATTAGTTCCACATGGAGACACAACAAGTACACAGAAGTGTTTTCTGAGTAGAATGCTACAGGAACTAGGTGAAAAATGATATTTGCGACTGTAAAAATGACATTGAATTCACATTCCCAAGAAAAAGACTTTGCTTTTCTCCAAAACCAGTTTGACTCTGCTTTTCTGGGTGCTTTGCACAGGAATTCCACTCGAGTTTGTCCAGATAGGTCTGTATCTAACCAGAAATATCCAGTTCTGTGTGGCTAAATGAATATCAGCTTTTAAACAGCCTGTGTGTTTGTTAGTGTTTTCTGGATAGTATCTAGGAACTTTAGAGTTTTGAATGAATTCTAGCGTGTTACATTTTTTTTTTGTTTTCAAACGCTAATTAGTTCCACATGGAGACACAACAAGTACACATAAGGGTTTTCTGAGTAGAATGCTACAGGAACTAGGTGAAAAATGATATTTGCGACTGTAAACATGACATTGAATTCACATTCCCAAGAAAAAGACTTTGCTTTTCTCCAAAACCAGTTTGACTCTGCTTTTCTGGGTCCTTAGCACACGAATTCCACACGAGTTTGTCCAGATAGGTCTGTATCTAACCAGAAATATCCAGTTCTGTGTGGCTAAATGAATATCAGCTTTTAAACAGCCTGTGTGTTTGTTAGTGCTTTCTGGATAGTATCTAGGAACTTTAGAGTTTTGAATGAATTCTAGCATGTTACATTTTGTTTTTTTGTTGGCAAACGCTAATTAGTTCCACATGGAGACACAACAAGTACACAGAAGTGTTTTCTGAGTAGAATGCTACAGGAACTAGGTGAAAAATGATATTTGCGACTGTAAACATGACATTGAATTCACATTCCAAAGAAAAAGACTTTGCTTTTCTCCAAAACCAGTTTGACTCTGCTTTTCTGGGTGCTTTGCACAGGAATTCCACTCGAGTTTGTCCAGATAGGTCTGTATCTAACCAGAAATATCCGGTTCTGTGTGGCTAAATGAATATCAGCTTTTAAACAGCCTGTGTGTTTGTTAGTGTTTTCTGGATAGTATCTAGGAACTTTAGAGTTTTGAATGAATTTTAGCATGTTACATTTTGTTTTTTTTGTTGGCAAACGCTTATTAGTTCCACATGGAGACACAACAAGTACTAATAAATGTTTTCTGAGCAGAATGCTACAAGAACTAGGAGAGAAATGATATTTGCGACTGTAAACATGACATTGAATTCACATTCCCAAGAAAAAGACTTTGCTTTTCTCCAAAACCAGTTTGACTCTGCTTTTCTGGGTCCTTAGCACACGAATTCCACACGAGTTTGTCCAGATAGGTCTGTATCTAACCAGAAATATCCGGTTCTGTGTGGCTAAATGAATATCAGCTTTTAAACAGCCTGTGTGTTTGTTAGTGCTTTCTGGATAGTATCTAGGAACTTTAGAGTTTTGAATGAATTCTAGCATGTTACATTTTGTTTTTTTGTTGGCAAACGCTAATTAGTTCCACATGGAGACACAACAAGTACACAGAAGTGTTTTCTGAGTAGAATGCTACAGGAACTAGGTGAAAAATGATATTTGCGACTGTAAACATGACATTGAATTCACATTCCCAAGAAAAAGACTTTGCTTTTCTCCAAAACCAGTTTGACTCTGCTTTTCTGGGTGCTTTGCACAGGAATTCCACACGAGTTTCTCCAGATAGGTCTGGGTGTAACCAGAATTATCCGGTTCTGTGTGGCTAAATGAATATCAGCTTTTAAACAGCCTGTGTGTTTGTTAGTGTTTTCTGGATAGTATCTAGGAACTTTAGAGTTTTGAATGAATTTTAGCATGTTACATTTTGTTTTTTTTGTTGGCAAACGCTTATTAGTTCCACATGGAGACACAACAAGTACTAATAAATGTTTTCTGAGCAGAATGCTACAAGAACTAGGAGAGAAATGATATTTGCGACTGTAAACATGACATTGAATTCACATTCCCAAGAAAAAGACTTTGCTTTTCTCCAAAACCAGTTTGACTCTGCTTTTCTGGGTCCTTAGCACACGAATTCCACACGAGTTTGTCCAGATAGGTCTGTATCTAACCAGAAATATCCAGTTCTGTGTGGCTAAATGAATATCAGCTTTTAAACAGCCTGTGTGTTTGTTAGTGCTTTCTGGATAGTATCTAGGAACTTTAGAGTTTTGAATGAATTCTAGCATGTTACATTTTGTTTTTTTGTTGGCAAACGCTAATTAGTTCCACATGGAGACACAACAAGTACACAGAAGTGTTTTCTGAGTAGAATGCTACAGGAACTAGGTGAAAAATGATATTTGCGACTGTAAACATGACATTGAATTCACATTCCAAAGAAAAAGACTTTGCTTTTCTCCAAAACCAGTTTGACTCTGCTTTTCTGGGTGCTTTGCACAGGAATTCCACTCGAGTTTGTCCAGATAGGTCTGTATCTAACCAGAAATATCCAGTTCTGTGTGGCTAAATGAATATCAGCTTTTAAACAGCCTGTGTGTTTGTTAGTGTTTTCTGGATAGTATCTAGGAACTTTAGAGTTTTGAATGAATTCTAGCGTGTTACATTTTTTTTTTGTTTTCAAACGCTAATTAGTTCCACATGGAGACACAACAAGTACACATAAGGGTTTTCTGAGTAGAATGCTACAGGAACTAGGTGAAAAATGATATTTGCGACTGTAAACATGACATTGAATTCACATTCCCAAGAAAAAGACTTTGCTTTTCTCCAAAACCAGTTTGACTCTGCTTTTCTGGGTGCTTTGCACAGGAATTCCACACGAGTTTCTCCAGATAGGTCTGGGTGTAACCAGAATTATCCGGTTCTGTGTGGCTAAATGAATATCAGCTTTTAAACAGCCTGTGTGTTTGTTAGTGTTTTCTGGATAGTATCTAGGAACTTTAGAGTTTTGAATGAATTTTAGCATGTTACATTTTGTTTTTTTTGTTGGCAAACGCTTATTAGTTCCACATGGAGACACAACAAGTACTAATAAATGTTTTCTGAGCAGAATGCTACAAGAACTAGGAGAGAAATGATATTTGCGACTGTAAACATGACATTGAATTCACATTCCCAAGAAAAAGACTTTGCTTTTCTCCAAAACCAGTTTGACTCTGCTTTTCTGGGTCCTTAAAACACGAATTCCACACGAGTTTGTCCAGATAGGTCTGTATCTAACCAGAAATATCCAGTTCTGTGTGGCTAAATGAATATCAGCTTTTAAACAGCCTGTGTGTTTGTTAGTGCTTTCTGGATAGTATCTAGGAACTTTAGAGTTTTGAATGATTTCTAGCATGTTACATTTTGTTTTTTTGTTGGCAAACGCTAATTAGTTCCACATGGAGACACAACAAGTACACAGAAGTGTTTTCTGAGTAGAATGCTACAGGAACTAGGTGAAAAATGATATTTGCGACTGTAAACATGACATTGAATTCACATTCCCAAGAAAAAGACTTTGCTTTTCTCCAAAACCAGTTTGACTCTGCTTTTCTGGGTGCTTTGCACAGGAATTCCACTCGAGTTTGTCCAGATAGGTCTGTATCTAACCAGAAATATCCAGTTCTGTGTGGCTAAATGAATATCAGCTTTTAAACAGCCTGTGTGTTTGTTAGTGTTTTCTGGATAGTATCTAGGAACTTTAGAGTTTTGAATGAATTCTAGCGTGTTACATTTTTTTTTTGTTTTCAAACGCTAATTAGTTCCACATGGAGACACAACAAGTACACAGAAGTGTTTTCTGAGTAGAATGCTACAGGAACTAGGTGAAAAATGATATTTGCGACTGTAAACATGACATTGAATTCACATTCCCAAGAAAAAGACTTTGCTTTTCTCCAAAACCAGTTTGACTCTGCTTTTCTGGGTCCTTAGCACACGAATTCCACACGAGTTTGTCCAGATAGGTCTGTATCTAACCAGAAATATCCAGTTCTGTGTGGCTAAATGAATATCAGCTTTTAAACAGCCTGTGTGTTTGTTAGTGCTTTCTGGATAGTATCTAGGAACTTTAGAGTTTTGAATGAATTCTAGCATGTTACATTTTGTTTTTTTGTTGGCAAACGCTAATTAGTTCCACATGGAGACACAACAAGTACACAGAAGTGTTTTCTGAGTAGAATGCTACAGGAACTAGGTGAAAAATGATATTTGCGACTGTAAACATGACATTGAATTCACATTCCCAAGAAAAAGACTTTGCTTTTCTCCAAAACCAGTTTGACTCTGCTTTTCTGGGTGCTTTGCACAGGAATTCCACACGAGTTTCTCCAGATAGGTCTGGGTGTAACCAGAATTATCCGGTTCTGTGTGGCTAAATGAATATCAG
Source organism: Sylvilagus floridanus (assembly GCA_949820135.1). Lineage (NCBI taxonomy): Eukaryota > Metazoa > Chordata > Mammalia > Lagomorpha > Leporidae > Sylvilagus > Sylvilagus floridanus. Next base: position 84,838,975 of record OX463233.1, read on the forward strand.
CTTTTAAACAGCCTGTGTGTTTGTTAGTGTTTTCTGGATAGTATCTAGGAACTTTAGAGTTTTGAATGAATTCTAGCATGTTACATTTTGTTTTTTTGTTGGCAAACGCTAATTAGTTCCACATGGAGACACAACAAGTACACAGAAGTGTTTTCTGAGTAGAATGCTACAGGAACTAGGTGAAAAATGATATTTGCGACTGTAAACATGACATTGAATTCACATTCCAAAGAAAAAGACTTTGCTTTTCTCCAAAACCAGTTTGACTCTGCTTTTCTGGGTGCTTTGCACAGGAATTCCACTCGAGTTTGTCCAGATAGGTCTGTATCTAACCAGAAATATCCAGTTCTGTGTGGCTAAATGAATATCAGCTTTTAAACAGCCTGTGTGTTTGTTAGTGTTTTCTGGATAGTATCTAGGAACTTTAGAGTTTTGAATGAATTCTAGCGTGTTACATTTTTTTTTTGTTTTCAAACGCTAATTAGTTCCACATGGAGACACAACAAGTACACATAAGGGTTTTCTGAGTAGAATGCTACAGGAACTAGGTGAAAAATGATATTTGCGACTGTAAACATGATATTGAATTCACATTCCCAAGAAAAAGACTTTGCTTTTCTCCAAAACCAGTTTGACTCTGCTTTTCTGGGTGCTTTGCACAGGAATTCCACACGAGTTTCTCCAGATAGGTCTGGGTGTAACCAGAATTATCCGGTTCTGTGTGGCTAAATGAATATCAGCTTTTAAACAGCCTGTGTGTTTGTTAGTGTTTTCTGGATAGTATCTAGGAACTTTAGAGTTTTGAATGAATTTTAGCATGTTACATTTTGTTTTTTTTGTTGGCAAACGCTTATTAGTTCCTCATGGAGACACAACAAGTACTAATAAATGTTTTCTGAGCAGAATGCTACAAGAACTAGGAGAGAAATGATATTTGCGACTGTAAACATGACATTGAATTCACATTCCCAAGAAAAAGACTTTGCTTTTCTCCAAAACCAGTTTGACTCTGCTTTTCTGGGTCCTTAGCACACGAATTCCACACGAGTTTGTCCAGATAGGTCTGTATCTAACCAGAAATATCCAGTTCTGTGTGGCTAAATGAATATCAGCTTTTAAACAGCCTGTGTGTTTGTTAGTGCTTTCTGGATAGTATCTAGGAACTTTAGAGTTTTGAATGATTTCTAGCATGTTACATTTTGTTTTTTTGTTGGCAAACGCTAATTAGTTCCACATGGAGACACAACAAGTACACAGAAGTGTTTTCTGAGTAGAATGCTACAGGAACTAGGTGAAAAATGATATTTGCGACTGTAAACATGACATTGAATTCACATTCCCAAGAAAAAGACTTTGCTTTTCTCCAAAACCAGTTTGACTCTGCTTTTCTGGGTGCTTTGCACAGGAATTCCACTCGAGTTTGTCCAGATAGGTCTGTATCTAACCAGAAATATCCAGTTCTGTGTGGCTAAATGAATATCAGCTTTTAAACAGCCTGTGTGTTTGTTAGTGTTTTCTGGATAGTATCTAGGAACTTTAGAGTTTTGAATGAATTCTAGCGTGTTACATTTTTTTTTTGTTTTCAAACGCTAATTAGTTCCACATGGAGACACAACAAGTACACAGAAGTGTTTTCTGAGTAGAATGCTACAGGAACTAGGTGAAAAATGATATTTGCGACTGTAAACATGACATTGAATTCACATTCCCAAGAAAAAGACTTTGCTTTTCTCCAAAACCAGTTTGACTCTGCTTTTCTGGGTCCTTAGCACACGAATTCCACACGAGTTTGTCCAGATAGGTCTGTATCTAACCAGAAATATCCAGTTCTGTGTGGCTAAATGAATATCAGCTTTTAAACAGCCTGTGTGTTTGTTAGTGCTTTCTGGATAGTATCTAGGAACTTTAGAGTTTTGAATGAATTCTAGCATGTTACATTTTGTTTTTTTGTTGGCAAACGCTAATTAGTTCCACATGGAGACACAACAAGTACACAGAAGTGTTTTCTGAGTAGAATGCTACAGGAACTAGGTGAAAAATGATATTTGCGACTGTAAACATGACATTGAATTCACATTCCCAAGAAAAAGACTTTGCTTTTCTCCAAAACCAGTTTGACTCTGCTTTTCTGGGTGCTTTGCACAGGAATTACACACGAGTTTCTCCAGATAGGTCTGGGTGTAACCAGAATTATCCGGTTCTGTGTGGCTAAATGAATATCAGCTTTTAAACAGCCTGTGTGTTTGTTAGTGTTTTCTGGATAGTATCTAGGAACTTTAGAGTTTTGAATGAATTCTAGCATGTTACATTTTGTTTTTTTGTTGGCAAACGCTAATTAGTTCCACATGGAGACACAACAAGTACACAGAAGTGTTTTCTGAGTAGAATGCTACAGGAACTAGGAGAAAAATGATATTTGCGACTGTAAACATGACATTGAATTCACATTCCCAAGAAAAAGACTTTGCTTTTCTCCAAAACCAGTTTGACTTTGCTTTTCTGGGTGCTTTGCGCATGAATTCCACACGAGTTTGTCCAGATAGGTCTTTATCTAACCAGAAATATCCAGTTCTGTGTGGCTAAATGAATATCAGCTTTTAAACAGCCTGTGTGTTTGTTAGTGCTTTCTGGATAGTATCTAGGAACTTTAGAGTTTTGAATGAATTCTAGCATGTTACATTTTGTTTTTTTGTTGGCAAACGCTAATTAGTTCCACATGGAGACACAACAAGTACACAGAAGTGTTTTCTGAGTAGAATGCTACAGGAACTAGGTGAAAAATGATATTTGCGACTGTAAACATGACATTGAATTCACATTCCCAAGAAAAAGACTTTGCTTTTCTCCAAAACCAGTTTGACTCTGCTTTTCTGGGTGCTTTGCACAGGAATTCCACACGAGTTTCTCCAGATAGGTCTGGGTGTAACCAGAATTATCCGGTTCTGTGTGGCTAAATGAATATCAGCTTTTAAACAGCCTGTGTGTTTGTTAGTGTTTTCTGGATAGTATCTAGGAACTTTAGAGTTTTGAATGAATTTTAGCATGTTACATTTTTTTTTTTGTTGGCAAACGCTTATTTGTTCCACATGGAGACACAACAAGTACTAATAAATGTTTTCTGAGCAGAATGCTACAAGAAGTAGGAGAGAAATAATATTTGCGACTGTAAACATGACATTGAATTCACATTCCCAAGAAAAAGACTTTGCTTTTCTCCAAAACCAGTTTGACTCTGCTTTTCTGGGTCCTTAGCACACGAATTCCACACGAGTTTGTCCAGATAGGTCTGTATCTAACCAGAAATATCCAGTTCTGTGTGGCTAAATGAATATCAGCTTTTAAACAGCCTGTGTGTTTGTTAGTGCTTTCTGGATAGTATCTAGGAACTTTAGAGTTTTGAATGAATTCTAGCATGTTACATTTTGTTTTTTTGTTGGCAAACGCTAATTAGTTCCACATGGAGACACAACAAGTACACATAAGGGTTTTCTGAGTAGAATGCTACAGGAACTAGGTGAAAAATGATATTTGCGACTGTAAACATGACATTGAATTCACATTGCCAAGAAAAAGACTTTGCTTTTCTCCAAAACCAGTTTGACTCTGCTTTTCTGGGTCCTTAGCACACGAATTCCACACGAGTTTGTCCAGATAGGTCTGTATCTAACCAGAAATATCCAGTTCTGTGTGGCTAAATGAATATCAGCTTTTAAACAGCCTGTGTGTTTGTTAGTGCTTTCTGGATAGTATCTAGGAACTTTAGAGTTTTGAATGAATTCTAGCATGTTACATTTTGTTTTTTTGTTGGCAAATGCTAATTAGTTCCACATGGAGACACAACAAGTACACAGAAGTGTTTTCTGAGTAGAATGCTACAGGAACTAGGTGAAAAATGATATTTGCGACTGTAAACATGACATTGAATTCACATTCCCAAGAAAAAGACTTTGCTTTTCTCCAAAACCAGTTTGACTCTGCTTTTCTGGGTGCTTTGCACAGGAATTCCACTCGAGTTTGTCCAGATAGGTCTGTATCTAACCAGAAATATCCAGTTCTGTGTGGCTAAATGAATATCAGCTTTTAAACAGCCTGTGTGTTTGTTAGTGTTTTCTGGATAGTATCTAGGAACTTTAGAGTTTTGAATGTATTCTAGCGTGTTACATTTTTTTTTTTGTTTTCAAACACTAATTAGTTCCACATGGAGACACAACAAGTACACATAAGGGTTTTCTGAGTAGAATGCTACAGGAACTAGGTGAAAAATGATATTTGCGACTGTAAACATGACATTGAATTCACATTCCCAAGAAAAAGACTTTGCTTTTCTCCAAAACCAGTTTGACTCTGCTTTTCTGGGTGCTTTGCACAGGAATTCCACACGAGTTTCTCCAGATAGGTCTGGGTGTAACCAGAATTATCCGGTTCTGTGTGGCTAAATGAATATCAGCTTTTAAACAGCCTGTGTGTTTGTTAGTGTTTTCTGGATAGTATCTAGGAACTTTAGAGTTTTGAATGAATTTTAGCATGTTACATTTTGTTTTTTTGTTGGCAAACGCTAATTAGTTCCACATGGAGACACAACAAGTACACAGAAGTGTTTTCTGAGTAGAATGCTACAGGAACTAGGTGAAAAATGATATTTGCGACTGTAAACATGACATTGAATTCACATTCCCAAGAAAAAGACTTTGCTTTTCTCCAAAACCAGTTTGACTCTGCTTTTCTGGGTGCTTTGCACAGGAATTCCACACGAGTTTCTCCAAATAGGTCTGGGTGTAACCAGAATTATCCGGTTCTGTGTGGCTAAATGAATATCAGCTTTTAAACAGCCTGTGTGTTTGTTAGTGTTTTCTGGATAGTATCTAGGAACTTTAGAGTTTTGAATGAATTTTAGCATGTTACATTTTGTTTTTTTGTTGGCAAACGCTAATTAGTTCCACATGGAGACACAACAAGTACACAGAAGTGTTTTCTGAGTAGAATGCTACAGGAAGTAGGAGAAAAATGATATTTGCGACTGTAAACATGACATTGAATTCACATTCCCAAGAAAAAGACTTTGCTTTTCTCCAAAACCAGTTTGACTTTGCTTTTCTGGGTGCTTTGCACACGAATTCCACACGAGTTTGTCCAGATAGGTCTGTATCTAACCAGAAATATCCAGTTCTGTGTGGCTAAATGAATATCAGCTTTTAAACAGCCTGTGTGTTTGTTAGTGCTTTCTGGATAGTATCTAGGAACTTTAGAGTTTTGAATGAATTCTAGCATGTTACATTTTGTTTTTTTGTTGGCAAACGCTAATTAGTTCCACATGGAGACACAACAAGTACACAGAAGTGTTTTCTGAGTAGAATGCTACAGGAACTAGGTGAAAAATGATATTTGCGACTGTAAACATGACATTGAATTCACATTCCCAAGAAAAAGACTTTGCTTTTCTCCAAAACCAGTTTGACTCTGCTTTTCTGGGTGCTTTGCACAGGAATTCCACACGAGTTTCTCCAGATAGGTCTGGGTGTAACCAGAATTATCCGGTTCTGTGTGGCTAAATGAATATCAGCTTTTAAACAGCCTGTGTGTTTGTTAGTGTTTTCTGGATAGTATCTAGGAACTTTAGAGTTTTGAATGAATTTTAGCATGTTACATTTTGTTTTTTTTTGTTGGCAAACGCTTATTAGTTCCACATGGAGACACAACAAGTACTAATAAATGTTTTCTGAGCAGAATGCTACAAGAACTAGGAGAGAAATGATATTTGCGACTGTAAACATGACATTGAATTCACATTCCCAAGAAAAAGACTTTGCTTTTCTCCAAAACCAGTTTGACTCTGCTTTTCTGGGTCCTTAGCACACGAATTCCACACGAGTTTGTCCAGATAGGTCTGTATCTAACCAGAAATATCCAGTTCTGTGTGGCTAAATGAATATCAGCTTTTAAACAGCCTGTGTGTTTGTTAGTGCTTTCTGGATAGTATCTAGGAACTTTAGAGTTTTGAATGAATTCTAGCATGTTACATTTTGTTTTTTTGTTGGCAAACGCTAATTAGTTCCACATGGAGACACAACAAGTACACAGAAGTGTTTTCTGAGTAGAATGCTACAGGAACTAGGTGAAAAATGATATTTGCGACTGTAAACATGACATTGAATTCACATTCCAAAGAAAAAGACTTTGCTTTTCTCCAAAACCAGTTTGACTCTGCTTTTCTGGGTGCTTTGCACAGGAATTCCACTCGAGTTTGTCCAGATAGGTCTGTATCTAACCAGAAATATCCGGTTCTGTGTGGCTAAATGAATATCAGCTTTTAAACAGCCTGTGTGTTTGTTAGTGCTTTCTGGATAGTATCTAGGAACTTTAGAGTTTTGAATGAATTTTAGCATGTTACATTTTGTTTTTTTGTTGGCAAACGCTAATTAGTTCCACATGGAGACACAACAAGTACACAGAAGTGTTTTCTGAGTAGAATGCTACAGGAACTAGGTGAAAAATGATATTTGCGACTGTAAACATGACATTGAATTCACATTCCCAAGAAAAAGACTTTGCTTTTCTCCAAAACCAGTTTGACTCTGCTTTTCTGGGTGCTTTGCACAGGAATTCCACACGAGTTTCTCCAGATAGGTCTGGGTGTAACCAGAATTATCCGGTTCTGTGTGGCTAAATGAATATCAGCTTTTAAACAGCCTGTGTGTTTGTTAGTGTTTTCTGGATAGTATCTAGGAACTTTAGAGTTTTGAATGAATTTTAGCATGTTACATTTTGTTTTTTTGTTGGCAAACGCTAATTAGTTCCACATGGAGACACAACAAGTACACAGAAGTGTTTTCTGAGTAGAATGCTACAGGAACTAGGTGAAAAATGATATTTGCGACTGTAAACATGACATTGAATTCACATTCCCAAGAAAAAGACTTTGCTTTTCTCCAAAACCAGTTTGACTCTGCTTTTCTGGGTGCTTTGCACAGGAATTCCACACGAGTTTCTCCAGATAGGTCTGGGTGTAACCAGAATTATCCGGTTCTGTGTGGCTAAATGAATATCAGCTTTTAAACAGCCTGTGTGTTTGTTAGTGTTTTCTGGATAGTATCTAGGAACTTTAGAGTTTTGAATGAATTTTAGCATGTTACATTTTGTTTTTTTGTTGGCAAACGCTTATTAGTTCCACATGGAGACACAACAAGTACTAATAAATGTTTTCTGAGCAGAATGCTACAAGAACTAGGAGAGAAATGATATTTGCGACTGTAAACATGACATTGAATTCACATTCCCAAGAAAAAGACTTTGCTTTTCTCCAAAACCAGTTTGACTCTGCTTTTCTGGGTCCTTAGCACACGAATTCCACACGAGTTTGTCCAGATAGGTCTGTATCTAACCAGAAATATCCAGTTCTGTGTGGCTAAATGAATATCAGCTTTTAAACAGCCTGTGTGTTTGTTAGTGCTTTCTGGATAGTATCTAGGAACTTTAGAGTTTTGAATGAATTCTAGCATGTTACATTTTGTTTTTTTGTTGGCAAACGCTAATTAGTTCCACATGGAGACACAACAAGTACACAGAAGTGTTTTCTGAGTAGAATGCTACAGGAACTAGGTGAAAAATGATATTTGCGACTGTAAACATGACATTGAATTCACATTCCCAAGAAAAAGACTTTGCTTTTCTCCAAAACCAGTTTGACTCTGCTTTTCTGGGTGCTTTGCACAGGAATTCCACACGAGTTTCTCCAGATAGGTCTGGGTGTAACCAGAATTATCCGGTTCTGTGTGGCTAAATGAATATCAGCTTTTAAACAGCCTGTGTGTTTGTTAGTGTTTTCTGGATAGTATCTAGGAACTTTAGAGTTTTGAATGAATTTTAGCATGTTACATTTTGTTTTTTTGTTGGCAAACGCTAATTAGTTCCACATGGAGACACAACAAGTACACAGAAGTGTTTTCTGAGTAGAATGCTACAGGAACTAGGTGAAAAATGATATTTGCGACTGTAAACATGACATTGAATTCACATTCCCAAGAAAAAGACTTTGCTTTTCTCCAAAACCAGTTTGACTCTGCTTTTCTGGGTCCTTAGCACACGAATTCCACACGAGTTTGTCCAGATAGGTCTGTATCTAACCAGAAATATCCAGTTCTGTGTGGCTAAATGAATATCAGCTTTTAAACAGCCTGTGTGTTTGTTAGTGTTTTCTGGATAGTATCTAGGAACTTTAGAGTTTTGAATGAATTCTAGCATGTTACATTTTGTTTTTTTGTTGGCAAACGCTAATTAGTTCCACATGGAGACACAACAAGTACACAGAAGTGTTTTCTGAGTAGAATGCTACAGGAACTAGGTGAAAAATGATATTTGCGACTGTAAACATGACATTGAATTCACATTCCAAAGAAAAAGACTTTGCTTTTCTCCAAAACCAGTTTGACTCTGCTTTTCTGGGTGCTTTGCACAGGAATTCCACTCGAGTTTGTCCAGATAGGTCTGTATCTAACCAGAAATATCCGGTTCTGTGTGGCTAAATGAATATCAGCTTTTAAACAGCCTGTGTGTTTGTTAGTGCTTTCTGGATAGTATCTAGGAACTTTAGAGTTTTGAATGAATTTTAGCATGTTACATTTTGTTTTTTTGTTGGCAAACGCTAATTAGTTCCACATGGAGACACAACAAGTACACAGAAGTGTTTTCTGAGTAGAATGCTACAGGAACTAGGTGAAAAATGATATTTGCGACTGTAAACATGACATTGAATTCACATTCCCAAGAAAAAGACTTTGCTTTTCTCCAAAACCAGTTTGACTCTGCTTTTCTGGGTGCTTTGCACTGGAATTCCACACGAGTTTCTCCAGATAGGTCTGGGTGTAACCAGAATTATCCGGTTCTGTGTGGCTAAATGAATATCAGCTTTTAAACAGCCTGTGTGTTTGTTAGTGTTTTCTGGATAGTATCTAGGAACTTTAGAGTTTTGAATGAATTTTAGCATGTTACATTTTGTTTTTTTGTTGGCAAACGCTAATTAGTTCCACATGGAGACACAACAAGTACACAGAAGTGTTTTCTGAGTAGAATGCTACAGGAACTAGGTGAAAAATGATATTTGCGACTGTAAACATGACATTGAATTCACATTCCCAAGAAAAAGACTTTGCTTTTCTCCAAAACCAGTTTGACTCTGCTTTTCTGGGTGCTTTGCACAGGAATTCCACACGAGTTTCTCCAGATAGGTCTGGGTGTAACCAGAATTATCCGGTTCTGTGTGGCTAAATGAATATCAGCTTTTAAACAGCCTGTGTGTTTGTTAGTGTTTTCTGGATAGTATCTATGAACTTTAGAGTTTTGAATGAATTTTAGCATGTTACATTTTGTTTTTTTGTTGGCAAACGCTTATTAGTTCCACATGGAGACACAACAAGTACACATAAGTGTTTTCTGAGTAGAATGCTACAGAAACTAGGAGAGAAATGATATTTGCGACTGTAAACATGACATTGAAGTCACATTCCCAAGAAAAAGACTTTGCTTTTCTCCAAAACCAGTTTGACTCTGCTTTTCTGGGTGCTTTGCACAGGAATTCCACTCGAGTTTGTCCAGATAGGTCTGTATCTAACCAGAAATATCCGGTTCTGTGTGGCTAAATGAATATCAGCTTTTAAACAGCCTGTGTGTTTGTTAGTGCTTTCTGGATAGTATCTAGGAACTTTAGAGTTTTGAATGAATTTTAGCATGTTACATTCTGTTTTTTTGTTGGCAAACGCTAATTAGTTCCACATGGAGACACAACAAGTACACAGAAGTGTTTTCTGAGTAGAATGCTACAGGAACTAGGTGAAAAATGATATTTGCGACTGTAAACATGACATTGAATTCACATTCCCAAGAAAAAGACTTTGCTTTTCTCCAAAACCAGTTTGACTCTGCTTTTCTGGGTGCTTTGCACAGGAATTCCACACGAGTTTCTCCAGATAGGTCTGGGTGTAACCAGAATTATCCGGTTCTGTGTGGCTAAATGAATATCAGCTTTTAAACAGCCTGTGTGTTTGTTAGTGTTTTCTGGATAGTATCTAGGAACTTTAGAGTTTTGAATGAATTTTAGCATGTTACATTTTGTTTTTTTGTTGGCAAACGCTAATTAGTTCCACATGGAGACACAACAAGTACACAGAAGTGTTTTCTGAGTAGAATGCTACAGGAACTAGGTGAAAAATGATATTTGCGACTGTAAACATGACATTGAATTCACATTCCCAAGAAAAAGACTTTGCTTTTCTCCAAAACCAGTTTGACTCTGCTTTTCTGGGTGCTTTGCACAGGAATTCCACACGAGTTTCTCCAGATAGGTCTGGGTGTAACCAGAATTATCCGGTTCTGTGTGGCTAAATGAATATCAGCTTTTAAACAGCCTGTGTGTTTGTTAGTGTTTTCTGGATAGTATCTAGGAACTTTAGAGTTTTGAATGAATTTTAGCATGTTACATTTTGTTTTTTTGTTGGCAAACGCTTATTAGTTCCACATGGAGACACAACAAGTACTAATAAATGTTTTCTGAGCAGAATGCTACAAGAACTAGGAGAGAAATGATATTTGCGACTGTAAACATGACATTGAATTCACATTCCCAAGAAAAAGACTTTGCTTTTCTCCAAAACCAGTTTGACTCTGCTTTTCTGGGTCCTTAGCACACGAATTCCACACGAGTTTGTCCAGATAGGTCTGTATCTAACCAGAAATATCCAGTTCTGTGTGGCTAAATGAATATCAGCTTTTAAACAGCCTGTGTGTTTGTTAGTGCTTTCTGGATAGTATCTAGGAACTTTAGAGTTTTGAATGAATTCTAGCATGTTACATTTTGTTTTTTTGTTGGCAAACGCTAATTAGTTCCACATGGAGACACAACAAGTACACAGAAGTGTTTTCTGAGTAGAATGCTACAGGAACTAGGTGAAAAATGATATTTGCGACTGTAAACATGACATTGAATTCACATTCCCAAGAAAAAGACTTTGCTTTTCTCCAAAACCAGTTTGACTCTGCTTTTCTGGGTGCTTTGCACAGGAATTCCACACGAGTTTCTCCAGATAGGTCTGGGTGTAACCAGAATTATCCGGTTCTGTGTGGCTAAATGAATATCAGCTTTTAAACAGCCTGTGTGTTTGTTAGTGTTTTCTGGATAGTATCTAGGAACTTTAGAGTTTTGAATGAATTTTAGCATGTTACATTTTGTTTTTTTGTTGGCAAACGCTAATTAGTTCCACATGGAGACACAACAAGTACACAGAAGTGTTTTCTGAGTAGAATGCTACAGGAACTAGGTGAAAAATGATATTTGCGACTGTAAACATGACATTGAATTCACATTCCCAAGAAAAAGACTTTGCTTTTCTCCAAAACCAGTTTGACTCTGCTTTTCTGGGTCCTTAGCACACGAATTCCACACGAGTTTGTCCAGATAGGTCTGTATCTAACCAGAAATATCCAGTTCTGTGTGGCTAAATGAATATCAGCTTTTAAACAGCCTGTGTGTTTGTTAGTGCTTTCTGGATAGTATCTAGGAACTTTAGAGTTTTGAATGAATTCTAGCATGTTACATTTTGTTTTTTTGTTGGCAAACGCTAATTAGTTCCACATGGAGACACAACAAGTACACAGAAGTGTTTTCTGAGTAGAATGCTACAGGAACTAGGTGAAAAATGATATTTGCGACTGTAAACATGACATTGAATTCACATTCCAAAGAAAAAGACTTTGCTTTTCTCCAAAACCAGTTTGACTCTGCTTTTCTGGGTGCTTTGCACAGGAATTCCACTCGAGTTTGTCCAGATAGGTCTGTATCTAACCAGAAATATCCGGTTCTGTGTGGCTAAATGAATATCAGCTTTTAAACAGCCTGTGTGTTTGTTAGTGCTTTCTGGATAGTATCTAGGAACTTTAGAGTTTTGAATGAATTTTAGCATGTTACATTTTGTTTTTTTGTTGGCAAACGCTAATTAGTTCCACATGGAGACACAACAAGTACACAGAAGTGTTTTCTGAGTAGAATGCTACAGGAACTAGGTGAAAAATGATATTTGCGACTGTAAACATGACATTGAATTCACATTCCCAAGAAAAAGACTTTGCTTTTCTCCAAAACCAGTTTGACTCTGCTTTTCTGGGTGCTTTGCACAGGAATTCCACACGAGTTTCTCCAGATAGGTCTGGGTGTAACCAGAATTATCCGGTTCTGTGTGGCTAAATGAATATCAGCTTTTAAACAGCCTGTGTGTTTGTTAGTGTTTTCTGGATAGTATCTAGGAACTTTAGAGTTTTGAATGAATTTTAGCATGTTACATTTTGTTTTTTTGTTGGCAAACGCTAATTAGTTCCACATGGAGACACAACAAGTACACAGAAGTGTTTTCTGAGTAGAATGCTACAGGAACTAGGTGAAAAATGATATTTGCGACTGTAAACATGACATTGAATTCACATTCCCAAGAAAAAGACTTTGCTTTTCTCCAAAACCAGTTTGACTCTGCTTTTCTGGGTGCTTTGCACAGGAATTCCACACGAGTTTCTCCAGATAGGTCTGGGTGTAACCAGAATTATCCGGTTCTGTGTGGCTAAATGAATATCAGCTTTTAAACAGCCTGTGTGTTTGTTAGTGTTTTCTGGATAGTATCTAGGAACTTTAGAGTTTTGAATGAATTTTAGCATGTTACATTTTGTTTTTTTGTTGGCAAACGCTTATTAGTTCCACATGGAGACACAACAAGTACTAATAAATGTTTTCTGAGCAGAATGCTACAAGAACTAGGAGAGAAATGATATTTGCGACTGTAAACATGACATTGAATTCACATTCCCAAGAAAAAGACTTTGCTTTTCTCCAAAACCAGTTTGACTCTGCTTTTCTGGGTCCTTAGCACACGAATTCCACACGAGTTTGTCCAGATAGGTCTGTATCTAACCAGAAATATCCAGTTCTGTGTGGCTAAATGAATATCAGCTTTTAAACAGCCTGTGTGTTTGTTAGTGTTTTCTGGATAGTATCTAGGAACTTTAGAGTTTTGAATGTATTCTAGCGTGTTACATTTTTTTTTTTGTTTTCAAACGCTAATTAGTTCCACATGGAGACACAACAAGTACACATAAGGGTTTTCTGAGTAGAATGCTACAGGAACTAGGTGAAAAATGATATTTGCGACTGTAAACATGACATTGAATTCACATTCCCAAGAAAAAGACTTTGCTTTTCTCCAAAACCAGTTTGACTCTGCTTTTCTGGGTGCTTTGCACAGGAATTCCACAGGAGTTTCTCCAGATAGGTCTGGGTGTAACCAGAATTATCCGGTTCTGTGTGGCTAAATGAATATCAGCTTTTAAACAGCCTGTGTGTTTGTTAGTGTTTTCTGGATAGTATCTAGGAACTTTAGAGTTTTGAATGAATTTTAGCATGTTACATTTTGTTTTTTTGTTGGCAAACGCTAATTAGTTCCACATGGAGACACAACAAGTACACAGAAGTGTTTTCTGAGTAGAATGCTACAGGAACTAGGTGAAAAATGATATTTGCGACTGTAAACATGACATTGAATTCACATTCCCAAGAAAAAGACTTTGCTTTTCTCCAAAACCAGTTTGACTCTGCTTTTCTGGGTGCTTTGCACAGGAATTCCACACGAGTTTCTCCAAATAGGTCTGGGTTTAACCAGAATTATCCGGTTCTGTGTGGCTAAATGAATATCAGCTTTTAAACAGCCTGTGTGTTTGTTAGTGTTTTCTGGATAGTATCTAGGAACTTTAGAGTTTTGAATGAATTTTAGCATGTTACATTTTGTTTTTTTGTTGGCAAACGCTAATTAGTTCCACATGGAGACACAACAAGTACACAGAAGTGTTTTCTGAGTAGAATGCTACAGGAAGTAGGAGAAAAATGATATTTGCGACTGTAAACATGACATTGAATTCACATTCCCAAGAAAAAGACTTTGCTTTTCTCCAAAACCAGTTTGACTTTGCTTTTCTGGGTGCTTTGCACACGAATTCCACACGAGTTTGTCCAGATAGGTCTGTATCTAACCAGAAATATCCAGTTCTGTGTGGCTAAATGAATATCAGCTTTTAAACAGCCTGTGTGTTTGTTAGTGCTTTCTGGATAGTATCTAGGAACTTTAGAGTTTTGAATGAATTCTAGCATGTTACATTTTGTTTTTTTGTTGGCAAACGCTAATTAGTTCCACATGGAGACACAACAAGTACACAGAAGTGTTTTCTGAGTAGAATGCTACAGGAACTAGGTGAAAAATGATATTTGCGACTGTAAACATGACATTGAATTCACATTCCCAAGAAAAAGACTTTGCTTTTCTCCAAAACCAGTTTGACTCTGCTTTTCTGGGTGCTTTGCACAGGAATTCCACACGAGTTTCTCCAGATAGGTCTGGGTGTAACCAGAATTATCCGGTTCTGTGTGGCTAAATGAATATCAGCTTTTAAACAGCCTGTGTGTTTGTTAGTGTTTTCTGGATAGTATCTAGGAACTTTAGAGTTTTGAATGAATTTTAGCATGTTACATTTTGTTTTTTTTGTTGGCAAACGCTTATTAGTTCCACATGGAGACACAACAAGTACTAATAAATGTTTTCTGAGCAGAATGCTACAAGAACTAGGAGAGAAATGATATTTGCGACTGTAAACATGACATTGAATTCACATTCCCAAGAAAAAGACTTTGCTTTTCTCCAAAACCAGTTTGACTCTGCTTTTCTGGGTCCTTAGCACACGAATTCCACACGAGTTTGTCCAGATAGGTCTGTATCTAACCAGAAATATCCAGTTCTGTGTGGCTAAATGAATATCAGCTTTTAAACAGCCTGTGTGTTTGTTAGTGCTTTCTGGATAGTATCTAGGAACTTTAGAGTTTTGAATGAATTCTAGCATGTTACATTTTGTTTTTTTGTTGGCAAACGCTAATTAGTTCCACATGGAGACACAACAAGTACACAGAAGTGTTTTCTGAGTAGAATGCTACAGGAACTAGGTGAAAAATGATATTTGCGACTGTAAACATGACATTGAATTCACATTCCCAAGAAAAAGACTTTGCTTTTCTCAAAAACCAGTTTGACTCTGCTTTTCTGGGTGCTTTGCACAGGAATTCCACTCGAGTTTGTCCAGATAGGTCTGTATCTAACCAGAAATATCCGGTTCTGTGTGGCTAAATGAATATCAGCTTTTAAACAGCCTGTGTGTTTGTTAGTGTTTTCTGGATAGTATCTAGGAACTTTAGAGTTTTGAATGAATTTTAGCATGTTACATTTTGTTTTTTTGTTGGCAAACGCTAATTAGTTCCACATGGAGACACAACAAGTACACAGAAGTGTTTTCTGAGTAGAATGCTACAGGAACTAGGTGAAAAATGATATTTGCGACTGTAAACATGACATTGAATTCACATTCCCAAGAAAAAGACTTTGCTTTTCTCCAAAACCAGTTTGACTCTGCTTTTCTGGGTGCTTTGCACAGGAATTCCACACGAGTTTCTCCAAATAGGTCTGGGTGTAACCAGAATTATCCGGTTCTGTGTGGCTAAATGAATATCAGCTTTTAAACAGCCTGTGTGTTTGTTAGTGTTTTCTGGATAGTATCTAGGAACTTTAGAGTTTTGAATGAATTTTAGCATGTTACATTTTGTTTTTTTGTTGGCAAACGCTAATTAGTTCCACATGGAGACACAACAAGTACACAGAAGTGTTTTCTGAGTAGAATGCTACAGGAAGTAGGAGAAAAATGATATTTGCGACTGTAAACATGACATTGAATTCACATTCCCAAGAAAAAGACTTTGCTTTTCTCCAAAACCAGTTTGACTTTGCTTTTCTGGGTGCTTTGCACACGAATTCCACACGAGTTTGTCCAGATAGGTCTGTATCTAACCAGAAATATCCAGTTCTGTGTGGCTAAATGAATATCAGCTTTTAAACAGCCTGTGTGTTTGTTAGTGCTTTCTGGATAGTATCTAGGAACTTTAGAGTTTTGAATGAATTCTAGCATGTTACATTTTGTTTTTTTGTTGGCAAACGCTAATTAGTTCCACATGGAGACACAACAAGTACTAATAAATGTTTTCTGAGCAGAATGCTACAAGAACTAGGAGAGAAATGATATTTGCGACTGTAAACATGACATTGAATTCACATTCCCAAGAAAAAGACTTTGCTTTTCTCCAAAACCAGTTTGACTCTGCTTTTCTGGGTCCTTAGCACACGAATTCCACACGAGTTTGTCCAGATAGGTCTGTATCTAACCAGAAATATCCAGTTCTGTGTGGCTAAATGAATATCAGCTTTTAAACAGCCTGTGTGTTTGTTAGTGCTTTCTGGATAGTATCTAGGAACTTTAGAGTTTTGAATGAATTCTAGCATGTTACATTTTGTTTTTTTGTTGGCAAACGCTAATTAGTTCCACATGGAGACACAACAAGTACACAGAAGTGTTTTCTGAGTAGAATGCTACAGGAACTAGGTGAAAAATGATATTTGCGACTGTAAACATGACATTGAATTCACATTCCCAAGAAAAAGACTTTGCTTTTCTCCAAAACCAGTTTGACTCTGCTTTTCTGGGTGCTTTGCACAGGAATTCCACACGAGTTTCTCCAGATAGGTCTGGGTGTAACCAGAATTATCCGGTTCTGTGTGGCTAAATGAATATCAGCTTTTAAACAGCCTGTGTGTTTGTTAGTGTTTTCTGGATAGTATCTAGGAACTTTAGAGTTTTGAATGAATTTTAGCATGTTACATTTTGTTTTTTTTGTTGGCAAACGCTTATTAGTTCCACATGGAGACACAACAAGTACTAATAAATGTTTTCTGAGCAGAATGCTACAAGAACTAGGAGAGAAATGATATTTGCGACTGTAAACATGACATTGAATTCACATTCCCAAGAAAAAGACTTTGCTTTTCTCCAAAACCAGTTTGACTCTGCTTTTCTGGGTCCTTAGCACACGAATTCCACACGAGTTTGTCCAGATAGGTCTGTATCTAACCAGAAATATCCAGTTCTGTGTGGCTAAATGAATATCAGCTTTTAAACAGCCTGTGTGTTTGTTAGTGCTTTCTGGATAGTATCTAGGAACTTTAGAGTTTTGAATGAATTCTAGCATGTTACATTTTGTTTTTTTGTTGGCAAACGCTAATTAGTTCCACATGGAGACACAACAAGTACACAGAAGTGTTTTCTGAGTAGAATGCTACAGGAACTAGGTGAAAAATGATATTTGCGACTGTAAACATGACATTGAATTCACATTCCCAAGAAAAAGACTTTGCTTTTCTCAAAAACCAGTTTGACTCTGCTTTTCTGGGTGCTTTGCACAGGAATTCCACTCGAGTTTGTCCAGATAGGTCTGTATCTAACCAGAAATATCCGGTTCTGTGTGGCTAAATGAATATCAGCTTTTAAACAGCCTGTGTGTTTGTTAGTGCTTTCTGGATAGTATCTAGGAACTTTAGAGTTTTGAATGAATTTTAGCATGTTACATTTTGTTTTTTTGTTGGCAAACGCTAATTAGTTCCACATGGAGACACAACAAGTACACAGAAGTGTTTTCTGAGTAGAATGCTACAGGAACTAGGTGAAAAATGATATTTGCGACTGTAAACATGACATTGAATTCACATTCCCAAGAAAAAGACTTTGCTTTTCTCCAAAACCAGTTTGACTCTGCTTTTCTGGGTGCTTTGCACAGGAATTCCACACGAGTTTGTCCAGATAGGTCTGGGTGTAACCAGAATTATCCGGTTCTGTGTGGCTAAATGAATATCAGCTTTTAAACAGCCTGTGTGTTTGTTAGTGTTTTCTGGATAGTATCTAGGAACTTTAGAGTTTTGAATGAATTTTAGCATGTTACATTTTGTTTTTTTGTTGGCAAACGCTAATTAGTTCCACATGGAGACACAACAAGTACACAGAAGTGTTTTCTGAGTAGAATGCTACAGGAACTAGGTGAAAAATGATATTTGCGACTGTAAACATGACATTGAATTCACATTCCCAAGAAAAAGACTTTGCTTTTCTCCAAAACCAGTTTGACTCTGCTTTTCTGGGTGCTTTGCACAGGAATTCCACACGAGTTTCTCCAGATAGGTCTGGGTGTAACCAGAATTATCCGGTTCTGTGTGGCTAAATGAATATCAGCTTTTAAACAGCCTGTGTGTTTGTTAGTGTTTTCTGGATAGTATCTAGGAACTTTAGAGTTTTGAATGAATTTTAGCATGTTACATTTTGTTTTTTTGTTGGCAAACGCTTATTAGTTCCACATGGAGACACAACAAGTACTAATAAATGTTTTCTGAGCAGAATGCTACAAGAACTAGGAGAGAAATGATATTTGCGACTGTAAACATGACATTGAATTCACATTCCCAAGAAAAAGACTTTGCTTTTCTCCAAAACCAGTTTGACTCTACTTTTCTGGGTCCTTAGCACACGAATTCCACACGAGTTTGTCCAGATAGGTCTGTATCTAACCAGAAATATCCAGTTCTGTGTGGCTAAATGAATATCAGCTTTTAAACAGCCTGTGTGTTTGTTAGTGCTTTCTGGATAGTATCTAGGAACTTTAGAGTTTTGAATGAATTCTAGCATGTTACATTTTGTTTTTTTGTTGGCAAACGCTAATTAGTTCCACATGGAGACACAACAAGTACACAGAAGTGTTTTCTGAGTAGAATGCTACAGGAACTAGGTGAAAAATGATATTTGCGACTGTAAACATGACATTGAATTCACATTCCAAAGAAAAAGACTTTGCTTTTCTCCAAAACCAGTTTGACTCTGCTTTTCTGGGTGCTTTGCACAGGAATTCCACTCGAGTTTGTCCAGATAGGTCTGTATCTAACCAGAAATATCCGGTTCTGTGTGGCTAAATGAATATCAGCTTTTAAACAGCCTGTGTGTTTGTTAGTGCTTTCTGGATAGTATCTAGGAACTTTAGAGTTTTGAATGAATTTTAGCATGTTACATTTTGTTTTTTTGTTGGCAAACGCTAATTAGTTCCACATGGAGACACAACAAGTACACAGAAGTGTTTTCTGAGTAGAATGCTACAGGAACTAGGTGAAAAATGATATTTGCGACTGTAAACATGACATTGAATTCACATTCCCAAGAAAAAGACTTTGCTTTTCTCCAAAACCAGTTTGACTCTGCTTTTCTTGGTGCTTTGCACAGGAATTCCACACGAGTTTCTCCAGATAGGTCTGGGTGTAACCAGAATTATCCGGTTCTGTGTGGCTAAATGAATATCAGCTTTTAAACAGCCTGTGTGTTTGTTAGTGTTTTCTGGATAGTATCTAGGAACTTTAGAGTTTTGAATGAATTTTAGCATGTTACATTTTGTTTTTTTGTTGGCAAACGCTAATTAGTTCCACATGGAGACACAACAAGTACACAGAAGTGTTTTCTGAGTAGAATGCTACAGGAACTAGGTGAAAAATGATATTTGCGACTGTAAACATGACATTGAATTCACATTCCCAAGAAAAAGACTTTGCTTTTCTCCAAAACCAGTTTGACTCTGCTTTTCTGGGTGCTTTGCACAGGAATTCCACACGAGTTTCTCCAGATAGGTCTGGGTGTAACCAGAATTATCCGGTTCTGTGTGGCTAAATGAATATCAGCTTTTAAACAGCCTGTGTGTTTGTTAGTGTTTTCTGGATAGTATCTAGGAACTTTAGAGTTTTGAATGAATTTTAGCATGTTACATTTTGTTTTTTTGTTGGCAAACACTTATTAGTTCCACATGGAGACACAACAAGTACACAGAAGTGTTTTCTGAGTAGAATGCTACAAGAACTAGGAGAGAAATGATATTTGCGACTGTAAACATGACATTGAATTCACATTCCCAAGAAAAAGACTTTGCTTTTCTCCAAAACCAGTTTGACTCTGCTTTTCTGGGTCCTTAGCACACGAATTCCACACGAGTTTGTCCAGATAGGTCTGTATCTAACCAGAAATATCCAGTTCTGTGTGGCTAAATGAATATCAGCTTTTAAACAGCCTGTGTGTTTGTTAGTGCTTTCTGGATAGTATCTAGGAACTTTAGAGTTTTGAATGAATTCTAGCATGTTACATTTTGTTTTTTTGTTGGCAAACGCTAATTAGTTCCACATGGAGACACAACAAGTACACAGAAGTGTTTTCTGAGTAGAATGCTACAGGAACTAGGTGAAAAATGATATTTGCGACTGTAAACATGACATTGAATTCACATTCCCAAGAAAAAGACTTTGCTTTTCTCCAAAACCAGTTTGACTCTGCTTTTCTGGGTGCTTTGCACAGGAATTCCACACGAGTTTCTCCAGATAGGTCTGGGTGTAACCAGAATTATCCGGTTCTGTGTGGCTAAATGAATATCAGCTTTTAAACAGCCTGTGTGTTTGTTAGTGTTTTCTGGATAGTATCTAGGAACTTTAGAGTTTTGAATGAATTTTAGCATGTTACATTTTGTTTTTTTGTTGGCAAACGCTAATTAGTTCCACATGGAGACACAACAAGTACACAGAAGTGTTTTCTGAGTAGAATGCTACAGGAACTAGGTGAAAAATGATATTTGCGACTGTAAACATGACATTGAATTCACATTCCCAAGAAAAAGACTTTGCTTTTCTCCAAAACCAGTTTGACTCTGCTTTTCTGGGTCCTTAGCACACGAATTCCACACGAGTTTGTCCAGATAGGTCTGTATCTAACCAGAAATATCCAGTTCTGTGTGGCTAAATGAATATCAGCTTTTAAACAGCCTGTGTGTTTGTTAGTGTTTTCTGGATAGTATCTAGGAACTTTAGAGTTTTGAATGAATTCTAGCATGTTACATTTTGTTTTTTTGTTGGCAAACGCTAATTAGTTCCACATGGAGACACAACAAGTACACAGAAGTGTTTTCTGAGTAGAATGCTACAGGAACTAGGTGAAAAATGATATTTGCGACTGTAAACATGACATTGAATTCACATTCCAAAGAAAAAGACTTTGCTTTTCTCCAAAACCAGTTTGACTCTGCTTTTCTGGGTGCTTTGCACAGGAATTCCACTCGAGTTTGTCCAGATAGGTCTGTATCTAACCAGAAATATCCGGTTCTGTGTGGCTAAATGAATATCAGCTTTTAAACAGCCTGTGTGTTTGTTAGTGCTTTCTGGATAGTATCTAGGAACTTTAGAGTTTTGAATGAATTTTAGCATGTTACATTTTGTTTTTTTGTTGGCAAACGCTAATTAGTTCCACATGGAGACACAACAAGTACACAGAAGTGTTTTCTGAGTAGAATGCTACAGGAACTAGGTGAAAAATGATATTTGCGACTGTAAACATGACATTGAATTCACATTCCCAAGAAAAAGACTTTGCTTTTCTCCAAAACCAGTTTGACTCTGCTTTTCTGGGTGCTTTGCACAGGAATTCCACACGAGTTTCTCCAGATAGGTCTGGGTGTAACCAGAATTATCCGGTTCTGTGTGGCTAAATGAATATCAGCTTTTAAACAGCCTGTGTGTTTGTTAGTGTTTTCTGGATAGTATCTAGGAACTTTAGAGTTTTGAATGAATTTTAGCATGTTACATTTTGTTTTTTTGTTGGCAAACGCTAATTAGTTCCACATGGAGACACAACAAGTACACAGAAGTGTTTTCTGAGTAGAATGCTACAGGAACTAGGTGAAAAATGATATTTGCGACTGTAAACATGACATTGAATTCACATTCCCAAGAAAAAGACTTTGCTTTTCTCCAAAACCAGTTTGACTCTGCTTTTCTGGGTGCTTTGCACAGGAATTCCACACGAGTTTCTCCAGATAGGTCTGGGTGTAACCAGAATTATCCGGTTCTGTGTGGCTAAATGAATATCAGCTTTTAAACAGCCTGTGTGTTTGTTAGTGTTTTCTGGATAGTATCTATGAACTTTAGAGTTTTGAATGAATTTTAGCATGTTACATTTTGTTTTTTTGTTGGCAAACGCTTATTAGTTCCACATGGAGACACAACAAGTACACATAAGTGTTTTCTGAGTAGAATGCTACAGAAACTAGGAGAGAAATGATATTTGCGACTGTAAACATGACATTGAAGTCACATTCCCAAGAAAAAGACTTTGCTTTTCTCCAAAACCAGTTTGACTCTGCTTTTCTGGGTGCTTTGCACAGGAATTCCACTCGAGTTTGTCCAGATAGGTCTGTATCTAACCAGAAATATCCGGTTCTGTGTGGCTAAATGAATATCAGCTTTTAAACAGCCTGTGTGTTTGTTAGTGCTTTCTGGATAGTATCTAGGAACTTTAGAGTTTTGAATGAATTTTAGCATGTTACATTCTGTTTTTTTGTTGGCAAACGCTAATTAGTTCCACATGGAGACACAACAAGTACACAGAAGTGTTTTCTGAGTAGAATGCTACAGGAACTAGGTGAAAAATGATATTTGCGACTGTAAACATGACATTGAATTCACATTCCCAAGAAAAAGACTTTGCTTTTCTCCAAAACCAGTTTGACTCTGCTTTTCTGGGTGCTTTGCACAGGAATTCCACACGAGTTTCTCCAGATAGGTCTGGGTGTAACCAGAATTATCCGGTTCTGTGTGGCTAAATGAATATCAGCTTTTAAACAGCCTGTGTGTTTGTTAGTGTTTTCTGGATAGTATCTAGGAACTTTAGAGTTTTGAATGAATTTTAGCATGTTACATTTTGTTTTTTTGTTGGCAAACGCTAATTAGTTCCACATGGAGACACAACAAGTACACAGAAGTGTTTTCTGAGTAGAATGCTACAGGAACTAGGTGAAAAATGATATTTGCGACTGTAAACATGACATTGAATTCACATTCCCAAGAAAAAGACTTTGCTTTTCTCCAAAACCAGTTTGACTCTGCTTTTCTGGGTGCTTTGCACAGGAATTCCACACGAGTTTCTCCAGATAGGTCTGGGTGTAACCAGAATTATCCGGTTCTGTGTATGAATATCAGCTTTTAAACAGCCTGTGTGTTTGTTAGTGTTTTCTGGATAGTATCTAGGAACTTTAGAGTTTTGAATGAATTCTAGCGTGTTACATTTTTTTTTTTGTTTTCAAACGCTAATTAGTTCCACATGGAGACACAACAAGTACACATAAGGGTTTTCTGAGTAGAATGCTACAGGAACTAGGTGAAAAATGATATTTGCGACTGTAAACATGACATTGAATTCACATTCCCAAGAAAAAGACTTTGCTTTTCTCCAAAACCAGTTTGACTCTGCTTTTCTGGGTCCTTAGCACACGAATTCCACACGAGTTTGTCCAGATAGGTCTGTATCTAACCAGAAATATCCAGTTCTGTGTGGCTAAATGAATATCAGCTTTTAAACAGCCTGTGTGTTTGTTAGTGCTTTCTGGATAGTATCTAGGAACTTTAGAGTTTTGAATGAATTCTAGCATGTTACATTTTGTTTTTTTGTTGGCAAACGCTAATTAGTTCCACATGGAGACACAACAAGTACACAGAAGTGTTTTCTGAGTAGAATGCTACAGGAACTAGGTGAAAAATGATCTTTGCGACTGTAAACATGACATTGAATTCACATTCCCAAGAAAAAGACTTTGCTTTTCTCCAAAACCAGTTTGACTCTGCTTTTCTGGGTCCTTAGCACACGAATTCCACACGAGTTTGTCCAGATAGGTCTGTATCTAACCAGAAATATCCGGTTCTGTGTGGCTAAATGAATATCAGCTTTTAAACAGCCTGTGTGTTTGTTAGTGCTTTCTGGATAGTATCTAGGAACTTTAGAGTTTTGAATGAATTCTAGCATGTTACATTTTGTTTTTTTGTTGGCAAACGCTAATTAGTTCCACATGGAGACACAACAAGTACACAGAAGTGTTTTCTGAGTAGAATGCTACAGGAACTAGGTGAAAAATGATATTTGCGACTGTAAACATGACATTGAATTCACATTCCAAAGAAAAAGACTTTGCTTTTCTCCAAAACCAGTTTGACTCTGCTTTTCTGGGTGCTTTGCACAGGAATTCCACTCGAGTTTGTCCAGATAGGTCTGTATCTAACCAGAAATATCCAGTTCTATGTGGCTAAATGAATATCAGCTTTTAAACAGCCTGTGTGTTTGTTAGTGTTTTCTGGATAGTATCTAGGAACTTTAGAGTTTTGAATGAATTCTAGCGTGTTACAATTTTTTTTGTTTTCAAACGCTAATTAGTTCCACATGGAGACACAACAAGTACACATAAGGGTTTTCTGAGTAGAATGCTACAGGAACTAGGTGAAAAATGATATTTGCGACTGTAAACATGACATTGAATTCACATTCCCAAGAAAAAGACTTTGCTTTTCTCCAAAACCAGTTTGACTCTGCTTTTCTGGGTGCTTTGCACAGGAATTCCACACGAGTTTCTCCAGATAGGTCTGGGTGTAACCAGAATTATCCGGTTCTGTGTGGCTAAATGAATATCAGCTTTTAAACAGCCTGTGTGTTTGTTAGTGTTTTCTGGATAGTATCTAGGAACTTTAGAGTTTTGAATGAATTTTAGCATGTTACATTTTGTTTTTTTTGTTGGCAAACGCTTATTAGTTCCACATGGAGACACAACAAGTACTAATAAATGTTTTCTGAGCAGAATGCTACAAGAACTAGGAGAGAAATTATATTTGCGACTGTAAACATGACATTGAATTCACATTCCCAAGAAAAAGACTTTGCTTTTCTCCAAAACCAGTTTGACTCTGCTTTTCTGGGTCCTTAGCACACGAATTCCACACGAGTTTGTCCAGATAGGTCTGTATCTAACCAGAAATATCCAGTTCTGTGTGGCTAAATGAATATCAGCTTTTAAACAGCCTGTGTGTTTGTTAGTGCTTTCTGGATAGTATCTAGGAACTTTAGAGTTTTGAATGAATTCTAGCATGTTACATTTTGTTTTTTTGTTGGCAAACGCTAATTAGTTCCACATGGAGACACAACAAGTACACAGAAGTGTTTTCTGAGTAGAATGCTACAGGAACTAGGTGAAAAATGATATTTGCGACTGTAAACATGACATTGAATTCACATTCCCAAGAAAAAGACTTTGCTTTTCTCCAAAACCAGTTTGACTCTGCTTTTCTGGGTGCTTTGCACAGGAATTCCACTCGAGTTTGTCCAGATAGGTCTGTATCTAACCAGAAATATCCAGTTCTGTGTGGCTAAATGAATATCAGCTTTTAAACAGCCTGTGTGTTTGTTAGTGTTTTCTGGATAGTATCTAGGAACTTTAGAGTTTTGAATGAATTCTAGCGTGTTACATTTTTTTTTTGTTTTCAAACGCTAATTAGTTCCACATGGAGACACAACAAGTACACATAAGGGTTTTCTGAGTAGAATGCTACAGGAACTAGGTGAAAAATGATATTTGCGACTGTAAACATGACATTGAATTCACATTCCCAAGAAAAAGACTTTGCTTTTCTCCAAAACCAGTTTGACTCTGCTTTTCTGGGTCCTTAGCACACGAATTCCACACGAGTTTGTCCAGATAGGTCTGTATCTAACCAGAAATATCCAGTTCTGTGTGGCTAAATGAATATCAGCTTTTAAACAGCCTGTGTGTTTGTTAGTGCTTTCTGGATAGTATCTAGGAACTTTAGAGTTTTGAATGAATTCTAGCATGTTACATTTTGTTTTTTTGTTGGCAAACGCTAATTAGTTCCACATGGAGACACAACAAGTACACAGAAGTGTTTTCTGAGTAGAATGCTACAGGAACTAGGTGAAAAATGATCTTTGCGACTGTAAACATGACATTGAATTCACATTCCCAAGAAAAAGACTTTGCTTTTCTCCAAAACCAGTTTGACTCTGCTTTTCTGGGTCCTTAGCACACGAATTCCACACGAGTTTGTCCAGATAGGTCTGTATCTAACCAGAAATATCCGGTTCTGTGTGGCTAAATGAATATCAGCTTTTAAACAGCCTGTGTGTTTGTTAGTGCTTTCTGGATAGTATCTAGGAACTTTAGAGTTTTGAATGAATTCTAGCATGTTACATTTTGTTTTTTTGTTGGCAAACGCTAATTAGTTCCACATGGAGACACAACATGTACACAGAAGTGTTTTCTGAGTAGAATGCTACAGGAACTAGGTGAAAAATGATATTTGCGACTGTAAACATGACATTGAATTCACATTCCAAAGAAAAAGACTTTGCTTTTCTCCAAAACCAGTTTGACTCTGCTTTTCTGGGTGCTTTGCACAGGAATTCCACTCGAGTTTGTCCAGATAGGTCTGTATCTAACCAGAAATATCCAGTTCTATGTGGCTAAATGAATATCAGCTTTTAAACAGCCTGTGTGTTTGTTAGTGTTTTCTGGATAGTATCTAGGAACTTTAGAGTTTTGAATGAATTCTAGCGTGTTACATTTTTTTTTTGTTTTCAAACGCTAATTAGTTCCACATGGAGACACAACAAGTACACATAAGGGTTTTCTGAGTAGAATGCTACAGGAACTAGGTGAAAAATGATATTTGCGACTGTAAACATGACATTGAATTCACATTCCCAAGAAAAAGACTTTGCTTTTCTCCAAAACCAGTTTGACTCTGCTTTTCTGGGTGCTTTGCACAGGAATTCCACACGAGTTTCTCCAGATAGGTCTGGGTGTAACCAGAATTATCCGGTTCTGTGTGGCTAAATGAATATCAGCTTTTAAACAGCCTGTGTGTTTGTTAGTGTTTTCTGGATAGTATCTAGGAACTTTAGAGTTTTGAATGAATTTTAGCATGTTACATTTTGGTTTTTTTGTTGGCAAACGCTTATTAGTTCCACATGGAGACACAACAAGTACTAATAAATGTTTTCTGAGCAGAATGCTACAAGAACTAGGAGAGAAATGATATTTGCGACTGTAAACATGACATTGAATTCACATTCCCAAGAAAAAGACTTTGCTTTTCTCCAAAACCAGTTTGACTCTGCTTTTCTGGGTCCTTAGCACACGAATTCCACACGAGTTTGTCCAGATAGGTCTGTATCTAACCAGAAATATCCAGTTCTGTGTGGCTAAATGAATATCAGCTTTTAAACAGCCTGTGTGTTTGTTAGTGCTTTCTGGATAGTATCTAGGAACTTTAGAGTTTTGAATGAATTCTAGCATGTTACATTTTGTTTTTTTGTTGGCAAACGCTAATTAGTTCCACATGGAGACACAACAAGTACACAGAAGTGTTTTCTGAGTAGAATGCTACAGGAACTAGGTGAAAAATGATATTTGCGACTGTAAACATGACATTGAATTCACATTCCCAAGAAAAAGACTTTGCTTTTCTCCAAAACCAGTTTGACTCTGCTTTTCTGGGTGCTTTGCACAGGAATTCCACTCGAGTTTGTCCAGATAGGTCTGTATCTAACCAGAAATATCCAGTTCTGTGTGGCTAAATGAATATCAGCTTTTAAACAGCCTGTGTGTTTGTTAGTGTTTTCTGGATAGTATCTAGGAACTTTAGAGTTTTGAATGAATTCTAGCGTGTTACATTTTTTTTTTGTTTTCAAACGCTAATTAGTTCCACATGGAGACACAACAAGTACACATAAGGGTTTTCTGAGTAGAATGCTACAGGAACTAGGTGAAAAATGATATTTGCGACTGTAAACATGACATTGAATTCACATTCCCAAGAAAAAGACTTTGCTTTTCTCCAAAACCAGTTTGACTCTGCTTTTCTGGGTCCTTAGCACACGAATTCCACACGAGTTTGTCCAGATAGGTCTGTATCTAACCAGAAATATCCAGTTCTGTGTGGCTAAATGAATATCAGCTTTTAAACAGCCTGTGTGTTTGTTAGTGCTTTCTGGATAGTATCTAGGAACTTTAGAGTTTTGAATGAATTCTAGCATGTTACATTTTGTTTTTTTGTTGGCAAACGCTAATTAGTTCCACATGGAGACACAACAAGTACACAGAAGTGTTTTCTGAGTAGAATGCTACAGGAACTAGGTGAAAAATGATCTTTGCGACTGTAAACATGATATTGAATTCACATTCCCAAGAAAAAGACTTTGCTTTTCTCCAAAACCAGTTTGACTCTGCTTTTCTGGGTCCTTAGCACACGAATTCCACACGAGTTTGTCCAGATAGGTCTGTATCTAACCAGAAATATCCAGTTCTGTGTGGCTAAATGAATATCAGCTTTTAAACAGCCTGTGTGTTTGTTAGTGCTTTCTGGATAGTATCTAGGAACTTTAGAGTTTTGAATGAATTCTAGCATGTTACATTTTGTTTTTTTGTTGGCAAACGCTAATTAGTTCCACATGGAGACACAACAAGTACACAGAAGTGTTTTCTGAGTAGAATGCTACAGGAACTAGGTGAAAAATGATATTTGCGACTGTAAACATGACATTGAATTCACATTCCCAAGAAAAAGACTTTGCTTTTCTCCAAAACCAGTTTGACTCTGCTTTTCTGGGTGCTTTGCACAGGAATTCCACTCGAGTTTGTCCAGATAGGTCTGTATCTAACCAGAAATATCCAGTTCTGTGTGGCTAAATGAATATCAGCTTTTAAACAGCCTGTGTGTTTGTTAGTGTTTTCTGGATAGTATCTAGGAACTTTAGAGTTTTGAATGAATTCTAGCGTGTTACATTTTTTTTTTGTTTTCAAACGCTAATTAGTTCCACATGGAGACACAACAAGTACACATAAGGGTTTTCTGAGTAGAATGCTACAGGAACTAGGTGAAAAATGATATTTGCGACTGTAAACATGACATTGAATTCACATTCCCAAGAAAAAGACTTTGCTTTTCTCCAAAACCAGTTTGACTCTGCTTTTCTGGGTCCTTAGCACACGAATTCCACACGAGTTTGTCCAGATAGGTCTGTATCTAACCAGAAATATCCAGTTCTGTGTGGCTAAATGAATATCAGCTTTTAAACAGCCTGTGTGTTTGTTAGTGCTTTCTGGATAGTATCTAGGAACTTTAGAGTTTTGAATGAATTCTAGCATGTTACATTTTGTTTTTTTGTTGGCAAACGCTAATTAGTTCCACATGGAGACACAACAAGTACACAGAAGTGTTTTCTGAGTAGAATGCTACAGGAACTAGGTGAAAAATGATCTTTGCGACTGTAAACATGACATTGAATTCACATTCCCAAGAAAAAGACTTTGCTTTTCTCCAAAACCAGTTTGACTCTGCTTTTCTGGGTCCTTAGCACACGAATTCCACACGAGTTTGTCCAGATAGGTCTGTATCTAACCAGAAATATCCGGTTCTGTGTGGCTAAATGAATATCAGCTTTTAAACAGCCTGTGTGTTTGTTAGTGCTTTCTGGATAGTATCTAGGAACTTTAGAGTTTTGAATGAATTCTAGCATGTTACATTTTGTTTTTTTGTTGGCAAACGCTAATTAGTTCCACATGGAGACACAACAAGTACACAGAAGTGTTTTCTGAGTAGAATGCTACAGGAACTAGGTGAAAAATGATATTTGCGACTGTAAACATGACATTGAATTCACATTCCAAAGAAAAAGACTTTGCTTTTCTCCAAAACCAGTTTGACTCTGCTTTTCTGGGTGCTTTGCACAGGAATTCCACTCGAGTTTGTCCAGATAGGTCTGTATCTAACCAGAAATATCCAGTTCTGTGTGGCTAAATGAATATCAGCTTTTAAACAGCCTGTGTGTTTGTTAGTGTTTTCTGGATAGTATCTAGGAACTTTAGAGTTTTGAATGAATTCTAGCGTGTTACATTTTTTTTTTTGTTTTCAAACGCTAATTAGTTCCACATGGAGACACAACAAGTACACATAAGGGTTTTCTGAGTAGAATGCTACAGGAACTAGGTGAAAAATGATATTTGCGACTGTAAACATGACATTGAATTCACATTCCCAAGAAAAAGACTTTGCTTTTCTCCAAAACCAGTTTGACTCTGCTTTTCTGGGTGCTTTGCACAGGAATTCCACACGAGTTTCTCCAGATAGGTCTGGGTGTAACCAGAATTATCCGGTTCTGTGTGGCTAAATGAATATCAGCTTTTAAACAGCCTGTGTGTTTGTTAGTGTTTTCTGGATAGTATCTAGGAACTTTAGAGTTTTGAATGAATTCTAGCGTGTTACATTTTGTTTTTTTTGTTGGCAAACGCTTATTAGTTCCACATGGAGACACAACAAGTACTAATAAATGTTTTCTTAGCAGAATGCTACAAGAACTAGGAGAGAAATTATATTTGCGACTGTAAACATGACATTGAATTCACATTCCCAAGAAAAAGACTTTGCTTTTCTCCAAAACCAGTTTGACTCTGCTTTTCTGGGTCCTTAGCACACGAATTCCACACGAGTTTGTCCAGATAGGTCTGTATCTAACCAGAAATATCCAGTTCTGTGTGGCTAAATGAATATCAGCTTTTAAACAGCCTGTGTGTTTGTTAGTGCTTTCTGGATAGTATCTAGGAACTTTAGAGTTTTGAATGAATTCTAGCATGTTACATTTTGTTTTTTTGTTGGCAAACGCTAATTAGTTCCACATGGAGACACAACAAGTACACAGAAGTGTTTTCTGAGTAGAATGCTACAGGAACTAGGTGAAAAATGATATTTGCGACTGTAAACATGACATTGAATTCACATTCCCAAGAAAAAGACTTTGCTTTTCTCCAAAACCAGTTTGACTCTGCTTTTCTGGGTGCTTTGCACAGGAATTCCACTCGAGTTTGTCCAGATAGGTCTGTATCTAACCAGAAATATCCAGTTCTGTGTGGCTAAATGAATATCAGCTTTTAAACAGCCTGTGTGTTTGTTAGTGTTTTCTGGATAGTATCTAGGAACTTTAGAGTTTTGAATGAATTCTAGCGTGTTACATTTTTTTTTTGTTTTCAAACGCTAATTAGTTCCACATGGAGACACAACAAGTACACATAAGGGTTTTCTGAGTAGAATGCTACAGGAACTAGGTGAAAAATGATATTTGCGACTGTAAACATGACATTGAATTCACATTCCCAAGAAAAAGACTTTGCTTTTCTCCAAAACCAGTTTGACTCTGCTTTTCTGGGTCCTTAGCACACGAATTCCACACGAGTTTGTCCAGATAGGTCTGTATCTAACCAGAAATATCCAGTTCTGTGTGGCTAAATGAATATCAGCTTTTAAACAGCCTGTGTGTTTGTTAGTGCTTTCTGGATAGTATCTAGGAACTTTAGAGTTTTGAATGAATTCTAGCATGTTACATTTTGTTTTTTTGTTGGCAAACGCTAATTAGTTCCACATGGAGACACAACAAGTACACAGAAGTGTTTTCTGAGTAGAATGCTACAGGAACTAGGTGAAAAATGATATTTGCGACTGTAAACATGACATTGAATTCACATTCCCAAGAAAAAGACTTTGCTTTTCTCCAAAACCAGTTTGACTCTGCTTTTCTGGGTCCTTAGCACACGAATTCCACACGAGTTTGTCCAGATAGGTCTGTATCTAACCAGAAATATCCAGTTCTGTGTGGCTAAATGAATATCAGCTTTTAAACAGCCTGTGTGTTTGTTAGTGCTTTCTGGATAGTATCTAGGAACTTTAGAGTTTTGAATGAATTCTAGCATGTTACATTTTGTTTTTTTGTTGGCAAACGCTAATTAGTTCCACATGGAGACACAACAAGTACACAGAAGTGTTTTCTGAGTAGAATGCTACAGGAACTAGGTGAAAAATGATATTTGCGACTGTAAACATGACATTGAATTCACATTCCCAAGAAAAAGACTTTGCTTTTCTCCAAAACCAGTTTGACTTTGCTTTTCTGGGTGCTTTGCACAGGAATTCCACACGAGTTTCTCCAGATAGGTCTGGGTGTAACCAGAATTATCCGGTTCTGTGTGGCTAAATGAATATCAGCTTTTAAACAGCCTGTGTGTTTGTTAGTGTTTTCTGGATAGTATCTAGGAACTTTAGAGTTTTGAATGAATTTTAGCATGTTACATTTTGGTTTTTTTGTTGGCAAACACTTATTAGTTCCACATGGAGACACAACAAGTACTAATAAATGTTTTCTGAGCAGAATGCTACAAGAACTAGGAGAGAAATGATATTTGCGACTGTAAACATGACATTGAATTCACATTCCCAAGAAAAAGACTTTGCTTTTCTCCAAAACCAGTTTGACTCTGCTTTTCTGGGTGCTTTGCACAGGAATTCCACTCGAGTTTGTCCAGATAGGTCTGTATCTAACCAGAAATATCCAGTTCTGTGTGGCTAAATGAATATCAGCTTTTAAACAGCCTGTGTGTTTGTTAGTGTTTTCTGGATAGTATCTAGGAACTTTAGAGTTTTGAATGAATTCTAGCGTGTTACATTTTTTTTTTTGTTTTCAAACGCTAATTAGTTCCACATGGAGACACAACAAGTACACATAAGGGTTTTCTGAGTAGAATGCTACAGGAACTAGGTGAAAAATGATATTTGCGACTGTAAACATGACATTGAATTCACATTCCCAAGAAAAAGACTTTGCTTTTCTCCAAAACCAGTTTGACTCTGCTTTTCTGGGTGCTTTGCACAGGAATTCCACACGAGTTTCTCCAGATAGGTCTGGGTGTAACCAGAATTATCCGGTTCTGTGTGGCTAAATGAATATCAGCTTTTAAACAGCCTGTGTGTTTGTTAGTGTTTTCTGGATAGTATCTAGGAACTTTAGAGGTTTGAATGAATTTTAGCATGTTACATTTTGTTTTTTTGTTGGCAAACGCTAATTAGTTCCACATGGAGACACAACAAGTACACAGAAGTGTTTTCTGAGTAGAATGCTACAGGAACTAGGTGAAAAATGATATTTGCGACTGTAAACATGACATTGAATTCACATTCCCAAGAAAAAGACTTATCTTTTCTCCAAAACCAGTTTGACTCTGCTTTTCTGGGTGCTTTGCACAGGAATTCCACACGAGTTTCTCCAGATAGGTCTGGGTGTAACCAGAATTATCCGGTTCTGTGTGGCTAAATGAATATCAGCTTTTAAACAGCCTGTGTGTTTGTTAGTGTTTTCTGGATAGTATCTAGGAACTTTAGAGTTTTGAATGAATTTTAGCATGTTACATTTTGTTTTTTTGTTGGCAAACGCTAATTAGTTCCACATGGAGACACAACAAGTACACAGAAGTGTTTTCTGAGTAGAATGCTACAGGAACTAGGAGAAAAATGATATTTGCGACTGTAAACATGACATTGAATTCACATTCCCAAGAAAAAGACTTTGCTTTTCTCCAAAACCAGTTTGACTTTGCTTTTCTGGGTCCTTAGCACACGAATTCCACACGAGTTTGTCCAGATAGGTCTGTATCTAACCAGAAATATCCAGTTCTGTGTGGCTAAATGAATATGAGCTTTTAAACAGCCTGTGTGTTTGTTAGTGCTTTCTGGATAGTATCTAGGAACTTTAGAGTTTTGAATGAATTCTAGCATGTTACATTTTGTTTTTTTGTTGGCAAACGCTAATTAGTTCCACATGGAGACACAACAAGTACACAGAAGTGTTTTCTGAGTAGAATGCTACAGGAACTAGGTGAAAAATGATCTTTGCGACTGTAAACATGACATTGAATTCACATTCCCAAGAAAAAGACTTTGCTTTTCTCCAAAACCAGTTTGACTCTGCTTTTCTGGGTGCTTTGCACAGGAATTCCACACGAGTTTCTCCAGATAGGTCTGGGTGTAACCAGAATTATCCGGTTCTGTGTGGCTAAATGAATATCAGCTTTTAAACAGCCTGTGTGTTTGTTAGTGTTTTCTGGATAGTATCTAGGAACTTTAGAGTTTTGAATGAATTTTAGCATGTTACATTTTGGTTTTTTTGTTGGCAAACGCTTATTAGTTCCACATGGAGACACAACAAGTACTAATAAATGTTTTCTGAGCAGAATGCTACAAGAACTAGGAGAGAAATGATATTTGCGACTGTAAACATGACATTGAATTCACATTCCCAAGAAAAAGACTTTGCTTTTCTCCAAAACCAGTTTGACTCTGCCTTTCTGGGTCCTTAGCACACGAATTCCACACGAGTTTGTCCAGATAGGTCTGTATCTAACCAGAAATATCCAGTTCTGTGTGGCTAAATGAATATCAGCTTTTAAACAGCCTGTGTGTTTGTTAGTGCTTTCTGGATAGTATCTAGGAACTTTAGAGTTTTGAATGAATTCTAGCATGTTACATTTTGTTTTTTTGTTGGCAAACGCTAATTAGTTCCACATGGACACACAACAAGTACACAGAAGTGTTTTCTGAGTAGAATGCTACAGGAACTAGGTGAAAAATGATATTTGCAACTGTAAACATGACATTGAATTCACATTCCCAAGAAAAAGACTTTGCTTTTCTCCAAAACCAGTTTGACTCTGCTTTTCTGGGTGCTTTGCACAGGAATTCCACTCGAGTTTGTCCAGATAGGTCTGTATCTAACCAGAAATATCCAGTTCTGTGTGGCTAAATGAATATCAGCTTTTAAACAGCCTGTGTGTTTGTTAGTGTTTTCTGGATAGTATCTAGGAACTTTAGAGTTTTGAATGAATTCTAGCGTGTTACATTTTTTTTTTGTTTTCAAACGCTAATTAGTTCCACATGGAGACACAACAAGTACACATAAGGGTTTTCTGAGTAGAATGCTACAGGAACAAGGTGAAAAATGATATTTGCGACTGTAAACATGACATTGAATTCACATTCCCAAGAAAAAGACTTTGCTTTTCTCCAAAACCAGTTTGACTCTGCTTTTCTGGATGCTTTGCACAGGAATTCCACACGAGTTTCTCCAGATAGGTCTGGGTGTAACCAGAATTATCCGGTTCTGTGTGGCTAAATGAATATCAGCTTTTAAACAGCCTGTGTGTTTGTTAGTGTTTTCTGGATAGTATCTAGGAACTTTAGAGTTTTGAATGAATTTTAGCATGTTACATTTTGTTTTTTTTGTTGGCAAACGCTTATTAGTTCCACATGGAGACACAACAAGTACTAATAAATGTTTTCTGAGCAGAATGCTACAAGAACTAGGAGAGAAATGATATTTGCGACTGTAAACATGACATTGAATTCACATTCCCAAGAAAAAGACTTTGCTTTTCTCCAAAACCAGTTTGACTCTGCTTTTCTGGGTCCTTAGCACACGAATTCCACACGAGTTTGTCCAGATAGGTCTGTATCTAACCAGAAATATCCAGTTCTGTGTGGCTAAATGAATATCAGCTTTTAAACAGCCTGTGTGTTTGTTAGTGCTTTCTGGATAGTATCTAGGAACTTTAGAGTTTTGAATGAATTCTAGCATGTTACATTTTGTTTTTTTGTTGGCAAACGCTAATTAGTTCCACATGGAGACACAAGTACACAGAAGTGTTTTCTGAGTAGAATGCTACAGGAACTAGGTGAAAAATGATATTTGCGACTGTAAACATGACATTGAATTCACATTCCCAAGAAAAAGACTTTGCTTTTCTCCAAAACCAGTTTGACTCTGCTTTTCTGGGTGCTTTGCACAGGAATTCCACACGAGTTTCTCCAGATAGGTCTGGGTGTAACCAGAATTATCCGGTTCTGTGTGGCTAAATGAATATCAGCTTTTAAACAGCCTGTGTGTTTGTTAGTGTTTTCTGGATAGTATCTAGGAACTTTAGAGGTTTGAATGAATTTTAGCATGTTACATTTTGTTTTTTTGTTGGCAAACGCTAATTAGTTCCACATGGAGACACAACAAGTACACAGAAGTGTTTTCTGAGTAGAATGCTACAGGAACTAGGTGAAAAATGATATTTGCGACTGTAAACATGACATTGAATTCACATTCCCAAGAAAAAGACTTATCTTTTCTCCAAAACCAGTTTGACTCTGCTTTTCTGGGTGCTTTGCACAGGAATTCCACACGAGTTTCTCCAGATAGGTCTGGGTGTAACCAGAATTATCCGGTTCTGTGTGGCTAAATGAATATCAGCTTTTAAACAGCCTGTGTGTTTGTTAGTGTTTTCTGGATAGTATCTAGGAACTTTAGAGTTTTGAATGAATTTTAGCATGTTACATTTTGTTTTTTTGTTGGCAAACGCTAATTAGTTCCACATGGAGACACAACAAGTACACAGAAGTGTTTTCTGAGTAGAATGCTACAGGAACTAGGAGAAAAATGATATTTGCGACTGTAAACATGACATTGAATTCACATTCCCAAGAAAAAGACTTTGCTTTTCTCCAAAACCAGTTTGACTTTGCTTTTCTGGGTGCTTTGCGCACGAATTCCACACGAGTTTGTCCAGATAGGTCTGTATCTAACCAGAAATATCCAGTTCTGTGTGGCTAAATGAATATGAGCTTTTAAACAGCCTGTGTGTTTGTTAGTGTTTTCTGGATAGTATCTAGGAACTTTAGAGTTTTGAATGAATTTTAGCATGTTACATTTTGGTTTTTTTGTTGGCAAACGCTTATTAGTTCCACATGGAGACACAACAAGTACTAATAAATGTTTTCTGAGCAGAATGCTACAAGAACTAGGAGAGAAATGATATTTGCGACTGTAAACATGACATTGAATTCACATTCCCAAGAAAAAGACTTTGCTTTTCTCCAAAACCAGTTTGACTCTGCCTTTCTGGGTCCTTAGCACACGAATTCCACACGAGTTTGTCCAGATAGGTCTGTATCTAACCAGAAATATCCAGTTCTGTGTGGCTAAATGAATATCAGCTTTTAAACAGCCTGTGTGTTTGTTAGTGCTTTCTGGATAGTATCTAGGAACTTTAGAGTTTTGAATGAATTCTAGCATGTTACATTTTGTTTTTTTGTTGGCAAACGCTAATTAGTTCCACATGGACACACAACAAGTACACAGAAGTGTTTTCTGAGTAGAATGCTACAGGAACTAGGTGAAAAATGATATTTGCAACTGTAAACATGACATTGAATTCACATTCCCAAGAAAAAGACTTTGCTTTTCTCCAAAACCAGTTTGACTCTGCTTTTCTGGGTGCTTTGCACAGGAATTCCACTCGAGTTTGTCCAGATAGGTCTGTATCTAACCAGAAATATCCAGTTCTGTGTGGCTAAATGAATATCAGCTTTTAAACAGCCTGTGTGTTTGTTAGTGTTTTCTGGATAGTATCTAGGAACTTTAGAGTTTTGAATGAATTCTAGCGTGTTACATTTTTTTTTTGTTTTCAAACGCTAATTAGTTCCACATGGAGACACAACAAGTACACATAAGGGTTTTCTGAGTAGAATGCTACAGGAACAAGGTGAAAAATGATATTTGCGACTGTAAACATGACATTGAATTCACATTCCCAAGAAAAAGACTTTGCTTTTCTCCAAAACCAGTTTGACTCTGCTTTTCTGGATGCTTTGCACAGGAATTCCACACGAGTTTCTCCAGATAGGTCTGGGTGTAACCAGAATTATCCGGTTCTGTGTGGCTAAATGAATATCAGCTTTTAAACAGCCTGTGTGTTTGTTAGTGTTTTCTGGATAGTATCTAGGAACTTTAGAGTTTTGAATGAATTTTAGCATGTTACATTTTGTTTTTTTTGTTGGCAAACGCTTATTAGTTCCACATGGAGACACAACAAGTACTAATAAATGTTTTCTGAGCAGAATGCTACAAGAACTAGGAGAGAAATGATATTTGCGACTGTAAACATGACATTGAATTCACATTCCCAAGAAAAAGACTTTGCTTTTCTCCAAAACCAGTTTGACTCTGCTTTTCTGGGTCCTTAGCACACGAATTCCACACGAGTTTGTCCAGATAGGTCTGTATCTAACCAGAAATATCCAGTTCTGTGTGGCTAAATGAATATCAGCTTTTAAACAGCCTGTGTGTTTGTTAGTGCTTTCTGGATAGTATCTAGGAACTTTAGAGTTTTGAATGAATTCTAGCATGTTACATTTTGTTTTTTTGTTGGCAAACGCTAATTAGTTCCACATGGAGACACAAGTACACAGAAGTGTTTTCTGAGTAGAATGCTACAGGAACTAGGTGAAAAATGATATTTGCGACTGTAAACATGACATTGAATTCACATTCCCAAGAAAAAGACTT
Organism: Sylvilagus floridanus; assembly: GCA_949820135.1. NCBI lineage: Eukaryota > Metazoa > Chordata > Mammalia > Lagomorpha > Leporidae > Sylvilagus > Sylvilagus floridanus. The sequence continues at coordinate 84,877,033 of OX463233.1, forward strand.
TGCTTTTCTCCAAAACCAGTTTGACTCTGCTTTTCTGGGTGCTTTGCACAGGAATTCCACTCGAGTTTGTCCAGATAGGTCTGTATCTAACCAGAAATATCCAGTTCTGTGTGGCTAAATGAATATCAGCTTTTAAACAGCCTGTGTGTTTGTTAGTGTTTTCTGGATAGTATCTAGGAACTTTAGAGTTTTGAATGAATTCTAGCGTGTTACATTTTTTTTTTGTTTTCAAACGCTAATTAGTTCCACATGGAGACACAACAAGTACACATAAGGGTTTTCTGAGTAGAATGCTACAGGAACTAGGTGAAAAATGATATTTGCGACTGTAAACATGACATTGAATTCACATTCCCAAGAAAAAGACTTTGCTTTTCTCCAAAACCAGTTTGACTCTGCTTTTCTGGGTGCTTTGCACAGGAATTCCACACGAGTTTCTCCAGATAGGTCTGGGTGTAACCAGAATTATCCGGTTCTGTGTGGCTAAATGAATATCAGCTTTTAAACAGCCTGTGTGTTTGTTAGTGTTTTCTGGATAGTATCTAGGAACTTTAGAGTTTTGAATGAATTTTAGCATGTTACATTTTGTTTTTTTTGTTGGCAAACGCTTATTAGTTCCACATGGAGACACAACAAGTACTAATAAATGTTTTCTGAGCAGAATGCTACAAGAACTAGGAGAGAAATGATATTTGCGACTGTAAACATGACATTGAATTCACATTCCCAAGAAAAAGACTTTGCTTTTCTCCAAAACCAGTTTGACTCTGCTTTTCTGGGTCCTTAGCACACGAATTCCACACGAGTTTGTCCAGATAGGTCTGTATCTAACAAGAAATATCCAGTTCTGTGTGGCTAAATGAATATCAGCTTTTAAACAGCCTGTGTGTTTGTTAGTGCTTTCTGGATAGTATCTAGGAACTTTAGAGTTTTGAATGAATTCTAGCATGTTACATTTTGTTTTTTTGTTGGCAAACGCTAATTAGTTCCACATGGAGACACAACAAGTACACAGAAGTGTTTTCTGAGTAGAATGCTACAGGAACTAGGTGAAAAATGATATTTGCGACTGTAAACATGACATTGAATTCACATTCCCAAGAAAAAGACTTTGCTTTTCTCCAAAACCAGTTTGACTTTGCTTTTCTGGGTGCTTTGCACAGGAATTCCACACGAGTTTCTCCAGATAGGTCTGGGTGTAACCAGAATTATCCGGTTCTGTGTGGCTAAATGAATATCAGCTTTTAAACAGCCTGTGTGTTTGTTAGTGTTTTCTGGATAGTATCTAGGAACTTTAGAGTTTTGAATGAATTTTAGCATGTTACATTTTGGTTTTTTTGTTGGCAAACGCTTATTAGTTCCACATGGAGACACAACAAGTACTAATAAATGTTTTCTGAGCAGAATGCTACAAGAACTAGGAGAGAAATGATATTTGCGACTGTAAACATGACATTGAATTCACATTCCCAAGAAAAAGACTTTGCTTTTCTCCAAAACCAGTTTGACTCTGCTTTTCTGGGTGCTTTGCACAGGAATTCCACTCGAGTTTGTCCAGATAGGTCTGTATCTAACCAGAAATATCCAGTTCTATGTGGCTAAATGAATATCAGCTTTTAAACAGCCTGTGTGTTTGTTAGTGTTTTCTGGATAGTATCTAGGAACTTTAGAGTTTTGAATGAATTCTAGCGTGTTACATTTTTTTTTTGTTTTCAAACGCTAATTAGTTCCACATGGAGACACAACAAGTACACATAAGGGTTTTCTGAGTAGAATGCTACAGCAACTAGGTGAAAAATGATATTTGCGACTGTAAACATGACATTGAATTCACATTCCCAAGAAAAAGACTTTGCTTTTCTCCAAAACCAGTTTGACTCTGCTTTTCTGGGTGCTTTGCACAGGAATTCCACACGAGTTTCTCCAGATAGGTCTGGGTGTAACCAGAATTATCCGGTTCTGTGTGGCTAAATGAATATCAGCTTTTAAACAGCCTGTGTGTTTGTTAGTGTTTTCTGGATAGTATCTAGGAACTTTAGAGTTTTGAATGAATTTTAGCATGTTACATTTTGTTTTTTTGTTGGCAAACGCTAATTAGTTCCACATGGAGACACAACAAGTACACAGAAGTGTTTTCTGAGTAGAATGCTACAGGAACTAGGTGAAAAATGATATTTGCGACTGTAAACATGACATTGAATTCACATTCCCAAGAAAAAGACTTTGCTTTTCTCCAAAACCAGTTTGACTCTGCTTTTCTGGGTGCTTTGCACAGGAATTCCACACGAGTTTCTCCAGATAGGTCTGGGTGTAACCAGAATTATCCGGTTCTGTGTGGCTAAATGAATATCAGCTTTTAAACAGCCTGTGTGTTTGTTAGTGTTTTCTGGATAGTATCTAGGAACTTTAGAGTTTTGAATGAATTCTAGCATGTTACATTTTGTTTTTTTGTTGGCAAACGCTAATTAGTTCCACATGGAGACACAACAAGTACACAGAAGTGTTTTCTGAGTAGAATGCTACAAGAACTAGGAGAGAAATGATATTTGCGACTGTAAACATGACATTGAATTCACATTCCCAAGAAAAAGACTTTGCTTTTCTCCAAAACCAGTTTGACTCTGCTTTTCTGGGTCCTTAGCACACGAATTCCACACGAGTTTGTCCAGATAGGTCTGTATCTAACAAGAAATATCCAGTTCTGTGTGGCTAAATGAATATCAGCTTTTAAACAGCCTGTGTGTTTGTTAGTGCTTTCTGGATAGTATCTAGGAACTTTAGAGTTTTGAATGAATTCTAGCATGTTACATTTTGTTTTTTTGTTGGCAAACGCTAATTAGTTCCACATGGAGACACAACAAGTACACAGAAGTGTTTTCTGAGTAGAATGCTACAGGAACTAGGTGAAAAATGATATTTGCGACTGTAAACATGACATTGAATTCACATTCCCAAGAAAAAGACTTTGCTTTTCTCCAAAACCAGTTTGACTCTGCTTTTCTGGGTGCTTTGCACAGGAATTCCACTCGAGTTTGTCCAGATAGGTCTGTATCTAACCAGAAATATCCAGTTCTGTGTGGCTAAATGAATATCAGCTTTTAAACAGCCTGTGTGTTTGTTAGTGTTTTCTGGATAGTATCTAGGAACTTTAGAGTTTTGAATGAATTCTAGCGTGTTACATTTTTTTTTTTGTTTTCAAACGCTAATTAGTTCCACATGGAGACACAACAAGTACACATAAGGGTTTTCTGAGTAGAATGCTACAGGAACTAGGTGAAAAATGATATTTGCGACTGTAAACATGACATTGAATTCACATTCCCAAGAAAAAGACTTTGCTTTTCTCCAAAACCAGTTTGACTCTGCTTTTCTGGGTGCTTTGCACAGGAATTCCACACGAGTTTCTCCAGATAGGTCTGGGTGTAACCAGAATTATCCGGTTCTGTGTGGCTAAATGAATATCAGCTTTTAAACAGCCTGTGTGTTTGTTAGTGTTTTCTGGATAGTATCTAGGAACTTTAGAGTTTTGAATGAATTTTAGCATGTTACATTTTGTTTTTTTTGTTGGCAAACGCTTATTAGTTCCACATGGAGACACAACAAGTACTAATAAATGTTTTCTGAGCAGAATGCTACAAGAACTAGGAGAGAAATGATATTTGCGACTGTAAACATGACATTGAATTCACATTCCCAAGAAAAAGACTTTGCTTTTCTCCAAAACCAGTTTGACTCTGCTTTTCTGGGTCCTTAGCACACGAATTCCACACGAGTTTGTCCAGATAGGTCTGTATCTAACAAGAAATATCCAGTTCTGTGTGGCTAAATGAATATCAGCTTTTAAACAGCCTGTGTGTTTGTTAGTGCTTTCTGGATAGTATCTAGGAACTTTAGAGTTTTGAATGAATTCTAGCATGTTACATTTTGTTTTTTTGTTGGCAAACGCTAATTAGTTCCACATGGAGACACAACAAGTACACAGAAGTGTTTTCTGAGTAGAATGCTACAGGAACTAGGTGAAAAATGATATTTGCGACTGTAAACATGACATTGAATTCACATTCCCAAGAAAAAGACTTTGCTTTTCTCCAAAACCAGTTTGACTCTGCTTTTCTGGGTGCTTTGCACAGGAATTCCACACGAGTTTCTCCAGATAGGTCTGGGTGTAACCAGAATTATCCGGTTCTGTGTGGCTAAATGAATATCAGCTTTTAAACAGCCTGTGTGTTTGTTAGTGTTTTCTGGATAGTATCTAGGAACTTTAGAGTTTTGAATGAATTTTAGCATGTTACATTTTGGTTTTTTTGTTGGCAAACGCTTATTAGTTCCACATGGAGACACAACAAGTACTAATAAATGTTTTCTGAGCAGAATGCTACAAGAACTAGGAGAGAAATGATATTTGCGACTGTAAACATGACATTGAATTCACATTCCCAAGAAAAAGACTTTGCTTTTCTCCAAAACCAGTTTGACTCTGCTTTTCTGGGTGCTTTGCACAGGAATTCCACTCGAGTTTGTCCAGATAGGTCTGTATCTAACCAGAAATATCCAGTTCTGTGTGGCTAAATGAATATCAGCTTTTAAACAGCCTGTGTGTTTGTTAGTGTTTTCTGGATAGTATCTAGGAACTTTAGAGTTTTGAATGAATTCTAGCGTGTTACATTTTTTTTTGTTTTCAAACGCTAATTAGTTCCACATGGAGACACAACAAGTACACATAAGGGTTTTCTGAGTAGAATGCTACAGCAACTAGGTGAAAAATGATATTTGCGACTGTAAACATGACATTGAATTCACATTCCCAAGAAAAAGACTTTGCTTTTCTCCAAAACCAGTTTGACTCTGCTTTTCTGGGTGCTTTGCACAGGAATTCCACACGAGTTTCTCCAGATAGGTCTGGGTGTAACCAGAATTATCCGGTTCTGTGTGGCTAAATGAATATCAGCTTTTAAACAGCCTGTGTGTTTGTTAGTGTTTTCTGGATAGTATCTAGGAACTTTAGAGTTTTGAATGAATTTTAGCATGTTACATTTTGTTTTTTTGTTGGCAAACGCTAATTAGTTCCACATGGAGACACAACAAGTACACAGAAGTGTTTTCTGAGTAGAATGCTACAGGAACTAGGTGAAAAATGATATTTGCGACTGTAAACATGACATTGAATTCACATTCCCAAGAAAAAGACTTTGCTTTTCTCCAAAACCAGTTTGACTCTGCTTTTCTGGGTGCTTTGCACAGGAATTCCACACGAGTTTCTCCAGATAGGTCTGGGTGTAACCAGAATTATCCGGTTCTGTGTGGCTAAATGAATATCAGCTTTTAAACAGCCTGTGTGTTTGTTAGTGTTTTCTGGATAGTATCTAGGAACTTTAGAGTTTTGAATGAATTTTAGCATGTTACATTTTGTTTTTTTGTTGGCAAACGCTAATTAGTTCCACATGGAGACACAACAAGTACACAGAAGTGTTTTCTGAGTAGAATGCTACAAGAACTAGGAGAGAAATGATATTTGCGACTGTAAACATGACATTGAATTCACATTCCCAAGAAAAAGACTTTGCTTTTCTCCAAAACCAGTTTGACTCTGCTTTTCTGGGTCCTTAGCACACGAATTCCACACGAGTTTGTCCAGATAGGTCTGTATCTAACCAGAAATATCCAGTTCTGTGTGGCTAAATGAATATCAGCTTTTAAACAGCCTGTGTGTTTGTTAGTGCTTTCTGGATAGTATCTAGGAACTTTAGAGTTTTGAATGAATTCTAGCATGTTACATTTTGTTTTTTTGTTGGCAAACGCTAATTAGTTCCACATGGACACACAACAAGTACACAGAAGTGTTTTCTGAGTAGAATGCTACAGGAACTAGGTGAAAAATGATATTTGCGACTGTAAACATGACATTGAATTCACATTCCAAAGAAAAAGACTTTGCTTTTCTCCAAAACCAGTTTGACTCTGCTTTTCTGGGTGCTTTGCACAGGAATTCCACTCGAGTTTGTCCAGATAGGTCTGTATCTAACCAGAAATATCCAGTTCTGTGTGGCTAAATGAATATCAGCTTTTAAACAGCCTGTGTGTTTGTTAGTGTTTTCTGGATAGTATCTAGGAACTTTAGAGTTTTGAATGAATTCTAGCGTGTTACATTTTTTTTTTGTTTTCAAACGCTAATTAGTTCCACATGGAGACACAACAAGTACACATAAGGGTTTTCTGAGTAGAATGCTACAGGAACTAGGTGAAAAATGATATTTGCGACTGTAAACATGACATTGAATTCACATTCCCAAGAAAAAGACTTTGCTTTTCTCCAAAACCAGTTTGACTCTGCTTTTCTGGGTGCTTTGCACAGGAATTCCACACGAGTTTCTCCAGATAGGTCTGGGTGTAACCAGAATTATCCGGTTCTGTGTGGCTAAATGAATATCAGCTTTTAAACAGCCTGTGTGTTTGTTAGTGTTTTCTGGATAGTATCTAGGAACTTTAGAGTTTTGAATGAATTTTAGCATGTTACATTTTGGTTTTTTTGTTGGCAAACGCTTATTAGTTCCACATGGAGACACAACAAGTACTAATAAATGTTTTCTGAGCAGAATGCTACAAGAACTAGGAGAGAAATGATATTTGCGACTGTAAACATGACATTGAATTCACATTCCCAAGAAAAAGACTTTGCTTTTCTCCAAAACCAGTTTGACTCTGCTTTTCTGGGTCCTTAGCACACGAATGCCACACGAGTTTGTCCAGATAGGTCTGTATCTAACCAGAATTATCCGGTTCTGTGTGGCTAAATGAATATCAGCTTTTAAACAGCCTGTGTGTTTGTTAGTGCTTTCTGGATAGTATCTAGGAACTTTAGAGTTTTGAATGAATTTTAGCATGTTACATTTTGTTTTTTTGTTGGCAAACGCTAATTAGTTCCACATGGAGACACAACAAGTACACATAAGGGTTTTCTGAGTAGAATGCTACAGGAACTAGGTGAAAAATGATATTTGCGACTGTAAACATGACATTGAATTCACATTCCCAAGAAAAAGACTTTGCTTTTCTCCAAAACCAGTTTGACTCTGCTTTTCTGGGTGCTTTGCACAGGAATTCCACACGAGTTTCTCCAGATAGGTCTGGGTGTAACCAGAATTATCCGGTTCTGTGTGGCTAAATGAATATCAGCTTTTAAACAGCCTGTGTGTTTGTTAGTGTTTTCTGGATAGTATCTAGGAACTTTAGAGTTTTGAATGAATTTTAGCATGTTACATTTTGTTTTTTTGTTGGCAAACGCTAATTAGTTCCACATGGAGACACAACAAGTACACAGAAGTGTTTTCTGAGTAGAATGCTACAGGAACTAGGTGAAAAATGATATTTGCGACTGTAAACATGACATTGAATTCACATTCCCAAGAAAAAGACTTTGCTTTTCTCCAAAACCAGTTTGACTCTGCTTTTCTGGGTGCTTTGCACAGGAATTCCACACGAGTTTCTCCAGATAGGTCTGGGTGTAACCAGAAATATCCAGTTCTGTGTGGCTAAATGAATATCAGCTTTTAAACAGCCTGTGTGTTTATTAGTGCTTTCTGGATAGTATCTAGGAACTTTAGAGTTTTGAATGAATTCTAGCATGTTACATTTTGTTTTTTTGTTGGCAAACGCTAATTAGTTCCACATGGAGACACAACAAGTACACAGAAGTGTTTTCTGAGTAGAATGCTACAGGAATTAGGAGAAAAATGATATTTGCGACTGTAAACATGACATTGAATTCACATTCCCAAGAAAAAGACTTTGCTTTTCTCCAAAACCAGTTTGACTTTGCTTTTCTGTGTGCTTTGCGCACGAATTCCACACGAGTTTGTCCAGATAGGTCTGTATCTAACCAGAAATATCCAGTTCTGTGTGGCTAAATGAATATCAGCTTTTAAACAGCCTGTGTGTTTGTTAGTGTTTTCTGGATAGTATCTAGGAACTTTAGAGTTTTGAATGAATTCTAGCATGTTACATTTTGTTTTTTTGTTGGCAAACGCTAATTAGTTCCACATGGAGACACAACAAGTACACAGAAGTGTTTTCTGAGTAGAATGCTACAGGAACTAGGTGAAAAATGATATTTGCGACTGTAAACATGACATTGAATTCACATTCCCAAGAAAAAGACTTTGCTTTTCTCCAAAACCAGTTTGACTTTGCTTTTCTGGGTGCTTTGCACAGGAATTCCACACGAGTTTCTCCAGATAAGTCTGGGTGTAACCAGAATTATCCGGTTCTGTGTGGCTAAATGAATATCAGCTTTTAAACAGCCTGTGTGTTTGTTAGTGTTTTCTGGATAATATCTAGGAACTTTAGAGTTTTGAATGAATTTTAGCATGTTACATTTTGGTTTTTTTGTTGGCAAACGCTTATTAGTTCCACATGGAGACACAACAAGTACTAATAAATGTTTTCTGAGCAGAATGCTACAAGAACTAGGAGAGAAATGATATTTGCGACTGTAAACATGACATTGAATTCACATTCCCAAGAAAAAGACTTTGCTTTTCTCCAAAACCAGTTTGACTCTGCTTTTCTGGGTGCTTTGCACAGGAATTCCACTCGAGTTTGTCCAGATAGGTCTGTATCTAACCAGAAATATCCAGTTCTGTGTGGCTAAATGAATATCAGCTTTTAAACAGCCTGTGTGTTTGTTAGTGTTTTCTGGATAGTATCTAGGAACTTTAGAGTTTTGAATGAATTCTAGCGTGTTGCATTTTTTTTTTTTGTTTTCAAACGCTAATTAGTTCCACATGGAGACACAACAAGTACACATAAGGGTTTTCTGAGTAGAATGCTACAGGAACTAGGTGAAAAATGATATTTGCGACTGTAAACATGACATTGAATTCACATTCCCAAGAAAAAGACTTTGCTTTTCTCCAAAACCAGTTTGACTCTGCTTTTCTGGGTGCTTTGCACAGGAATTCCACACGAGTTTCTCCAGATAGGTCTGGGTGTAACCAGAATTATCCGGTTCTGTGTGGCTAAATGAATATCAGCTTTTAAACAGCCTGTGTGTTTGTTAGTGTTTTCTGGATAGTATCTAGGAACTTTAGAGTTTTGAATGAATTTTAGCATGTTACATTTTGTTTTTTTGTTGGCAAACGCTAATTAGTTCCACATGGAGACACAACAAGTACACAGAAGTGTTTTCTGAGTAGAATGCTACAGGAACTAGGTGAAAAATGATATTTGCGACTGTAAACATGACATTGAATTCACATTCCCAAGAAAAAGACTTTGCTTTTCTCCAAAACCAGTTTGACTCTGCTTTTCTGGGTGCTTTGCACAGGAATTCCACACGAGTTTCTCCAGATAGGTCTGGGTGTAACCAGAATTATCCGGTTCTGTGTGGCTAAATGAATATCAGCTTTTAAACAGCCTGTGTGTTTGTTAGTGTTTTCTGGATAGTATCTAGGAACTTTAGAGTTTTGAATGAATTTTAGCATGTTACATTTTGTTTTTTTGTTGGCAAACGCTAATTAGTTCCACATGGAGACACAACAAGTACACAGAAGTGTTTTCTGAGTAGAATGCTACAGGAACTAGGAGAAAAATGATATTTGCGACTGTAAACATGACATTGAATTCACATTCCCAAGAAAAAGACTTTGCTTTTCTCCAAAACCAGTTTGACTTTGCTTTTCTGGGTGCTTTGCGCACGAATTCCACACGAGTTTGTCCAGATAGGTCTGTATCTAACCAGAAATATCCAGTTCTGTGTGGCTAAATGAATATGAGCTTTTAAACAGCCTGTGTGTTTGTTAGTGCTTTCTGGATAGTATCTAGGAACTTTAGAGTTTTGAATGAATTCTAGCATGTTACATTTTGTTTTTTTGTTGGCAAACGCTAATTAGTTCCACATGGAGACACAACAAGTACACAGAAGTGTTTTCTGAGTAGAATGCTACAGGAACTAGGTGAAAAATGATATTTGCGACTGTAAACATGACATTGAATTCACATTCCCAAGAAAAAGACTTTGCTTTTCTCCAAAACCAGTTTGACTCTGCTTTTCTGGGTGCTTTGCACAGGAATTCCACACGAGTTTCTCCAGATAGGTCTGGGTGTAACCAGAATTATCCGGTTCTGTGTGGCTAAATGAATATCAGCTTTTAAACAGCCTGTGTGTTTGTTAGTGTTTTCTGGATAGTATCTAGGAACTTTAGAGTTTTGAATGAATTTTAGCATGTTACATTTTGTTTTTTTTGTTGGCAAACGCTAATTAGTTCCACATGGAGACACAACAAGTACACAGAAGTGTTTTCTGAGTAGAATGCTACAGGAACTAGGTGAAAAATGATATTTGCGACTGTAAACATGACATTGAATTCACATTCCCAAGAAAAAGACTTTGCTTTTCTCCAAAACCAGTTTGACTCTGCTTTTCTGGGTGCTTTGCACAGGAATTCCACTCGAGTTTGTCCAGATAGGTCTGTATCTAACCAGAAATATCCAGTTCTGTGTGGCTAAATGAATATCAGCTTTTAAACAGCCTGTGTGTTTGTTAGTGTTTTCTGGATAGTATCTAGGAACTTTAGAGTTTTGAATGAATTCTAGCGTGTTGCATTTTTTTTTTTTGTTTTCAAACGCTAATTAGTTCCACATGGAGACACAACAAGTACACATAAGGGTTTTCTGAGTAGAATGCTACAGGAACTAGGTGAAAAATGATATTTGCGACTGTAAACATGACATTGAATTCACATTCCCAAGAAAAAGACTTTGCTTTTCTCCAAAACCAGTTTGACTCTGCTTTTCTGGGTGCTTTGCACAGGAATTCCACACGAGTTTCTCCAGATAGGTCTGGGTGTAACCAGAATTATCCGGTTCTGTGTGGCTAAATGAATATCAGCTTTTAAACAGCCTGTGTGTTTGTTAGTGTTTTCTGGATAGTATCTAGGAACTTTAGAGTTTTGAATGAATTTTAGCATGTTACATTTTGTTTTTTTGTTGGCAAACGCTAATTAGTTCCACATGGAGACACAACAAGTACACAGAAGTGTTTTCTGAGTAGAATGCTACAGGAACTAGGTGAAAAATGATATTTGCGACTGTAAACATGACATTGAATTCACATTCCCAAGAAAAAGACTTTGCTTTTCTCCAAAACCAGTTTGACTCTGCTTTTCTGGGTGCTTTGCACAGGAATTCCACACGAGTTTCTCCAGATAGGTCTGGGTGTAACCAGAATTATCCGGTTCTGTGTGGCTAAATGAATATCAGCTTTTAAACAGCCTGTGTGTTTGTTAGTGTTTTCTGGATAGTATCTAGGAACTTTAGAGTTTTGAATGAATTTTAGCATGTTACATTTTGTTTTTTTGTTGGCAAACGCTAATTAGTTCCACATGGAGACACAACAAGTACACAGAAGTGTTTTCTGAGTAGAATGCTACAGGAACTAGGAGAAAAATGATATTTGCGACTGTAAACATGACATTGAATTCACATTCCCAAGAAAAAGACTTTGCTTTTCTCCAAAACCAGTTTGACTTTGCTTTTCTGGGTGCTTTGCGCACGAATTCCACACGAGTTTGTCCAGATAGGTCTGTATCTAACAAGAAATATCCAGTTCTGTGTGGCTAAATGAATATCAGCTTTTAAACAGCCTGTGTGTTTGTTAGTGCTTTCTGGATAGTATCTAGGAACTTTAGAGTTTTGAATGAATTCTAGCATGTTACATTTTGTTTTTTTGTTGGCAAACGCTAATTAGTTCCACATGGAGACACAACAAGTACACAGAAGTGTTTTCTGAGTAGAATGCTACAGGAACTAGGTGAAAAATGATATTTGCGACTGTAAACATGACATTGAATTCACATTCCCAAGAAAAAGACTTTGCTTTTCTCCAAAACCAGTTTGACTCTGCTTTTCTGGGTGCTTTGCACAGGAATTCCACACGAGTTTCTCCAGATAGGTCTGGGTGTAACCAGAATTATCCGGTTCTGTGTGGCTAAATGAATATCAGCTTTTAAACAGCCTGTGTGTTTGTTAGTGTTTTCTGGATAGTATCTAGGAACTTTAGAGTTTTGAATGAATTTTAGCATGTTACATTTTGTTTTTTTTGTTGGCAAACGCTAATTAGTTCCACATGGAGACACAACAAGTACACAGAAGTGTTTTCTGAGTAGAATGCTACAGGAACTAGGTGAAAAATGATATTTGCGACTGTAAACATGACATTGAATTCACATTCCCAAAAAAAGACTTTGCTTTTCTCCAAAACCAGTTTGACTCTGCTTTTCTGGGTGCTTTGCACAGGAATTCCACACGAGTTTCTCCAAATAGGTCTGGGTGTAACCAGAATTATCCGGTTCTGTGTGGCTAAATGAATATCAGCTTTTAAACAGCCTGTGTGTTTGTTAGTGTTTTCTGGATAGTATCTAGGAACTTTAGAGTTTTGAATGAATTTTAGCATGTTACATTTTGTTTTTGTTTTCAAACGCTAATTAGTTCCACATGGAGACACAACAAGTACACATAAGGGTTTTCTGAGTAGAATGCTACAGGAACTAGGTGAAAAATGATATTTGCGACTGTAAACATGACATTGAATTCACATTCCCAAGAAAAAGACTTTGCTTTTCTCCAAAACCAGTTTGACTCTGCTTTTCTGGGTGCTTTGCACAGGAATTCCACACGAGTTTCTCCAGATAGGTCTGGGTGTAACCAGAATTATCCGGTTCTGTGTGGCTAAATGAATATCAGCTTTTAAACAGCCTGTGTGTTTGTTAGTGTTTTCTGGATAGTATCTAGGAACTTTAGAGTTTTGAATGAATTTTAGCATGTTACATTTTGGTTTTTTTGTTGGCAAACGCTTATTAGTTCCACATGGAGACACAACAAGTACTAATAAATGTTTTCTGAGCAGAATGCTACAAGAACTAGGAGAGAAATGATATTTGCGACTGTAAACATGACATTGAATTCACATTCCCAAGAAAAAGACTTTGCTTTTCTCCAAAACCAGTTTGACTCTGCTTTTCTGGGTCCTTAGCACACGAATGCCACACGAGTTTGTCCAGATAGGTCTGTATCTAACCAGAATTATCCGGTTCTGTGTGGCTAAATGAATATCAGCTTTTAAACAGCCTGTGTGTTTGTTAGTGCTTTCTGGATAGTATCTAGGAACTTTAGAGTTTTGAATGAATTTTAGCATGTTACATTTTGTTTTTTTGTTGGCAAACGCTAATTAGTTCCACATGGAGACACAACAAGTACACATAAGGGTTTTCTGAGTAGAATGCTACAGGAACTAGGTGAAAAATGATATTTGCGACTGTAAACATGACATTGAATTCACATTCCCAAGAAAAAGACTTTGCTTTTCTCCAAAACCAGTTTGACTCTGCTTTTCTGGGTGCTTTGCACAGGAATTCCACACGAGTTTCTCCAGATAGGTCTGGGTGTAACCAGAATTATCCGGTTCTGTGTGGCTAAATGAATATCAGCTTTTAAACAGCCTGTGTGTTTGTTAGTGTTTTCTGGATAGTATCTAGGCACTTTAGAGTTTTGAATGAATTCTAGCATGTTACATTTTGTTTTTTTGTTGGCAAACGCTAATTAGTTCCACATGGAGACACAACAAGTACACAGAAGTGTTTTCTGAGTAGAATGCTACAGGAACTAGGTGAAAAATGATATTTGCGACTGTAAACATGACATTGAATTCACATTCCCAAGAAAAAGACTTTGCTTTTCTCCAAAACCAGTTTGACTCTGCTTTTCTGGGTGCTTTGCACAGGAATTCCACACGAGTTTCTCCAGATAGGTCTGGGTGTAACCAGAAATATCCAGTTCTGTGTGGCTAAATGAATATCAGCTTTTAAACAGCCTGTGTGTTTATTAGTGCTTTCTGGATAGTATCTAGGAACTTTAGAGTTTTGAATGAATTCTAGCATGTTACATTTTGTTTTTTTGTTGGCAAACGCTAATTAGTTCCACATGGAGACACAACAAGTACACAGAAGTGTTTTCTGAGTAGAATGCTACAGGAATTAGGAGAAAAATGATATTTGCGACTGTAAACATGACATTGAATTCACATTCCCAAGAAAAAGACTTTGCTTTTCTCCAAAACCAGTTTGACTTTGCTTTTCTGGGTGCTTTGCGCACGAATTCCACACGAGTTTGTCCAGATAGGTCTGTATCTAACCAGAAATATCCAGTTCTGTGTGGCTAAATGAATATCAGCTTTTAAACAGCCTGTGTGTTTGTTAGTGTTTTCTGGATAGTATCTAGGAACTTTAGAGTTTTGAATGAATTCTAGCATGTTACATTTTGTTTTTTTGTTGGCAAACGCTAATTAGTTCCACATGGAGACACAACAAGTACACAGAAGTGTTTTCTGAGTAGAATGCTACAGGAATTAGGAGAAAAATGATATTTGCGACTGTAAACATGACATTGAATTCACATTCCCAAGAAAAAGACTTTGCTTTTCTCCAAAACCAGTTTGACTTTGCTTTTCTGGGTGCTTTGCACAGGAATTCCACACGAGTTTCTCCAGATAGGTCTGGGTGTAACCAGAATTATCCGGTTCTGTGTGGCTAAATGAATATCAGCTTTTAAACAGCCTGTGTGTTTGTTAGTGTTTTCTGGATAGTATCTAGGAACTTTAGAGTTTTGAATGAATTTTAGCATGTTACATTTTGGTTTTTTTGTTGGCAAACGCTTATTAGTTCCACATGGAGACACAACAAGTACTAATAAATGTTTTCTGAGCAGAATGCTACAAGAACTAGGAGAGAAATGATATTTGCGACTGTAAACATGACATTGAATTCACATTCCCAAGAAAAAGACTTTGCTTTTCTCCAAAACCAGTTTGACTCTGCTTTTCTGGGTGCTTTGCACAGGAATTCCACTCGAGTTTGTCCAGATAGGTCTGTATCTAACCAGAAATATCCAGTTCTGTGTGGCTAAATGAATATCAGCTTTTAAACAGCCTGTGTGTTTGTTAGTGTTTTCTGGATAGTATCTAGGAACTTTAGAGTTTTGAATGAATTCTAGCGTGTTGCATTTTTTTTTTTTGTTTTCAAACGCTAATTAGTTCCACATGGAGACACAACAAGTACACATAAGGGTTTTCTGAGTAGAATGCTACAGGAACTAGGTGAAAAATGATATTTGCGACTGTAAACATGACATTGAATTCACATTCCCAAGAAAAAGACTTTGCTTTTCTCCAAAACCAGTTTGACTCTGCTTTTCTGGGTGCTTTGCACAGGAATTCCACACGAGTTTCTCCAGATAGGTCTGGGTGTAACCAGAATTATCCGGTTCTGTGTGGCTAAATGAATATCAGCTTTTAAACAGCCTGTGTGTTTGTTAGTGTTTTCTGGATAGTATCTAGGAACTTTAGAGTTTTGAATGAATTTTAGCATGTTACATTTTGTTTTTTTGTTGGCAAACGCTAATTAGTTCCACATGGAGACACAACAAGTACACAGAAGTGTTTTCTGAGTAGAATGCTACAGGAACTAGGTGAGAAATGATATTTGCGACTGTAAACATGACATTGAATTCACATTCCCAAGAAAAAGACTTTGCTTTTCTCCAAAACCAGTTTGACTCTGCTTTTCTGGGTGCTTTGCACAGGAATTCCACACGAGTTTCTCCAGATAGGTCTGGGTGTAACCAGAATTATCCGGTTCTGTGTGGCTAAATGAATATCAGCTTTTAAACAGCCTGTGTGTTTGTTAGTGTTTTCTGGATAGTATCTAGGAACTTTAGAGTTTTGAATGAATTTTAGCATGTTACATTTTGTTTTTTTGTTGGCAAACGCTAATTAGTTCCACATGGAGACACAACAAGTACACAGAAGTGTTTTCTGAGTAGAATGCTACAGGAACTAGGAGAAAAATGATATTTGCGACTGTAAACATGACATTGAATTCACATTCCCAAGAAAAAGACTTTGCTTTTCTCCAAAACCAGTTTGACTTTGCTTTTCTGGGTGCTTTGCGCACGAATTCCACACGAGTTTGTCCAGATAGGTCTGTATCTAACCAGAAATATCCAGTTCTGTGTGGCTAAATGAATATGAGCTTTTAAACAGCCTGTGTGTTTGTTAGTGCTTTCTGGATAGTATCTAGGAACTTTAGAGTTTTGAATGAATTCTAGCATGTTACATTTTGTTTTTTTGTTGGCAAACGCTAATTAGTTCCACATGGAGACACAACAAGTACACAGAAGTGTTTTCTGAGTAGAATGCTACAGGAACTAGGTGAAAAATGATATTTGCGACTGTAAACATGACATTGAATTCACATTCCCAAGAAAAAGACTTTGCTTTTCTCCAAAACCAGTTTGACTCTGCTTTTCTGGGTGCTTTGCACAGGAATTCCACACGAGTTTCTCCAGATAGGTCTGGGTGTAACCAGAATTATCCGGTTCTGTGTGGCTAAATGAATATCAGCTTTTAAACAGCCTGTGTGTTTGTTAGTGTTTTCTGGATAGTATCTAGGAACTTTAGAGTTTTGAATGAATTTTAGCATGTTACATTTTGTTTTTTTTGTTGGCAAACGCTAATTAGTTCCACATGGAGACACAACAAGTACACAGAAGTGTTTTCTGAGTAGAATGCTACAGGAACTAGGTGAAAAATGATATTTGCGACTGTAAACATGACATTGAATTCACATTCCCAAGAAAAAGACTTTGCTTTTCTCCAAAACCAGTTTGACTCTGCTTTTCTGGGTGCTTTGCACAGGAATTCCACTCGAGTTTGTCCAGATAGGTCTGTATCTAACCAGAAATATCCAGTTCTGTGTGGCTAAATGAATATGAGCTTTTAAACAGCCTGTGTGTTTGTTAGTGCTTTCTGGATAGTATCTAGGAACTTTAGAGTTTTGAATGAATTCTAGCATGTTACATTTTGTTTTTTTGTTGGCAAACGCTAATTAGTTCCACATGGAGACACAACAAGTACACAGAAGTGTTTTCTGAGTAGAATGCTACAGGAACTAGGTGAAAAATGATATTTGCGACTGTAAACATGACATTGAATTCACATTCCCAAGAAAAAGACTTTGCTTTTCTCCAAAACCAGTTTGACTCTGCTTTTCTGGGTGCTTTGCACAGGAATTCCACACGAGTTTCTCCAGATAGGTCTGGGTGTAACCAGAATTATCCGGTTCTGTGTGGCTAAATGAATATCAGCTTTTAAACAGCCTGTGTGTTTGTTAGTGTTTTCTGGATAGTATCTAGGAACTTTAGAGTTTTGAATGAATTTTAGCATGTTACATTTTGTTTTTTTTGTTGGCAAACGCTAATTAGTTCCACATGGAGACACAACAAGTACACAGAAGTGTTTTCTGAGTAGAATGCTACAGGAACTAGGTGAAAAATGATATTTGCGACTGTAAACATGACATTGAATTCACATTCCCAAGAAAAAGACTTTGCTTTTCTCCAAAACCAGTTTGACTCTGCTTTTCTGGGTGCTTTGCACAGGAATTCCACTCGAGTTTGTCCAGATAGGTCTGTATCTAACCAGAAATATCCAGTTCTGTGTGGCTAAATGAATATCAGCTTTTAAACAGCCTGTGTGTTTGTTAGTGTTTTCTGGATAGTATCTAGGAACTTTAGAGTTTTGAATGAATTCTAGCGTGTTGCATTTTTTTTTTTTTGTTTTCAAACGCTAATTAGTTCCACATGGAGACACAACAAGTACACATAAGGGTTTTCTGAGTAGAATGCTACAGGAACTAGGTGAAAAATGATATTTGCGACTGTAAACATGACATTGAATTCACATTCCCAAGAAAAAGACTTTGCTTTTCTCCAAAACCAGTTTGACTCTGCTTTTCTGGGTGCTTTGCACAGGAATTCCACACGAGTTTCTCCAGATAGGTCTGGGTGTAACCAGAATTATCCGGTTCTGTGTGGCTAAATGAATATCAGCTTTTAAACAGCCTGTGTGTTTGTTAGTGTTTTCTGGATAGTATCTAGGAACTTTAGAGTTTTGAATGAATTTTAGCATGTTACATTTTGTTTTTTTGTTGGCAAACGCTAATTAGTTCCACATGGAGACACAACAAGTACACAGAAGTGTTTTCTGAGTAGAATGCTACAGGAACTAGGTGAGAAATGATATTTGCGACTGTAAACATGACATTGAATTCACATTCCCAAGAAAAAGACTTTGCTTTTCTCCAAAACCAGTTTGACTCTGCTTTTCTGGGTGCTTTGCACAGGAATTCCACACGAGTTTCTCCAGATAGGTCTGGGTGTAACCAGAATTATCCGGTTCTGTGTGGCTAAATGAATATCAGCTTTTAAACAGCCTGTGTGTTTGTTAGTGTTTTCTGGATAGTATCTAGGAACTTTAGAGTTTTGAATGAATTTTAGCATGTTACATTTTGTTTTTTTGTTGGCAAACGCTAATTAGTTCCACATGGAGACACAACAAGTACACAGAAGTGTTTTCTGAGTAGAATGCTACAGGAACTAGGAGAAAAATGATATTTGCGACTGTAAACATGACATTGAATTCACATTCCCAAGAAAAAGACTTTGCTTTTCTCCAAAACCAGTTTGACTTTGCTTTTCTGGGTGCTTTGCGCACGAATTCCACACGAGTTTGTCCAGATAGGTCTGTATCTAACCAGAAATATCCAGTTCTGTGTGGCTAAATGAATATGAGCTTTTAAACAGCCTGTGTGTTTGTTAGTGCTTTCTGGATAGTATCTAGGAACTTTAGAGTTTTGAATGAATTCTAGCATGTTACATTTTGTTTTTTTGTTGGCAAACGCTAATTAGTTCCACATGGAGACACAACAAGTACACAGAAGTGTTTTCTGAGTAGAATGCTACAGGAACTAGGTGAAAAATGATATTTGCGACTGTAAACATGACATTGAATTCACATTCCCAAGAAAAAGACTTTGCTTTTCTCCAAAACCAGTTTGACTCTGCTTTTCTGGGTGCTTTGCACAGGAATTCCACACGAGTTTCTCCAGATAGGTCTGGGTGTAACCAGAATTATCCGGTTCTGTGTGGCTAAATGAATATCAGCTTTTAAACAGCCTGTGTGTTTGTTAGTGTTTTCTGGATAGTATCTAGGAACTTTAGAGTTTTGAATGAATTTTAGCATGTTACATTTTGTTTTTTTTGTTGGCAAACGCTAATTAGTTCCACATGGAGACACAACAAGTACACAGAAGTGTTTTCTGAGTAGAATGCTACAGGAACTAGGTGAAAAATGATATTTGCGACTGTAAACATGACATTGAATTCACATTCCCAAAAAAAGACTTTGCTTTTCTCCAAAACCAGTTTGACTCTGCTTTTCTGGGTGCTTTGCACAGGAATTCCACACGAGTTTCTCCAAATAGGTCTGGGTGTAACCAGAATTATCCGGTTCTGTGTGGCTAAATGAATATCAGCTTTTAAACAGCCTGTGTGTTTGTTAGTGTTTTCTGGATAGTATCTAGGAACTTTAGAGTTTTGAATGAATTTTAGCATGTTACATTTTGTTTTTTTGTTGGCAAACGCTAAATAGTTCCACATGGAGACACAACAAGTACACAGAAGTGTTTTCTGAGTAGAATGCTACAGGAACTAGGTGAAAAATGATATTTGCGACTGTAAACATGACATTGAATTCACATTCCCAAGAAAAAGACTTTGCTTTTCTCCAAAACCAGTTTGACTCTGCTTTTCTGGGTGCTTTGCACAGGAATTCCACACGAGTTTCTCCAGATAGGTCTGGGTGTAACCAGAATTATCCGGTTCTGTGTGGCTAAATGAATATCAGCTTTTAAACAGCCTGTGTGTTTGTTAGTGTTTTCTGGATAGTATCTAGGAACTTTAGAGTTTTGAATGAATTTTAGCATGTTACATTTTGTTTTTTTTGTTGGCAAACTCTTATTAGTTCCACATGGAGACACAACAAGTACTAATAAATGTTTTCTGAGCAGAATGCTACAAGAACTAGGAGAGAAATGATATTTGCGACTGTAAACATGACATTGAATTCACATTCCCAAGAAAAAGACTTTGCTTTTCTCCAAAACCAGTTTGACTCTGCTTTTCTGGGTCCTTAGCACACGAATTCCACATGAGTTTGTCCAGATAGGTCTGTATCTAACCAGAAATATCCAGTTCTGTGTGGCTAAATGAATATCAGCTTTTAAACAGCCTGTGTGTTTGTTAGTGCTTTCTGGATAGTATCTAGGAACTTTAGAGTTTTGAATGAATTCTAGCATGTTACATTTTGTTTTTTTGTTGGCAAACGCTAATTAGTTCCACATGGAGACACAACAAGTACACAGAAGTGTTTTCTGAGTAGAATGCTACAGGAACTAGGTGAAAAATGATATTTGCGACTGTAAACATGACATTGTATTCACATTCCAAAGAAAAAGACTTTGCTTTTCTCCAAAACCAGTTTGACTCTGCTTTTCTGGGTGCTTTGCACAGGAATTCCACTCGAGTTTGTCCAGATAGGTCTGTATCTAACCAGAAATATCCAGTTCTGTGTGGCTAAATGAATATCAGCTTTTAAACAGCCTGTGTGTTTGTTAGTGTTTTCTGGATAGTATCTAGGAACTTTAGAGTTTTGAATGAATTCTAGCGTGTTACATTTTTTTTTTGTTTTCAAACGCTAATTAGTTCCACATGGAGACACAGCAAGTACACATAAGGGTTTTCTGAGTAGAATGCTACAGGAACTAGGTGAAAAATGATATTTGCGACTGTAAACATGACATTGAATTCACATTCCCAAGAAAAAGACTTTGCTTTTCTCCAAAACCAGTTTGACTCTGCTTTTCTGGGTGCTTTGCACAGGAATTCCACACGAGTTTCTCCAGATAGGTCTGGGTGTAACCCGAATTATCCGGTTCTGTGTGGCTAAATGAATATCAGCTTTTAAACAGCCTGTGTGTTTGTTAGTGTTTTCTGGATAGTATCTAGGAACTTTAGAGTTTTGGATGAATTCTAGCATGTTACATTTTGTTTTTTTGTTGGCAAACACTAATTAGTTCCACATGGAGACACAACAAGTACACAGAAGTGTTTTCTGAGTAGAATGCTACAGAAACTAGGCGAAAAATGATATTTGCGACTGTAAACATGACATTGAATCCACTTGCCCAAGAAAACGTCTTTGCTTTTCTCCAAAACCAGTTTGACTCTGCTTTTCTGGGTCCTTAGCACACGAATTCCACACGAGTTTGTCCAGATAGGTCTGGGTGTAACCAGAATTATCCGGTTCTGTGTGGCTAAATGAATATCAGCTTTTAAACAGCCTGTGTGTTTGTTAGTGTTTTCTGGATAGTATCTAGGAACTTTAGAGTTTTGAATGAATTCTAGCATGTTACATTTTGTTTTTTTGTTGGCAAACGCTAATTAGTTCCACATGGAGACACAACAAGTACACAGAAGTGTTTTCTGAGTAGAATGCTACAGGAACTAGGAGAAAAATGATATTTGCGACTGTAAACATGACATTGAATTCACATTCCCAAGAAAAAGACTTTGCTTTTCTCCAAAACCAGTTTGACTCTGCTTTTCTGGGTGCTTTGCACAGGAATTCCACACGAGTTTCTCCAGATAGGTCTGGGTGTAACCAGAATTATCCGGTTCTGTGTGGCTAAATGAATATCAGCTTTTAAACAGCCTGTGTGTTTGTTAGTGTTTTCTGGATAGTATCTAGGAACTTTAGAGTTTTGAATGAATTCTAGCGTGTTACATTTTTTTTTTGTTTTCAAACGCTAATTAGTTCCACATGGAGACACAACAAGTACACATAAGGGTTTTCTGAGTAGAATGCTACAGGAACTAGGTGAAAAATGATATTTGCGACTGTAAACATGACATTGAATTCACATTCCCAAGAAAAAGACTTTGCTTTTCTCCAAAACCAGTTTGACTCTGCTTTTCTGGGTGCTTTGCACAGGAATTCCACACGAGTTTCTCCAGATAGGTCTGGGTGTAACCCGAATCATCCGGTTCTGTGTGGCTAAATGAATATCAGCTTTTAAACAGCCTGTGTGTTTGTTAGTGTTTTCTGGATAGTATCTAGGAACTTTAGAGTTTTGGATGAATTCTAGCATGTTACATTTTGTTTTTTTGTTGGCAAACACTAATTAGTTCCACATGGAGACACAACAAGTACACAGAAGTGTTTTCTGAGTAGAATGCTACAGAAACTAGGCGAAAAATGATATTTGCGACTGTAAACATGACATTGAATCCACTTGCCCAAGAAAACGTCTTTGCTTTTCTCCAAAACCAGTTTGACTCTGCTTTTCTGGGTCCTTAGCACACGAATTCCACACGAGTTTGTCCAGATAGGTCTGGGTGTAACCAGAATTATCCGGTTCTGTGTGGCTAAATGAATATCAGCTTTTAAACAGCCTGTGTGTTTGTTAGTGTTTTCTGGATAGTATCTAGGAACTTTAGAGTTTTGAATGAATTCTAGCATGTTACATTTTGTTTTTTTGTTGGCAAACGCTAATTAGTTCCACATGGAGACACAACAAGTACACAGAAGTGTTTTCTGAGTAGAATGCTACAGGAACTAGGAGAAAAATGATATTTGCGACTGTAAACATGACATTGAATTCACATTCCCAAGAAAAAGACTTTGCTTTTCTCCAAAACCAGTTTGACTCTGCTTTTCTGGGTGCTTTGCACAGGAATTCCACACGAGTTTCTCCAGATAGGTCTGGGTGTAACCAGAATTATCCGGTTCTGTGTGGCTAAATGAATATCAGCTTTTAAACAGCCTGTGTGTTTGTTAGTGTTTTCTGGATAGTATCTAGGAACTTTAGAGTTTTGAATGAATTCTAGCATGTTACATTTTGTTTTTTTGTTGGCAAACGCTAATTAGTTCCACATGGAGACGCAACAAGTACACATAAGTGTTTTCTGAGTAGAATGCTACAGGAACTAGGAGAAAAATGATATTTGTGACTGTAAACATGACATTGAATTCACATTCCCAAGAAAAAGACTTTGCTTTTCTCCAAAACCAGTTTGACTCTGCTTTTCTGGGTCCTTAGCACACGAATTCCACATGAGTTTGTCCAGATAGGTCTGTATCTAACCAGAAATATCCAGTTCTGTGTGGCTAAATGAATATCAGCTTTTAAACAGCCTGTGTGTTTGTTAGTGCTTTCTGGATAGTATCTAGGAACTTTAGAGTTTTGAATGAATTCTAGCATGTTACATTTTGTTTTTTTGTTGGCAAACGCTAATTAGTTCCACATGGAGACACAACAAGTACACAGAAGTGTTTTCTGAGTAGAATGCTACAGGAACTAGGTGAAAAATGATATTTGCGACTGTAAACATGACATTGTATTCACATTCCAAAGAAAAAGACTTTGCTTTTCTCCAAAACCAGTTTGACTCTGCTTTTCTGGGTGCTTTGCACAGGAATTCCACTCGAGTTTGTCCAGATAGGTCTGTATCTAACCAGAAATATCCAGTTCTGTGTGGCTAAATGAATATCAGCTTTTAAACAGCCTGTGTGTTTGTTAGTGTTTTCTGGATAGTATCTAGGAACTTTAGAGTTTTGAATGAATTCTAGCGTGTTACATTTTTTTTTTTGTTTTCAAACGCTAATTAGTTCCACATGGAGACACAACAAGTACACATAAGGGTTTTCTGAGTAGAATGCTACAGGAACTAGGTGAAAAATGATATTTGCGACTGTAAACATGACATTGAATTCACATTCCCAAGAAAAAGACTTTGCTTTTCTCCAAAACCAGTTTGACTCTGCTTTTCTGGGTGCTTTGCACAGGAATTCCACACGAGTTTCTCCAGATAGGTCTGGGTGTAACCCGAATTATCCGGTTCTGTGTGGCTAAATGAATATCAGCTTTTAAACAGCCTGTGTGTTTGTTAGTGTTTTCTGGATAGTATCTAGGAACTTTAGAGTTTTGGATGAATTCTAGCATGTTACATTTTGTTTTTTTGTTGGCAAACACTAATTAGTTCCACATGGAGACACAACAAGTACACAGAAGTGTTTTCTGAGTAGAATGCTACAGAAACTAGGCGAAAAATGATATTTGCGACTGTAAACATGACATTGAATCCACTTGCCCAAGAAAACGTCTTTGCTTTTCTCCAAAACCAGTTTGACTCTGCTTTTCTGGGTCCTTAGCACACGAATTCCACACGAGTTTGTCCAGATAGGTCTGGGTGTAACCAGAATTATCCGGTTCTGTGTGGCTAAATGAATATCAGCTTTTAAACAGCCTGTGTGTTTGTTAGTGTTTTCTGGATAGTATCTAGGAACTTTAGAGTTTTGAATGAATTTTAGCATGTTACATTTTGTTTTTTTGTTGGCAAACGCTAAATAGTTCCACATGGAGACACAACAAGTACACAGAAGTGTTTTCTGAGTAGAATGCTACAGGAACTAGGTGAAAAATGATATTTGCGACTGTAAACATGACATTGAATTCACATTCCCAAGAAAAAGACTTTGCTTTTCTCCAAAACCAGTTTGACTCTGCTTTTCTGGGTGCTTTGCACAGGAATTCCACACGAGTTTCTCCAGATAGGTCTGGGTGTAACCAGAATTATCCGGTTCTGTGTGGCTAAATGAATATCAGCTTTTAAACAGCCTGTGTGTTTGTTAGTGTTTTCTGGATAGTATCTAGGAACTTTAGAGTTTTGAATGAATTTTAGCATGTTACATTTTGTTTTTTTTGTTGGCAAACTCTTATTAGTTCCACATGGAGACACAACAAGTACTAATAAATGTTTTCTGAGCAGAATGCTACAAGAACTAGGAGAGAAATGATATTTGCGACTGTAAACATGACATTGAATTCACATTCCCAAGAAAAAGACTTTGCTTTTCTCCAAAACCAGTTTGACTCTGCTTTTCTGGGTCCTTAGCACACGAATTCCACATGAGTTTGTCCAGATAGGTCTGTATCTAACCAGAAATATCCAGTTCTGTGTGGCTAAATGAATATCAGCTTTTAAACAGCCTGTGTGTTTGTTAGTGCTTTCTGGATAGTATCTAGGAACTTTAGAGTTTTGAATGAATTCTAGCATGTTACATTTTGTTTTTTTGTTGGCAAACGCTAATTAGTTCCACATGGAGACACAACAAGTACACAGAAGTGTTTTCTGAGTAGAATGCTACAGGAACTAGGTGAAAAATGATATTTGCGACTGTAAACATGACATTGTATTCACATTCCAAAGAAAAAGACTTTGCTTTTCTCCAAAACCAGTTTGACTCTGCTTTTCTGGGTGCTTTGCACAGGAATTCCACTCGAGTTTGTCCAGATAGGTCTGTATCTAACCAGAAATATCCAGTTCTGTGTGGCTAAATGAATATCAGCTTTTAAACAGCCTGTGTGTTTGTTAGTGTTTTCTGGATAGTATCTAGGAACTTTAGAGTTTTGAATGAATTCTAGCGTGTTACATTTTTTTTTTGTTTTCAAACGCTAATTAGTTCCACATGGAGACACAGCAAGTACACATAAGGGTTTTCTGAGTAGAATGCTACAGGAACTAGGTGAAAAATGATATTTGCGACTGTAAACATGACATTGAATTCACATTCCCAAGAAAAAGACTTTGCTTTTCTCCAAAACCAGTTTGACTCTGCTTTTCTGGGTGCTTTGCACAGGAATTCCACACGAGTTTCTCCAGATAGGTCTGGGTGTAACCCGAATTATCCGGTTCTGTGTGGCTAAATGAATATCAGCTTTTAAACAGCCTGTGTGTTTGTTAGTGTTTTCTGGATAGTATCTAGGAACTTTAGAGTTTTGGATGAATTCTAGCATGTTACATTTTGTTTTTTTGTTGGCAAACACTAATTAGTTCCACATGGAGACACAACAAGTACACAGAAGTGTTTTCTGAGTAGAATGCTACAGAAACTAGGCGAAAAATGATATTTGCGACTGTAAACATGACATTGAATCCACTTGCCCAAGAAAACGTCTTTGCTTTTCTCCAAAACCAGTTTGACTCTGCTTTTCTGGGTCCTTAGCACACGAATTCCACACGAGTTTGTCCAGATAGGTCTGGGTGTAACCAGAATTATCCGGTTCTGTGTGGCTAAATGAATATCAGCTTTTAAACAGCCTGTGTGTTTGTTAGTGTTTTCTGGATAGTATCTAGGAACTTTAGAGTTTTGAATGAATTCTAGCATGTTACATTTTGTTTTTTTGTTGGCAAACGCTAATTAGTTCCACATGGAGACACAACAAGTACACAGAAGTGTTTTCTGAGTAGAATGCTACAGGAACTAGGAGAAAAATGATATTTGCGACTGTAAACATGACATTGAATTCACATTCCCAAGAAAAAGACTTTGCTTTTCTCCAAAACCAGTTTGACTCTGCTTTTCTGGGTGCTTTGCACAGGAATTCCACACGAGTTTCTCCAGATAGGTCTGGGTGTAACCAGAATTATCCGGTTCTGTGTGGCTAAATGAATATCAGCTTTTAAACAGCCTGTGTGTTTGTTAGTGTTTTCTGGATAGTATCTAGGAACTTTAGAGTTTTGAATGAATTCTAGCGTGTTACATTTTTTTTTTGTTTTCAAACGCTAATTAGTTCCACATGGAGACACAACAAGTACACATAAGGGTTTTCTGAGTAGAATGCTACAGGAACTAGGTGAAAAATGATATTTGCGACTGTAAACATGACATTGAATTCACATTCCCAAGAAAAAGACTTTGCTTTTCTCCAAAACCAGTTTGACTCTGCTTTTCTGGGTGCTTTGCACAGGAATTCCACACGAGTTTCTCCAGATAGGTCTGGGTGTAACCCGAATCATCCGGTTCTGTGTGGCTAAATGAATATCAGCTTTTAAACAGCCTGTGTGTTTGTTAGTGTTTTCTGGATAGTATCTAGGAACTTTAGAGTTTTGGATGAATTCTAGCATGTTACATTTTGTTTTTTTGTTGGCAAACACTAATTAGTTCCACATGGAGACACAACAAGTACACAGAAGTGTTTTCTGAGTAGAATGCTACAGAAACTAGGCGAAAAATGATATTTGCGACTGTAAACATGACATTGAATCCACTTGCCCAAGAAAACGTCTTTGCTTTTCTCCAAAACCAGTTTGACTCTGCTTTTCTGGGTCCTTAGCACACGAATTCCACACGAGTTTGTCCAGATAGGTCTGGGTGTAACCAGAATTATCCGGTTCTGTGTGGCTAAATGAATATCAGCTTTTAAACAGCCTGTGTGTTTGTTAGTGTTTTCTGGATAGTATCTAGGAACTTTAGAGTTTTGAATGAATTCTAGCATGTTACATTTTGTTTTTTTGTTGGCAAACGCTAATTAGTTCCACATGGAGACACAACAAGTACACAGAAGTGTTTTCTGAGTAGAATGCTACAGGAACTAGGAGAAAAATGATATTTGCGACTGTAAACATGACATTGAATTCACATTCCCAAGAAAAAGACTTTGCTTTTCTCCAAAACCAGTTTGACTCTGCTTTTCTGGGTGCTTTGCACAGGAATTCCACACGAGTTTCTCCAGATAGGTCTGGGTGTAACCAGAATTATCCGGTTCTGTGTGGCTAAATGAATATCAGCTTTTAAACAGCCTGTGTGTTTGTTAGTGTTTTCTGGATAGTATCTAGGAACTTTAGAGTTTTGAATGAATTCTAGCATGTTACATTTTGTTTTTTTGTTGGCAAACGCTAATTAGTTCCACATGGAGACGCAACAAGTACACATAAGTGTTTTCTGAGTAGAATGCTACAGGAACTAGGAGAAAAATGATATTTGTGACTGTAAACATGACATTGAATTCACATTCCCAAGAAAAAGACTTTGCTTTTCTCCAAAACCAGTTTGACTCTGCTTTTCTGGGTCCTTAGCACACGAATTCCACATGAGTTTGTCCAGATAGGTCTGTATCTAACCAGAAATATCCAGTTCTGTGTGGCTAAATGAATATCAGCTTTTAAACAGCCTGTGTGTTTGTTAGTGTTTTCTGGATAGTATCTAGGAACTTTAGAGTTTTGAATGAATTCTAGCATGTTACATTTTGTTTTTTTGTTGGCAAACGCTAATTAGTTCCACATGGAGACACAACAAGTACACAGAAGTGTTTTCTGAGTACAATGCTACAGGAACTAGGTTAAAAATGATATTTGCGACTGTATACATGACATTGAATTCACATTCCCAAGAAAAAGACTTTGCTTTTCTCCAAAACCAGTTTGACTCTGCTTTTCTGGGTGCTTTGCACACGAATTCCACACGAGTTTCTCCAGATAGGTCTGGGTGTAACCAGAATTATCCGGTTCTGTGTGGCTAAATGAATATCAGCTTTTAAACAGCCTGTGTGTTTGTTAGTGTTTTCTGGATAGTATCTAGGAACTTTAGAGTTTTGAATGAATTCTAGCATGTTACATTTTGTTTTTTTGTTGGCAAACGCTAATTAGTTCCACATGGAGACGCAACAAGTACACATAAGTGTTTTCTGAGTAGAATGCTACAGGAACTAGGAGAAAAATTATATTTGTGACTGTAAACATGACATTGAATTCACATTCCCAAGAAAAAGACTTTGCTTTTCTCCAAAACCAGTTTGACTCTGCTTTTCTGGGTCCTTAGCACACGAATTCCACATGAGTTTGTCCAGATAGGTCTGTATCTAACCAGAAATATCCAGTTCTGTGTGGCTAAATGAATATCAGCTTTTAAACAGCCTGTGTGTTTGTTAGTGCTTTCTGGATAGTATCTAGGAACTTTAGAGTTTTGAATGAATTCTAGCATGTTACATTTTGTTTTTTTGTTGGCAAACGCTAATTAGTTCCACATGGAGACACAACAAGTACACAGAAGTGTTTTCTGAGTAGAATGCTACAGGAACTAGGTGAAAAATGATATTTGCGACTGTAAACATGACATTGTATTCACATTCCAAAGAAAAAGACTTTGCTTTTCTCCAAAACCAGTTTGACTCTGCTTTTCTGGGTGCTTTGCACAGGAATTCCACTCGAGTTTGTCCAGATAGGTCTGTATCTAACCAGAAATATCCAGTTCTGTGTGGCTAAATGAATATCAGCTTTTAAACAGCCTGTGTGTTTGTTAGTGTTTTCTGGATAGTATCTAGGAACTTTAGAGTTTTGAATGAATTCTAGCGTGTTACATTTTTTTTTTTGTTTTCAAACGCTAATTAGTTCCACATGGAGACACAACAAGTACACATAAGGGTTTTCTGAGTAGAATGCTACAGGAACTAGGTGAAAAATGATATTTGCGACTGTAAACATGACATTGAATTCACATTCCCAAGAAAAAGACTTTGCTTTTCTCCAAAACCAGTTTGACTCTGCTTTTCTGGGTGCTTTGCACAGGAATTCCACACGAGTTTCTCCAGATAGGTCTGGGTGTAACCCGAATTATCCGGTTCTGTGTGGCTAAATGAATATCAGCTTTTAAACAGCCTGTGTGTTTGTTAGTGTTTTCTGGATAGTATCTAGGAACTTTAGAGTTTTGGATGAATTCTAGCATGTTACATTTTGTTTTTTTGTTGGCAAACGCTAATTAGTTCCACATGGAGACACAACAAGTACACAGAAGTGTTTTCTGAGTAGAATGCTACAGAAACTAGGCGAAAAATGATATTTGCGACTGTAAACATGACATTGAATCCACTTGCCCAAGAAAACGTCTTTGCTTTTCTCCAAAACCAGTTTGACTCTGCTTTTCTGGGTCCTTAGCACACGAATTCCACACGAGTTTGTCCAGATAGGTCTGGGTGTAACCAGAATTATCCGGTTCTGTGTGGCTAAATGAATATCAGCTTTTAAACAGCCTGTGTGTTTGTTAGTGTTTTCTGGATAGTATCTAGGAACTTTAGAGTTTTGAATGAATTCTAGCATGTTACATTTTGTTTTTTTGTTGGCAAACGCTAATTAGTTCCACATGGAGACACAACAAGTACACAGAAGTGTTTTCTGAGTAGAATGCTACAGGAACTAGGAGAAAAATGATATTTGCGACTGTAAACATGACATTGAATTCACATTCCCAAGAAAAAGACTTTGCTTTTCTCCAAAACCAGTTTGACTCTGCTTTTCTGGGTGCTTTGCACAGGAATTCCACACGAGTTTCTCCAGATAGGTCTGGGTGTAACCAGAATTATCCGGTTCTGTGTGGCTAAATGAATATCAGCTTTTAAACAGCCTGTGTGTTTGTTAGTGTTTTCTGGATAGTATCTAGGAACTTTAGAGTTTTGAATGAATTCTAGCATGTTACATTTTGTTTTTTTGTTGGCAAACGCTAATTAGTTCCACATGGAGACGCAACAAGTACACATAAGTGTTTTCTGAGTAGAATGCTACAGGAACTAGGAGAAAAATGATATTTGTGACTGTAAACATGACATTGAATTCACATTCCCAAGAAAAAGACTTTGCTTTTCTCCAAAACCAGTTTGACTCTGCTTTTCTGGGTCCTTAGCACACGAATTCCACATGAGTTTGTCCAGATAGGTCTGTATCTAACCAGAAATATCCAGTTCTCTGTGGCTAAATGAATATCAGCTTTTAAACAGCCTGTGTGTTTGTTAGTGTTTTCTGGATAGTATCTAGGAACTTTAGAGTTTTGAATGAATTCTAGCATGTTACATTTTGTTTTTTTGTTGGCAAACGCTAATTAGTTCCACATGGAGACACAACAAGTACACAGAAGTGTTTTCTGAGTAGAATGCTACAGCAACTAGGTTAAAAATGATATTTGCGACTGTATACATGACATTGAATTCACATTCCCAAGAAAAAGACTTTGCTTTTCTCCAAAACCAGTTTGACTCTGCTTTTCTGGGTGCTTTGCACACGAATTCCACACGAGTTTCTCCAGATAGGTCTGGGTGTAACCAGAATTATCCGGTTCTGTGTGGCTAAATGAATATCAGCTTTTAAACAGCCTGTGTGTTTGTTAGTGTTTTCTGGATAGTATCTAGGAACTTTAGAGTTTTGAATGAATTCTAGCATGTTACATTTTGTTTTTTTGTTGGCAAACGCTAATTAGTTCCACATGGAGACACAACAAGTACACAGAAGTGTTTTCTGAGTAGAATGCTACAGAAACTAGGAGAAAAATTATATTTGCGACTGTAAACATGACATTGAATTCATATTCCCAAGAAAAAGACTTTTCTTTTCTCCAAAACCAGTTTGACTCTGCTTTTCTGGGTCCTTAGCACACGAATTCCACATAAGTTTGTCCAGATAGGTCTGTATCTAACCAGAAATATCCAGTTCTGTGTGGCTAAATGAATATCAGCTTTTCAATAGCCTATGTGTTTGTTAGTGTTTTCTGGATAGTATATAGGAACTTTAGAGTTTTGAATGAATTCTAGCATGTTACATTTTGTTTTTTTGTTGGCAAACGCTAATTAGTTCCACATGGAGACACAACAAGTACACAGAAGTGTTTTCTGAGTACAATGTTACAGGAACTAGGTTAAAAATGATATTTGCGACTGTAAACATGACATTGAATTCACATTCCCAAGAAAAAGACTTTGCTTTTCTCCAAAACCAGTTTGACTCTGCGTTTCTGGGTGCTTTGCACACGAATTCCACACGAGTTTCTCCAGATAGGTCTGGGTGTAACCAGAATTATCCGGTTCTGTGTGGCTAAATGAATATCAGCTTTTAAACAGCCTGTGTGTTTGTTAGTGTTTTCTGGATAGTATCTAGGAACTTTAGAGTTTTGAATGAATTCTAGCATGTTACATTTTGTTTTTTTGTTGGCAAACACTAATTAGTTCCACATGGAGACACAACAAGTACACAGAAGTGTTTTCTGAGTAGAATGCTACAGAAACTAGGTTAAAAATGATATTTGCGACTGTAAACATGACATTGAATACACTTGCCCAAGAAAACGTCTTTGCTTTTCTCCAAAACCAGTTTGACTCTGCTTTTCTGGGTCCTTAGCACACGAATTCCACACGAGTTTGTCCAGATAGTTCTGGGTGTAACCAGAATTATCCGGTTCTGTGTGGCTAAATGAATATCAGCTTTTAAACAGCCTGTGTGTTTGTTAGTGTTTTCTGGATAGTATCTAGGAACTTTAGAGTTTTGAATGAATTCTAGCATGTTACATTTTGTTTCTTTGTTGGCAAACGCTAATTAGTTCCACATGGAGACACAACAAGTACACAGAAGTGTTTTCTGAGTACAATGCTACAGGAACTAGGAGAAAAATGATATTTACGACTGTAAACATGACATTGAATTCACATTCCCAAGAAAAAGACTTTGCTTTTCTCCAAAACCAGTTTGACTCTGCTTTTCTGGGTCCTTAGCACACGAATTCCACACGAGTTTGTCCAGATAGGTCTGGGTGTAACCAGAAATATCCAGTTCTGTGTGGCTAAATGAATATCAGCTTTTAAACAGCCTGTGTGTTTGTTAGTGTTTTCTGGATAGTATCTAGGAACTTTAGAGTTTTGAATGAATTTTAGCATGTTACATTTTGTTTTTTTGTTGGCAAACGCTAATTAGTTCCACATGGAGACACAACAAGTACACAGAAGTGTTTTCTGAGTAGAATGCTACAGGAACTAGGTTAAAAATGATATTTACGACTGTAAACATGACATTGAATTCACATTCCCAAGAAAAAGACTTTGCTTTTCTCCAAAACCAGTTTGACTCTGCTTTTCTGGGTGCTTTGCACAGGAATTCCACACGAGTTTCTCCAGATAGGTCTGGGTGTAACCAGAATTATCCGGTTCTGTGTGGCTAAATGAATATCCGCTTTTAAACAGCCTGTGTGTTTGTTAGTGTTTTCTGGATAGTATCTAGGAACTTTAGAGTTTTGAATGAATTCTAGCATGTTACATTTTGTTTTTTTGTTGGCAAACGCTAATTAGTTCCACATGGAGACACAACAAGTACACAGAAGTGTTTTCTGAGTACAATGTTACAGGAACTAGGTGAAAAATGATATTTGCGACTGTAAACATGACATTGAATTCACATTCCCAAGAAAAAGACTTTGCTTTTCTCCAAAACCAGTTTGACTCTGCTTTTCTGGGTGCTTTGCACACGAATTCCACACGAGTTTCTCCAGATAGGTCTGGGTGTAACCAGAATTATCTGGTTCTGTGTGGCTAAATGAATATCAGCTTTTAAACAGCCTGTGTGTTTGTTAGTGTTTTCTGGATAGTATCTAGGAACTTTAGAGTTTTGAATGAATTCTAGCATGTTACATTTTGTTTTTTTGTTGGCAAACGCTAATTAGTTCCACATGGAGACACAACAAGTACACAGAAGTGTTTTCTGAGTAGAATGCTACAGGAAATAGGTGAAAAATGATATTTGCGACTGTAAACATGACATTGAATTCAGATTCCCAAGAAAAAGACTTTGCTTTTCTCCAAAACCAGTTTGACTCTGCATTTCTGGGTGCTTTGCTCACGAATTCCACTCGAGTTTGTCCAGATAGGTCTGTATCTAACCAGAAATATCCAGTTCTGTGTGGCTAAATGAATATCAGCTTTTAAACAGCCTGTGTGTTTGTTAGTGTTTTCTGGATAGTATCTAGGAACTTTAGAGTTTTGAATGAATTCTAGCATGTTACATTTTGTTTTTTTGTTGGCAAACGCTAATTAGTTCCACATGGAGACACAACAAGTACACAGAAGTGTTTTCTGAGTAGAATGCTACAGGAACTAGGTGAAAAATGTTATTTGCGACTGTAAACATGACATTGAATTCACATTCCCAAGAAAAAGACTTTGCTTTTCTCCAATACCAGTTTGACTCTGCTTTTCTGGGTGCTTTGCACAGGAATTCCACTCGAGTTTGTCCAGATAGGTCTGTATCTAACCAGAAATATCCAGTTCTGTGTGGCTAAATGAATATCAGCTTTTAAACAGTCTGTGTGTTTGTTAGTGTTTTCTAAATAGTATCTAGGAACTTTAGAGTTTTGAATGAATTCTAGCATGTTACATTTTGTTTTTTTGTTGGCAAACGCTAATTAGTTCCACATGGAGACACAACAAGTACACATAAGTGTTTTCTGAGTAGAATGCTACAAGAACTAGGTTAAAAATGATATTTGCGACTGTAAACATGACATTGAATTCACATTCCCAAGAAAAAGACTTTGCTTTTCTCCAAAACCAGTTTGACTTTGCTTTTCTGGGTGCTTTGCACACGAATTCCACATGAGTTTGTCCAGATAGGTCTGGGTGTAACCAGAATTATCCGGTTCTGTGTGGCTAAATGAATATCAGCTTTTAAACAGCCTGTGTGTTTGTTAGTGTTTTCTGGATAGTATCTAGGAACTTTAGAGTTTTGAATGAATTTTAGCATGTTACATTTTGTTTTTTTGTTGGCAAACACTAATTAGTTCCACATGGAGACACAACAAGTACAAATAAGTGTTTTCTGAGTAGAATGCTACAGGAACTAGGTTAAAAATGATATTTACGACTGTAAACATGACATTGAATTCACATTCCCAAGAAAAAGACTTTGCTTTTCTCCAAAACCAGTTTGACTCTGCTTTTCTGGGTCCTTAGCACACGAATTCCACACGAGTTTGTCCAGATAGGTCTGTATCTAACCAGAAATATCCAGTTCTGTGTGGCTAAATGAATATCAGCTTTTAAACAGCCTGTGTGTTTGTTAGTGTTTTCTGGATAGTATCTAGGAACTTTAGAGTTTTGAATGAATTCTAGCATGTTACATTTTGTTTTTTTGTTGGCAAACGCTAATTAGTTCCACATGGAGACACAACAAGTACACAGAAATGTTTTCTGAGTAGAATGCTACAGAAACTAGGTGAAAAATGATATTTGCGACTGTAAACATGACATTGAATTCACATTCCCAAGAAAAAGACTTTGCTTTTCTCCAAAACCAGTTTAACTTTGCTTTTCTGGGTCCTTAGCACACGAATTCCACACGAGTTTGTCCAGATAGGTCTGGGTGTAACCCGAATTATCCGGTTCTGTGTGGCTAAATGAATATCAGCTTTTAAACAGCCTGTGTGTTTGTTAGTGTTTTCTGGATAGTATCTAGGAACTTTAGAGTTTTGGATGAATTCTAGCATGTTACATTTTGTTTTTTTGTTGGCAAACACTAATTAGTTCCACATGGAGACACAACAAGTACAAATAAGTGTTTTCTGAGTAGAATGCTACAGGAACTAGGAGAAAAATGATATTTGCGACTGTAAACATGACATTAATTCATATTCCCAAGAAAAAGACTTTGCTTTTCTCCAAAACCAGTTTGACTCTGCTTTTCTGGGTCCTTAGCACACGAATTCCACACGAGTTTGTCCAGATAGGTCTGTATCTAACCAGAAATATCCAGTTCTGTGTGGCTAAATGAATATCAGCTTTTAAACAGCCTGTGTGTTTGTTAGTGTTTTCTGGATAGTATCTTGGAACTTTAGAATTTTGAATGAATTCTAGCATGTTACATTTTGTTTTTTTGTTGGCAAACGCTAATTAGTTCCACATGGAGACACAACAAGTACACAGAAGTGTTTTCTGAGTAGAATGCTACAGGAACTAGGTTAAAAATGATATTTGCGACTGTAAACATGACATTGAATTCACATTCCCAAGAAAAAGACTTTGCTTTTCTCCAAAACCAGTTTGACTCTGCTTTTCTGGGTGCTTTGCACAGGAATTCCACACGAGTTTCTCCAGATAGGTCTGGGTGTAACCAGAATTATCCGGTTCTGTGTGGCTAAATGAATATCAGCTTTTAAACAGCCTGTGTGTTTGTTAGTGTTTTCTGGATAGTATCTAGGAACTTTAGAGTTTTGAATGAATTCTAGCATGTTACATTTTGTTTTTTTGTTGGCAAACGCTAATTAGTTCCACATGGAGACACAACAAGTACACAGAAGTGTTTTCTGAGTAGAATGCTACAGGAACTAGGAGAAAAATGATATTTGCGACTGTAAACATGACATTGAATTCACATTCCCAAGAAAAAGACTTTGCTTTTCTCCAAAACCAGTTTGACTCTGCTTTTCTGGGTGCTTTGCACACGAATTCCACACGAGTTTCTCCAGATAGGTCTGGGTGTAACCAGAATTATCCGGTTCTGTGTGGCTAAATGAATATCAGCTTTTAAACAGCCTGTGTGTTTGTTAGTGTTTTCTGGATAGTATCTAGGAACTTTAGAGTTTTGAATGAATTCTAGCATGTTACATTTTGTTTTTTTGTTGGCAAACGCTAATTAGTTCCACATGGAGACACAACAAGTACACATAAGTGTTTTCTGAGTAGAATGCTACAGGAACTAGGAGAAAAATGATATTTGTGACTGTAAACATGACATTGAATTCACATTCCCAAGAAAAAGACTTTGCTTTTCTCCAAAACCAGTTTGACTCTGCTTTTCTGGGTCCTTAGCACACGAATTCCACATGAGTTTGTCCAGATAGGTCTGTATCTAACCAGAAATATCCAGTTCTGTGTGGCTAAATGAATATCAGCTTTTAAACAGCCTGTGTGTTTGTTAGTGTTTTCTGGATAGTATCTAGGAACTTTAGAGTTTTGAATGAATTCTAGCATGTTACATTTTGTTTTTTTGTTG
Organism: Sylvilagus floridanus; assembly: GCA_949820135.1. Classification (NCBI taxonomy): domain Eukaryota; kingdom Metazoa; phylum Chordata; class Mammalia; order Lagomorpha; family Leporidae; genus Sylvilagus; species Sylvilagus floridanus. The sequence goes on from OX463233.1 coordinate 84,913,612, forward strand.
GCAAACGCTAATTAGTTCCACATGGAGACACAACAAGTACACAGAAGTGTTTTCTGAGTAGAATGCTACAGAAACTAGGTGAAAAATGATATTTGCGACTGTAAACATGACATTGAATTCACATTCCCAAGAAAAAGACTTTGCTTTTCTCCAAAACCAGTTTGACTTTGCTTTTCTGGGTCCTTAGCACACGAATTCCACACGAGTTTGTCCAGATAGGTCTGGGTGTAACCCGAATTATCCGGTTCTGTGTGGCTAAATGAATATCAGCTTTTAAACAGCCTGTGTGTTTGTTAGTGTTTTCTGGATAGTATCTAGGAACTTTAGAGTTTTGGATGAATTCTAGCATGTTACATTTTGTTTTTTTGTTGGCAAACACTAATTAGTTCCACATGGAGGCACAACAAGTACACAGAAGTGTTTTCTGAGTAGAATGCTACAGAAACTAGGCGAAAAATGATATTTGCGACTGTAAACATGACATTGAATCCACTTGCCCAAGAAAACGTCTTTGCTTTTCTCCAAAACCAGTTTGACTCTGCTTTTCTGGGTCCTTAGCACACGAATTCCACACGAGTTTGTCCAGATAGGTCTGGGTGTAACCAGAATTATCCGGTTCTGTGTGGCTAAATGAATATCAGCTTTTAAACAGCCTGTGTGTTTGTTAGTGTTTTCTGGATAGTATCTAGGAACTTTAGAGTTTTGAATGAATTCTAGCATGTTACATTTTGTTTTTTTGTTGGCAAACGCTAATTAGTTCCACATGGAGACACAACAAGTACACAGAAGTGTTTTCTGAGTAGAATGCTACAGGAACTAGGAGAAAAATGATATTTGCGACTGTAAACATGACATTGAATTCACATTCCCAAGAAAAAGACTTTGCTTTTCTCCAAAACCAGTTTGACTCTGCTTTTCTGGGTGCTTTGCACAGGAATTCCACACGAGTTTCTCCAGATAGGTCTGGGTGTAACCAGAATTATCCGGTTCTGTGTGGCTAAATGAATATCAGCTTTTAAACAGCCTGTGTGTTTGTTAGTGTTTTCTGGATAGTATCTAGGAACTTTAGAGTTTTGAATGAATTCTAGCATGTTACATTTTGTTTTTTTGTTGGCAAACGCTAATTAGTTCCACATGGAGACACAACAAGTACACATAAGTGTTTTCTGAGTAGAATGCTACAGGAACTAGGAGAGAAATGATATTTGCGACTGTAAACATGACATTGAATTCACATTCCCAAGAAAAAGACTTTGCTTTTCTCCAAAACCAGTTTGACTCTGCTTTTCTGGGTCCTTAGCACACGAATTCCACATGAGTTTGTCCAGATAGGTCTGTATCTAACCAGAAATATCCAGTTCTGTGTGGCTAAATGAATATCAGCTTTTAAACAGCCTGTGTGTTTGTTAGTGTTTTCTGGATAGTATCTAGGAACTTTAGAGTTTTGAATGAATTCTAGCATGTTACATTTTGTTTTTTTGTTGGCAAACGCTAATTAGTTCCACATGGAGACACAACAAGTACACAGAAGTGTTTTCTGAGTACAATGCTACAGGAACTAGGTTAAAAATGATATTTGCGACTGTATACATGACATTGAATTCACATTCCCAAGAAAAAGACTTTGCTTTTCTCCAAAACCAGTTTGACTCTGCTTTTCTGGGTGCTTTGCACACGAATTCCACACGAGTTTCTCCAGATAGGTCTGGGTGTAACCAGAATTATCCGGTTCTGTGTGGCTAAATGAATATCAGCTTTTAAACAGCCTGTGTGTTTGTTAGTGTTTTCTGGATAGTATCTAGGAACTTTAGAGTTTTGAATGAATTCTAGCATGTTACATTTTGTTTTTTTTGTTGGCAAACGCTAATTAGTTCCACATGGAGACACAACAAGTACACAGAAGTGTTTTCTGAGTAGAATGCTACAGAAACTAGGAGAAAAATTATATTTGCGACTGTAAACATGACATTGAATTCATATTCCCAAGAAAAAGACTTCTTTTCTCCAAAACCAGTTTGACTCTGCTTTTCTGGGTCCTTAGCACACGAATTCCACACGAGTTTGTCCAGATAGGTCTGTATCTAACCAGAAATATCCAGTTCTGTGTGGCTAAATGAATATCAGCTTTTAAACAGCCTGTGTGTTTGTTAGTGTTTTCTGGATAGTATCTAGGAACTTTAGAGTTTTGAATGAATTCTAGCATGTTACATTTTGTTTTTTTGTTGGCAAACGCTAATTAGTTCCACATGGAGACACAACAAGTACACAGAAGTGTTTTCTGAGTACAATGTTACAGGAACTAGGTTAAAAATGATATTTGCGACTGTAAACATGACATTGAATTCACATTCCCAAGAAAAAGACTTTGCTTTTCTCCAAAACCAGTTTGACTCTGCTTTTCTGGGTGCTTTGCACACGAATTCCACACGAGTTTCTCCAGATAGGTCTGGGTGTAACCAGAATTATCCGGTTCTGTGTGGCTAAATGAATATCAGCTTTTAAACAGCCTGTGTGTTTGTTAGTGTTTTCTGGATAGTATCTAGGAACTTTAGAGTTTTGAATGAATTCTAGCATGTTACATTTTGTTTTTTTGTTGGCAAACACTAATTAGTTCCACATGGAGACACAACAAGTACACAGAAGTGTTTTCTGAGTAGAATGCTACAGAAACTAGGTTAAAAATGATATTTGCGACTGTAAACATGACATTGAATACACTTGCCCAAGAAAACGTCTTTGCTTTTCTCCAAAACCAGTTTGACTCTGCTTTTCTGGGTCCTTAGCACACGAATTCCACACGAGTTTGTCCAGATAGTTCTGGGTGTAACCAGAATTATCCGGTTCTGTGTGGCTAAATGAATATCAGCTTTTAAACAGCCTGTGTGTTTGTTAGTGTTTTCTGGATAGTATCTAGGAACTTTAGAGTTTTGAATGAATTCTAGCATGTTACGTTTTGTTTCTTTGTTGGCAAACGCTAATTAGTTCCACATGGAGACACAACAAGTACACAGAAGTGTTTTCTGAGTACAATGCTACAGGAACTAGGAGAAAAATGATATTTACGACTGTAAACATGACATTGAATTCACATTCCCAAGAAAAAGACTTTGCTTTTCTCCAAAACCAGTTTGACTCTGCTTTTCTGGGTCCTTAGCACACGAATTCCACACGAGTTTGTCCAGATAGGTCTGTATCTAACCAGAAATATCCAGTTCTGTGTGGCTAAATGAATATCAGCTTTTAAACAGCCTGTGTGTTTGTTAGTGTTTTCTGGATAGTATCTAGGAACTTTAGAGTTTTGAATGAATTCTAGCATGTTACATTTTGTTTTTTTGTTGGCAAACGCTAATTAGTTCCACATGGAGACACAACAAGTACACAGAAGTGTTTTCTGAGTAGAATGCTACAGGAACTAGGTGAAAAATGATATTTACGACTGTAAACATGACATTGAATTCACATTCCCAAGAAAAAGACTTTGCTTTTCTCCAAAACCAGTTTGACTCTGCTTTTCTGGGTGCTTTGCACAGGAATTCCACACGAGTTTCTCCAGATAGGTCTGGGTGTAACCAAAATTATCCGGTTCTGTGTGGCTAAATGAATATCCACTTTTAAACAGCCTGTGTGTTTGTTAGTGTTTTCTGGATAGTATCTAGGAACTTTAGAGTTTTGAATGAATTCTAGCATGTTACATTTTGTTTTTTTGTTGGCAAACGCTAATTAGTTCCACATGGAGACACAACAAGTACACAGAAGTGTTTTCTGAGTAGAATGCTACAGGAACTAGGTGAAAAATGATATTTGCGACTGTAAACATGACATTGAATTCACATTCCCAAGAAAAAGACTTTGCTTTTCTCCAAAACCAGTTTGACTCTGCTTTTCTGGGTGCTTTGCACACGAATTCCACACGAGTTTGTCCAGATAGGTGTGGGTGTAACCAGAATTATCCGGTTCTGTGTGGCTAAATGAATATCAGCTTTTAAACAGCCTGTGTTTTTGTTAGTGTTTTCTGGATAGTATCTAGGAACTTTAGAGTTTTGAATGAATTCTAGCATGTTACATTTTGTTTTTTTGTTGGCAAACGCTAATTAGTTCCACATGGAGACACAACAAGTACACATAAGTGTTTTCTGAGTAGAATGCTGCAAGAACTAGGTGAAAAATGATATTTGCGACTGTAAACATGACATTGAATTCACATTCCCAAGAAAAAGACTTTGCTTTTCTCCAAAACCAGTTTGACTCTGCTTTTCTGGGTCCTTAGCACACGAATTCCACACGAGTTTGTCCAGATAGGTCTGTATCTAACCAGAAATATCCAGTTCTATGTGGCTAAATGAATATCAGCTTTTAAACAGCCTGTGTGTTTGTTAGTGTTTTCTGGATAGTATCTTGGAACTTTAGAATTTTGAATGAATTCTAGCATGTTACATTTTGTTTTTTTGTTGGCAAACGCTAATTAGTTCCACATGGAGACACAACAAGTACACAGAAGTGTTTTCTGAGTAGAATGCTACAGGAACTAGGTTAAAAATGATATTTGCGACTGTAAACATGACATTGAATTCACATTCCCAAGAAAAAGACTTTGCTTTTCTCCAAAACCAGTTTGACTCTGCTTTTCTGGGTGCTTTGCACACGAATTCCACACGAGTTTCTCCAGATAGGTCTGGGTGTAACCAGAATTATCCGGTTCTGTGTGGCTAAATGAATATCAGCTTTTAAACAGCCTGTGTGTTTGTTAGAGCTTTCTGGATAGTATCTAGGAACTTTAGAGTTTTGAATGAATTTTAGCATGTTACATTTTGTTTTTTTGTTGGCAAACGCTAATTAGTTCCACATGGAGACACAACAAGTACAGAGAAGTGTTTTCTGAGTAGAATGCTACAGGAACTAGGAGAAAAATGATATTTGCGACTGTAAACATGACATTGAATTCACATTCCCAAGAAAAAGACTTTGCTTTTCTCCAAAACCAGTTTGACTCTGCTTTTCTGGGTCCTTAGCACACGAATTCCACACGAGTTTGTCCAGATAGGTCTGTATCTAACCAGAAATATCCAGTTCTATGTGGCTAAATGAATATAAGCTTTTAAACAGCCTGTGTGTTTGTTAGTTTTTTCTGGATAGTATCTTGGAACTTTAGAATTTTGAATGAATTCTAGCATGTTACATTTTGTTTTTTTGTTGGCAAACGCTAATTAGTTCCACATGGAGACACAACAAGTACACATAAGTGTTTTCTGAGTAGAATGCTAAAGGAACTAGGTTAAAAATGATATTTGCGACTGTAAACATGACATTGAATTCACATTCCCAAGAAAAAGACTTTGCTTTTCTCCAAAACCAGTTTGACTCTGCTTTTCTGGGTGCTTTGCACACGAATTCCACACGAGTTTCTCCAGATAGGTCTGTATCTAACCAGAAATATCCAGTTCTGTGTGGCTAAATGAATATCAGCTTTTAAACAGCCTGTGTGTTTGTTAGTGTTTTCTGGATAGTATCTAGGAACTTTAGAGTTTTGAATGAATTTTAGCATGTTACATTTTGTTTTTTTGTTGGCAAACGCTAATTAGTTCCACATGGAGACACAACAAGTACACAGAAGTGTTTTCTGAGTAGAATGCTACAGGAACTAGGTTAAAAATGATATTTACGACAGTAAACATGACATTGAATTCACATTCCCAAGAAAAAGACTTTGCTTTTCTCCAAAACCAGTTTGACTCTGCTTTTCTGGGTGCTTTGCACAGGAATTCCACACGAGTTTCTCCAGATAGGTCTGGGTGTAACCAGAATTATCCGGTTCTGTGTGGCTAAATGAATATCCGCTTTTAAACAGCCTGTGTGTTTGTTAGTGTTTTCTGGATAGTATCTAGGAACTTTAGAGTTTTGAATGAATTCTAGCATGTTACATTTTGTTTTTTTGTTGGCAAACGCTAATTAGTTCCACATGGAGACACAACAAGTACACATAAGTGTTTTCTGAGTAGAATGCTACAGGAACTAGGTGAAAAATGATATTTGCGACTGTAAACATGACATTGAATTCACATTCCCAAGAAAAAGACTTTGCTTTTCTCCAAAACCAGTTTGACTCTGCTTTTCTGGGTGCTTTGCACACGAATTCCACACGAGTTTGTCCAGATAGGTCTGGGTGTAACCAGAATTATCCGGTTCTGTGTGGCTAAATGAATATCAGCTTTTAAACAGCCTGTGTGTTTGTTAGTGTTTTCTGGATAGTATCTAGGAACTTTAGAGTTTTGAATGAATTCTAGCATGTTACATTTTGTTTTTTTGTTGGCAAACGCTAATTAGTTCCACATGGAGACACAACAAGTACACATAAGTGTTTTCTGAGTAGAATGCTACAAGAACTAGGTGAAAAATGATATTTGCGACTGTAAACATGACATTGAATTCACATTCCCAAGAAAAAGACTTTGCTTTTCTCCAAAACCAGTTTGACTCTGCTTTTCTGGGTCCTTAGCACACGAATTCCACACGAGTTTGTCCAGATAGGTCTGTATCTAACCAGAAATATCCAGTTCTATGTGGCTAAATGAATATCAGCTTTTAAACAGCCTGTGTGTTTGTTAGTGTTTTCTGGATAGTATCTTGGAACTTTAGAATTTTGAATGAATTCTAGCATGTTACATTTTGTTTTTTTGTTGGCAAACGCTAATTAGTTCCACATGGAGACACAACAAGTACGCAGAAGTGTTTTCTGAGTACAATGTTACAGGAACTAGGTTAAAAATGATATTTGTGACTGTAAACATGACATTGAATTCACATTCCCAAGAAAAAGACTTTGCTTTTCTCCAAAACCAGTTTGACTCTGCTTTTCTGGGTGCTTTGCACACGAATTCCACACGAGTTTCTCCAGATAGGTCTGGGTGTAACCAGAATTATCCGGTTCTGTGTGGCTAAATGAATATCAGCTTTTAAACAGCCTGTGTGTTTGTTAGAGCTTTCTGGATAGTATCTAGGAACTTTAGAGTTTTGAATGAATTTTAGCATGTTACATTTTGTTTTTTTGTTGGCAAACGGTAATTAGTTCCACATGGAGACACAACAAGTACAGAGAAGTGTTTTCTGAGTAGAATGCTACAGGAACTAGGAGAAAAATGATATTTGCGACTGTAAACATGACATTGAATTCACATTCCCAAGAAAAAGACTTTGCTTTTCTCCAAAACCAGTTTGACTCTGCTTTTCTGGGTCCTTAGCACACGAATTCCACACGAGTTTGTCCAGATAGGTCTGTATCTAACCAGAAATATCCAGTTCTATGTGGCTAAATGAATATAAGCTTTTAAACAGCCTGTGTGTTTGTTAGTTTTTTCTGGATAGTATCTTGGAACTTTAGAATTTTGAATGAATTCTAGCATGTTACATTTTGTTTTTTTGTTGGCAAACGCTAATTAGTTCCACATGGAGACACAACAAGTACACATAAGTGTTTTCTGAGTAGAATGCTAAAGGAACTAGGTTAAAAATGATATTTGCGACTGTAAACATGACATTGAATTCACATTCCCAAGAAAAAGACTTTGCTTTTCTCCAAAACCAGTTTGACTCTGCTTTTCTGGGTGCTTTGCACACGAATTCCACACGAGTTTCTCCAGATAGGTCTGGGTGTAACCAGAATTATCCGGTTCTGTGTGGCTAAATGAATATCAGCTTTTAAACAGCCTGTGTGTTTGTTAGTGTTTTCTGGATAGTATCTAGGAACTTTAGAGTTTTGAATGAATTTTAGCATGTTACATTTTGTTTTTTTGTTGGCAAACGCTAATTAGTTCCACATGGAGACACAACAAGTACAAATAAGTGTTTTCTGAGTAGAATGCTACAGGAACTAGGAGAAAAATCATATTTGCGACTGTAAACATGACATTGAATTCATATTCCCAAGAAAAAGACTTTGCTTTTCTCCAAAACCAGTTTGACTCTGCTTTTCTGGGTCCTTAGCACACGAATTCCACACGAGTTTGTCCAGATAGGTCTGTATCTAACCAGAAATATCCAGTTCTGTGTGGCTAAATGAATATCAGTTTTTAAACAGCCTGTGTGTTTGTTAGTGTTTTCTGGATAGTATCTTGGAACTTTAGAATTTTGAATGAATTCTAGCATGTTACATTTTGTTTTTTTGTTGGCAAACGCTAATTAGTTCCACATGGAGACACAACAAGTACACAGAAGTGTTTTCTGAGTACAATGCTACAGGAACTAGGTTAAAAATGATATTTGCGACTGTAAACATGACATTGAATTCACATTCCCAAGAAAAAGACTTTGCTTTTCTCCAAAACCAGTTTGACTTTGCTTTTCTGGGTCCTTAGAACACGAATTCCACATGAGTTTGTCCAGATAGGTCTGGGTGTAACCAGAATTATCCGGTTCTGTGTGGCTAAATGAATATCAGCTTTTAAACAGCCTGTGTGTTTGTTAGTGTTTTCTGGATAGTATCTAGGAACTTTAGAGTTTTGAATGAATTTTAGCATGTTACATTTTGTTTTTTTGTTGGCAAACACTAATTAGTTCCACATGGAGACACAACAAGTACACAGAAGTGTTTTCTGAGTACAATGCTACAGGAACTAGATGAAAAATGATATTTGCGACTGCAAGCATGACATTGAATTCAGATTCCCAAGAAAAAGACTTTGCTTTTCTCCAAAACCAGTTTGACTCTGCTTTTCTGGGTGCTTTGCACACGAATTCCGCACGAGTTTCTCCAGATATGTCTGTATCTAACCAGAAATATCCAATTATGTGTGGCTAAATGAATATCAGCTTTTAAACAGCCTGTGTGTTTGTTAGTGTTTTCTGGATAGTATCTAGGAACTTTAGAGTTTTGAATGAATTCTAGCATGTTACATTTTGTTTTTTTGTTGACAAACGCTAATTAGTTCCACATGGAGACACAACAAGTACACATAAGTGTTTTCTGAGTAGAATGCTACAGGAACTAGGAGAAAAATTATATTTGCGACTGTAAACATGACATTGAATTCACATTCCCAAGAAAAAGACTTTGCTTTTCTCCAAAACCAGTTTGACTCTGCTTTTCTGGGTGCTTTGCACACGAATTCCACACGAGTTTCTCCAGATAGGTCTGGGTGTAACCAGAATTATCCGGTTCTGTGTGGCTAAATCAATATCAGCTTTTAAACAGCCTGTGTGTTTGTTAGTGTTTTCTGGATAGTATCTAGGAACTTTAGAGTTTTGAATGAATTCTAGCATGTTACATTTTGTTTCTTTGTTGGCAAACGCTAATTAGTTCCACATGGAGACACAACAAGTACACAGAAGTGTTTTCTGAGTAGAATGCTACAGGAACTAGGAGAAAAATGATATTTACGACTGTAAACATGACATTGAATTCACATTCCCAAGAAAAAGACTTTGCTTTTCTCCAAAACCAGTTTGACTCTGCTTTTCTGGGTCCTTAGCACACGAATTCCACACGAGTTTGTCCAGATAGGTCTGTATCTAACCAGAAATATCCAGTTCTGTGTGGCTAAATGAATATCAGCTTTTAAACAGCCTGTGTGTTTGTTAGTGTTTTCTGGATAGTATCTTGGAACTTTAGAATTTTGAATGAATTCTAGCATGTTACATTTTGTTTTTTTGTTGGCAAACGCTAATTAGTTCCACATGGAGACACAACAAGTACACAGAAGTGTTTTCTGAGTACAATGTTACAGGAACTAGGTTAAAAATGATATTTGCGACTGTAAACATGACATTGAATTCACATTCCCAAGAAAAAGACTTTGCTTTTCTCCAAAACCAGTTTGACTCTGCTTTTCTGGGTGCTTTGCACACGAATTCCACACGAGTTTCTCCAGATAGGTCTGGGTGTAACCAGAATTATCCGGTTCTGTGTGGCTAAATGAATATCAGCTTTTAAACAGCCTGTGTGTTTGTTAGAGCTTTCTGGATAGTATCTAGGAACTTTAGAGTTTTGAATGAATTCTAGCGTGTTACATTTTGTTTTTTAGTTGGCAAACGCTAATTAGTTCCACATGGAGACACAACAAGTACAGAGAAGTGTTTTCTGAGTAGAATGCTACAGGAACTAGGAGAAAAATGATATTTGCGACTGTAAACATGACATTGAATTCACATTCCCAAGAAAAAGACTTTGCTTTTCTCAAAAACCAGTTTGACTCTGCTTTTCTGGGTCCTTAGCACACGAATTCCACACGAGTTTGTCCAGATAGGTCTGTATCTAACCAGAAATATCCAGTTCCATGTGGCTAAATGAATATAAGCTTTTAAACAGCCTGTGTGTTTGTTAGTTTTTTCTGGATAGTATCTTGGAACTTTAGAATTTTGAATGAATTCTAGCATGTTACATTTTGTTTTTTTGTTGGCAAACGCTAATTAGTTCCACATGGAGACACAACAAGTACACATAAGTGTTTTCTGAGTAGAATGCTACAGGAACTAGGTTAAAAATGATATTTGCGACTGTAAACATGACATTGAATTCACATTCCCAAGAAAAAGACTTTGCTTTTCTCCAAAACCAGTTTGACTCTGCTTTTCTGGGTGCTTTGCACACGAATTCCACACGAGTTTCTCCAGATAGGTCTGGGTGTAACCAGAATTATCCGGTTCTGTGTGGCTAAATGAATATCAGCTTTTAAACAGCCTGTGTGTTTGTTAGTGTTTTCTGGATAGTATCTAGGAACTTTAGAGTTTTGAATGAATTTTAGCATGTTACATTTTGTTTTTTTGTTGGCAAACGCTAATTAGTTCCACATGGAGACACAACAAGTACAAATAAGTGTTTTCTGAGTAGAATGCTACAGGAACTAGGAGAAAAATCATATTTGCGACTATAAACATGACATTGAATTCACATTCCCAAGAAAAAGACTTTGCTTTTCTCCAAAACCAGTTTGACTCTGCTTTTCTGGGTCCTTAGCACACGAATTCCACACGAGTTTGTCCAGATAGGTCTGTATCTAACCAGAAATATCCAGTTCTGTGTGGCTAAATGAATATCAGTTTTTAAACAGCCTGTGTGTTTGTTAGTGTTTTCTGGATAGTATCTTGGAACTTTAGAATTTTGAATGAATTCTAGCATGTTACATTTTGTTTTTTTGTTGGCAAACGCTAATTAGTTCCACATGGAGACACAACAAGTACACAGAAGTGTTTTCTGAGTACAATGCTACAGGAACTAGGTTAAAAATGATATTTGCGACTGTAAACATGACATTGAATTCACATTCCCAAGAAAAAGACTTTGCTTTTCTCCAAAACCAGTTTGACTTTGCTTTTCTGGGTCCTTAGAACACGAATTCCACATGAGTTTGTCCAGATAGGTCTGGGTGTAACCAGAATTATCCGGTTCTGTGTGGCTAAATGAATATCAGCTTTTAAACAGCCTGTGTGTTTGTTAGTGTTTTCTGGATAGTATCTAGGAACTTTAGAGTTTTGAATGAATTTTAGCATGTTACATTTTGTTTTTTTGTTGGCAAACACTAATTAGTTCCACATGGAGACACAACAAGTACACAGAAGTGTTTTCTGAGTACAATGCTACAGGAACTAGATGAAAAATGATATTTGCGACTGCAAACATGACATTGAATTCAGATTCCCAAGAAAAAGACTTTGCTTTTCTCCAAAACCAGTTTGACTCTGCTGTTCTGGGTGCTTTGCACACGAATTCCGCACGAGTTTCTCCAGATATGTCTGTATCTAACCAGAAATATCCAATTATGTGTGGCTAAATGAATATCAGCTTTTAAACAGCCTGTGTGTTTGTTAGTGTTTTCTGGATAGTATCTAGGAACTTTAGAGTTTTGAATGAATTCTAGCATGTTACATTTTGTTTTTTTGTTGAAAAACGCTAATTAGTTCCACATGGAGAAACAACAAGTACACAGAAGTGTTTTCTGAGTAGAATGCTACAGGAACTAGGTGAAAAATGATATTTGCGACTGTAAACATGACATTGAATTCACATTCCCAAGAAAAAGACTTTGCTTTTCTCCAAAACCAGTTTGACTCTGCTTTTCTGGGTGCTTTGCACACGAATTCCACATGAGTTTCTCCAGATAGGTCTGGGTGTAACCAGAATTATCCGGTTCTGTGTGGCTAAATGAATATCAGCTTTTAAACAGCCTGTGTGTTTGTTAGTGTTTTCTGGATAGTATCTAGGAACTTTAGAGTTTTGAATGAATTCTAGCATGTTACATTTTGTTTTTTTGTTGGCAAATGCTAATTAGTTCCACATGGAGACACAACAAGTACACATAAGTGTTTTCTGAGTAGAATGCTACAAGAACTAGGTGAAAAATGATATTTGCGACTGTAAACATGACATTGAATTCATATTCCCAAGAAAAAGACTTTGCTTTTCTCCAAAACCAGTTTGACTCTGCTTTTCTGGGTCCTTAGCACACGAATTCCACACGAGTTTGTCCAGATAGGTCTGTATCTAACCAGAAATATCCAGTTCTATGAGGCTAAATGAATATCAGCTTTTAAACAGCCTGTGTGTTTGTTAGTTTTTTCTGGATAGTATCTTGGAACTTTAGAATTTTGAATGAATTCTAGCATGTTACATTTTGTTTTTTTGTTGGCAAACGCTAATTAGTTCCACATGGAGACACAACAAGTACACATAAGTGTTTTCTGAGTAGAATGCTACAGGAACTAGGTTAAAAATGATATTTGCGACTGTAAACATGACATTGAATTCACATTCCCAAGAAAAAGACTTTGCTTTTCTCCAAAACCAGTTTGACTCTGCTTTTCTGGGTGCTTTGCACACGAATTCCACACGAGTTTCTCCAGATAGGTCTGGGTGTAACCAGAATTATCCGGTTCTGTGTGGCTAAATGAATATCAGCTTTTAAACAGCCTGTGTGTTTGTTAGTGTTTTCTGGATAGTATCTAGGAACTTTAGAGTTTTGAATGAATTTTAGCATGTTACATTTTGTTTTTTTGTTGGCAAACGCTAATTAGTTCCACATGGAGACACAACAAGTACAAATAAGTGTTTTCTGAGTAGAATGCTACAGGAACTAGGAGAAAAATCATATTTGCGACTATAAACATGACATTGAATTCACATTCCCAAGAAAAAGACTTTGCTTTTCTCCAAAACCAGTTTGACTCTGCTTTTCTGGGTCCTTAGCACACGAATTCCACACGAGTTTGTCCAGATAGGTCTGTATCTAACCAGAAATATCCAGTTCTGTGTGGCTAAATGAATATCAGTTTTTAAACAGCCTGTGTGTTTGTTAGTGTTTTCTGGATAGTATCTTGGAACTTTAGAATTTTGAATGAATTCTAGCATGTTACATTTTGTTTTTTTGTTGGCAAACGCTAATTAGTTCCACATGGAGACACAACAAGTACACAGAAGTGTTTTCTGAGTACAATGCTACAGGAACTAGGTTAAAAATGATATTTGCGACTGTAAACATGACATTGAATTCACATTCCCAAGAAAAAGACTTTGCTTTTCTCCAAAACCAGTTTGACTTTGCTTTTCTGGGTCCTTAGAACACGAATTCCACATGAGTTTGTCCAGATAGGTCTGGGTGTAACCAGAATTATCCGGTTCTGTGTGGCTAAATGAATATCAGCTTTTAAACAGCCTGTGTGTTTGTTAGTGTTTTCTGGATAGTATCTAGGAACTTTAGAGTTTTGAATGAATTTTAGCATGTTACATTTTGTTTTTTTGTTGGCAAACACTAATTAGTTCCACATGGAGACACAACAAGTACACAGAAGTGTTTTCTGAGTACAATGCTACAGGAACTAGATGAAAAATGATATTTGCGACTGCAAACATGACATTGAATTCAGATTCCCAAGAAAAAGACTTTGCTTTTCTCCAAAACCAGTTTGACTCTGCTGTTCTGGGTGCTTTGCACACGAATTCCGCACGAGTTTCTCCAGATATGTCTGTATCTAACCAGAAATATCCAATTATGTGTGGCTAAATGAATATCAGCTTTTAAACAGCCTGTGTGTTTGTTAGTGTTTTCTGGATAGTATCTAGGAACTTTAGAGTTTTGAATGAATTCTAGCATGTTACATTTTGTTTTTTTGTTGACAAACGCTAATTAGTTCCACATGGAGACACAACAAGTACACAGAAGTGTTTTCTGAGTAGAATGCTACAGGAACTAGGTGAAAAATGATATTTGCGACTGTAAACATGACATTGAATTCACATTCCCAAGAAAAAGACTTTGCTTTTCTCCAAAACCAGTTTGACTCTGCTTTTCTGGGTGCTTTGCACACGAATTCCACATGAGTTTCTCCAGATAGGTCTGGGTGTAACCAGAATTATCCGGTTCTGTGTGGCTAAATGAATATCAGCTTTTAAACAGCCTGTGTGTTTGTTAGTGTTTTCTGGATAGTATCTAGGAACTTTAGAGTTTTGAATGAATTCTAGCATGTTACATTTTGTTTTTTTGTTGGCAAACGCTAATTAGTTCCACATGGAGACACAACAAGTACACATAAGTGTTTTCTGAGTAGAATGCTACAAGAACTAGGTGAAAAATGATATTTGCGACTGTAAACATGACATTGAATTCATATTCCCAAGAAAAAGACTTTGCTTTTCTCCAAAACCAGTTTGACTCTGCTTTTCTGGGTCCTTAGCACACGAATTCCACATGAGTTTGTCCAGATAGGTCTGTATCTAACCAGAAATATCCAGTTCTATGAGGCTAAATGAATATCAGCTTTTAAACAGCCTGTGTGTTTGTTAGTGTTTTCTGGATAGTATCTTGGAACTTTAGAATTTTGAATGAATTCTAGCATGTTACATTTTGTTTTTTTGTTGGGAAACGCTAATTAGTTCCACATGGAGACACAACAAGTACACAGAAGTGTTTTCTGAGTAGAATGCTACAAGAACTAGGTGAAAAATGATATTTGCGACTGTAAACATGACATTGAATTCACATTCCCAAGAAAAAGACTTTGCTTTTCTCCAAAACCAGTTTGACTCTGCTTTTCTGGGTCCTTAGCACACGAATTCCACACGAGTTTGTCCAGATAGGTCTGTATCTAACCAGAAATATCCAGTTCTGTGTGGCTAAATGAATATCAGCTTTTAAACAGCCTGTGTGTTTGTTAGTGTTTTCTGGATAGTATCTAGGAACTTTAGAGTTTTGAATGAATTTTAGCATGTTACATTTTGTTTTTTTGTTGGCAAACGCTAATTAGTTCCACATGGAGACACAACAAGTACACATAAGTGTTTTCTGAGTAGAATGCTACAGGAACTAGGTGAAAAATGATATTTGCGACTGTAAAGATGACATTGAATTCACATTCCCAAGAAAAAGACTTTGCTTTTCTCCAAAACCAGTTTGACTCTGCTTTTCTGGGTGCTTTGCACAGGAATTCCACTCGAGTTTGTCCAGGTAGGTCTGTATCTAACCAGAAATATCCAGTTCTTTGTGGCTAAATGAATATCAGCTTTTAAACAGCCTGTGTGTTTGTTAGTGTTTTCTGGATAGTATCTAGGAACTTTAGAGTTTTGAATGAATTCTAGCGTGTTACATTTTTTTTTTGTTTTCAAACGCTAATTAGTTCCACATGGAGACACAACAAGTACACATAAGTGTTTTCTGAGTAGAATGCTACAGGAACTAGGAGAAAAATGATATTTGCGACTGTAAACATGACATTGAATTCACATTCCCAAGAAAAAGACTTTGCTTTTCTCCAAAACCAGTTTGACTCTGCTTTTCTGGGTCCTTAGCACACGAATTCCACACGAGTTTGTCCAGATAGGTCTGTATCTAACCAGAAATATCCAGTTCTGTGTGGCTAAATGAATATCAGCTTTTAAACAGCCTGTGTGTTTGTTAGTGTTTTCTGGATAGTATCTAGGAACTTTAGAGTTTTGAATGAATTCTAGCATGTTACATTTTGTTTTTTTGTTGGCAAACGCTAATTAGTTCCACATGGAGACACAACAAGAACACAGAAGTGTTTTCAGAGTACAATGCTACAGAAACTAGGTGAAAAATGATATTTGCGACTGTAAACATGACATTGAATTCACATTCCCAAGAAAAAGACTTTGCTTTTCTCCAAAACCAGTTTGACTCTGCTTTTCTGGGTGCTTTGCACAGGAATTCCACACGAGTTTATCCAGATAGGTCTGGGTGTAACCAGAATTATCCGGTTCTGTGTGGCTAAATGAATATCAGCTTATAAACAGCCTGTGTGTTTGTTAGTGTTTTCTGGATAGTATCTAGGAACTTTAGAGTTTTGAATGAATTTTAGCATGTTACATTTTGTTTTTTTGTTGGCAAACGCTAATTAGTTCCACATGGAGACACAACAAGTACACAGAAGTGTTTTCTGAGTAGAATGCTACAGGAACTAGGAGAAAAATGATATTTGCGACTGTAAACATGACATTGAATTCACATTCCCAAGAAAAAGACTTTGCTTTTCTCCAAAACCAGTTTGACTCTGCTTTTCTGGGTGCTTTGCACACGAATTCCACACGAGTTTGTCCAGATAGGTCTGTATCTAACCAGAAATATCCAGTTCTGTGTGGCTAAATGAATATCAGCTTTTAAACAGCCTGTGTGTTTGTTAGTGTTTTCTGGATAGTATCTAGGAACTTTAGAGTTTTGAATGAATTCTAGCATGTTACATTTTGTTTTTTTGTTGGCAAACGCTAATTAGTTCCACATGGAGACACAACAAGTACACAGAAGTGTTTTCTGAGTAGAATGCTACAGGAACTAGGAGAAAAATGATATTTGCGACTGTAAACATGACATTGAATTCACATTCCCAAGAAAAAGACTTTGCTTTTCTCCAAAACCAGTTTGACTCTGCTTTTCTGGGTGCTTTGCACACGAATTCCACACGAGTTTCTCCAGATAGTTCTGGGTGTAACCAGAATTATCCGGTTCTGTGTGGCTAAATGAATATCAGCTTTTAAACAGCCTGTGTGTTTGTTAGTGTTTTCTGGATAGTATCTAGGAACTTTAGAGTTTTGAATGAATTCTAGCATGTTACATTTTGTTTTTTTGTTGGCAAACGCTAATTAGTTCCACATGGAGACACAACAAGTACACATAAGTGTTTTCTGAGTAGAATGCTACAAGAACTAGGTGAAAAATGATATTTGCGACTGTAAACATGACATTGAATTCATATTCCCAAGAAAAAGACTTTGCTTTTCTCCAAAACCAGTTTGACTCTGCTTTTCTGGGTCCTTAGCACACGAATTCCACACGAGTTTGTCCAGATAGGTCTGTATCTAACCAGAAATATCCAGTTCTATGAGGCTAAATGAATATCAGCTTTTAAACAGCCTGTGTGTTTGTTAGTGTTTTCTGGATAGTATCTTGGAACTTTAGAATTTTGAATGAATTCTAGCATGTTACATTTTGTTTTTTTGTTGGCAAACGCTAATTAGTTCCACATGGAGACACAACAAGTACACAGAAGTGTTTTCTGAGTAGAATGCTACAAGAACTAGGTGAAAAATGATATTAGCGACTGTAAACATGACATTGAATTCACATTCCCAAGAAAAAGACTTTGCTTTTCTCCAAAACCAGTTTGACTCTGCTTTTCTGGGTGCTTTGCACAGGAATTCCACTCGAGTTTGTCCAGGTAGGTCTGTATCTAACCAGAAATATCCAGTTCTTTGTGGCTAAATGAATATCAGCTTTTAAACAGCCTGTGTGTTTGTTAGTGTTTTCTGGATAGTATCTAGGAACTTTAGAGTTTTG
Source organism: Sylvilagus floridanus (assembly GCA_949820135.1). Taxonomy (NCBI): domain Eukaryota; kingdom Metazoa; phylum Chordata; class Mammalia; order Lagomorpha; family Leporidae; genus Sylvilagus; species Sylvilagus floridanus. The sequence goes on from OX463233.1 coordinate 84,931,380, forward strand.
AATGAATTCTAGCGTGTTACATTTTTTTTTTGTTTTCAAACGCTAATTAGTTCCACATGGAGACACAACAAGTACACATAAGTGTTTTCTGAGTAGAATGCTACAGGAACTAGGAGAAAAATGATATTTGCGACTGTAAACATGACATTGAATTCACATTCCCAAGAAAAAGACTTTGCTTTTCTCCAAAACCAGTTTGACTCTGCTTTTCTGGGTCCTTAGCACACGAATTCCACACGAGTTTGTCCAGATAGGTCTGTATCTAACCAGAAATATCCAGTTCTGTGTGGCTAAATGAATATCAGCTTTTAAACAGCCTGTGTGTTTGTTAGTGTTTTCTGGATAGTATCTAGGAACTTTAGAGTTTTGAATGAATTCTAGCATGTTACATTTTGTTTTTTTGTTGGCAAACGCTAATTAGTTCCACATGGAGACACAACAAGAACACAGAAGTGTTTTCAGAGTACAATGCTACAGAAACTAGGTGAAAAATGATATTTGCGACTGTAAACATGACATTGAATTCACATTCCCAAGAAAAAGACTTTGCTTTTCTCCAAAACCAGTTTGACTCTGCTTTTCTGGGTGCTTTGCACAGGAATTCCACACGAGTTTATCCAGATAGGTCTGGGTGTAACCAGAATTATCCGGTTCTGTGTGGCTAAATGAATATCAGCTTATAAACAGCCTGTGTGTTTGTTAGTGTTTTCTGGATAGTATCTAGGAACTTTAGAGTTTTGAATGAATTTTAGCATGTTACATTTTGTTTTTTTGTTGGCAAACGCTAATTAGTTCCACATGGAGACACAACAAGTACACAGAAGTGTTTTCTGAGTAGAATGCTACAGGAACTAGGAGGAAAATGATATTTGCGACTGTAAACATGACATTGAATTCACATTCCCAAGAAAAAGACTTTGCTTTTCTCCAAAACCAGTTTGACTCTGCTTTTCTGGGTGCTTTGCACACGAATTCCACACGAGTTTGTCCAGATAGGTCTGTATCTAACCAGAAATATCCAGTTCTGTGTGGCTAAATGAATATCAGCTTTTAAACAGCCTGTGTGTTTGTTAGTGTTTTCTGGATAGTATCTAGGAACTTTAGAGTTTTGAATGAATTCTAGCATGTTACATTTTGTTTTTTTGTTGGCAAACGCTAATTAGTTCCACATGGAGACACAACAAGAACACAGAAGTGTTTTCAGAGTACAATGCTACAGAAACTAGGTGAAAAATGATATTTGCGACTGTAAACATGACATTGAATTCACATTCCCAAGAAAAAGACTTTGCTTTTCTCCAAAACCAGTTTGACTCTGCTTTTCTGGGTGCTTTGCACAGGAATTCCACACGAGTTTATCCAGATAGGTCTGGGTGTAACCAGAATTATCCGGTTCTGTGTGGCTAAATGAATATCAGCTTATAAACAGCCTGTGTGTTTGTTAGTGTTTTCTGGATAGTATCTAGGAACTTTAGAGTTTTGAATGAATTCTAGCATGTTACATTTTGTTTTTTTGTTGGCAAACGCTAATTAGTTCCACATGGAGACACAACAAGTACACATAAGTGTTTTCTGAGTAGAATGCTACAGAAACTAGGTGAAAAATGATATTTGCGACTGTAAACATGACATTGAATTCACATTCCCAAGAAAAAGACTTTGCTTTTCTCCAAAACCAGTTTGACTTTGCTTTTCTGGGTCCTTAGCACAGGAATTCCACACGAGTTTGTCCAGATAGGTCTGGGTGTAACCAGAATTATCCGGTTCTGTGTGGCTAAATGAATATCAGCTTTTAAACAGCCTGTGTGTTTGTTAGTGTTTTCTGGATAGTATCTAGGAACTTTAGAGTTTTGAATGAATTTTAGCATGTTACATTTTGTTTTTTTGTTGGCAAACGCTAATTAGTTCCACATGGAGAAACAACAAGTACACATAAGTGTTTTCTGAGTAGAATGCTCAGATACTAGGTGAAAAATGATATTTACGACTGTAAACATGACATTGAATTCACATTCCCAAGAAAAAGACTTTGCTTTTCTCCAAAACCAGTTTGACTCTGCTTTTCTGGGTGCTTTGCACAGGAATTCCACTCGAGTTTGTCCAGATAGGTCTGTATCTAACCAGAAATATCCAGTTCTTTGTGGCTAAATGAATATCAGTTTTAAACAGCCTGTGTGTTTGTTAGTGTTTTCTGGATAGTATCTAGGAACTTTAGAGTTTTGAATGAATTCTAGCGTGTTACATTTTTTTTTTTTTTGTTTTCAAACGCTAATTAGTTCCACATGGAGACACAACAAGTACACATAAGTGTTTTCTGAGTAGAATGCTACAGGAACTAGGAGAAAAATGATATTTGCGACTGTAAACATGACATTGAATTCACATTCCCAAGAAAAAGACTTTGCTTTTCTCCAAAACCAGTTTGACTCTGATTTTCTGGGTCCTTAGCACACGAATTCCACATGAGTTTGTCCAGATAGGTCTGTATCTAACCAGAAATATCCAGTTCTGTGTGGCTAAATGAATATCAGCTTTTAAACAGCCTGTGTGTTTGTTAGTCTTTTCTGGATAGTATCTAGGAACTTTAGAGTTTTGAAAGAATT